>CM038219.1:113230945-113930945 GCA_021442155.1 Cymbidium sinense | reverse complement strand
TTGCCCTTTTACTTTATGTAAAAATTTTCTTGACATTGTCAAGAGTGCGATTAATAATTTTGAGTATACTATATTTTATTTTATTTTTTCAGTAGATTCAATGTTGACTTCTTCTAATGATTCTACGTTGTCATAAATATAGATGAGATGATGAAGAATTTAACAAATTAGGTTTCATACATTTGCTTCAAGCGATTATTGCGTTGTTTCTTATTTTTGTATGAATGCCTCCTACAAATGTTATCAATAAAGTTTTGCACTGATAACTCAAAATTGAAGGGCTTCAAAGAAATGATTAAATCTAAATATGATTTGATGATGGTCCGGATCTGTTTGAGTTTATCTTTAATATTGACCTGGTTCTACAATTTGAATAAAAATTGTCTCTAAATGACTAATTGATTAAAAGTGTCTTTTCCAAGAGTAACATTTCTTGACCAAATTCATGAAATCTAATAATCTGTAAAAAAGTAGTCAGATTTTGACCCTAGGTCATTCTTTTAGGATTAATAATTCACATTTTAAGTGTGACATCTATTCATTCATTAAAAAAATCTTTAATTAGTTCTAAAAAATATTTAATTCTGCTCCAAAATAGTTCCACCATTTGTCGAACCAAATTGATATGTCTTTTGAAATAATTTCTTTATTGATAATAAACATTCAAGGATGGCGTCTTTTATCGTTGATAAGGAAGAGACCTTCATCATTGCTTGGATATAATACCAATAATTCACACTAATTTTATTATTCAAATTGGTGAAGAGGAAAAATATTTTTTCATGGAATGGAATTAACCCCTATTCACTCTAATGAATAACTTTATGTATAACACAAGCTGACTTGCTTGATCACGAATGTGAGAAATAACAACACATTTAAGTTGTGTAAGTATTTTCTCATAAATTTTTCGAGATAGAATTATTTCATATGGGAAATGCTTATTTCATAGATATCTTTCAAGTAATGCCCATATATTATTTATGGAAAAAATAAGTGGATTTATTTCAATTATATTTTACTTTACTTCTTTTGTAAAGTAAGCATGTTCTTGTGCAACGACATCTTTAGATGATTCACCTTTTTCAATAGTAGTTTTAGAGGTGTCATAAAGATAAGTTCGAAGGTCAATCATCCCAACTGTGGAGTTGGACGGACCTTTTCCACTACCTATTCCCCCCTCCGAAAAGGAGGGATCTCCCCGATTAGAGGGGGTCACCCTTCGATGAGGGGAATTCACTCCTGATTGTTCCTAAAAAAAATCACTAGTTAGGAAATAAGGAAGAGAGTTAGAAGAGTCGTTAATGTATTCAACATCGAAATAGAAAATTGAGCTTTGAAAAGATGCAAAAATTTATTTAAAAACTAAAATTTTGAAATTCTTTTCAATAATAAATTTAACATATTAATATCCCACCATAACCAAGATCTTAAACATCAGTTTCAACTATTTTAAAACTATCATGATCAACAAGATTAAAGCATGAAAGATTTTTAACTCATTCTTTAATTTTTTTGAGCAACCATTGTGTGTGAATTAGTCCATGGCGATGGGGTTTTCTTTAACCGATCAAAGAGAGGTTCGACGTCATGTGCTAAGTTTTGATAAAAGTCAGCAACATAATTTAGAGCACCTAAAAATCTCTACAATTGAGTTTTATCAAGAATGCATTATAAAATTTATCTACAAACTCAATGCTCTCATTGATGGGAATGATAGATATATTAGATATATTATGTCCTAAAAATCGAATTTCTATTTGAAACAGTTTGGTTTTTGGAGTAGAGATGACGAGACCATTTTTTTGTATAAGCTTTTTAAAAGTTTGACAATGAGGAGCCTTAGTTGGAATGTCTCATTCATTGAAATCATCAATATATAAAAGTTCTATTAAATGGATTTTCCTATACCAAAAAATAATTAGGTTTTCACCACAAACTCATTTTTGGAAGTCTTGCAAAACAAAACTAAATTTTATTTTGAATTTGAGGGAAGAAATTTTTTGTTTAATAGTTAAATAAAAAATATCTTATTTTAGCTAATTTAAATGCATAGATTTATTGTTAAGTCTATTCATCTCATTTATGAGGATTTCTTTTAGATTGGTAATAAATCAAAATATAATATTTTCATTCTACATTTCGTAATGGATTCCGATATCATCAATGCTAGTGATAGACATATTTTGAAAAGGAAAAGAGTTCCCCAAAATAATGTGTTGAGTTAAATTTTTAACTAGTAAGAATAACATATGAATGCAAATATCATCTTAACAAATGACAACGGAAGATAATTTGTATTCAATTTATAATGTTTCTCCATCAACAACTCTCAAGTTCTGTGGTTTTTTTAAAATACTGGGAAGGTATAAGACCTTCTTGAATATAATTTAAATTTGCACCACTATTGATAAGTGCCATCAGATTATTTAATATATATTCATCATTTATGATTAATTTAATAGAGATATACCATTTTTGGTATATCACTCTTCGAATACTCTGAATCAATTCATTTTTTTGATTTTCAGTAGTTTCTAGATTATCTTTAGGGTGTTCATGTTGTGAATATGTCGTATACTAGTTTATTTCTAAATCTATTATTTAGATTTTCATTTGGTCTTGTTCAATTTTAATATTTTTGATTTCTTGTTTTAATTATTTTATTTCATTATTAAAATCATTGAAAGATATTTCGGGCTAAATATTCTTTTAAGCTCTTCTTCTATATACTTTTTTCATAGAGTAAATATGGAAGTTAGAAAAAGATCTATCAGGTTCTTTTTCATTTCAGATGTTTATAATCTTATTTAGAGTTGATGTATCATCAACTTGAGTTAAGATTTTAATAAGTTTGGTCTTTATGGTCAGTTGTAAGTGTAAATAGATTGAACATTTCAATAATTTTTTTATAATAACATATTTGTTGGCATGAATTACAACACTCAGATTTTTCTTCGTCAAAAGATGATAGAATTTCAACTTCTTCCGATGAACATTCTTTCTCAGATTCAGAAGAAGTTAGAAGAATTTTTATAAGGTTTTATTTTAACCTTTCGTCAATCTTTAATTCATTTAACTTATTCTTAATAATACATTTATTAGCGTAATGGCCAATACGACCACACATGTAACATTTGATATCTATTTTATGCTTTATTTTAGGTAAAGGCTAAGATTTAGAAGCTTTGTTAGTCCTCTCAATCTTCACAAAATAACTTACACGAAGAATAATTTGTGCATGCACTACTATAAACGATCAACACCTCAGAATTTACTTTTTAAAGAACTTACTGATTTTGTTGGCAATTCTTTTGATGGAAATACACTCTGTGAATGGAATGTTAATGGGCTTGTTTAACATCAAATCCATCAAGTTCTGCCTAAAATGATGATGTATTCTATCGCTTTTGAAGCAATTCGTCGATCTACGACTCCTCCACAAGCAGTGAAAGCCATTATATCTGGATTTTTGGGGATGCTTAAAGGCTGGTGGGATCATTATCTTTCTACATAACAAAAAGATGTTCTTCTTGGCGAGATTACCTAAGTACAAAAGATAAGCCCAAGGAATTGCAATAGCCCAATGAAAATAATGTCTATAATTTGGTCCAAGTTATATCAGATCATTTTACAAGCATTGTTTGAGACCAAAGAGAGAAAACTAGCTCCTTACTCCAGAAATTAAGATGCTAATCTCGCACACTTTTTAGATGGTATAAAGATATCTTTCTTGCTAGGGTTATGAGGTTAAACGACGCTAATAGCCCACATTGAAATTAAAAATTTATTGAGTGTCTACCTAATCTATTTGCAGAGAAGGTCAAAACCCATCTCCGTCTATTTAATGGTTGAATTTCATATGAAACGTTCACGTATGAAACTCTTATATGTGCTTGTATTTGTATATATTGACAAAATTTGTGTTGGGGTAAACTAGATTGATTTATGTCCCAATGATTATATATTATTTTGGACAGTAAGTCCAATAAAGTGGGATGTGAAAAATATAAAATATCAGTATGATAATGCATAAGCATTAAATATTATTTAAAAGCAAATAATCTACTGAGGATATAACAGAATTGGTATTAATTGTAATAACATAGCATTCTATGTTCCATTCTTCTTTCCATTAATAAGGTTTATACATTAGAATAAAATGCAAAGATAATATTATTAGGATAATTTATATAAAATTTCTATATTTTGTTATCTAAAAGAATATATTTTTTAAATTTTAAAAATAAAATAATAGCTTAATCAATTTTGTAATGAAAGGTAACTTTTTCTAACCTATATTAGAGTGTTTTTAAAAATCCTAATGATACTATTAAGATTTTTTTGAATTCTAACTTATAACATTATATTAAATATAATGTCAAATCCTATTATTACTATCAGAGTGAATAATTTTTTTAAAAAAAAAACCATCAACCTAAAATATATGATCAATTTATCATTCTTTTAAAATTTGAATAAAAATTATTCTTAATTATAAAATTTAAAATTTTATTCTTTTATCAAATGAGCAATTTGCATAAAGTTGTACTCATTAACATCATCATTTTTATTTTTATTATTTTTAAATAATAAATAATAATTAATAAATTAATTGAAAAAAATTATATTTTCCTTCAACTTGGGTTACCAGTTTTTCATAATAATTATTATTATTATTATTATTATGCATGTCCACATACTTCTAAACGTGTAAGTATAAAGTGGCTAGAGTTGGATGGGACATCTCTTATTTTTATTTTGTATTTTTACCTGATGAAGAAGACTGCATTAATGAGATAGGTTGGAGACTGCCTTACGCACGTATGTAAAACTTATACAATAATACAATCACATATGCATTTTAATTCTGAGCTTCAATGGTCCATATCATCTCTGTCTAACTTCGATATACGCGTCAATAATTTGATTACTCGAATATTTAATTGATTGATTATTAGATTTTCTGATATTTATATTTGTCAATTTGGCGTTAGCAGCGAAGAATACGTTTGTCGATCGGAGATCGTTTGGATTGATTTTGGCGACTTGGTGTATTTATTTTCGATTTGTCTTGTAAACTTGATTATTCGACATTTGCGTAGACTTATCCAGATTGACTGGACGGTACTCATTTGATAGTTTTGATGTTTTGAAGCTAGCGGATAATGATTTGAGCGAGATTGTTGAGCGTGTAGAACTACCGACCGATATGTGCAATGATAGCTTCGGCGGCTTAATCGATTGATGGTTAGATTTAATATTTATATTCTGACATTTCGCTCAACGCAACACGGTCCCGCTCATCTATCTGGCGTCGTTCACCATTTTTCATGACATTCGCAGCATTTTGAGCCTCGATCATGACCGCCGCCCGTCGCTCGACACTTCGACCATGCTTGGTTTCGATTAATGACATATGTGGAGGTCAATATTGCATAAAGTTGTACTCATTAACATGAACATTTTTATTTTTATTATTTTTAAATAATAATTATTAATTAATAAATTAATTGAAAAAAATTATATTTTCCTTCAACTTGGGTTACCATTTTTTTATAATAATAATAATTATTATTATTATTATGCATGCCCACATACTTTTAAACGTGGAAGTATAAAGTGGCTAGAGTTGGATGGGACATCTCTTATTTTTATTTTGTATTTTTACCTGATGAAGAAGGCTGCATCGATGAGATAGGTTGGAGACTGCCTTACACACGTACGTAAAACGTATACAATAATACAATCACATATGCATTTTAATTCTGAGCTTCAATGGTCGAACAGCAAAGCAATTCCAGAAAGGATCCTTTTTGCCTAAACTTAACCAATCGGGCGTACAGAGGGGGAAAATATTACGTCCGGAGTCCGCATGTGCTTTTTACGCGCATTTCAATCGGACGATAGCCAGAATAATAATGAAAAAATGACGCCATAAGACGGAAATGACGCTATTTTTCGTGGTTTAGCGCCCGGCCCGACCCGAAACTGCGGGGAATGAGTATATGCACGGGAGAAATTTAAAATATCTTCATTTGACAGCGATTTTTTTATTCTGACCGAGGTGAAAGCATTACGAAAGAGGGAGGAGAATGAATCTGGAAATGGAGAAGGAAATAGCGATGATGTAAATAAAAATGGATCGGAATCTTTTAAGGAGTTGTATATGTAAAATGACAAATGATAGTTGTAATTTATTTATTTAAGTTAGATTTCCTACACTGTTTGGAGTTCTCTCCAGGACTTGCATGTATGGTGAACCGCTTTGCACTGGTGCTCTCACCGACCAGCCATATTTATTTTTCATCATTTTTTGGTATGTTCGGAGAAAACATATTCAGTGTAATCCTTCAGGAGGAAATTGCTTGATTAATTTTTTAGTGCTTATTTACATATGTACTCATCTGTCTTTCAGTATAGACGATTTTTTCTAGTTTTGTTTCACTTTCATTTCGTTGTTCGATCATGATAACTAAATCCCAATCAAACAATGAGGTGGTGTCAATTTTAATTGGGAGATTTCGGTACCTCATACTGCACTCTGTACTGTACCTCTTGCCCTCTGTATGCGCTCACATGCACATTTGTACCCTCTCCATGCCTTCTATACCTCATGCAACCATGTATGCACCTCTGTACCTCATACATCATGCCTCACATACCTCATACCTCTGTGCCCTCGTAATGAATCTATACTTTTCTGTATCTTCTATACTCTCAGTACCTCACACCCTGTACACTCCTCTTGCCTACCCTTGAGATGATTTTGTCCGGTTTAGGTTCATTTTACGTAGGTTGTTGGATCATGGTAATTAAAATTTAATGGTTGCAATTTGGTGGATGTTGAGCGATTTTTGGGTATTTTTTTGTGTCTGTACTCTGGACTAAGCGTACCCTCATGCTCTCTGTACTCTCTGTTTCATCACGTACTCTCATTATCATGGAATGCGGACTCTATGTTTTTGAGATGAATGTGGTGAATGAGCAATCACGATGATGAAGTTGTTTTATCTAATGACCCAAATTTGGGGTATCTGGCGACCAGTTGTGCATAAGCAGAAGCTTATACCTTTATCTTGTGATTATGCATCAAGCGGCTTCAGTGTTAGAAAAACCATACAAGTTATTGGCCAAACTCTAAATTGAAATCGAAAGATTTTTTTGTGTCGCAGTGGAAAAACTCAATCAAACCATATAACAAAATTCGAAAAGCGTCACGAGTGGTTGTCCGGCGATGATTGATTACGTGTGGATTTGGAGGGAATTGGTGTTAAAATATATAGAAACCATAATCATTCATTGGCAAAGGCGGTGATCTGCATCTTCTCGAGATCGCCGATGGTCTTGATGAGAAGGCATCAGTTTGAAAGAGCGATGACAGTGCATTAGTACAGCGCGTTCGACTATCTTGAGGAAGTTGGTGGGGTAGAGAATATTGGATTCACAAAAGAGATGCTTTCAATTTCATCGAGAAGAAGCGAAAGGTCACGATTGCAAGTGGTGATAGCAGCAATTATATTTGTTCAAGGAAAGACAAGCGGTGAGATGTTTGCATGGGATGTTAGTTGATCGTCGATTGCTTGGTGAGTTTTTTTTGGAGCAATGGTATGTCTAGGGTTGAATTTGATTATTTTGGGGATGTGATAATTTTGATACTAGCTATCGGCTCAATAAATATAATCTTTATGCGCTCGTTGAGTGAATCATCATTAAAAAGCGTCTTATTTGGGTAGCCTTTTGTTGGAAGAGACCATCGAGTCATTCACATGGTTATTCCACATTTCTTCTTGTTGATGGGTGGCGGGGCATCCTATAAGATATTCTTGATCAAGATCGGGGCTATGGCGAGAGGTATCGAGAATACTACCGCATCGCGTCATAGGTTGTGCCGATGGCATATCTCAAAGAAAGCCCCTCAAGGTCCATTGCTTTAGTAGTAACAAGAGAGTTCAAGGGCTATTCTATGCATGCATGAGCAAATGTGACCTGAGGATGAGTTTGAGGATGCTTTGTACGCCATGCTAGAGGAGGCAATTTGCATGATCATGCTTGGCTATCGAACTTTACAAAATTAGAAATGGTCCGCATTCAAGATAAATTTTGTATGGGCATCTTGTCAACTCAGTAGTGAGGCCACAAATAGCGTGTGTCATGGTATTTTGAAACCAACAAGTTACGTGATTATTTCTTGGGATTGGAGAAGGTGATGGAAACATGGTAGAAATGAACATGATGAAGACAAGTGTATCGGTCGACAATTGTTATTGTTGTTGAGTAGTCCAATTCTTAAGCAACTTTGTTTTATCTGAGGAAGCTTTACTCTATGTTCGAAGAAGAATTTACGCATGGAGTTGGGGATTATCATTCTTGTGTCGGATGATAGGCCCATGGAGTACTTGGTGAGGAACTTAGAGAAGAAGAATGCATCAAAACGGATTGTCCACTTTGATGTGTCTCTTATAGATATTTCTTGTAGTTGCGAAATTTGAAATGATGGGCATACTTTGTGCACTGCTTGCATTAGAGTTCTTAGCAGAATGATGTCTTTGCGCATTCGGATAAGTACCTCCTCATGCGGTGGTCTACCGAGCAAAGAGGGACATCTACATCGATGGTTCATCTACAAGGTTAGTACATGTGGAAGCGAGAGATGGGCGGCATTATTTTCGGGGAACCATATAAGTCGATATGCATATCAAATTAGCTCAGAACGCGGTAATAAGATTCGAGGATTACATGCTTGCATCTCTTAAGCGACTATCGATGAAGTAGACTAATAGTGAGAATTCTCCACCGTTTGACGGATCGGTTAAGAGGAAGAAGGCGACCACATCATCGGAAGGATAAGGGCAGTTTGAAGGATCCAATCAAGAGGCGTCCAAAGGGTGTTTCCAGCAAGGCTCAAGGCTTATTGGGAGAAATCCAAAAAATCCACAAGTACTTACCTACTTGCCTCGTTCTTATTACTTAGGTTCTGTAAATATTTAATTCATTCTATTTTCTTGTCTTAGAAACCAAAGTGAAGTCGAGTCTTTGTAGAGCGGGATCGTCAGGTTGCAACTCAGCTATCTGTTATGCCCAGTGCTTTTCACGGGTAAGCTAGAATATTTCACATTGAGATCAAACATTCATCCATTACTAAGATGTTGTACCATTACTACGATGTTGTACCACGAATTGATTCGACCTCATCAATCAACCAATATCTTTGAAGGGTACACTAAGGCGATGATGGATATTATTACAAGAAGGCGGCATTTTGATGCATGATATTATCAAGAAGGCATTTTTTTAATTTCATTTTTCTCGTTTTAGTCATAATGCTTGTATTTTTTTTGTTCATTTCATAACTTTAGTAAAGTCTTGAAACCACTGCGCACCAATAAAGCACTACAATTTGAATCCTCTTTGAATAGATTTTATGTCTCATTAAGAATTTTCTTATCAATTAACATCTTGAATAGCATCTTGCAATACCATGGTAGAGTCATAAGTCAAAGCACATCAATGTTCAGTAGACTTTTGCCTTGATAACTGACAAAACTAACACAATAAGCATTTCTGATTACATAGTAGGAATCATGACAAAATATTAGCTTAAAACACAAATGGTTATTTTGGGTGAAAAAATTAACCAAAAGTTACTTAAAATTTTAAAATTTTAAAATAAATATTGGTATGTAATTAAAAAATAAATCAATTAAATAAAAATCGATATCTTCAATTAAAAGTTTTAATAAATTTAGAATCATCAATTTTGATTTTATTAAATATATAGTCAAATTTAATTTATTCACGAGATCTCTTGAAAATTTTGATGAAAGTATTATATAATTTTAATTATTATATTTCTATGGATAGATCAGTATCACATAAGATAAATTTGATAATTTTAGGTTGTCGATAACAAAATTATTAAGCTTAATTTAATAAATAGCTTATAATAATAAAATTCAACATGATCGGATAAATTTAAAAAAAAATTGACTTATAATATTCTAAAATCTTTACTAAAAAAAAATACTAATTTGATTAATACAAATAGTCAATATCTATTCAAATTCTCAAAATTAACATTACTATGAAATGATATTATAAAAGCTTATGAAAAAGTTCTCTCATTTTAGATTGATAATTTAATAATTTATTTATTTTAATAACGTCAACATTATGTTCATTTTTTGTCTTTTTTAAAGCTAATTTTATTTGCCAATAAAATTTATCATCACCTAATGATATAAAAAAACACTTTTAATAATAAAATTTATCATCACTAATAGTTGATTTTAAGTTTAACAATTATAAATTAATTTATATTGTAGTCAAACCGACCATCCTACATGATTTCACAAAGCTCTGATTTAAGTGCAGAAGGTATGATTCATTACAGGAGGGCATAAGTGCAGTGCAGGGAAGGTATATAGAGCAATTAGAGGAATGCAGAGGAGTAGGCATAGGAAGGTATAGAGGTGCTAGAAGATTATGGTCTAGTGCAGTATAGAGGATCTGAGAGAATGCAGAAAGTCTGAGGTACAGAGGTACACAAAAGCAGAGGTATAGAGATGCAGTGCAATTCTGAAGTAGGAGATGCAGAATTACTCTGAAGGACTTTGGATAATTCAACCGCCTCTCACACGCAAGTAGAGAGAAAATCTAAAATAACATAATGAATATCACAATCAGGCGATCCCCTTGAGACAAAGCTGAAGCGAACAAAATTGAAGATCTAAAAAATGCGAAAACATAGACCAATTTGGGACAATTCAACCATGCCTCCCATATCTGAGCGGCACATAAAACTAAATTAATAGAACAAATCAACCTGAAATAGCAGAATCTCCTATCTAGCGAGAATGTGTTGTACAGAGAACAACTCAAGCATCCAAATTTGATTTATCTGTTTTTTGAGGCCAAGCAAAAAATCGCATAAACAAAGTCGGCCCTAAATCTATTCATATTTTTCCCGTCCCAGTTGAGCCCAGTTAATTGGGATTCTCGATATTTTCCATGTATTTACAAAAATGAACATGCGTCGACCTTGAATTTGGGCGGCAACCATCACGTTTCAGCCATTTCTTGGGTTCTTTGTCAATAATAATGTCGATATCACGAGCGAGAATTTGATCGCAGAAGATGGGCAAGGTATTAGTTAGATCCCGGAGAAGCATAGAAGAGTGCATACCATCTCCGAGAATGGCTTTATGTGTTTTGGCAATGAGTGGTAAAATGACCACAGCTTGATATTTCAAAGAAGTGTCAGTCTTGATTATGGATAAGCGGGAATAAAGATCGACGGATACCGTCTGTGTGACATCTTTGGATATACATCTTATTTTCTTTTAGCAAGCCATCTTTGCATAATTCGCAGGATGCAAGATAACATCTATATGTCACAGCAGACACACATGGATATCATGAATGAATTGTAGAACCACTAAATTTGGAGGAGTAACTCACCCAATGTAAGCATGAAATGTATAGGAATGGAACATACAATCCTGGGCATAGGGAGTACTTCTCATAGATATGCGACGCGCTCGGCGTGTGCATCGGCGGAATCTTGATCATCGATTGTCAATCTGCCTCATGAAATAATAATATTTCACGGCTTGTATCTCCCCTGCATTATCAGAAACAGTTGTTTTTATAATTTATTGAGCAGAGAAATTAATAGAAGTAGTTAGAATGATATGACATTTGAATCTATGTGAAAGGAGCAAGATGCCGGGTGACTTACTTGTCATGGAATCGAGCACGCGACCGATCGAGTGGAGCATCGAGGCATGCCATCTGGATGGAAAGTGCACACCGTGCCTCAGTAATATAATTATTTAAATGAAAACAATTGTTAAAAGCTATATCCATTGTCATCTAAAGCTCGAGAATTAGAACTTACCTCGGTGCTCCTCCTGATAGCCTTTGATGGCTCATCGAGGAAATCACTCGTCGACGCCAACTAATTGAAGGGTGAAACCAAACAAGCGGTCATGTATCACATTATTTATGAAATTAACGTGTCTGCCACGCTCAGTGGGTGGAGGCAAATCGAACATCTTAGTGGTAGCGTGATGAAGGGGAAGAACACTGCTTTCCTCTTCCTCTGCGCCTTCCACGCCAACAATGAAGGCATGAAGTGTTCAGAGCCTCCCCTTGAACTTTGTGGGGCTTCTCTAACAAGACTCCACCGGCTTCCACTTAGGTCTCCATAGCGGTCGTGGTGGTAGCCTCAGGGAAGCCCATGATAGCCTCACGAGAAGATACCGGTGGTCTCCTCAGGTAGACTTCCACCCGGGGATGGAAGCACTCTTCTGCGACCTCAATAGCGATGGCAGGTGCATCGATGCCATCCACCTCTCTCTGTCTTTGCATGGAAGGATGCCACAACTTCCTCAACTCCCTCAAACGCAAATAACTATCTATTGCGGATCCTTACGATTGGGGTAGTAGCGAGGGCAAGCTAGACACCTTGGTTGGGGAATATCTGGGAGATATGGGAATCGATGGGAGCGGTGATGGCTGGGATGGTGATGTCGACTCTATGGAAGTTTCATGGGGAGGAGAGGATGATTGAGGAGTCTCCTCTTGATAAGTCCCAGTGTCAAGCGGACTGTGTTAAGCCAAAGATAGATATGACAACAACATAGGTAAATGCATTCGCAAAATGAACGAACATAACTCATGCATTACGGTCTCCTTTCATTGAAGGCGTCGCAAACTTTATTTTAGGCCAAGCAACATATGTGGTCATGTGAAAAATGGACTAATATCTAATAATGTGCTCAGAGATCTACAAGAAACATTGTACAAGTTAACTTGCTCACATCAAGTAAAACATAACGGCCGGGCAGAACATACCATAAGAAGAGGACAAAAACCACTCATGTAGCGTCTTGTGTGTATCTTTGATAATGTAATGCCATTGAATTGTGACACTAAGAAGGCCCATAAACCATTGTATTCGACAAATTTGTCTTATTCGGCATAGGCAATTAAATTAGAAGCTACTCATGGTTGTGATATACAAAACAAATTTGAAATAAGAAATATGTACAAGCGACAAAGCGTCGTGCAACGAGCTATCATTGCTCGAGCTTATTCTTATAATCGGTGAACTATCGTGACAATGGGGTTCGCCATAAAACTTTCTCCCCTTTTTTTGGCATCCCCATCACGGCTACTTCATCGGTGAAAGAAATGCACGCCAGAAAAGGCTTGGTCTCTGTCCCAAGATAGGATAGATGTTATAGCAGAGTCTCTTAGCAATCGATGAATTGGTTCAGGTGAAGCCACTTCAATATTTCAGTCACTTCACTAGTGAAGCGAGTCAAAATATTATCAAATAATGTTCTGATGGCACTTTCGACGCATCTTGCGTTATCCATGCGGACATCTTTGAACTTCAAAATAAAGTCAAGGTAATCGAATATTAACGATAATGGATTAAAACACCTTAATTGGGAGATGCAATTACGAGGTGCAAAGTGCAGGGTATAGAGATGCAGATATACAGAGTAGAGATGCAGAGGCAAATGTACATTTGCAAACAAGCATCAAAATTAGCTTCCAAACAATCTAATCTACTTCCAGAAAGCGTAAATGTCTATTCCAAAGAACAATCAACAAAAATAAAATCATCTCTAATATCGAGGAGTGCAGTGCAGGAGAAGAGTGCAGTGCAGGAGAATGCAATTCATTTTCTCCAGAACACATCCAAACGCAAATACACCTTCCAGGTTATTCATAATGGATTCTAGCCATAGTATGCCCTCCAAATGGGACAAAATGGGTGAAAAAATGTAAAATCTCAAGAAATAAGGGAGTGCAGTCAGTGCAGTGCAGGGGTGCAGGGAGTGATTCATTTTCTCAGAACACATCAAGCGGCAAAACACACCTTTTCTATTCATAGCATTCTAGCCATAGTATGCCCTCCAAACGGACAAAATCAAAAAAAATGCAAAATCTCAATAAAGTAGAGTAGGAGTGCAGAGGAGGACAAGGATCTGAGAGGGTACAAATTCATTTTCTCCTGAACACATCCAAACCGCAAAACACACCTTCCCAATTTCATAGCAGTTCTAGCCATAGTATGCCCTCCAAAGCGGGACAAAATGGGTGAAAAAAATATAAAATCTCAAGAAAGTATAGAGGGTATAGGGGGTTCAGAGAGTACATATGCAAACCAGCATCAAAATTAGCTTCCAAACAACCTCTAATCTACTTCTAGAGAAAAGCAGTAAACATTGTCTCAATAACCAGGCCAAACAATCAACAAAAATAGCCCAAAATCGTCTAATGTCGGGTACAGTATGAGCGAGACAGCCAAAATCAACAAAGTAATATATAAAATCAAAGGGGGCCATAAATAAACCTAAACATATTGATGGATTGTAATGGACAAAGACAGAAAACCCTAAAATCTTTCAAGTTCAATGCATGTGGAAATACCTCGTTAACCAACGGAATACCTCAGTTTGAAATTCAAAACTGTGATCGAGCACGGAGGTGGGCCAATACAATGGAGCTGAGAAATTCTCTTCGAAAGCCTTGCACCGATATTACGAAGAATAACGGCCGATATTTTGTTCCCAGTTTAGACAATAAATCGTCCGGGTCGGGTCGGTAGGCCAAACCGAAAAAAATGCCATTTTAGTCTTCGGCGTCATTTTTTGGGGTTTAATACGTCCATCGTCGTCATCTGGAGTCGCGTAAAGCTAAGTGCATCGGATGTTTCCATCTGAGAGGACGTAACCGCATAAACAAAGGCGACAACTTTACATGCTTTAGCGTCCGCTCGGCACGCTTCCTCATCACTCAACACACGTAGCGCTTGCCTCGATTGAACTAATGCGGAAGACTCGGCACATCCCCTCGGTCTGAAAAGACTTTTCCAAGTCAATAGATGATCCCAATCAGATGAAGAAACTGAAGAAGGGGAAGGAAGAATAGGGAAAAAAAAAAGAGGGAAAATAAATAAATGGAAAGCGAGAATTTTTTGTAAGCCTCATTCAAACGGATTTGACGGTTCATTAGAGAATGAACTTCTTAATCAATCCATGGCGGGTGCGTGAGCGAGGCCACTCTCTCTCTCTCTATCTAATTGTGGGTTTTTCTCCATAAAAGCAAAAAAGAACAAATGACAGAAATACTTTGAAAAAAAATTAACATTAAAAAATTATTTTTCGTATCTACCCTTTAATGTATTTACATGTACTACTGGAACCTAGCGTTGGAGGAAATATTACGTCGAGTACCGAGCTACGTGACTCAATCCATGACGCGTGTCTATTTTTCCTTATTTTAGCTCATGATCGGGCAGACGGCATTGTAAAGGGATGGCGTATTCACGGTTATGCTTCCCCGGAGATCGCGTTCAAAATGCGGGAGAAGAAGAGATAATCTGTCGTTCGACATTCCTCGTCATAAACGGTTTAGGGTTTTCTTTGACAAGGATTTTTTCTCGGAACTCAGCTCTTGATGGCGCCGTCGGCCATCCGTGATATAGAAAATCAAAATTGAGGTTGTAGGTGACTAAATGAGGTATTTACATGCATTCCCAAACTTGAATGAATTTAGGGTTTCTCTATTCTTCTGTCCAGTGAAAGATTGTTTATTTTTATAGGTTATTTTGTATATGTCTCATACCTCTCAGAGAATGCATTTAGACTTTTTTATTTTCTTGAGATTATGTTCATTATTCAATGGAAGCATTTGGAGTTTGTTTGGATGGTTTTGAAGAGTTTTTTTTTGTATCTGTCTCTACTCTCTCTTGAGAGTATATATCATTTATGACCTTTTTCATTTATTTTGCTGTTTCTTGAGATTATGTTCATTACATTCAAATGTAAGTAATTTGGAGTTTGTTTGGATGGTTTAGGGTTTTGCATCTGTACTCTCTGACCTCTCTTGAGAGTCTGAATCATTTGAACTTTTTTTATCTTGCCTTCTTCTTGAAATTATATTTAGGGCATTCAATGGAAGCAATATGAAGGGCTTTGGATGGTTTTGGGGTATTTTGCATCACTCTTTGTACCTCTCTGAGAGTGGATCATTTAGACATACTTTTTCATTTATCTTGCATTATTCTTGAGATTATATTTAGGACATTATAATGGAAGCAATTTGAAGTTTTGTTTGGATGGTTTAGTGTTTTCTACATCATACTCTCGTACCTCTCTTGAGGGTAGAATATTTAAACCTTTTTTTTTATTTTCTATTTATTGAGATTATATTTAGGGCATTCCAATGGAAGCAAATTGAAGGCTATTTGGATGATTTCTGGGGGGTATTTTGCATCTGTACTCTCTATACCTCTCTTGAGGGTACATATCATTTATGACCTTTTTTTCAGTTTATTTTGGCCTTCTTGGAGTAAATATGTCCATTACATTACATCATTAGTAGTTTGGAGAGTGACTGGTTATTTTTATAGATTTTTTTACATCTGTACTCTCTATACCTCTCTTAAGGGTACAGAGCATTTAAAGCCTTTTTTTCAATTTATTTTGCCTGTTTATTGAGATTATGTTTAGGGCATTCCAATGGAAGTAATTTGATGGCTGCTTAGATGATTTCTAGGTATTTTTTTTTGCATCGACTCTGTACCTCTGGAGGGTGAGCATTTAAACTTCTTTTCCAATTTATTTTGCCTGTTTCTTAAGATTATGTTCATTACATTCCAATGGAAGCAATTTGATGGCTGCTTAGATGATTTCTGGGTATTTTTTTTGCATCTGTACTCTCTGTACCTCTCTGGAGGGTATAGAGCATTTAGGGGCTTCTTTTTCTAGTTTATTTTACATGTTTCTTAAGATTATGTTCATTACATTCCAATGGAAGCAGCAATTTTATGATTTTTTGTTTATTTTGGTATTTTATACTCTCTGTATTTTGGAGTATGGAGAGCATTTTGACTTTTTTCGATTTTATTTTATTTATTTATGAGATTATATTTAGGGCATTAATGGAAGCATTTGATGGGCTTGGATGGTTTTGGTATTTTATCTGTACTCTCATGCCTCTCTGAGGAGTACACATTTGATCTTTTTTCTTTATTTGCCTTTTCTTAGATTATATTTAGGGCATTCCAATGGAAAGAAAGGAAGGTTTGGATGGTTTGGTATTTTATTAGTACTCTATATGCCTCTCTTTTTTTAGAGACTTTTTTTTATTTTGCCTTTTATTGAATTATATTTAGGCATTCAATGGAAGCATTTGATGGTTTGGATGGTTTTTTGGGTGTTTTATATATACTCTCTCTTAGGACAACATTTACTTTTTAATTTATTTTGCTTTTTTGAGATTATATTTAGGGCATTCCAATGGAAGCAATTTGAAGCTTGGATGATTTTTGGGTATTTTCATATGTACTCTCTGTACCTCTCTTGAGGTCAGAATCTTTTAGAATCATATTTTTTGCCATTGAGATTATATTTAGGGCATTCCAATGAAGGAATTTGTTTGGATGGTTTTGGGTATTTTGCATTTACTCTTTCCTCTCTTGAGGGTCATTTAGAACTTTTTCAGTTTATTTGCTTTTATTGAGATTATATTTAGGGCATTCCAATGGAAACAATTTGAAGGCTTGGATGATTTTTGGGTATTTTTGCATCTGTACTCTCGTACCTCTGAGTCTGATCATTTGGACTTTTTTTCCAGTTTATTTTTTTTATTGAGATTATATTTAGGGCATTCCAATGGAAGCAATTTGAAGGTTTGGATGGTTTTGGGGGGTTTTTTGCATCATTACTCTCATACCTCTCTTGAGGTACATCATTTGACCTTTTTCCATTTATTTTCTTCTTATGAGATTATATTTGGGGCATTCAATGGAAGCATTGAAGGTTTGGATGGTTTGGTTTTTGCATCTGTACTGTACCTCTCTGAGAGTACAGATCATTTAGTCTTTTTTCAATTTATTTTGCCTTTTGAGATTATATTTAGGGCATTCAATGGAAGCAATTTGATGCTTGGATGGTTTGGGGTATTTTTTTGCATCGTACTCTGTACCTCTTGGAGGGTACATCATTTAAACCTTTTTTCAATTTATTTTTTTTTTGAGATTATGTTAATTACATTCCAATGGAAGTATTTGAGTTGGATGATTTGGGGTATTTTTGCATATGTACTCTCTGTACCTCTTTGAGAATCGATCATTTAGACTTTTCCAGTTTATTTTGCTTCTTGAGATTATGTTTTACATTCTAATGGAAGTATTTGAGGATGTTTGGATGGTTTTGAGGGTATTTTGTATTTTATCTCATACCTCTCTTGAGAGAATTTGATCATTTTATGACTTATTTTAGTTTTCTTTTGGCCATATGATTATATTTACATTAAATTTGGAGGCTATTTGGATTATTTCTGAGGGGTTTTTGCATTTGTACATTCTATTAGGAATAATTTGGAAATTTGTTGCAGTTTGATGGGTGATTTACATGACTCATTACACTAACTTTTCTTTTTTGAAGCTTATCATGGGGAAAAGGATAACTTGAGATCACTACCCTTTGAAACATTATTGATAATATTACAGACGCTTTCGATGATGACTAACATTTTAAAGAGGCTTCATCTCCATCAATTCATTAGACTCCATGGAATTAAGCAAGACCATTACTTACATCGATCCTGTTGGGACATAGAAAAATAAGCTTTCTTGTTGGGTGGGCAGTGCATTCCTTTCACCCCCGATGAAGTTGCATTGATGATAGGGATGCCAAATAGAGGGGAGAAGGTCTTATGGCAATCCGCTATCGATTGATTCGACTACAAGAATCAACTTGAGCATTCGGATGGCTCATTTCCTGTACCACAGTTTGTGTAGTTGTACATACATTTTTTGCTGTCAAATCTATTTTTTGTATATCACAATTACAGGGTGGCATCAGAAATGATTGCCTACGTCGATGACATAGATAGATTTCTTTGAATCAAGCTGGCGAGCCATTTGGGACTTCTAGTTTCAATTTGATGTTATTACATCAAAGATTGACAGGCGGGATTATGATTGGCTTTGCTCTTGATGGTATATTTTATATCTCCAGAATGTGTAATTTAATGCGTTGAAGTTAACTATTTTAAATATTCATTATAGATATGGTAAAACATAAGCATCATAAGCATCATTTCCATCTGAAAACCATGTATCTTTGCGATGGGCAAAAATAGAGTTTCCAAATAATACTGGTTTGGGAGAACACCTGACATATAATAATATCACTTAGTTTATATAAGAATGTCTTTATTTATGTTGTATGTCTTCACATTTTCTTATCGGTTTATCACAGTGCACTTTCATTGAGGACATATTAGAAGTGGAGACACGGCTCCTTCATCGGTGTCCCACAATCTACACATGTGAGCAGAAGTGATCCCATTTTTAAGTGCTTACCCCACTAACTCTCCATATGTCTCTCCTCGATATTCTCCCCTGTCCAGTGTATTTAGCATGCCCTCTAGTACTACCCCCACAGCAGGCTTTGCGGTGGAGAGAATACTTGCAAGTTTCAGGGACTTGAAAGATACAGTATCGTATTTTCATGCAATAATGACGGAGATGATGGATGGGATCGATTTGCGGATTGCTACTATCGAGGAAGTTCTTTCCAGGCAGCGGGGTCCTATCAGTGTGGGGAGGTTCTGTGGGGGGTCATCATGGGGAAACTCTTGAGGAGGCTGAGCTTCCCACAGGAGGTACCCTGGGAGGCTACCACTTCGAGGAGGCTACCATAGAAGCTCTTGTGGAGGCTACAGCTTCTGAGTTGGATACTTGAAGCCCATGTGGAGTTCGTGGAAGTTCTTGGAGGCGACAACTACAAATGACGATGCTGTGAAGCCTGTAATCGGTAGCATTGAACGTGGTGTGAAGGCTCGATTGATGAGGAAGAGGAAAGCAGTTTGTTCCCCCTTCCCACACACTTATAGGAAGTCACGAGCAAGAATAAGTGATGTGGTGGCCTCCATTCAAGATGAGAAGCCGACAATAGAGGTATTAAGTTACCTTCTTTTAAATTTGAGATAAAAGAAATATATTTCACTAAATTTTTTTATAGGTTCACAAAGATGAGCATAAAGGATTCGTACCCGCTCGTTGTGGTGGAGGAGCATCAATCGGAGGTATGAATCATCTCGGTAGATCGATCCTTAATTCATAGAATCTAGCTCATCACTAACTTTTAGTCATCGGTAATTTCATTCAGCCAGAGGCATATCATTTTATTGAGTTCTCATCAGCTATTTTGCTGGCGATGCTCGATCTTATTGACACGTCATGCTCCCGATTCGAGGACAAGTAAGTCAATCTTCAATCAGCTCCTTTATACATAAAATAACTTATTGATCACTTTAAAATATTTATCACTTGCAGGGGTGATACAGTATTCACGGCTGGGAATATCATTATTGCATGAGGGAAGATCAATGAGTTCGGCAATCAATATCTCTTAGATGCACATTGATGCATTTGCCTTCTTCGGTAGAAGTATTCACTCTGTCGGTGTATGTCCCCTTTGTATATTTCATGCTTGCATTGGGTATGTTACCCCACAAGAATGTTGGGTATTGCGATTCAATTCTTGTTTGTTTAGATAAAAGCTAGAATCTATAATCGTTCTCTTATTTTCCTATAGAGTTATGTCAGGTACGACCAAAAGATGAAAAGCAAAATGTTCATCAAGTATCCTTTGAAAAGATGTCGGTGAGTTAATCTTTCTTGATTATAGATAATCAACGGACACTCACGGTTGGGCATATTAAGTTAGGGGCATATTTTTTATGACTCATTACCCAAACAACCCATAAGAGCATTCTTCCGAGATTTTAAGAACAATTTTCAAATTTGGTTCCTCTTAACTATTTTTTTTACGGGAACTTATTGAGATTATGTTCTATTGAGATCAAATTACTTGTTGAAGATGTGGCGTCTTTTTTGGCGATCGAAAATGGCCAATCGAAATGGAGAGTGCGGTCAAGCTGATGTTGACTATGGATGTTACACAAATACATGGAGGCGTGTCGACAAACTCAGTGGCTGACCATCATGACTGGCCCAAGAAGATGAATATATTTAGGGCTAAGTTCGCTTACGCTATATTTTGTTTGGGACTGAAAAATCTAATCTGAGAACTATAGGATTTAGTTTGATATAGGATTTTGTATAATGCATTGGTTTGGTGGCTTCGAAGACTTAGTTATTTTTGTTGAAGTGAATGGATCGTTTATGGATCTGGGATGATATTTTACTCTGCTTTTTGTTACTTCTTTTCTCTCATTTCATATAGTTTGATTTTGCTGTTATTATTATCATTTGTTTATTTTATGGTATCATCTTTTTATCTTATGGATTTGGTTTTTTGTGGGCTATATTCTTGAAAGAAATCGCATTTAAAATCATTTTATTATTTTCATAGAATGTGTATCATCAATAATATTTATTTATTTTCATCAATACAACAATCAAGATAATCTCATTTTAATTATTATTAGGGAGATTTATAAACATTGCCACTAGTCTTACATATTTAGGGTATATAAAATGCATAAATATTATTATTTTAAAAATTAATGCAGCAGAATGCATAAAATTAATATAGCAGAATGCATAAAATAAATGTTATGCAGCAGAATGCATAAAATTAAATTAGGGATTATTGGCCATTTTGTTGCCTTAGAACTGATTAATGGTATGGTCAAATGTAATTCGTTCGTTGTGTGTTGTGTTGGTTCGGTGATTGTTATGAAACTTTCATGTAGTTTTCGATTTAGGGTTTGTTTGGGGTGATTTTCTTTTTTTTTTAAATATTGATTGTAAAATTATTGTGGTTGGTGTAAATAATTTTTTTTTAAAAAAAATTTTAATTTTTAATTTTTTTTTTATAATCATGATATTGTAACAGTTTTAATTTTTAAAAGTAACTTTTTAACATGATTTTTTTTAAATATTTAAAATATTAATTGTTAAATACGATTTTGATTATTTTTATCTATTTTTTTATTTTGAAAATAAAGCAGCTAAAAAAATTAACTCAAATATACTCTTAGTATGCTCATGCTCGAGTGAAATGAAGCTCAATATTAACTTGAACCTTGTCAGATTGACTTGTCAATTTATTTAGATGAAACCCAAACAAAATAAGTCAATCTATTATAAAAATAGTATTTTTTGTCTCATTGCAATATGAAAAAATTTAATTCTTTTATAATATAATGGTGTGAAAGAGATAACTTATAACATTTAATTATATAATAATTATTTTCAATTAATTAATAGTGTAAATATAATAGATTAAGAGACTTTTTAAATTTGCCACCACATTTTGAGATTAAATTTGCCAACTAACTTAATACTAATAAAAAATTAATTCTAGATATCCTTTTTTATAGATATCTGATTTAATACAAATAGATTTAGGTTAACTTATGCGTTAGTTATACATATGTATACCTTAGAGATATTGTCACCATAAATGATCTATACCCTCAGGAGAGGTACAAATGCAAAACACCAATCCAAAACCATCCAAACAGCCTTCAAATTACTTCCATTGGAATGCCCTAAACATAATCTCAAGAATCAGGCAAAATAAACTGGAAAAAAAAGCCATATATGATCTGTAACCTCAAGAGAGGTACAGAGAGTACATATGCAAAATATCCCTCAGAAACCATCCAAACAGCCTTCAAATTACTTCCATTGGAATGTAATGAACATTATCTCTAGAATTAGGCAAAATAAACTAGAAAGAAAGGGCATAAATGATTTGTACCCTCAGGAGAGGTACAGATGCAAAACACCCATCCAAAATCATCCAAACAACCTTCAAATTACTTCCATTGGAATGTCCTAAATATAATCTCAAGAATCAGGCAAAATAAACTGGAAAAAAAGGTCATATATGATCTGTACCCTCAGGAGAGGTACAGAGAGTACATATATAAATACCCCCCAGAAACCATCCAAACAGCCTTCAAATTGCTTCCATTGGAATGTAATGAACATTATCTCAGAATCGTAAAATAAACTAAAAAAGGCCATAAATGATCGTACCCTCAGAGAGATGCAAAATACCCAAAACCATCCAAACGAAATTACTTCCATTAGAATGCCAAATATAATCTCAAGAATGCAAAATAAACTAAAAAAAGGTCATATATGATCGTACCCTCGAGAGATGCAGAGCAGATGAAAAAATACCCCGAAACCATCCAACGACCTTCAAATTACTTCCATTAGAATGTAATGAACATTATCTCTAGAATCAGGCAAAATAAACTGGAAAAAAGGCCATATATGATATGTACCCTCAAGAGAGGTACAAAGAGTATAGATGCAAAATACCCCCTGAAAATCATCCAAACAACTTTCAAATTGCTTCCATTGGAATGCCCTAAATATAATCTCAATAAACAGGCAAATTAAACTGGAAAAAGAAGTCTCTAAATGCTTTTATACTCTTGAAAGGATGCAGAGACAGATGCAAAAAACTTATAAAAAAACAGTCACCCTCAAAGCTGCTTGGTAATATACATATTTATTGCTACTCAATGATTACAAGGTCTTAATAGGGGATTAACTCAATAACTTCTTGCTTAAAATACAATGACTGGTGAAAATCCCCACAAGCTAAATATAGTCTAAACATCTTGGTGTGTCTGTTAAGTTAAAGAGAGTCATCTTAGAGACTCTAAAGCATTACAGAAAAGATTGTACTGTCGAAGAACACAAAAATAGATGATGTCATGCATCAAAATATTTTCTTAAAATAATATCCATCATCAGCTTAGTGTACCCTTCAGCCGACTGATTGATTGTAGAGCTCGAGTTAAATTCCTGCATTTAAAATATTGTATTAGTTGATGATTTTTTATAGCATCGATGTGTGATATTCTGTGTGTACCTCTGAAAAATACTCTGGCATAACAGAGAAAGGTGATGCAACTTGTGATGAAACACGTTCAGCAACATTATCAGACTGTACTTTAATTTTTGTAACAATAAAAGTAGAATGGTTTGAAGATTAACAACAATATTTAAAATACTAAAAACTAATACGCAAATAGAAAATTACTCTTGGCTTTCTTGGATCTCTCCCAATATCCCTTAAGCCTTGAGTTAGAAACACCCTTTGGGCGTTTAACTTGGATCCTTTAAGATGTCTTTTGTCTATTGTGGTGACTTCTTCTTCTTCTCTGTCGGTGGAGGAGAATTTTCACTTATTATAGAGTCGACATCATCATATAGTTTTTTAAGGATCCAAGCATATAGTCCTCGACTCTGTGCCCCGCTCACGCTTACTTGATATGCATATCGACTTATGTGGTTCCGAAAAATAATGCCAATAGCATTTCCATCTGCTTTCCACATCTCTTAATTTATCAATGTAAATATTCCTCTTTGCTCAGACCATCGCATGAGAAGATACTTGTCAATGCACAACATCTTCATTAAGAACTCTATAATTAGCAAAGTAATCCCATCATTTCAAATTTTTTTCAAGTACAAGTTACATCTAGGGTAGTCTATCGAAATGCGTCCATATTTTGGATGCATTTTTAGTCTCTAAGTTTCTCACCAAATACTCCATGGTGTCATCGACTTAGTTCTTGATAGGCCTCAACTCCGCAAAATTCCTCCTCAAACATAGTATAAACCTTTCTTGTGTAAAACATAGACTTGTTTTAGAATTGGTAGTGTCACAGAATAATCGATGGTGGCTACACTTGAAGTCTTCGTCATGTTCATTCCGGTGCCATGTCTCCATAACCTTTTCCAACCCCAAGAAATAATCTGTGAGCGAACTTGTTGGTTTAGATATTCTGTGACATACGTTGTTCGTGAACTCACTATGTTGCGTTGACAAGATGCCCATGCAGAATGAGTCCTTCGACGATGGACCACTTGGATCTAATCTTATAAAGCTCAGACAACGTATGATCATGCAAATTGCCTTCTTCTAGCATGACAGACCAAGCTTCTTCAAACTCTTTCTCTGAGTCACACTTACTCATGCATGTATAAAATAGCCCTTGTACTCTCTTATTATTATTAAAGCAATGAACCTTGGAAGGAGCTTTCTTTGAAATATACCATTGGCACAACCTATGATGAGTATGCGACAATATAATTTTGATAGCTCTCGCCATAGCCTGATCTTGATCAGTGAATATTGTTATAAGATGTATGTCACTCATCAGAAGAAATGTTTGGAATAGCCATGAGAATGACTCAATTGTCTCTTCGATAAAAGGCTACTCCAAATAATACATTTTGCGGTGATGATTTACTCCAACAAGAGGGCAAACAAGATTATATTTATTGAGTCGAGCTTGTATCAAAATTATCACATCCCAAAACAATCATATTCTATCTAGACATGCCATTGCTCCAAAAAAAGCTTACTTACTGTCAGACTCATCAACTTGTACATCCCATGCAAACATCCCATCCAGCTTGTCTTTCCTTAAGCGTATTAATGCATTCTGTCCGATCCTCGATCTTTTCTCTTTCGAATAAAATTAAAAGCATCTCTTTTGTGAACCCAATATTCTACGCCAACTTCCTCGGTTAGATAGTTGAATGCATCGGTTGCTCTAATTCCGACCTCTCATTATCTTCAACGGACGCCTTCTCATTGCATCGTGTGATATATGAAGATGTAGGTCGTGAGCTCGAATGATTATGACTTTCGTATATTTTTTGTCGTCCAATTCCCCTCCAAATCAACAAAGAATCTAATCATGGTTTGGACAACCGGTTCTTGTATCAACTTCTAGAATTTTGTTAAGCCATTTAGGCTTCTTCTTAGCTTTTGCACATAGAAAATCTTTTGATTTCAATTTCTTGAGTTTGTAGTATGATCCTTAGAACGAAGCCAATTTGATGTAGTCATAGTACATTGCATACCTCCGTTTCATTACGAGCAGTGGTGCAGGAGTTTCCCAAATTTGGGTCATTAGACATCACACGACTTAGTCATCGCTTTCATTGGCATTCATCGCCAAACGACTCAAAAATATGTGACAGAATACAGATGCAAAAAATCACCCAGAAATCATCCAAGCATCCATCAAATTACTTCCATTGGAATGTAATAAATATAATCTCAAGAAACAGGCAAAATAAAGCTGGAAAAGAAGTTCTAAATACCCTCAGAGAATGAATCTGAGATATAAAAAATACCCATAAATTATCCAAGCAGCCATCAAATTGCTTCCATTGGAATGCCCTAAACATAATCTCAATAAATAGGGAAAATAAACTAGAAAAAAAGGCCCTAAATATTTTGTACCCTCAAGAGAGGTACAGAGAGTACAGATGCAGAAAAATCTATAAAAAATAACCATACACCCTCCAAACTGCATATGATGTAATATAACGAACATATTTACTCCAAGAAGGCCAAAATAAACTAGAAAAAAGGTCATAAATGATCTGTACCCTCAAGAAAGATGCGAGAATGTAAAATCCCGAAACCATCCAAACCTCCAAATTGCTTCCATTGGAATGTCTAAATATAATCTCAATAATTAGGCCAAAAGAAACTAAAAATGTAGGTCATAAGCGATATACCCTCAAGAGAGAGTACAGAGTATAAAATACCCCGGCTATCCAAAGCGACCTCCAAATGCTTCAATTGGAATGTAATGAACATAATCTCAAGAACGGGCAAAATAAACCGGAAAAGTCACAAATGATCACTCTCAAGAGATGCAGAGTCTGATGCAAAATAACTCCCGAAATCATCCAAAGCGACCTCAGTTACTTCCATTGGAATGCCACAAATATAATCTCAAGAAGAAGAGATAAACTGAAAAAGTAGGCTAAATGATCACTCAGAGAGATACAGAGAATACAGATGCAAAATACCCCCCCAGAAACCATCCAAATAGCCTTCAAATTGCTTCCATTAGAATGTCCTAAATATAATCATAAGCAAAAGATAATATAAAGCGAAAAAAAGTAGGCAAAGATCAGCCTCAGAGTGAGGAAATCTGCCAAAACCTCCCAGAAACCATCCAAACAGCCTTCAATTTGCTTCCATTGGAATGCCTTAAATATAATCTCAAAAAATAGGCAAAATAAACTGGAAAAAGAAGTCCCTAAATGCTCCCTCCAAAGAGTCTGATCTGAGAAATCATCAAGCGACCATCAAATTGCTTCCATTACAATGCCCTAAATATAATCTCAAGAAATAGATAAAATAAACTCGAAAAAGAAGTCTTTAAATGCTCTGTACCCTCAAGAGAGATCTGAGATAAAAAAACAGAAATTATCAGCAATATCTTAATTAGAATAAATATAATCTCAAGAAACATGCAAAATAAACTGGAAAGAAGTCCAAAATGCTCAGACTCAAGAGATGATACATATAATGCGAGAAACATTAGATGAATTTTATTTAATACATCCCAAATTAGTCGTTATTTCCTCGCGTTATATCTTGGTTCTTTTGTAAAAGGAAATGAGATTTTCTATTTGTCTTGAGCTCGGTTTTCGAAAAAAAATACACCATAAACCCTAAATCTATATATTTCTTTTAATTTCCTCCGCGTTCACGATGCTTACGGTAGGGTCGGGAGCGGCGCGGCATCGTGAATCGCCATCCCTTTACGACCGTCCGTCAGTCATTCGCTAAGTTAAGCATTAAAGCGGTAAAATACTGACACGGCCATGGATTGAGTCGTAAAGCTACATCGCTCGTAATATTTTCTCCTAGCATTGAGGTTCATTTAGAATTTCTATATTTATTCTCGGGTCTCCGGATAAATACTTTTTTATAGTGTTTTTCTTGAATGGTTTTTTCGCTGTATGTATTTTATTATTTTAAAAAATAATTATATGATATATGAAAATATCAATAATCTTTTTTTGTAAATTATAAATAAAAAAACAACTAAATTTTCTGATAAAAATGTTAAACAAATTATATAATTTAATTACAATATTTAATAATCATAATGAAATTTAAATATTTTGAACTTAATATTATAAATATTCTAAGAATCAAAAGTATTTTCATGAAATATTCAAAAGCATTAAATATTGAATTAATCGTTAAATGCTATTAATAATAAATTTAAACAATTTTCTTTTATTTAGGACCATTACCTTTTAATCTTTGAATGTGTGCTCATATTGATGTAACGGCGGGAATGCAAATAAAGGATTTGTATGGATCAAGTTGCATGATGGAGAAGTAAAGGATGGCCTTAAGGAGAGGACTGGGTGGTAGGTGATAGAAGAGAACAAAAGAGAATTAAGATAAGAGGTAGAATCTTCCTAATTAAATATTATTGAATTTTATTTATTTATTTAGTTGTATTTCTTCATACAAATGGAAACATTGATTTAGAAAATGAAACCTTGCTTCAAACAATGAAAAGAGAGAAAAAAAAAATGTATGGGAATTAGCCTCAGGATTAAAATTATTTTATTAGCTTGAGTTTAATGTAATAAATAATCTCTCATACATAACTAAAGAATGTGAGATTACAATGCAAAGATTTGAAGTTTAGGAAATTATATCACGTGGTTGCATTTAATAATGACAAAAATTAGAAGAAGCCAGTGAGGGATAATCAGCATTGGGTTTATAGACTTATGGAGGGTGAAAATAAGTAGTAAGATTTGGACTTTTGGATATTAGTAGTTATTAATCAATATATTTAGTCAAAAAATAACCAATATTAATTAGTAGAAGTAACAACTGTCAACATCGATTGACAACTAAAATTAAAGGACAAGCAATGTCAATTAGTGGTATATTATGAGAAACAATTAATATTGGTGAATTTATAACTTTCTAGTCATTATTTAGAAATTTATGATTTAACTCAATGTGAACTACTTCTATTCAAATAAATACTAAACCATTAAAGAAAATATTAATATGCATATTTCTTCTTAATGTATGGAATCTATTTGAAAGAAACTTATAAAAGCATTCATCTTATAAACAACTAAATAGATACACTAATAATTCACATGAGAATAATATATGCATAAGCATGGGCAGATCCACCCTAAAGTGAGGGTGGGCTATCCTCAATTTTTTTTATATTATTATTTCTTTTTTTTAAAAAAAATAATTTTGCCCACCCTAATAAAAAGTCTTGCCCAATAAAGACAATTTTTTTCATTTTATTAGTTAAATTTTATCTTTATTTAAAATTAGTTAAATAATTATTTATTATATGTTTAATTATTTTTATTATTAATAATTTACACATTTAGATCTTAATAATAAAAAAATATATATTTTATTAAATATATTTAAAACTTAACAACTCACATAAATCCTAATTGAGATTTCTCTCAAGCTTTAATTGATTAAAATTTTGTGAAAACTAGAATTAATAATTATATATATATATATATATATATATATATATATATATATATATATATATATATATATATATATATATATATATATATATATATATATATATATATATATATATATATATATATTTATATTTTATGAAATAAAATGAAATTATTATAAATCTTATATAAAAATATGATTTATATTTAAATGTTTCAATATTTAAATTATGAAAAAGATAATAAACTTAATATTAATTTTAAAAATTAATAAATGATAATAAAAATTTTTGTTTGAAATTTTGATAATTAGTTTGCCCACTCTGAAAAAAGTGGCTGGTTTTGCCCCTGCGCATAACTCATTAAAAACTACTATATTATATATTTGATCTATTTGTATTACAAGAATCATATATATTTATCATGATGTACTCTAATATATTTCACATGAGAATAATATATGCCTAAGTCATTAAAAACAAGTAATATAGTTAGAATCTTAACTTTCTTTGAAATTAGAACATATACAAATATAGTAGGATGAGAAGTATCACTAAAAGTTATTTAATTAACATGATATGCAATCCTACAATGACATGTGGCCTAAATGAAATATATATAATATCAAATCAAATGATCACAGAATATCACTATGATATATTTTTAATTCTTTTATGTTTAACAATATTATACAATATAGATCATATAATTTTTATGCACAAAATATTCAACAAAAATTAGAAATGATCATAACAATAACATTACCAAAACTAATATAAAAAAAAAAAAATATCACAATACATCTTAATTTTTATAAATAAAATAAGAGGATTTACGTGAGAAAAAATTTACAAAATATAGAGATAGGGTAATAATAGATATCTCTTGTAAATATATATTTTAATTTAATTTATAATATAAAATCATCTATAAATCCTCAAAATGTAAGCTCTCTCTCTCTCTCTCTCTCTCTCTCTCTCTCTCTCTCTCTCGCTAAATTGGGATAAGTATGGCTAAACGAAGCCAATGAAGAGTTTTGAAATGTTTTCTTTCTTAGTTGCTCAAACGATCAATTTAATTATGCACCATCGTTCACTATAAATTATCATCTGATGCTTGTCATTGACTAATGATTGATATTAGTCAACCACTGATGTTCAATATTCATCTTCTTGATAACGCAACTATCCCCTATTAGAGATCGTCCAGGCTGATCATATTTTATCTCGTGACTTTTGAACTCCACGATCAATTATGATATAATACTCATTACTTAATGATAAATCAAGCATCTCTAAACTTGCGCTTCATGAGACGTGATTTATTAATCAAATTTATTATATTATATTAATGCTTTCTCTTCTAGTCATTCATTCACACAAGTAGAAGGCAAATTTTTTAAAATAAGTACAATTTAAAACGTAATTAGTAATTTAAGTATCTTAAAATAAAAATTTAGATATATATATAGTGGCGTTTGACGACGACTTATCGCGTCCATCGACGTATGGTCAGCGTTTAGTGCCTATAATTAGGCAAGCAGCAACTTATAATGCTACATGGAAGTCGTCCGTTAAATGAGCGACTTACATGTAATTATTATGTTTAAGTATTTTGCCAACTTGGTTGGATTTAGGTTCCACTATTATTTGTTATTAGAGCTACTCCAACCTTCCAATGCTTATATAAAGCCTCTCATTCCACCGATCAATATTTTATTAAATTCTTAATATTTTATCACAAATTGTATAAATATATGAATTTGTTAATTTATTTATTTTGATGAATTTTTTTTAAATAAGCATATTTTTAATGATCTACGTATATTTTTATGCTATACTTTACAAGTATTTGATTAATTATTAGATAAATATAGTTTAAATGACATACTTATCACGCGAGAAAATCTAACGTCGGCGATTTTCAGTTTTCTCTCGGCTCCTTGTGGCTCTCGTGATTTTGATCGCTCTCGATTGCGATCTCGTCTAATAGCTTCCCGTTTTGGCCGCTAATGTAAGTTACGCTTCTTCTTGATGGCGAATGCCTTTTCCGCATCCAAACCGACTTTGAAGGAGCCGATAAGCTTCGATCTCCAAGGTACTCGATCCTTCATCCTCGCGCGTGCATTAAATCCTTCAAGGATGCTTATCGGTAAAATGTCTTCTCTATTGCTTGGTAAACTTAATTTCTACGCTTGGAATCTGTGATGTGTTTGGACTTGGATGTGAAAAAATTAGCTAAGCTTTTTGAATTTTCTCTGGTTGGTAAATTCTCATTAAGGAGACCGACTCTTGATAAGATTCGGTCTTTCTTCCATAGCTTTAAATTAACCGATGCTTTCAATGTTGGACTAATCGACCCTAGGCATGTTCTAATTCAACTGTCTAATGATCTAGATTATTCATGGGTCTTTGCACGTCTCTCATATCTTGTTTACAATTGTCAAATGAGACTTCTTAAATGGTCACCTAGTTTTGATGTCAAAGAAGAATCCCAATAGTTCCAATTTGGCTTGCATTACTACATGCATATCCATTTTGTTACTCATCAAGTGCTATTTGCGGTGGGGCCATATTTGGCCACTTCAAATAGATCGCTACTGACGGTGAGATCCGCCTCTGTTGCGGATATTAGTGAAATTGATATTACTAAACAATATCCAAAAGATGTATGGATTGGTTCAAAAGGCTATAGTCAAAGGTAGAATTTGAAAACTTTCCTGTTTTTTGTACCCATTGCAAAATCCATGGTCATGAAAACTTGGAATGCTTTATTTTACACCCACATCTCAAAAGAATAAGTTTCCGTCCTAATACCTCCCTCCCAAAGGAACATCCCATCAAAATGACTTATGTGCCTAAAGTCAATCAAAAGGGCCGCATAATCCCATAATCCCAATATTTCATTATCTTCGATTTGCACAATGGGATACATCATGAGATGATTGAAAATCATGATGATGTGATTTGTGGAGGGCTATTGAAAACTTACCATTGTTCCTAATGATAATATGTTGACTCAATAACTATCCTTTATTTCTAGTGAACCAGGGCATAAGAACTCTAATGAGGATGTGATTGGGCTGAAAACAATCTCTAAAAACTGCTCTTTGATCCCAGAGCAAAACAAGTCAAATGATGATCCCTTGATGTTGGCAAAAAAATCTATCAAATAATCCAGAAAATGAGAATGAAACAATTTTTTCCAACCCTATCCCCCAGAATGATACATCTAATTTCTCGATTTGAGACGAAGAAGGGAAATTACTATCACTTCCTTTGATTGATCGAAACCACTATGAATATCTCAAATTACTCACTTTCAGATGGAGACACTTTGGATACTGAAAGACCCTTTCAAACTGTATTAAATAAAAAGAAATTCCTAAATGCTAGAAGCTCCACTCACAGCTCCACTAGAACCACTAGATATAACTCAAATCCTCATAAATAATTACTTTTTGCTATACTCTTTATGCTTTACTTCTTGATCTTTATATTTCCATTCATCCTTTTATTTTATTCCTCATTGTTATGATTAATTTTATTATTTGGAATATTCATGGTATTGAGACTCTTAATGTCCCCAACCGGGTTAGAAGCCTTTGTCGCACTCATAACATATCCCTCCTTGTTATTATTGAACCACTTATTCACTCTTCTAAGATTACAAATGTTGCTAGAGCACTTGGATTTCATAATTCCTTCCATAATGTTAGTAATAAAATTTGGTGTTTTTGGAATTCATTAGTCAATATCACTATCCTTGAAAACCATCACCAATTGATTCATGTCCATATCTCATTGGGTGAATTTTTAGTGTTGGGCTCTTTTATTTATGCATCATGCAATAGCGGGTAGGAACATCCGTGGAATAATTTAAGATCATTTTCCTCCTCCTTAACAAACCATGGTTAGTTGGGGTGATTTCAACACTATTCTTGCATCTTGGAAGAAGGGAGGTTCCTCCCCTAACATTCATTCCATGGAATATTTCTAATATGATCCTTGATTGTAATTTGTGAGATATTGGTTTTAGGGCTCTAATTTCCGTGGAATAACTACTCCAAACTTTGTAGCCTAGATCATACCCTTTTTTAACTCCCTGATTGATGGCTAATACCTCCATTGAGCACCTTTATCATCACGCTCCTCTCTTAATTTACATTTAAAACCCTCCCATAAGAAGACCTTCTCCTACTCCATTTAGATTCCAAAATATGTGGATTCAACATATTGACTTCATGAATGTTGTTTCTATAAATTGGATGGCCCCCATTCAATCTGACAATTCCATTAAGGGTATGATTTGTTTTTGGCTTAAACTTAAAAAACTCAAACAAACCCTTAATTGGTGGAATAAATATCATTTTAAAATTCTTTTTGCTAATCTCAAAAATATGGAACAACTGGTTTGCTCTCTAGAAGAAGCAGTCATCACCGATTCTAACAAACATGAAGAACTTAATGAAGCTAGGGATAACTTGATTAAGTATCAGAATATGGAGAAAACTTATTGGCGTCAAAAAGCTGCTGGTAGACAAATTGCTGATGGCGACAGAAACACAAAATACTTCCACGCTCTCTTCAACAAAAGCAAAGTCCTAAATTCTATTAATAAAATAAAAAATGATAATGGCAGCTGGATCGATAGTAGCGATATTAAAGAATCATGGCAATCATTTTAAAATTTATTAAACAACAACCCTTCCTTAATGCTATCTCCAACCCTCACGATTCCCTCTATGATTTCTACGGATCAAAATAGATTACTTACATTGCTTGCGAGGTTGGTGATATTCTCAACGACATGAACTTCTTATTCGGCGATGGATTTACAACTCAATTCTTTCAACATTACTGGTCCATTATTAAGTCTGATCTATTTGATGCTATTATTGATTTTTTCGATGGCAACCCTCTTCCTAGAGCCTTTTCTAGTACTTCCATCATTCTTATCCCTAAAAGTACTAACCCTGAAACTTGGAGTGACTTTAGACCGATCAGTCTTTGTACCTTCTTTAATAAACTAATTATTAAACTAATCACAAATAGAATTAGCCTGCTGCTGCCAAATATTATTTCTCCAAATCAAACTGGCTTTATGAAAGGTAGAGCTATATATGATAATATACTCCTAGCCCAAAAAATGATTCATGATATTGATGTTCCTATTAGAGGTGGAAACATTGTCTTCAAACTTGATTTTACTAAAGCTTTTGACAACCTATCTTGGAATTTTCTATTTAAAATTCTTCACCTACTTGGCTTTTCAGATACTTTTATTCACCTCATCAAAAATTGTGTCACTAATGCTTGGTTCTCTATTATCATTAATGGTGAGTCTACAGGCTTCTTCACTTCAAACCATGGCTTGAGACAAGGAGACCCCCTATCACCCTCTCTTTTTATTATTGTTGTTGAATATTTATCCAGGAGTTTGAATGATCTTTTCTATAATAAGCCTAGCATGTTTTATAAAACCCATGGTGGTATTTATGTTTCTCATCTTAGTTTTGCTGACGACTTTATCATCTTTTGCAATGCATCTATTTCACACATAAAACTATTAAATTCCTTAATAAATTTGGCAAGGAAAGTGGCCTTTTCTTAACAAAAGTACATCTTGCTTCATACCTTCTTCTAAAATCACTATTAATAGGATTAACCATATTCGAGGACCACTAATTTTAAGCAACACCATCTTCCGATTAAATACCTTGGAGCCCCACTTTTCAAAAGTCATAAAAGATCACATCTTTTCGATGAATTAATCCAAAAAATCTCTAATCCTATTTCTTCTTAGGAATATCATTTACTCTCTTTTGGTGGTAGGCTTACCCTGATTAAGAGCACCCTGAATTCTATACCTCTGTATCTCATTCAAACTATTGTGCCAATTGATTTTATCATTAACAGGATTGAGAGGCTTATTAACAAATTCTTTTGTGGTTCTAACACCTCTTCAAAAAAAATGCACTGGACCTCTTAGCACAAAAATGGCACCTTGAGGAAGGTGGTCTTGGTTGCAAGACTATTAGGGATACCATCACTGCCTTTTCCAACAAGCTTTGGTAGAATTTTAGAAGTAAAAATAGCCTTTGGGCTAACTTCATGACTGCTAAATATTGCCAAGAAAAGCACCCTCTTAATTGCTTCTACAAATCGAGAGACTCTCTGGTTTGGAGAAGACTTTGTAGAATCAAATGGAAGGCCGATTCCTTAATTTCTTGGGGCATTAATTCTAGCAACTCTTTCTTTTGGCAAGATAATTGGATTGGAAGTGGGCCCATTGATGAATTACTTTCTTCCCATTCTACTGATAACATTAAAGTTAAATCATTCTGGCAGAATAATATGTGGAACAATTCTAAGCTCATTGAGTATATCCCTCCATCTATTTTAGACAAACTTAATAATATATCTATTACTCCTAACAATCAGGATCAGATTCTCTTTAAGCTCTCTCATAATGGAGATTTCAACTTGAAAAATGTTTGGCTTCACATTAAAGAAGCCCATGATTTTTCTAAAGTATATGCTAAACTTTGGAATAATAATATTCCTATTTCTTACTCTATTCTAATTTGGCATATATTGAAAAATTTTATTCCTGTTGACTCCTTGATGTGGGGCAAAGGTTTTCAATTACCTTCAAAATATCATTGTTTCTTTTATATTGAAAATGTAAATCATCTTTTTATTAATGGGGCCATTGCATCTAAGCTTTGGCTTTGGTATGATGATCTCTTTAACAATGCCAATTTCAATGGTTCTCTAACAATATATCAGCTCCTTGAAATTTATTTTGAAAATAATAGTAAAGGTCACATTAAAGTCATTCTTATTATTATTATTTGGTTTATATGGATGGCGAAAAGCTAAACACGGTATTGTTATGAATCACATGAAAATAATTGCTAGAATTAAATACAAAATTCGTGATATGTTTAATGCTAATCTTATTAAATATAAGCATTTCAAAGGGTGTAATTTTGTGGCTATTAAATTGGCTTTTCAATTGCCGGCCCAAGCAAGTTGTAAACATGACAAGATCATTTATTGGGCCAAACCTCATAATAATGTTATTAAAATCAATACAGATGGCTCTGTATCTCATAATGCCTCTAGCTGTGGTGGCATTTCAGAAACTCCACTGGAAAAGCCCTCTATGCATTTGCTTTCCCTCTTAATATCCGTTCTGTTCCATTTACTGAACTAATGGCAGTGTATAATGCTCTTGAGATTTGCCTACAGAAAGGTTGGCTCAATATTTGGATTGAGGTGGATGCTCTTACATTTGATCTCTTGACCTCCACTAAATCTGGAAATTTAGACTTATACTATTTACTCAAGCAAACTAGACTTCTTCTTTCACAATTCTGCTATAAAATCACTCATGTATGGCGGGAAGGTAATGCATGTGCTGACTACCTTACTAACTTAGGTGCTAGATTGAATGAAATAATAATTTTTGATCACCTTACTTTCCCTAAACATTTGCAAGGTTTGGTTAACCTTGACAAGACTGGGCTCCCTTATATTAGAATTTAGCCAGCATGAGTTTAATACATTTTATTTTTGTTGTTTCTTTGGTCTTATGGTTGCATCTCGATGATCTTTCTGATTCTTTTAGATGAAAGGCCTATAGTTACTTCTACATATCTTTGGTGGTTTGTTTTACTTAATATCTACCACAGTTTTTTTTTACTCTTGTTACCATGCTCATGAAACAAACTCCATGGCTTTAGTTTTTCATTTAAAGATCCGGATTTCTTTACCCCCTGATATTCTTATGGGAGAATTTGGTGGTATTTAAGCTTTAAATATTTTTTTCCTGCTGAATGGAAATGCTTCCTTAATTACGTCACTATCTGTAGCGATTATGAGGTGTTTATTGTTTTTGTGTTCGACTCTGTTGATCTCAATCAGGTTTCTGCTTAGCATAATGTGGTTTGTACTATCTTTTTGATGTGTTTATTCCTAGTTTCTGGATTATTCATTTCACCTTCCCTTTTCTGTTTCTATTTTCGGACTAATGGCCTGTTAATAGCCTTATGGGTTTCACCAGTCTGCTCCTTTTATTGGTTTTTGGGAGCCATATATCAGGAAGCGGTTTGGAAGAATTTGCAGATGGGTTATGAGGAAATTCTTTATCCTTTTATGTATATTGTGCTCTATATCTTTGTTGTTGGGAATGACTCATAAGGTTTGAATTAGTTGGTTTGACTAACTCGGCAATGATTTTCATCTAAGTTACTTGAATATCTTGGCATTTTGTTTTCTTTTTAGGAAATATTCCCTCATTTTATGGTTTAATCCGAATCTTCTTGTTTCTTGTTACGAATATCGATGTTGCTTTGCATTTTCATTGTGGGACTAGGTTATTTCCTTTGTTACGGAGTTTGGATTGCAGTTTTTATTTTGCATTTCCTTTTTTGCTCCTTCTTGGTTTTGATTTATGGACCTTTGGTGGTTTGGTGTGGTTTTATATTGATAGATGTTGGTAATATATCTCGTTGAATTGTAAATGGTTTCCTTTTCGGTTGGGATTTTGAGGTACTTCTTTGTATGGATTATTTATCAGAAATATGTTGGGCTATATGGAGAAATGGGCTGTTGGAGGATTCACATTTGTCATATCTCCTTTAGTATGGATTACTTATTGAATAGCGGTTGGAGATATATGAGCACAAATCTTGATAAGGAAGGTTTTTTGCTTCATTTAGTGGACCTTGGTTTTGCTCGATAAATGGTCATACCATTTTGGTGATGTATGTTTTCCTTGAGATAGAATGTTTTCAGGATGTTTATGTATGGTTGCCCCAAACTAGTGGATTGTTTGCCCCCGTTAAAATCGTCTATCATATTTCTTGGGTTACCTACTATATCTACGCTTTATGTTATGGGTACTAGCGGCCTTCTAGTTTTGTTGAGTTCTTTTCCTTTTATGCGGGTTTCAAGGCATTTTCTTTTGGATGGAAAATCCCACCGACCCTCCTCAGCTTCTTGGTTGGCTTGGTACTATCGGTATTAATCTTGATTTGGGATATTGTCTTTTACTTGTTGTGTGAGTTGTACTTAGATAGAGTTTTACTCTTTAGGCTCATTGTAGCTCTGGTGACTGAGTTTAACCCTTTTTAAGGATCATGTAACCTTTTTTTATGAGCAATAAAATTCCCCTATATGGAGTTTCCTAAAAAAAAAAATAGTTTAAATGACTTTATTTAATTCCAAATTTGTTTGACATGAAGATTTTTTTATTGAAAAATAATGACATTATGAAAAGTGTAAAATTACCTAAACTATTCTCAAGAATTTACCTCACACACACACACACACACACACACACACAAATATATATTTAAAATTTTACTTGATAATAACTCAATGTAAGAGTCACTTATATAATTTCAACTTCTATACCTTCAAGCTTTAGAGAAGATTATCCATGCAATTTAAAGTAAATTTTTTTCCTTGATTCCTACTTATTTATGTACGTATATAGATCTTTTTATACACTAATGATCAAGATATTATATCCATCATTTAAAATATTAGACTAAATATTAATATTTATCCTTATTCATGTTGATAAACTTTTGATCTTATCATTATTCATAAGATAAATCCAATATTTACCATCAAACATAAGGGTTTTCAAAATTCAATATATTCAATATATTTAAGGATAACTGACCTTAGTTTATATATAAATAAATTTGGAATTAAATAAAAAGATATTTAAACTATATTTTTCTACTAATTAATCAAATATTTGTAAATATAGCATAAAAATATGTGCAAATTATTAAAAATATGCTTATTTATTAAATTTTTATTAAAATAAATTAAATTCATAAATTCATATATTTATACAATTTGAGATAAAACATTAAGAATTTAATAAAATATTGATTGGGGAATGAGAGGCTTTATATAAACATCGGAAGGTTGGAGTAGCTCCACTGACAGATAGTAGTGGAACATAAATTCAACCAAGTTAGTAAAATACTTAAAAATAATAATTACGTGTAAGTTGCGTTTAGCGACTTCAATAATCTTATTCGCGTTTGACACTAGATTTGACGCGCTTGGTGATTAGTCGTTCGGCGTGGTCGCCTAAGCGGGTATATCTATATCTAATTTTTTATTTTAAGATACTTAAATTACTAATTACATTTTAAATCATACTTATTTTAAAATTTTGCCCTAAGTAGAATAGTTTCAAATAGGATAGGCAATATGATCTCTCTCATTACCAAATTTTTTAAATAAAAATTTTATATACGTTGATCTTAACATATTTATGTGTGTAGAATTTTCATAATAAAGTTTTTCTTCTACTGTTATAAAAACTATAGCTCATGACAAATAAAAGTCACATCCATCCTTTGAATGTTAGCTGTTTTGCAAATTATGAAAACTTGAATGGAATTTTCATTAGCAATGTTAGCGTAGATGATTTATTAATTACTTCTCGTAGGAATCGAAGTGGCGCAAAATATTTATAATTGACACTAGCCAAAAGGTCATATGTTGGAAAGGGTGAGCAAGGACGCGGCGGCGATAACGGTTGCGGCAGCAGTGACCGCCAAGCAAGCGACAACTCTAGAAGGTCCTAGGAGTTATCAGTTCACTTGGAAGGAGAAGATGGCTAGGTATAAAAACGAGCTCTCCAAAGGTGTGTGGGGTTATTGGGAGCTCGGCGCTTGGAAGCCCCTTTCCCTTAGCGCCGGCAAGCGCGCCGCTATCCGTAAGGAGGTTCTCCTCGCCGAAGAGTAATTCTTAGTCTCCTTCCTCAATCTTGCTTCTTTTTTTTTCTCTGAGAAATGATAAGAGCCACTTATGTACATTTGGGATTTTAGAAGTTGGCCTTACGACCCGCCTAAGAAGGAGATGAGGAACAAGAGGAAGGGCAACAAGTGCGACCGTGTTGATGCTGAGAAGTTTGCTTCTCTTCTTTCACTTTCTCAGCTTAATGTTATAATTGAACAAATTTTTAAAATAAATATTAAATAATAAATAATTTTTATTTTAAGTATGCGTAAAATAAAATTTGAGTTTAGGTACAGTCATTATTATAAGGCGTGGCAATTTTGGTGGCAGACGTACTTATCGGATATTTGGATTTATAAAGTCGGTCGCAGATGTCGATTAGGCTAATAAAAAGTCGACGATTGGCTTAGCAAATGTAGTCGCCCCATAAGTGGGAGACTTTCCTACTTTTTTTTTTAAGCAAAGAGATGTCTTTTTTACCAGCTACACAAAATATAAATAGATGGTAAAGAACAAGTCACAAATTTAAACTGCTATCATCAAACATATGTATTACTAATCAAATTATACCAAAAAATTTTATTCATATGTTAAGTAAACTCAGTTACAAATGCAAATAATAGAAAACTATAGAAATATCCAGTGACAAATACAAAAAACAAATACATCTCTATACACTATGTGGCACGACGTCTAGATCTATCGACACTACGGAGTGTAGTCGTAGGTGGGCGAAACGATCCGATTTTGAGCCGATCCAGGACTGACTCGAAATCGGCTCGAATATATTTTATGATGGCTCAAATTTGGATTGTAGCTTGTAGACATTACTTTGAGACTTTCGGTCGAATGTGAATCAAGCTCTCGAATGTGAATCGAAATAGATCCATCGAGCAATTCAACTTCGGTTTGGCGGTTTAGCTCGATTTTGGAATTTTTTTTTGGCTCGAAATTAAAAGCAGGCGTTTTGATTTAAGTAGCTCAAACTTAATTCACAGCACAAAGAAAAAAATTCACATAAATTGAAATTTGCTTGAATTTGTTGTATATAATTGAAATTTAAATCAATATAATAATTACATTGTACATATTTAATTGTGTTTAGCCAATACAAAAAAATCAAGTTTACAAAAATATAAATAAAAGACAATATCAAGAGCACGTATTTAAATTGATTATCGGGACTCTGAGAGAGTTATAATCATCTTCAAGTATTTACAATCTATACAAATTTCTATATTCCACTTGTAGACTCCAGGTTGTCAAGGCCATCCAATAGCACCATTAAAATAAAGAAAGCTCCAAAATAGATTGGCGAGGTTGTCTGACCATCCAATGAGAGCCACCAATGATGGATCATAATTTTTTGTTGGAAGAAACATTAGAGAAGTAGCACCAAATCTGCAAGCATCTAGGTAAAAGAGTTAGCACAAACAAAGCAATACAGATCAAATTAAAGGTGAAAACAGAATTAGAGCAAGCTCAGGCTCAGTCACACAAATTTGGGGCAGCCACAAACATAAGCATCCAAACTTCCAATGAAGGGTTACATCACGAGTGCTACTACCAACCAAAAGATGAGTGAAATCATCCCAACCTTCATAGCCTACATACCTGAGGTGGAACAACTTCCATTTGGAGGAGTAGATATGGTCTTTAATACCTGCATACACAATAGAAAAGAAGGCAGCATAGATCGGAATGGTAAAGGGATGCCACCCATATAAGATATGTATCACCAAATAATGCCCACAAGTCATGAGAATGCAAAGCCAACAAAATCCTAAACCAGCTGAAAATTCTGGGCACATCCACCATATTGATAATAATACCACAACAATAAATATACATATCAAAGAGAGTCAAGCAAAAAATTAACCAGTAAGCTAACAGAAAAATCAAGGCCACAATTAAAGGGGTGAAATACACTACAATCATCAAAGTAAAAGACCAGGCTTAATCTAAAATAGAAGCCATTCAGGATCAGTAATACAAATTTTAGTAGTCCCCTTGATAATAGCATGATCACAATAGTAATTGCACAAGTTTAACAGATCCAAAGGCACAGATCTGATGATTATCCAATCAGCAATTAAGAGACAAGGAACCATCTACAAGAGCAACCACAAAAGCTAGCCTGCAGTACATAATATCTAGAAATAGCATGCTGGCAAAAACCAAAATAGCAAAATAGATACTGAAAGTCTAAAACTGAACCCAACAATGATAGGAAAATAGCCCAGCTGCAAAGCAGCCAGTCACGGCCCACAGGCCACAAGAAAAATAACAAGAGAGTACTTATACAGAAGATATTTCCAAAACCTGCAATGTGAGACAACAGAATATATCTTATTTGTAAACAACTTGTTGTCTGTCAAGTGCCAATGAGATTATCCACTAAAACAAAATAAGAAGATCATTATTGTCCAACTCCTTGGAGCCTTCAAGTAGCCCCTCCCATACGACCATACATCAAACTAAGGGAGTTCGAACACCACAAAGCCAAAGCTAACCATAAGGCCATACATCAAACTAAGCAGCCATCTCAGATGTAATAATTCCAAGAAGCTCATATAATCTTGTATTCATCTCTTCCAGTAAAACATTAAGTAAGAGGACTTATACAGAAATGCAAATGAAAGAATAGTTCAGCCCCTATATCTACTCACAGTATTGATCTTATGTTGTATTTTTTATTTTATTTTTTTGCCCTCAAAATACTGAGATGATTGGTATTTTTAGGGTGACATAAGGCGTTGAAAAGCATCAACTTCAATTATATGAAAATGCAAAATGATTTCAAAAGCTCAAGAAAGTTCTCCAACTATTAAAATGTGTAAATAGTACTACAACGTAATTGAAACAAGTCTTCCAACCTTCTATTTTCAAGATTAAAAAAACTACAACTGAAATATAGAAATAACATTGTAACAAGTACAAAAATTGAGAAAGTAAGCCACAATTTTTAAAAGGCCAAACTTTAAACATTGCAATTTGTCGTAAGCCACAATTTCAAAGCAGAAAACTATAAAATTATTTTTTCACCCTAAGTGGTCTCAAATTTTTTTCATTGACCAAACCAATATATTAAAAAATCAAAATTGACCATATTGTAAGCCTAAAAATGAGTAATTTCCTCAAAAGTCATCTTAGTATAATTTTATCATTGGGCATCCAAAATTAAAAACAAACATTAATTATTAAAGTCTACAATACATAAAACAGTAATTACAACTTACAACTTACAAAAGCATATTATAGAAGCCCATAAAACAATGTTACTCTCGTGAAATTCAAATTTTTGAATCCACACTCAAGCTTCTAGGCACAGATATAACTAAGTTTTCTTCAGCTAAGATGTCAAACTGGAAATGCAAAGAAGGCGTTGTTTTTATTGAAAAAATTAAATAGAATGTAATTTCACTATATAAAAAAAAAATGATGAAAACATTACCATAGGCTCTTTCAATTTTTACCTTTGCATGAATCAATTTCCCGCATATTAATGCATTCAATGTTTTAGGTGAAATAGAACTTCTATAATCACTAAGTACACGACCACCTGCACTAAAGGCTGACTCTGAAGCAACTGTAGTTATTGGAATTGTAAAAAATATATTTTGCCATCGTTGATAGTGTCTTGTACTTCATGACGGACATTTTTCACCAATCTAAAATATCAAATTCTGAATCAGGACATTTAACACAAGCTTCATCTAAGTATATCTCTAAGTCAGATTTATGTGGAACTAAAAGGCCAGTAGAGTCTATAAAATCATACAACCCAACCAAATCATCAGATAAAATGTGACTTCCTTCTATTGTAGATGTTGATTCAGCTTGTATAGTAGGTGCTCCTGTATTTTCTTTAGTTGTATGTTATTTATCAACAGCATAGAAAGAGTATAGCTCAAATAATTTTTGTTTCACTGTGTCCTTTTTCTCATCAACAATATCATTACCATAAATCTGTGGGTAGTAATAATTAATTGCAAATAATTTCATTCTGGGATCTAGAATGTATGTAATTGAGAATAACAACGAACAATCTGCCCAGTACTTATCAAATTTTGCCTTCATAGTGCTTGTCATTTATACTTGTCATATTATAAATGAAAAGACTATGAGATAAATATTCTCTATCTAAGGTCTTCTTAATTAATATTAGATTTGGAAGAAGCCTATTTGCAGTAGGATAGTTAGATCGAGAAAAAATTTCAGATATTCGAAGAAAATTGTGAAGCAACTCTCTAATCTTATCAAACTGATTCCAATCTTCCTCAGAAGGTAACCATATATAATTAAGATCTCGCAAAGCATATTCTGAAAAAATAGTCTTGTAGTAAAATGCAGACTCCAACATTTTGTATGTTGAGTTCCAACGTGTAGGAACATCAATGCATAGTGACTTTTTTGTTGATAAGCCAATCTATCTAGCAATCTCACCAAATTGGTGTAAGCGACTAGGAGATGGCTTTACAAATAAGATTGATTCTCTTACCTTTTCAATTATATTACCAATTTCTTTTAAGTCATCTTTCACCATTAGATTTAAAATATGAGCAACACAACGAACATGAAAGAAATCATCCATTACCATAAATCCAGACATTCTAGTAAATAATGCTTTCAGGTTTCTAGCTGCCACATCATTTGATGATGCATTATCCAAAGTTATAGTGCTGATTTTATTTTGAATACCCCATTGCAACAGAATTTCAAAAATGGCTTCAGATATCACATCTCCACTGTGAGGAGGATCTAAATCACTAAAACTGATTATCCTAGACTGCAATTTCCAATCAGAACTAATATAATGCACTGCGAGACACATATAACTAATTATTTGGCTTGATGTCCAGTAATCACTAGTAAGGGAAACTATCTCAGTTAATTTCAGAACTTTTTTAAGTTTTTTTTTTCCACTTCATACACTTTCATGCACTCTTCTTTGACACCAAATCTAAAAATTTTACGGTAATTTGGATTCATAGATTTCATCAAAATATTAAACCATAAATGTTCAACTATCATAAAGAGATATTTATGAACAATGATCATCTTAGCAACAATATTTTTAATTCTATTATGGTCATAAGCAGTTGAAACACACAAACTAAAAATCGAATCAGTTTCTTCAAGGTCCTCAATTATAGGATCAAAAAACTTTTGTCTCTTTTCTCTAACACTATTTTTGCTATAGTGATTCATTTTATAATGTCTACTCAATTGTGATGTAGTACTAGTTTTTTATTTAACATAAGACTTAACACAATAATTACATTTATACTTTTGTATGATTTTTCCTTTTTCTGAGACTAATATTTCAATAAAATATTGCCAAACTTCAGAACGTTGCCTTTTACTCATTCTATCATCTATACAAGTAATTTCATCAACACTATCAATATCATTTTTGACAGTTTCAGCATGAGGTTGAGTCAAGGAACTATTTGATTTGCTTTGAGAGTGACTTTCTATTATATCTATACAAATATGATTCAATTATAAACTCGCATGTAATTCAACAAATAATTGTAATTTGTATGTGAATAACTGATTTTAAGAGTTTACAAGAAAGCTTAATATAACATCAACCACATGTAATTTAAGATGCTATTTAAATAAATCTTGGTTGATATCTTATAATTGTAACTTAGGTACACTACTTTCATCTTCATCAATAAATACCATGTTGAAAATAAGGTTCAATGAGTAAATGATTTTCATTAAACTTAAAATTTTTTTTTCAAAATTATTAAGTCACTTATTTGATAATAGCATGCAATAAAAAAGTGATAAATTAAATAAAATTTTTAAATTCAATTTTATCCTCACCGGGTCACCAACACAATGATTTTCTTCACCATCCTAAATAAGACAACATCAATAAATATCTAACTGAATTGTTGGCTAAAAGGACAATCCACACGATTAATTTTAAGATGAAATAAATATAATCTTTCTTTCATAAGATGTACATGAGAAATGGTACCACAAAGAGACAAGCAAGTATTAATCCAATATAGCAAGATGCATGAACCACATATATTCCTGAAGAAGCCAAAATGCATGTAATTTGCCAAAAAAAAAATCTTGATTTTGGAGAAAAAGGAAAAAAAAAAAGTTCATGCGACATCTTATATTCCGTAACCACTATAAGTAAGATTCATAACCTAGAACATTCAACTATTCAAGCCTAAATCAACCAATGAAAAATATTTAGGCATTAAAATTTATCCACATATTTATGCATGGACCACACCAACTACGCCCATGTTTCAAGCTAACTTTTAACTTCTTGAAGAGCACTTGCATTGTAAAAACCCACAATAATCTCATTTTTTTAGGTAAAGAAACAAAAAAGCTCTTCATTAACACCATTCCAAGTCTCAGACTCTCATACAGCCATACAGGTTTATGCTAGAAAATAATCCATTCTTCTTTACAAAAATAGAAAGCCATCAACATCATCTTACAAGTTATACAGATCAATAAGATTGGAAATTTTATGAAGGCAATAAAGTTTTCTTTGAAGAGATGAGAAAGAAATAAATATTAAGGGATAAATTCTACAAAGTTTTAAACCTGAATTGTAGCTTAAGTATATCAGCCGACAGCGATATACAACTATACAAGTGCAAAGAATTTGCAGCTTCAATAATTTATATTATACAAATTTTTCAGCATACCATATTGAATAACATGTCAAGACTCAATAGGTGTATTTATCACTTATCAGTGGAGCGGTGAATTGGTGATACATAAGAAATCAAGAATCATCTCTTCATAATAGATTTTTGCCTTATTATTGATGTTCATCCATAAATGTGAGATTGGATATGAATTATGATATTGTTCTTTTTCTAGAAAGTTGAGTCAAAGAATAAACATACTTCACTTACAATAGAGGATAATACATTGATTGTGTTGATCGACTTTGAGCCTTTGAGAGTGCCGTCAAGACTCAAGAGTAATTAAGAAATGATCAAATGAATTATGAAACTATAATATATAAAACAAATAACTAACGAACATCTATGCCATAAACTAACCAGTGAAATTAACTAGTATTGCTCTTATGCATGCGTAGAAATGAGACTTCGACAAAGAAACAAACTGAGCGGTTGAGCCAAGTAACCCAAGTTGCAAAGTTAAGAAATAACAATGACTCTATCACAGAGAAAAAATAGAGACACGACACCTGGAGTCTGACAAGTCAAGTCTGCTGCCTCGAGAGGACTAAGAAATAAAGCACGATTCACGGAATCATGAAACGAGATTGCGAGAAAACCTAAGGAGATCAGTGAGGACCGAAGAGGCGAAGAATAGAGAATTGTTCTTAGCCCTTTCTCAAGCCCTAGCCGCAACTGCAAAGATAAGAAACCGAGAATGAGAGAAAGAACTCAAAGAAGTCACGGTCCTCCGAGTGGAGTTATGAAGCGTCGGCTGGAATTTGAAAATTGAAAGCTGATATCAAGCGTTCACCTTTGATCTCACGGTGGACTCAGAGAGGCAGAGAAGGAGAATCTCCATTCGCTCGTGATTCTGATTTCCACAGGCTGCAGCACACTTTATTCGAGCCGTTCGAAAAATTAAACGAGCCGATTTAACTACAGATCGAAATGGATCGAATTTAAAATTGAGCCAACAATTCAGCTCATGGCTCGGCTCGTTTAGCTTGATTCAAACTCAATTCAAGCTAAAATACGAGCCGACTTTCAAGCGATTAACGATCTTCGAGCAAATTTCTCATCTGCCTAATATAGTAAAGTCCTAGTGCGCGGAGGACAGCTATGAACCGTGGGCACATAACGGGCCACTCCCTAAGCATTAGAAGATGAGAAGGCTCCTCAAAATAGTACCACCTGTCTGAAGAAATTATTGTCAGGCCAGGTAGAGCAATTGAAATATTATAGCCAAAAAAAACTTGAAAGTAAGTTCATACCGAATCTAAATGCGCAGCCTTATGTCTGCCATGAAATAAGGCTATGTTGGGATGGACCTCTAAAGGTGCAGGATATGGTGCGTCATCGACCATCTCAACATGCCTCCTCTGCCGATGTCCAGTCAGCCTGGAAGGCTCCTCGGCCATCGTACCTGTGAAAAGAAGAACAAAATGACATATTGTTAGAGGATTGTAATATTAAATTGCGCAACACTTTAAAAGAAACCAGAAAATCGATGTAGTTGATGTACACACTATTTAGCAACACTATCCATACTAACCTCCTACTAGTAGGGTTGTGTGGACATGATGTCCGGTAATGACTAATTGATTTGTAGAAATTGCACATACAATTGCTTTGTACTGCACTCTCATCCATTGTGTTTTTGTATCTACTTGATCGTGGCCTACCTGGTCTAGCTTTAACAGTTGGTGGCAGCAAAAGATAAAGACCCCGCTCCGCATCAAAGTTTGACCACTTGCACACATCACGGTCTACTAACCACTGGTATGCTTCAGGTTTAATTTTCTTTATGTATGTCATGTGACAATTGAATATGTTGATATCATCTGTGCTACCAGAAATGTATATTTTCTTACACATAAACTCGACATCCGCAATACACATTCCCCTCACTACTTTTTTGAAGTTTTCCCGCAGGCGTCTTAAGCAATGATGATGTGCGGCCCATGGGAAAACATCACGGCATCCACGTACCAACCCCGAATGCTTATATGAGATAATACATAAATCGCTTCTTGCTGAAACAATAGGCAACAGCTGTTATATGCACATAATGAACTAGAGCTAGGACTCATTGTTCTTAGATTTAACCACAGCAAAAGCAAGCGAAAATAATCTATTATTGGCATCAATACCAATAGTTGTGAGTAACGTACCTCGATACTTCCCTAGTAGGAATGTCTCGTCCATGCTGAGAACAGGACGACAAAATCTCCAACCTAAAACTGATGGTCCAAAATCCTAGAACAATCTCTAAAACCTGCATGTATTTAATAATAAAATTCTGTAAATAGTTCCTGGTAGCACAGAGTATAATGAATCCATAAATAGGCCAAGAGAGCGATATGACTCCTCCCAACTGCCAAATATTGCTCAGATACTCTTACGCCGCGCATCTCAAGCCTTCATGTAAGACACTTTATTATTAAATTTTGATTACATCCTTCCTATGATCTCTCTTGGTTTTAAGTCTATCTGAAATCGCATAACTGGCATTATAAAATAACTAATGAACTTAGAAGTGCATTGACGATGTCTAGAACCACTGATAGTGCTAACGCATGTGTGCGGTGCACCTAAAGTTGATATCCTCTAGACACCTCCCAACCTCTTGCTTCTGCTATAGTGCATGCGCCATTGACAAGATCTGCTAGGATTACTATGTTGTGCACATATAACAGTAAAATTCTTCTGATTTGAAGTGACGGTAAGGAATTGAACATTATTAAGAATTGACCAACCAGTTACTGCAAACTGAAGCTCCTTCTTATTTGAGAAACACATACCTTCATATAGCTCAACTAGAACTTTGATGTCATCTGAAAAACTTGAACTATCAGATGGACCATCAAATACAATATATATATCCCAATCTTTTGTAATTTAGCATATGCGGACATAGTCGTTATTGCAAATCATAGCATCATCATTTGAAGAATTCTGGATAGAATGACTCCGAATAAGCTCGTAACCAATATTGGTGTCACATAAATTGGCATTACCTAATAAAGAATCCTCCTCAGCATCGCTATCATCAGATGCATTGGTTGGTTCGTAATTCATCATTTCGTATTCATCATCTGATAATACTCTAGATGAACTAGGTTGCTCAAGCAGTTGTGCTTGAACAGGCAGCTCAGTTCTGTGTTAAAAAAGTCATAATCTTTTAAACAATAGAAGATAGTATAAACCAAAAAATGAAGACACTAACACTGTTATTGAGGTAAATGCTTATCTTATTTCTGGGTCGTCATAGTACTGTTGTGGTACAACAATTGTTGGCAAAGTAAACTCATGAGCGTAATCGGACTGAACATTATGCTGCATGAGATCAGTATCAATTTCAGCAGCAGCAGTACATTGTGGCTTTACTTCTGCATAAAAAACTAATGTCTGACGGGAAGCTTCATCCAGTACAGTACTACAGACTTCATTATCAGAAACCGTAGAAGTTATGTATCCCACGCCGATAAGAAAATGACACATAATCTCCACTATGAAGTTATCAATGTCATAACGCAGAGATCTAAGCACTTTATATTTTAAATCTTCTAAGCTTGCATGACGTGAAACTCGCATTGAACGATTTTTACCACAGACATAACTTGAAATGAACTGATCATCAACAATCAGTTGACTGTCATAGAAGAGAATTAAGGAAACGAGCTCCTAACTCATCCTTGTATATGCTCAGCAACCAAATTTCTAACGCAACCTAAAAATTAACTCATCACTCATCAAAATAAGTAATGGTTATGATGTAAGATGAATGTGATGACGAAGCCTTGTAAGTAGAATTAGTGCAGGTCAGCTAAAATAAAAAAAAAAATCTAGCAATGGATCTAAATCTAACGTAACCTAAAAAATGCTAATAATAATAATTCATCATAATAGGGCACTAAATCTTCACTCTATTCATCTCATATGAATGAAAAAATGCTAATAATAATAATTCACATGTAAAAGGTATAGAAATTCCAGAAAATAGTAAAACAAAAGCAATAAAGAACTTATGGAAACAAGTATATCTGTAAGAAAAGGCTGTGATCAACGTAAACCAGAAAGAAAAAGATAGCAATTATGAAACTCTAATGCAAACAAATAAATACTGTCATAGGCCTCTCTTTTACTTTCCCCCAAAAAATACCTTGTGTATACCTTCGGACTTGCGGTGGAGCTGAACCGAAATCTTCGTGTGGAGCGTACACTTGCGGTAGAGTCGAGAGTAGGAGTGTGGGGGGACCGGATTCTCTCACGAAATCGACCGAGATCGGGATGCTGCGGAGTCGGGATGTCAAAAGGAAATGCCGCTGCGGGGTCGGGATGTCGAAAGGAAATGCTACACGGTGTCTACTAGTGCACAGTGCTATTAAGGCGTAGATCCACACTTATGGGCGGATTTACTTAAAGCAGTTGATTCAACGGGCTTTAAGTAAATCCATCGCCCATAAGTGGGTGGTACCCCACCTTAGTGGTGAGGTAGTTAGCCAGTCGCCCACTTATGAGGCGACTGTACCTAAAATCAATTTTTTATATATATAATTAATATAATAATTATTTATTATTTAATACTTAATTTAAAAATTTTGCGGTTATAATTTGGAGAACTTTTGTTGTTCGATTTTCTATGACATACTTTTGTATGCTGCTTTAATTTTGTTAACCCTTTCTCTTTTTTTACTAGGCGGGCTCATACTGCCAAACTCATGAAGAAGATGCCTAAGATGCTGTTGGATTATAAGGTTAAAAAATGCATTAGGCAATAGCCTCTACTTTTACTAAGTTTATTATCATATTTTTGTACGTTAGATCTTTATTACGAGCATTATTGGCGATTCTAATGAAAAGGAAGATAGAAATTTAACATAGGGCATGGACAGAACTAGCTGATATTGAAAACAAGGTGGGGGATGCTAGTTATGTTTTTTAAAGACATCAACTATTTGTTTACTAACATCTTGAAATAAGATTTTATAAATGACTACTTTGTGCTACTTTAAAGGAATTTAGATATAAGCTAGGATCAACTGACTTCTAATTTCGTGACATCCTATTGTACTCCGTAGCATGGTACAACATAATGAATTATTGAAATTTCATCTCTTTTCTCTCTCTTTCTCTCTCTCTCTCTCTCTGTATATATATATATATATATATATATATATATATATATATATATATATATATATATATATATATATATATATATATTATTCTGATTGTTAGTCGGCTTAATGTAAATGGGGCTGTCACGTCCTATGAAGATTCATGATTCATAGATATATGATATGAACCCAATTACATAGATAGACAACACAAGCAAAAGGAATAGAAAATTCCCAAATTGGCTAAGGGATTTTACTCAGTAAAATAAGAAGTTACAAGAAGCAAAGTCACTATAAAATAAAGACAAACTGATAATAGACAAAGCTATAAAGATGCTCAGATCAACAGAATATATGAGAAATTACAGATACAAAGACTAATATCATAGTACAGAACAGCCTTCAACAAAGTTAACCACATAACACTACAGAGGGCCGTAATAATGTATATTTGCTCTCCCAGAATAAATCCTGCAATAATATCCAGAGACAAAAGCCATTCAAACTTCAAATAACAACAATAATTCTACACAGAGTCAGATCAGCTATAAGAAACAACAGGTAACTGAAAACAGGAAGCAAGAAGGAATCTTGACAAGTGCAGAGCAAAATACAACTAGTTTATAACTGAATAACAAGAAATAAACCAACTTCTGACCAAAACAGAAAGAGATCGACCAACTGTAACAGAAATAACGGCTCAAATAGAAGGAAGATTCTTGAAATATGTAAAGAGGTCTTAGATCTAGGATAGTAAAGAAAGTAGAGAGTATAGAGTTAGAGGAACAAACAGAGGTAATCCGATTATTTCGAAAAAGAACTTATCTTCCTCTGATCCTCCTTCTTCTCCTTTTTCTTCTTGCATTTTTCTTCTGGTTGCTCGTCGAAAACACCATCTTTTCCAGCAGGAACCCTAGCATTCCCTCTCGATTTCCCTCGACGCCTTTTTGGTCGCGTGCCGAATACGAAATAACCCCGTTTCAATTCCTTCCCCGAGAAGTTATATCCAACGGCTGAAAAGAAAAGCAAAGCGCACTATTAACGGCTAAGATCCAATCTCCCAGTTAAAGTTCCCAGACAAATTGAAAGGTCAGTTTTAAACCATGCGGATCCAACGGTTAAGACAGAGCTCGATTTTATCCTTAGATCAATGATGCAGATCAAATAGGATCCTATCATTGGTGCACTCATTGATTTCCTGTAAACATCAATGGCAGAAGGAACAAGGCACACAACAAAAACTCTAGAAGAATGTGTTGGAAGATTAAACAAAAATGATGAACCAATGACATCTATTACTCTAATCTTGAATGAAATTTCAAGAAGATTATCAACAATTGAAGCCAAATTGGACAATTCAATTCAAGAACAATCACAAGGCAGCAGGGATTCACAGGTATGTAATTCCAATCCTGTAGAATTTAATCCCCAACCTAAAAAATAGAATCAAAATGCTAGACTAGTTAAAGTAGATATGCCAAGATTTAATGGTGAAAATCTAAGAGGTTATTCAAGATCGCTTTTTCAATATTACAATCTGTCTAAAGATCAGAAGTTTATCATAGCCTCAGTCTATATGGATAGACCTGCCTTAAGTTGGTATCAATGGATGAATTTAAATAAATAATTGCATTCATGGCAATAATTCAAAGATTAGGTCATTCAGAGGTTTGGACCTTCTCTTTATAAAGATTTAAGAGGAGAATTAGCTAAATTGCAACAGAAAACAACAGTACAAGACTTCTATAATGAGTTTGAAGAATTACAACTGATTTCGTGAATTCCAATTCTTACAATCGCTTTGAATGGGTTAAGACAAGGCATTAAGAGAGAAGTTAGAGCTTTACAACCAAATTCACTGCAACAGGCTTTTCAGTTAGCTAAACTAATGGAAGATATGTTAGCAGATGAGGTGTTTATGGCAAGAACCTCAAGATTCAATCAAATACCAGCAATAAAACATCAACAGCCATATCAACAATCTCTGCTTTTGACTCCAACAATGTCAATTCACAACAGCAATATTAACAACAAGCCAACTATTCTAATACAAAGACTCACACCAACACAGTTAGAAGAAAGAAAGAAAAAGGGATTATATTTTAACTGTGATGTGAAATTCCATAGGGCCACATATGTAAATCAAAATTATTTGCCCTCATGGTGATCAATGAGGAGCAGGATTACAACCTGCAGCAGGAAAATCAAGAAGAAAACCTGTCAATACAAGAAGATATTCCAGAAATCAGTTTCAATGCTTTCACAAGTCAGTCAAATCCTAGAATCCTAAGACTACAAGGGATGATTGGAAATAAAAAAGTGCAAGTACTTATTGATAGTGGTTCAACCCACAACTTTATTCAGTCCAAATTAGCCAAGTTTATAGACCACACAGTAACACCTGCATCAGTTTTCAAAGTGTTAGTAGGAAATGGTGAAACTTTAAAATGTTCAGGAATTTGCTCTAATATTCCTATCCAACTACAAGGATACACCTTCATCACTGATTCCAATGCAAGGAGCAGATGTGGTATTAGGTGTTCAATGGCTAGAACAATTGGGAGAATGTACAACTGATTACAAAAAGCTCACTATGAAATTCCACTATAGTGACAGACTAGTGCAACTGTAAGGGGATACATCCTCCAAGGTGGATAACATTACCTTCCATCAGTTCACTAAATTGCAGCACAAGAAGGAGATAATATCATACTTACAGATTAGAGAAATACCATAGGGAACAGATTTCCCTACAAAAGAATTCAAAGAATTTACTCAAGGCATACAAATGTGTATTATTTCAATACCAAGAGTTATTTCAAGTTCTAGCAAACTTACCTCCAAAGAGGGATATAGACCACCAGATTCACCTGCCACCTGGAACACAACCAGTCAAAGTTAAAAATTATAGATATCCACATTTTCAAAAAATAGAAATTGAAAAATTAATTAAAGAAATATTGGATACAGGCATAATAAGGGAAAGTACTAGCCCTTTTTCTTCTCCAGCTCTACTAATAAAAAAAATATGGAACTTAGAGATTCTGTATTGATTACATGGCCTTAAATAAAGTGACTATCCCTGATAGATTCCCCATCCCAACTCCAGAAGAGTTAATGGATGAATTATATGGAGCCACTATTTTTTTTAAACTTGATTTGCGTTCAGGATATCATCAAATAAGAATGGCAAAAGAAGACATTTGCAAAATAGCCTTTAGAACACATGAAGGACATTATGAATTTATAGCAATACCATTTGGATTAACCAATGCACCATCAACCTTCCAAGCACTAATGAATTCAGTGCTTAAGCCATTTTTAAGGAAATTTGTATTAGTATTTTTTGATGATATACTCATATATAGCCAAACCTTGGAACTACACCAAAGACATCTACAAGCAGTTTTGGAACAACTAAAGCAACATACCTTATCAAACCATCCAAATGTTCTTTCATTAAAGACAAAATAGAGTATTTAGGCCACATCTTATTCGCAAGGGATAGAAGTGGACCCCAAGAAAATTCAAGAAGTGCAATCATGGCCTATACCAAATTCAGTTAAATAATTAAGAGGCTTTTGGGCTTAACAGAATATTACAGAAAGTTTATTAAAAACTATGCAGCAATTGCCTCTCATTTAACTTCAATGCTAGCTAAACAACATTTCCAGTGGATAGAAGAATCAAAAATAGCATTCACACAACTAAAACATGCTATGGTATCTTTAGCAGTTTTAGCATTTCCAAATTTTTCTATGCCTTTTATTTTGGAAACAGATGCGTGCAATCGCACAGAGCATATTAATTCAAAAAATACCCTCTTGCCTATTTCAGCAAGAAATTATCTCCTATATTATAGAAAATATCAACTTATGTAAGAGAACTTTATGCTATAACAGAAGCAGTAGGGAGATGGAGGCAGTATTTGTTAGGCAACAAGTTCACTATAAGAACAGATCAAAATAGCATTAGAGAACTTATGCTACAAACAGTTCAGACTCCTGAACAGTAAAGATTTTTAATCAAACTCTTAGGATTTGACTATGCTATTGAATATAAACTAGGGGTTACAAACAAAGCAGCTGATGCCTTGTCCAGAAAAATTTATAATTCAGAAGAGCAATCTACATCAAACAGCTCTCAAATCCCTACATATCAAAGTTTATATGCTTACACTCAACAATTTACTTCTTTAGTACAGAAAATCAAAGAGGAAAAACAAACTAGTCCAGAATTATAGTAACTGTATAAGCAAATATCAGAAGACTCAAGTTTGCTCCTAAAGCATAAAGTTTCCAATGGTTTAGTGTACTATAAAGACAGAATTGTCATAGATAAAGAGTCAGAAGTAAGAAAAATTATTATGAGAGAACTACACTCAACTCCAGTAGGAGGCCACTGTGGGATTAAAAGAACATTGGCCAGAATTACTCAACAGTTCTACTGGAAACAGATGAAACAAGATATACAATACTTTATAACCACCTGTCCTATATGTCAACAAGTAAAATATGATACTCAAAAACTTGTAGGGTTATTGCAACCCCTACCTATACCAGTAGCCATTTGGGAGGAAGTATCAATGGATTTTATCACAGGACTACCCAGGTCTCATAATAAAATTGTTATACTAGTAGTGGTAGATAGACTATCAAAGTATGCACATTTCTTAGCCCTTCTAGCCAGTTTTACAGCTACTTATATAGCTCAGATTTTTACTTCAGACATAGCCAAACTACATGGAATACCACAGGAAATAGTTTCAGATAGAGACCCCATCTTTATGAGTAATTTTTGGCAGGAACTATTCAAATTAAGTGGGACAACACTAAGCCACAGCAGTGCCTACCATCCTCAAACAGATGGCCAAACAGAGATCACAAATAGAATACTAGAATAATATCTAAGGAGTTTTGTATTAGAGACACCAATGAAGTGGTTACAATTTCTTCCATGGGCAGAATTATCCTATAATACATCCATCAATACTTCCACAAAAATGACTCCTTTTCAAATAGTGTATGGCAGATTTCCACCTACAATTATACCCTATAATGGTAACACAGCTATTAACATAGAGGTAGAAATAATATTACAACAGAGGGACAAGATCCTACAGCAACTTAAAATAAATTTACAGGAAGCTCAAAATAGAATGAAGCAAATGACTAATAAACACGAAGGAGCTTCAATTAAATGATTTAGTATTAGTAAAACTACACATAGATAGTCTTCACCTCGGAACCATTATACAAAACTAGAGGAAGTATCATGGTCCTTTTAAAATTTTACGTAAAATAGGACGAGATATAAAGAACTTCCAGAAATAGCAAGGATCCATAATGTGTTTCATGTCTCCAGACTTAAACAATACAGACAAGATTCTACATTACACCTAACAATATTACCAACTCAATTCATAGAAGGGCATCCATTAGTCAGACCTATCAAAGTCTTTGACCACAGAACCATACTATAAGCAGATAAACTAATTAAAAAAGTATTAGTACAATGGGATGGACTATTATCCACAGAGGCTTCTTGGGTATCAATTGAAGAAATCCAAAAGACATTTCCTGAGTTTGACCTTGAGGATGAGGTCAATGTGTGTGTGTAGGGGGGGTGGGGGAGTAATGATATGAACCCAATTACACAGATATACAACAGAAGCAAAAAGAACTGTAAATCCCCAAATTGGCTAAAGGATTTTACTCGGTAAAATAAGAAGTTATAAGAAGCAAAGTCATTGTAAAATAAAGACAGACTGATAGTAGACAAAGCTATAAAGATGCTCAGATCAACAGAATATATGAGAAATTACAGATATAAAAACTAATATAACAATACAGAACAGCCTTCAACAAAGTTAATCACATAACACTACAGAGGGCCAGAATAACAGAAGTATTTGCTCTCCCAGAATAAATCTTGCAATAATATCCAGAGATAGAAGCCATTCAAACTTCAAACAGCAACAATAATTCTACACGAGTCGATCACAAGAAACAATGTGCGAAAAGGAAGCAAGAAGGAATCTTGACAAGTGCAGAGCAAAATACAACCAGTTTATAACTGAATAACAAGAAATAAACCAATTTCTGACCAAAACAGAAAGAGATCGACCAACTGTAACAGAAATAATGGCTCAAACAGAAGGAAGATTCTTGAAATATGTAAAGAAGTCTTAGATCTAGGATAGTAAAGAAAGTAGAGAGTATAAATAGAGTTAGGAGGAACAAACAGAGAGGTAATCTGATTATTTCTGAAAAAGAACTTATCTTCCTCTGATCCTCCTTCTTCTCCTTTTTCTTCTTGCATTTTTCTTCTGGTTGCTCGTCGGAAACACCATTTCTCCGGCAGGAACCCTAGCATTCCCCTCTGCATTCTCTCGGCGTTTCCCTCCTCTCTGGAGCCTTTTTGGCCGCTCGAAGCATCGAATACATGAAATAACCCCGTTTCAATTCCTTCCCCGAGAAGCTATATCCAACGGCTGAAAAGAAAAGCAAAGCGCACTATTAACGGCTCAGATCTAATCTCCCAGTTAAAGTTCCCAGACAGATCGAAAGGTCAGTTTTAAATCACGCGGATCCAACGGTTAAGTCAGAGCCCAATTTTATCCTTGGATCAACGACGCAGATCAAATAGGATCCTATCAATATACATGAAGGGATAAGGGAGATTAATGTTATGTGGATTTGAGTTAATATAATAGGAGGCTTTTTTTAATTATTGTTAATAATTTGTATATTGATAGACACTATCTTAAAAAATGTTTAGCATTATTTAATTGATTTTATTTCTTATTTGTTGAAGAGAATTAGGCTGTGATCTACTTTTAAGGAATAATAATAATAATAATAATAATAATAATAACCAAAAGGGAGTTGATCTATCCATCAAAATTTCGGTCGGGATGTGTTATAAATTTTTAATATTAAATTATAGATATTTTTAACTTTAATTTTAAACTTAAATCAAATCAATAAAATATAAATAAAAGTTTTAAAGTATTAATTAAAAGGTTAAAAGATCTCAAAAGAAATCTAATGATTATAAGATTTAATTCTGACATTATTCATATACTTAAATATTAAAAAAAAAATGATCGATGATAAAAAATTTTATGTTTTGAAACTTTAGCTAAATTTTTTAAAATGTTTTTTTTCAAAATTCTATAAATAGAGTTACATAATATAAAAATAGGGAGAGCTAAATGCTTAGCTTAAGAGCTTAAAATCAATCAACACTAATAATCATCATTAATTACTACTAACACTCGTTGTTAACCATTAATAGTGATTATTATAATCTAATCATCATCATACGACTATCATAATCTTATTTTTAAATTGTTATTATTACCTAAATTTTATAAATAAATAAAAAGATAGATAAGAATTTCAAAATTTATAACCTCATTTTTAGTTAGCATTTAAATTATAGTGTATAAATTTTTTTAAGATTAATAACCAAAGTTTTTCAACAGCTTATCTTTTTGTAACAATAAAAGATAAAACCAAATGACAATGTCAAGAAATCATAATGTTCGAAATATTAATTAAAAATTTTAATATGAAGATCAATTAAATTAATTTATAAAAATATTAAAATTATATTAAAATTTTTGAAATTAAACTTTATTTATATTAATTTTATGTTTTGATGCTAAATATTTTTTAAAACTCAATGCATTATAAATTAATATAGGGGGGTTTATATGTCTACCACTTTAAATGACCTTATTTTCATATTTAACGTCTAAAACTCAAATATTTACTTATATACCAGCTCAAATTATTTAATAGATCAACGCTACCATTTTTATTGACGCCGTATTAGGTCCGTCAAGTTCAATGTGCAAAGCCACCACCACAGCTAGTTCCTTACTTCCTCGCAGATGTGGATAAGGAGCACATGAACAAAAGCAAGGTCCTGTATACTGTTCCTCATCGCATTGAACCTTCCGTCCCGCCCATCTAAGATGGAACGCAAGTTAAGCTCAAGACGAAAACAGGTATCTCCTCTTTGCTGATAGAGATCTTCTTAATGGCGAAACTTTGCCACCCATGACATCCCACATCGCCACCATGATTGGATTCTTGGAGCGTGAATGCCTTCGAGGTTTGCACGCTTGAGCTATCCTCGGTAGAATTGAAGAACTTCTCAATTCCTTCCTCACCAGAATCATGCACGAGGTTTTCCAAGCTAAAAGATGATTTTACTTGCCATCTGTTGTTGTCATATTTGTTGATATATCCTCCAAATATAACTAGTAATTGCAGCTTGTTGGACAAAAGAGACAGAGAGGTTCTTTTGCGCTTTGCTTGATCTTAATTTTTTAAATATGAATTTAGTTTCTTTCTTATTGATTTTAAGGAGAATTTGAAAATGTTGCTGAGTTCACCTTAAGATACAATAGGATTAGCATGGAGGAACTTACCCAAAAGCTGATGAAAGAAACAAAGTTGCCTGATATTATTGTTTATTCTTACAACCCTCTAAATGAGATACTCTATCGAAGAAATTTTTAAAATAAGTATGGTGTAATTAATAATTAACGGATTATGTATCGATAAAAAAAAATTTAACTTTAAGTGCGCCGAGATAAGGGATTGGTTGCCACCTCATCGCCATATGGACCGCCTACTTATCTGCATCCGTTTGACCCGCCATAAGTAAGTAAAGCGTAAGTTTGACGAGATAAGTTTTGCCGCCCGTAGGCTGACCGACGATTTCTAAATCCACGAATCGGCCCCACCAGCCCCTTTGAATTTTTTTTCTGTTTCGTTTGTAAAAGCTTAGCTCTCCTCCTCCTCCTCTTTCTCCTCCATAATGACGAGACCCCATCGCTGCGGCTCCACCATTTTGGATTTTAGCTGAACTCGGGCTCCACCAAACGCTTTGGTGGTTTTCAGCGGCCGATCGCGAGGTAAAGTTTGTTTTTTTTCTTCCTTGCTTATTTGAATTAGCAATAATGTAGTTTATCATATTTTCCATAATTATTCTCCAAAATTTGCCGTGATTAGGATACACGCCGAGATCGTAATTTGGTAGTTCATTTTTTGCTTTGCTAAATTGTTAGGTGTATAAATATGTGAGCAATATGTATTTTTTTAACTGATTTTGAGTGAATTGTTAGGTTTTAAAATAACATTGGTTGCTGAGCTAATAGTAGAATGAGTCAGGATCTCATTTCCTTAATTCTGTTTATGACGGGCAACTGATCATTGATGATCAGTTCATTACAAGTTATGTTGGTGGCAAAATCGCCACGCGAGCGCCGCGGCCATGCTTAGAGATTTAAAACAAAAGTGCCAGTCTGCGTTATGACGTTAATAACTTCGCAATGGAGATTGCATGTCGCTTTTCCCAGTAACGGATACATACATCGCTGATGATGATGATGTCTCGCAGAATGAAGGTTCCCCTCAAACATTGATTCTTTACGTGGAAATAAAGCCACAATGTACTGCTGCAGCCGAAATTGACACTGATATCATGCCGCAGAATGTACACTCCGGTTATGCTCACAAGTTCAGTTTGTCAACAGTTACTGAATTGCAACAGTACTATCACGAACAGGAGATAATGTAAGCATTCAACTCGACATCATTGTTGGTGTTTTTTATTTTTGTCTTGTGTAGGGTATCTTCTATTTTTTTAAGAAGATGATATATGTTTAAATGCAGAACCGAGGTGCCTATTCAAGCACAACTGCATGATCAACCTAGTTCATCTAGACAACTACCTGATGATGAGTATGAAATAATGAATAGTGAATCAAGCACTACATCTAATGATAGCGATGCTGATGATGAGTATTTGCTTGATAATGCCAATTTATAGAGATATGGTCATGATCTTCTTGAGTCATTATCCGAATCGGTGGATCGCGATGTTCTGATTTCCACTAATGATTACGCTCGTGTCGACCTAAAGATTGGGATGCGGATATTGTGTTTGATGGTCCATCTGATAGCTCAGGTTTTTCAAATGATGTCGAAGTTTTGGTAGAGTTATATGAAGGTATGTGTTTCTCAAATTAGAAGGAGCTTCAGTTTGCAATAACTGGTTGATCGATTTTTAATAATGTCCAGTTCATTACCGTGACATCCAATCAGAAGAATTTTATCATATATGCAGATCGTAGCTCTAGCAGACTGCCAATGGCGCATGCCGTAAGCAGAGGGGGAGGAGGTTATCAACTTTAGGTTTGCCACACATGGCGCTACCACCATCGGTTCGTGACATCACCGCACTTCTAAGTTTATTAGTTATTTCATAATGCCAGTAATGCGATTTCAAATTGACCTGAAAACCCGAGAGATCATAGTAAGGATGGAATCGAAATTTAACATCAAGGTCTCTTACATGAAGGCCTGGGATGCGAGACGTAAGAGTATCAGAGCAATATTTGGCAGTTGGGAGGAGTCATATCGCTCCCTAATATTATTTATGGATTCATTATGCTCTGCGCTGCCCGATACTGTTTACAAAATTATGACATCTGATACATGCAGGTTTCAAAGACTGTTATGAGCTTTTGGACCATCTATTACTGGCTTGGGATATTGTCGACCTATTCTCAGCATGGACGGGATGTTCATTTTGGGCAAGTATCGGGATACGTTGCTCACAGCCATTGGTATTGATGCAAATAACAATCTATTTCCCCTTGCTTTTGCAGTGGTCGAATCTGAGAATAACGAATCCTGGCTCTGGTTCATTATGTGCCTACAAAGAACATCGCCAATTGTTTCATCAAGGGCGATGTGTAATCTCGGATAAGCATTCGTGGTTGGGTGTCGATGTATTTCCATGGGTCACACATCGTCATTGCTTGTGACATCTTAGGGAAAACTTTAAGAAGGCAGTGAGGAAAATGGGTATTGTGGATGTTGAGTTTATGTGCAAAAAAATGCACTCGGCAGGCAACACCAATGACATCAACATATTTAACTGCAACATGGCTGACATCAAAAAAATTAAACTAGAAGCATATCAGTGGTTGGTAGAACGTGATGTGGAGAAGTGGACATTGATTCATGATAGTGGGAAGCATTACGGTACCATGACTACAAATACATCAGAGTGCTTTAATGGTGTACTTAAACGTGTATCTTCTATTTTTTTACGAAGATGATATATGTTTAAATGCAAAACTGAGGTGCCTACTCAAGCACAACTGCATGATCAACCTAGTTCATCTAGACAACTACCTGATGATGAGTATGAAATGATGAATAGTGAATAAAGCACTGCATCTGATGATAGCGATGCTAATGATGAGTCTTTGCTTGGTAATGCCAATTTATACGACAATAATATCGGTCGTGATCTTCTTCGGAGTCATTCTATCCGGAATTCGGCGGATCGTGATGTTATGATTTCCACTAATGAGTACGTTCGGCTATGTCAGACCATGAAAGACTGGGATGCGGATATTATGTTTGATGGTCCATCGACATTTTGAGATGATGTCAAAGTTCCGGTAGAGTTATATGAAGGTATATGTTTCTCAAATAAGAAGGAGCTTCAGTTCGCAATAACTGGTTGGTCGATTCTTAATAATGTCTAATTTGTTATCGTGACATCCAATCAGAAGAATTTTACTATTATATGTGTGCAACATCGTAGCCCTAGCAGACCTTGCCAATGACGCATGCACTGTAGCAGAAGCAAGAGGTTGGGAGGTGCATGGATGTTATCACCTTTAGGTTCGCCGCACACATGCATTGCCACCATCAGTGGTTCAGGACATCACCAGTGCACTTCTAAGTTTATTAGTTACTTCATAATGCCAATAATGCGATTTCAAATTGACCTGAAACCCAAAGAGATCATAGGAAGGATGGATTCGAAATTTAACATCAAGGTCTCTTACATGAAGGTCTGGGATGCGAGACGTAAGAGTTTCAGAGCAATATTTGACAGTTGGGAGGAGTCATATCGCTCTCTAGCATTATTTATGGATTCATTATGCTCAGGTGCCTGCATCGCTTACGTAATTATGTCATCGACACAGGTTTTAGATCGTTTCGGCTTTTGGACCATCTATTACTAGCTTGGGATATTATCGACCTATTCTCAGCATGGACGGGACGTTCCTTTTGGGCAAGTATAAGGGTACGTTGCTCACAGCCATTGGTATTGATGCAAATAACGGTCTATTTTCCCTTGCTTTTGCAGTGGTCAAATTTGAGAATAACGAATCCTGACTCTGGTTCATTATGTGCCTACAGCAACTGCTGCCAATTGTTTCATCAAGGGGCGATTTATGTGTAATCTCGGATAAGCATTGGGATTGGTTCTGGTGCCGCGATGTATTTCCATGGGCCGCACATCATCATTGCTTACGACATCTTAGGGAAAACTTTAAGAAGGTGGTGAGGAAAATGGGTATTGCGGATGTTGAGTTTATGTGCAAAAAATTATACTCGGAAGGTAGCACCGATGGCATCAACATATTTAACCGCAACATGGCTGAAATCAAAAAAATTAAACCAGAAGCATATCAGTGGTTGGTAGAACATGATGTGGAGAAGTCGACATTGATTCATGATAGTGGGAAGCGTTACGGTACCATGACTACAAATGCATCAGAGTGCTTTAATGGTGTACTAAAATGTGTATCTTCTATTTTTTTTAAGAAGATGATATCTGTTTAAATGCAGAACCGGGGTGCCTATTCAAGCGCAACTGCATGATCAACCTAGTTCATCTAGACAACTACCTGATGATAAGTATGAAATGATGAATAGTGAATCAAGCACCGTGATGGCGATGATGCGATGATGAGTCTTTGGTAATACCAATTTATGCTAATAACAAAGATCGGTCATGATCTTCTTCGGAGTCATTCTATCCAGAATTCGGTGGATCGCGATGTTATGATTTCCACTAATGAGTACATTAGGCTATGTTAGACCACGAAAGACTGGGATGCGGATATTATGTTTGATGGTCCATCTGCTAACTCAGGTTTTTCAGATGATGTCGAAGTTCCGGTAGAGTTATATGAAGGTATGTGTTTCTCAAATAATAAGGAGCTTCAATTCACAATAAGTGGCTGGTCGATTCTTAATGATATCCAGTTCGTTATCATGACATCCAATTAGAAGAATTTCACTGTTATATGGGCGCAGCATCGTAGCCCTAGCAGATCTTGCCAATGGCGCATGCACTGTAGCAGAAGCAAGAGGTTGGAAGGTGCTTGGAGGTTATCCACTTTAGGTTCGCTGCATACATGCGTTGCCACCATCAGTGGTTCAGGACATTGCCAGTGCACTTCTAAGTTTATTAGTTACTTCATAATACCAGTAATGTGATTTCAAATTGACCTGAAACCCAGAGAGATCATAGGAAGAATGGAATTAAAATTTAACATCAAGATCTCTTACATGAAGGTCTAGGATGCGAGACGTAAGAGTATCAGAGCAGTATTTGGCAGTTGGGAGGAGTCATATTGCTCCCTAGCATTATTTATGGATTCATTATGCTCTGTGCTGCCCGGTACTATTTACAGAATTATGCCATCAAATACATGCAGGTTTCAGAGACTGTTCTGGGCTTTTGGACCATCAATTATTGGCTTGGGATATTGTCGACCTATTCTCAGCATGGATGGGACGTTCCTTTTGGGCAAGTATCGGGGTACGTTGCTCACAGCCATTGGTATTGATATAAATAATAGTCTATTTCCCCTTGCTTTTACAGTGGTCAAATCTGAGAATAATGAATCCTAGGTCTGGTTCATTATGTGCCTACAGCAACTGTTACCAATTATTTCATCAAGGGGCGATTTATGTGTAATTTCGGATAAGCATTCAAGGTTGGTTCGTGGGTGCCGTGATGTATTTCCCTGGGCCGCACATCGTCATTTCTTGTGACATCTTAGGGAAAACTTTAAGAAGGCAGTGAGGAAAATGAGTATTGCAGATGTTGAGTTTATGTGCAAAAAAATGTACTCGGCAGGTAGCCCCGATGACATCAACATATTTAATCGCAACATGGCTGACATCAAAAAAATTAAACCAGAAGCATATCGGTGGTTGGTAGAACATGATGTCGAGAAGTGGACATTGATTCATGATAATGGGAAGCGTTACGGTACCATGACTACAAATGTATCAGAGTGCTTTAATGGTGTACTTAAACGTACACGGGGACTACCAATTCAAGCATTGATAACTGCAATTTACTATAACATCGTGAGTTTATTCTATAACAAGTTCAATTAATTAGAACCCCACCTAATTCACCTTCTCTCCACGAACCCAAATAGTCCTAAGCAAATTTGAGCGGGAGGCTAGACATTTCCCACAGCCAATCAATATTAATGCAAATGAGGTGTAAGTGTTGGACAGGAATTGTAGCTCCTTCAGAGTTGACTTCACGGAAGATCAATTCAGCTCATGCAATTGTACACGAACACTGATTTATTATATGTCATGTAGTCATACCATAGCAGCTCTAGTACATAGGAGAATCAATCATCTGGCTTATGTGTTAAGCTATTACACCATGCCGATGTACGGGCAGACATACTCTGCATATTTGGTGAATCCAACAACCATCTTTGAATAACATGCATGCCAAATCAATGGATCATGATGATTGATTGGATTGCTTGTAGTTCATTGGGAAAGTTTTGAAAGTCTAAAATCCTCAAAGATATAACAACCTCTACATTATACAAAATTATGAGTATTTGTAATACTTGCTTGCCCTTGGGAAAAGAAACATTTCACCTTAAACATATTGAAGCTAATCATAATTTTTATTACCCTTAAATTTATCCTTAAGTCTTCTCAAAATTATTGTGAATTGCCATGCACTCAACTCATAAAACCATTAATGAAATTTAAATTTATCCCTAATGGATCCTAGTTTCATTAGAGTCGATGGCAGAGGGAAAGTAGATACAGACTGGGTGTAATACCATCAGCAGTATATCGCTCTATGGGAGGCCCGCAGAGATCACGTTGCTGTGGTGGACGATACTTGCAATTTTTATTTGATTTATTTTATTAAAATGGACAATTTGAACTTAAAAATTTAATTTCTCCCAATCCAGAAGTCTGTTTCACTTGCAATTTTTATGGTAGGTGTTTTTTAAGTCTAGTTTCAATCCCTGAAAATTTCAACTTAATCTGACATATATTTTTGGTTTAATTTTAAAATTTAATTTTTAATAAAACTCAAATTAAACTCAAAATACTTAGTGAAATTTGGGGATTTTGGGTTTGTTTTCTCTCGAAAATATGAATCCAACGAACCATTATTTATAATTTTTAGTTAAGTATTTTATTTTCTATGAATTTTTGAAGTTTCACATGACTTAAATTAATTTTTTAAATTAAAAAAGAAAGATGTGCGGTGCTGACGTTAGCCATTGGCCCAGAAAGACCGATCAACAGTCTAGAGAGTGACCCACGGTTCACTCTGGACTGTCCGATCGCAGATCTGATGGTCCAGATTAGATTGCGCGATCTAGAGGCTAAGATCGCAAGATCGGTGCATGATCTGAGTCATCCAATCATGCGAACCACATGATCGACGCCCAAATCACATCGTGATGGCCACACGCAATCGATCCCGCCAATCTGGATCGGATGACGGCCGAAGCCCACGGCCGAACAATAAAATAGCTTCTTTTGTTTTGGAAAAGTAAGAGTTTCTAAGTGAAAACTTGTCCAAATGGACTTGTTTTCACGTCGATTCGCACCAAAAAAAATTCTATTTTTTTATTGGGATGATTTAAAGTAAAAATGCGAGATTATCTAGGGGAAATTCCTAAAATCGCATGAAAATTAACACAAAATGAGCGAAATCCTAAGGTCAGTAACGGTTTGGCAAAATTTATCTCATCGAGGGATGGTTTTCGATGGCGAAGAAGATCCGAGCGAACTCCTAGGTATGTGAGAAAGCTTTGGAATGATTTTTAACCTTCGTCTCTCTTTGGAACGTTGTCTTCTCTGATGTTTACCATCGTCTCGCCGAAAAAATAACTATTTGTATTTTTGAGCTCAAGAATAGCTCAAAGAGGTCGAGGATGGTTTCCTTTTTTTGCTTTGGGGAGCTTTTGGGGGTTGAATGGTGGTGGGAGAAAGATAAGTGAAGCCTCATTTCCTCCTCTTTTTTTAATGGCCAAAAATCCATTCTTTTTTGAATTTTTTGGCTCCAAATTGATTGTCATCTTGTTTGGGGTGGTTGGGATGGATGATGGATTGATTGAGGACTTTGGATTTTTGCTCCAAAGTCCTCTCTTGCTGTCATATGATTAGGTCAATTGAATGCGAATTTTGGGGAGGAGTTAAGTGAATGTGATGGGGGAGAATTAAATGAGGTTGGGTGGAATCCTATGTGCGGTATGATCCATGAGGGATTTAATTAGGTTGGGTTGATTTTGGGCTGATCTTAAATGGGTCTGGGTCTGGTTTGATCAGCCCTCAATGGGTCATGGCTTGGTTTCAAGGGATTTGGCCCAATTTGGGTCATATAGGTCATATTGGGTCAAATTGACTAATTTAATCAAAATTGACCAAATTAGCTTGGGTCATGGGTTGATTCAAGTTCAATTGGCTAATTGAAGATGAATGTGATCTTTGGTTTGAATTAATTTAGATTTAATTTGGATTTAGGCCAAATTGAACCTTTAGGCCTATTAGGGATTAATGGCTCAATTGGGATCGATTGATCAAATTGGGTTTAATTATAGATTTAGTCAAGTTCAATAATCAATTTGGAATTAACTTGAGCTATTGGTTGCAATCAATTTAGGTTAGATCATGATTTGACCCAATTTGCTCCTTTAGGCCAATTTGGGTCGACTTGGATCAAATAGACAATTGGACTTGGTTTGGCCCAATTGATTGCAATTGATCATCCTAGGGTGATTAACAATCATGGTGGAAGGTTTTGGTGAGCTTGGTTCAATCTAATTTGGGTTGGATTGAAAGTTGGTTCAAATGGGTCCTTTAGGTCACTTTGAGTCAAGTGGACCTAAGTGGGTCAATTAGTTTGGTTTTGGTTTGATTCGAGTTTAGTTGAACTTATATATGAGCCCTAGATTGAAATATAAATTCAACAACAATCAATTTAGAGTCTAATAGGTTTTAGCTCAATTGAAAGTTTTAAGTCAAAAGGGTTAAGTTAGGCTTGACTTGGGTCGACTTAAATTTGGATATAATTTGGCTAAGTCCAAAGAATTAGCTTAAAGGGCTTAGATTGAGTTTGGATTTGATTTTTGATAAAGTTTTGGTCATTTGAATTTGAATTTCATTTATATTTATCAATATAAATGAAAGAATAATTGATTTATAAAGAAATCAATTGAGTTTGATTTGATCTAAAGGGAGTTTTGGCTAAGCTTATGAATGTGGTTCATATGGCAGGAAGGGTCTTAGGATTTGAATTTGATTTTGGATTTCAATCATTTGGAGTCAAATTTGAAATTAGATTTGAAATATGAATTTGAATTTGAGATTTTGTTTGAGAATTGAATTTGGGTTGATTTGAGAAAGTGTATCTGGGTTTAATAGGATGGTAATTTCTTTAAGCCCTAAGGCATAGCCTAATCTTATGATTAACACTTCTAAGTTTCTAGGCTTATGTTAAGTGTTCATCTAATCACTAGAAGTGTCTTATGACTAAGAAGTTCATAGTATTTAGAAGTGTCCTAAGTCTAAGGAGAGGAGGTTAAGAGCTCACTCCAAAATTCTGTAAATAGAATTACATAATATGAAAATGGGGAGAGCTAAATACTTAGCTTAAGAGCTTAAAGTCAACCACCACCAAAAATTATCGTTAATCACTACTAGCGCTCATTGTTGACCACTAATAGTGGTTATTAACATCCAATCATCACCATACGACTATCATAATCTGGATCAAAATTTACCCTAGCATCCTCTTCATCAGAGCAATCATCCCCGTAGAGTTCCCTCTTCTCGAAAATCGAAACGATCTCATCCGAAGAGCGCCTAGTGGACAAACACTCACGCTTGAGGGCTATACTCACTAATAAAAATACATCGGACATTGCTTGCTAATGTACTACTATCTCTAAGAGGACTGTGCTCACTGGTAGGTATATGTTGATCCCACCAATAATCTGGAAGAATCTACTGCCATGGACACTACATCTATATCCTCTATCCCTTTCACCATCGAGCCGCCGCAGTGGAGACCGCATATGGGTGGTGACTCACCACGCCTTGGGTCGCCATTCCTTCTTCTCTGTAGTTGAGGCAGGAGGTCGAATAGGAGAGCTCGATCTCACCTCAACGGGTGAAGTAGATGGAGTGGGATCCTTGGGACGTAGCCGGATCACCAATGGTGTCGCTCCCAGATGGGCTTCGGATCTTGATCGAATGGGGATGCCAGTTGGATAGGAGATGGTGGCGGTGAGTGGAGCGGCGAGGTAGACCGACTCTTGCCGACTATAGGCCTACTCCTCTATGACGAGTAGATCATGAATTTAACGACGACCGGTAGGCGACGAAAAATACATCGAGCGGAGACGCCGACAAATCGCCTCCCCCTCCCACATCTGAAGCCGATGCTTGAACCTCCGGCTCTCTCCCTCAGATCAAACTTTGACTCTCCAGGGATAACTATCCTCGATCAAAAATTGTACCGTGACTGAAGGCCCCAGTAGGCTCGGCCAACCTGGCGTAAGACTGTCCTAAGCCTGGCATAGGGCTTCCTATGCTCCCTAGCCGGTGTGCTGAAATATGCTGGTGGTGGAGGTAATAGCAATCCTCCTGTAATCCTCCTCTCCATCTGAGGCTGAGAAGGGGTAAAACTTACTACCACTCAAATGTGGAGAGGTCTCACAGGGAGATCCCTCCTCAGCCACATGGGAAGCGACATCCATCTCTCATGGTATCGCTGATCTTGTTCTGTCGAACATGTAGGTATGGCAGAGCAAGAGCTAGCACCCACCTCGAATGTGGAGGAGACTATTTCAGAAAGCAAAATAGCCTTCCCTTTTGGGGAATCCACGAGGGGTAGACTGTAGGAGTAACCGACCCAGTGGTGGAATGACTGCACCGATCTGTGGTGGTAAAACAATAGTGGCCTTCCTCTTTAGTGGAGGAAACTCAGAATCAGATGGCATATTAAATCGAATGAGTGGTGTCTGCCCCACCACCTCCTCCTTGTTAACTATGGTGAGGGCTGTCCCCTAGCAAGAAATCCTCACACCCTCAAAACCATGGCCAAAGTAGATGACCTTGGTGGAGCCAGTGGTAGAATACTAGCTTGATCTAAGGCTAGGTTTAAGCCAATGGGGAAGGAAAACACGAGCTTGTTGGGAGATAATGACCGAGCTGAAAAACAATTGATTGAAACCGCATTGTTGAAATGTAGCTGAGTGACACTTAATTGATATTCACTTTCAATCATTGATTTCAAGATTTGATTTTGAATTTGAACCCACACTAAACAATCTTAAGGATGTTAAGTGAGGTTCATCAAAATTTTAGAGAGATTTTGGATATTGAGGAGAGTTTTTGCCATTTGACTTTGATTTAGAACCCATACTCAACTAATTTAGGTATGTTGGGAGGGGTTCTAAAATTTGAGGAGAGATTTTCTTAGAGATATTTGTGTTTTGTGCATCTTGTTTGAAAATATTGATAGTTTGAAAGACCTCTACTTAGCAAATTTGGGTATGCTAAGAAGAGGTTGTGATTGTGTGTTTGAAATATTTTTACTTGTGAAGATTTGATTGTGTGATATTTTGATTTGAAAATGGGGCTTCTTACTTAACAAATTTGGTATGTTAAGTAGATGCCACATGTCTGATTTGTTTTGAGGCTTTCACTTAACAAATTTGGTATATTAAGTGAAAGTTAAATGTGATCGTGAGATTTTTTTTTTTTCTTTGAAGATGGGAGTCATACTTAACAAGTTTGATATGTTAAGTGAAAGCCCCAAATTTGTTTGAGATATATTTTTTTTCCTTTGAGAATGAGACTCTCACTTAACAAATTTGGTATGTTAAGCGAAAGTTCAAGTGTGTTTCTAATTTTTGAAAATGAAACTCTCACTTAACAAATTTGGTATGTTAAGTGAGTCCAGTGTGTTTCTGATTTTTGAAAATAAAACTCTCACTTAACAAATTTAGTATATTAAGTGAAAGTCAAATGTGTTTATGATTTTTTTTTTTGAAGATGAAACTCTCACTTAACAAATTTGGTATGTTAAGTGAAAGTCAAATGTGTTTATGATTTTTTTTTGAAAGAAAATGAACTTATTTAACAGACTTAGGTATGTTAAATGGAGTTCACTTTGTACTTATGATTTTCAAAAAGGGAGTTCTCATTCGATATACTTGGGCATGTCAAATGAGCTCCCAATATGTTTTGAAGTTCAAGACTTTGGCATGAAGGAATTCTATTAGACAAATTCAAATAGAATTCAATTTCCTCTACCTTCTTCAAAGGGGAACTCCCATTTGATAAATTTGGTTATGTCAGGTGGGGGGTTCAAATATGTCTTGACTTCTCTTTTGTGTGTGTATGGTTTATTGCTTTTCAAAAAGAGGGGAAACTTTAACTCTAGCACATGTGAAGTATGCTAAGTGGAGTTTCAATTTTTTATATCGTAATTTTATTTGAAAATAGAATCTCCATCCAACGAATTTGAGTGTGTAGGATGGGGATAGCCATTTCCAAAGAAAATGTGCTTTTGAAAATTAAAAATTGTTGAATTTGATTTTGATTTTGATTTTTTTTTAAAGAACCTCCTTGTAACAATCATCGGATTTGTTAAATGAGGTTTGGTTTTATGTGTTTTGAGAAAATTTCTTATAAACTTTTGAGTACAGCCCTTATTATATGGATTTTGAAAAAGTGCTTTTGGAAAGACATGTTATTTTGTAGAAGAGTTTTATTCTCTTATTGTTCATGGGATGAACCTTGCCTCATCATCAGAATGGTGAAGAGATTTTTTTAATTTTGGTCATCTCCTCTATTTGATTAATTTTAATTTTTACCTATTGGGGGAACACAATAGGGATTTTAAGACCTACACGGAGTGAGGTCCTAAAACCTAAAAGATGTTGGCGAGCTTTATTTAAGGATGAAATAAGCTAAGTGACAACGGAAAGAATGATAGTCTCAGGCCTATATAAAACATAAGTCCACTATCGATACTTGGAGATAATAATTGTCTACTAAAGATGGAGAGAGGAACCAAATTTCTCCCCAGCGGAGTCGCCAGAAAAATCTGTGGTGTTTATTTTTGGGGTGTGGGACACCATGTAGATCTTAGAGGGTACTTATTGAAGTGATCAGGTATGACATTAAGGAATGATGTACTATCTCGAAAGATAGAAATTACCACCCTATAATGGACCTAATCACCTAATAAGGACTCCTAATGCATGATGGGTCTTCGAATATACCAGATATCTTTCCCCTACTTTACATGAAAAAGTAAAGTAGGGTTTATTTTAAGCCGGGTTCGTTAAGTTTCCTATGGAGGCAAGCCCACATAGTTAATTACATCCTAAGGAATGAGAATTTCTTAAAAATACTCTCGATTAAAGTAGACAATTAGGATCTCTAAATATTTTAAAGTTAAGACTATCAAAGGATTGGCTATTTTAGGAAATCATATGGGATAGATCAAGGAGAAGACTTATTTTTGGAATCCAAAGTGAGAAAGTAGGAAATGCTCATGATACTAGGAAGCCTAGTGAGCATTCCAATCTACCTTATAGTTGGGCTTTATATTTTTGAAATTGAAGAGAGTTGATTATTTGAGTTGACATTTTATTAGATTTCTAGGGCTTATAATTTCACAATATAAGATTATGAAAATGCCTAAAAGGTGAGGATTTATGCTTGTAGCCCAAAGGAAAGACCCTGATTCTAAACTAAGGAGCCTTGGTACAAAATGAAGGCATAACCTAAATCTAAGGTGAAAATGGGTATATGGTTTACCTCAAGAGAGAATAAACCACCACCGAACTTATTATGCCTAGTGGCGCCTAACTCCTCCTACGCTTTAAATCCATGTAGGCTTATGATTTGCAAGATGGCTAGGTCGTTGTTCATTTAGAAAGGAAACTAAGTCCTCACTCACCCTAAGAGACTAGAGCATGAGTGGTATGAATCCATGACTTAATCTAATGCAAATTTTATCAAATTTATTTGATTCTTTTGAACTTTTTGTTTTGACACAGGCTATGGGATTTTGTATGCCTAAATGTATGAGAATTTGATTATAGGACAAATCAAGAGAGAAAGGGGTGTCTTCCACCAAAGGCTCTCATAGGTTAAGCCTTGATTCTCTGGCAAAGATGGAAGCCCCCTCTTAACAAAAGTGAAAGAATATGACATGCATGATATTATACATTCATCCATCCAACTAAAGGGTAAAAAATTTTATTATCTTGATTTAATTCTTAGACTTTTATGTGAGGTTATGAGTTATTTTAAAATTTTAGTTATGAGTTGTTAATTGGGGTAGAAAATTTAATTTTTATCCTAAAAGCCTACCGCATCCGTGCCACACATTCAAGCATCAATCATAAATAAACTATGAAAAGCATGTTGTTCTAATGCGCAATCTAAACACAATATCAAACAATTTTATAGACTACCGTAAAAGAATAAAAGGCCATGGTAGGTTCCGCATACACCAAAAGAAAAGAAAAGATGGGTAGCCGAGCTCTACTCTTATACAACCCGGATTACAAAAATAATATATATGCTATGGGGGTCTTCTTTTCTTCATTTCTTCATTCTCTTTCTTTTGATTTGATTTGCTCTAAAGGCATCACAGGGCACCACAGGGACTAAGCCTTCTGGCCACTGCTCATCCTAATCCCCCATAGCATTAATTCTAATTCCTAATGCAAAATTACATCAAAAATAGGAAAAGTAAATCTAGCTCCACCTGCAAAACAAATATTAGTTAAACACACCATACAACCCAAGAGTTATGAATAATAATGACTTAGCACCCACACATGGGTAACCAAGCCCACTGTCTAACATGGGTTACACTTAGGTGAGCAACCGCACAACAAAAGCATTTATATTTTTTATTATAGCCCCCCTTTAAGCACAACCCCAGAAAATATGATTAAAATAATAGGCCTAACATCCTCTGAAATATACCCCTAACATCCGTCTAAAACATTACATCAAAACAAACAACATTATACATACAATGCCTAACTTAGCACTAGAAGTGACTTAGTATTCTAATGTGTGTGCTTAAGGCTTGTGTAGCAAGACTTTACTAGGCTTCTTTAGTTTAAGTTCCAATTTGAAGTTTGAATTTAAATTTTACCTTTGGGTGATTTCAATCTAAATGATTTAATGATTTGCTTTTCATTTTATTTCAGTTTTATTTGGTTGAAATGATATTTAGGTTCTCAAGAATGAAGAGTAGGATGAATTCCATCATGAGACTCTTCTATACATATCCTAATTCCTAAGGAATCTAACTAAAGTCCTTAAGTATCTTGATTAGCCCATTTGAACTTGTGTAATTCATTTGATTTGATTTATTTGATTTGATTTAGAATTTAGAATTTGAGTTTATTTAAGTATTTGATTAATTAATTTTTCAATTAGATGTTTAGTTTAATTGCATCTTGATAATTCAATATCCTTAATGTCTAATGGAGTTTAAGTTTATTTAAGTTCATGTGTTTTTGGTTGATTAATTTTATATTAGGTGTTTTGATTTAATTGAATCTTGATAATTCAATATCCTTTTAAATATTTAATTCTTTTCTTTGATCATTGTTATGTGATTTAACTTTATATTTATTTAATTCGATTGTGGTTCATTTATTTGTAATTTGATGATTAGATTAAGATTTTAATTTTGATTCTAATTGGGTTTGATTCTTTGTAATTGGGATTTTATTTTAATCACATCCATTTGTCAAGTTCATCAAAGTTTGGTTTGCATTTTGATTTCATATTGGATAATTAATTAGTTTATTTTATTTAAGTTGGATGAGATTTGATTTGATTCTATATTAAATTGATGAGAATCTTTCTTGATTTAACTTAATTTGATTCAATTTGATTTAATTAGCATTATTGGTCTATGGGTTTGCTTAGGTTCAATGTGATTATGTGATTTGTTTAATTAATTGTGTTTATGTTAATTATAAAGGTTTGTTTAATTTTTTTTTTATTTAGTTTCATATTTGTTTAGACAAATGATGTAATTAATGACTTAATGGTTTAGGTTTAATTTATGTTTTGATTAATATTTAATTGCATTTTGATTAATTAAGTTTAATGTAATTAATTTGATTAACTTAATTAGTTTGTTTAAGAGGTATGATTAAATTAAATAAAGATTTGTTTAACTTTTAATTTGATTTCATGTTTATTTGAGTTAATGATGTAATTGATAAATTAATGATTGAAGTTTAAATTAGGGTTTGATTATCATTTAATTGCATTTTTATGTTTGATTAAGCTTAAGTTTAATATGATTAATGTAATTTACCTAATTAATTTATTTAATAGGTGTGATTAAATTAATTAGTATATTAATTAAGTATTTAATTTGAATTAACTTTAATCTGATTTATAAAGTTAAATTTGGTTTATTAAGATAATGGATTAATTTATTAAGTTTTCATTAATTAGATGTTTGATTAATTAAGTTTGATTAAGAGTCAATTAAAATTATTAGATTAATTAAAGGTTTGTTTGATTAGAGATTAATGACTTAATGATTTAGGTTTAATTTAAGTTTTGATTAGTGTTTAATTGCATCTTAATTATGTTTGATTAAGTTTAGATTTCATGATTAATTTAATTAACTTAATTAATTTATTTAAGGGTGTGATTATTAAATTTAATTATGGGTTTGATTTAAGCTTAATTTTAGAGTTAGCTTTAATGTGACTTATTTAAATTAATTTGATTAATTAAGATGATGGATAAATTCATTAAATTTTTATTAATTAAATGTTCGACTAATTAAGTTTGATTATTGATGATTAGGGTTTTACTTGATTTGATTTATTTATTATGTTTGTTTGATTTCATTAACATGTTCAATTTAGTTATTAGGTTGAAATATTCAATGGTTATTAATTATCTCATTCCAAATGGATGTGACTTAATCATAGCTTAATTAAGTTTGCTTTAATTTTATTTAGTTTAATTCGATTAGTATCAAACTATTAAAGTTTTCGAAGTTTGTTGGATTTTGAGTTTGATTTAAGATTTAATCATTTAATTGAGTTTTATTAACTTAAATAGATTTAATCATATTTAATTTTATTTCCTTTAAAGATAATATTTTTCTGATTTAAAGTTTAATTAATGATTTAATAAATGCTATTCAATTTTTGATTTTTGATTTAATATTTGAGTTATTTTTAGATTATATTTTAATTAACTTTTTAATTGTTTAAACTCTAATCTTAAGTGTTTATTTGGGTTTCTTAAGATTCAGAAGATCAAATCATTTTTCTTAAGAGTCCTGATGTCAATTGAAGTGATTTAGGTCATCTTGAAGATTTTTGTAAATTTCTGAATTTTTATTTAATTTTTTTTATTAAAATTAATAATCTGAATTTAAAAATTTAATTTTTCCCAATCCAGAAGTTCTTTAAACTTGAAATTTTTATTGAACATGTATTTTAACATTACTTTCAATATCTGAAAATCTCAACTTAATCTGACTTATATTTTTGGCTTAATTAATGAAATACAGTTTTCACTAAAACCTAAATTACGCTCACAATACTTAGTAAATTTTGAGTATTTTGATTTTGTTGGATTCCTCTCAGATAGACAAATCCAACGAGCCCTTGTTTTCAATTTTTGGTTAAGTATTTTTATTTTCTATGAAGTTTTGAAGTTTCAGATGATTTGAAGAACTATTATTATTATTTTAATATATATATATATATACGAGTGGTTTGGGCGGGAAAGACATCGACCCGTTCCTTTCTCTAAACCGTCCGATCATAGATCGGACGGTCTAGATCAGATCGAGTGATTCAAAGGCCAGAATTGCACAATCGGTGCACGATCTGAGCCATCCGATCACGCAAACCACGCAATCAGACGGTCTAGATCATTTCGGCGATAAGCTCTTCGGCTCGAGCACGCGACGGTGTCGATCGACGAACCGCGCGATGATCCCGATCGCATCACGCGATCGCCCGGATCGCGATCAGCCGTCCGATCCAACTGGATCGGTGGATGAGGGCCGGCGATGAACGTGTTTAGGGGTATTTTGAAAAATGAAAGTTTCTAAGCCAAAACTTGTCCAAATAGACCCATTTTCCGACCAAAAAATTCTATTTCTATTTGGGTGATTTAAAATAAAGTCCGGATTTTCTAAAGGAAATTCCTAGAATCACGGGAAATTTGATACAAAATATGCAAAATCCTAAGGCCGGCTACGATTTGACGAAAGTTACCTCACCGGAGATGATTTTCGGCGGCGGTGAAGATTCGAGGGAGATCCTATGTGTGTGAGAAAGCTTCAGAGTAATCTTTAGCCCTTGCTTATCTTCGGAACGCCTCCTTCTCCGATATTTACCATCGCCTCGCCGGAAGAGCAAATTCTTATATTATTTGAGCTAAAAGTGGCTAAACGAAGTGAGGGATGGGTTCCCTTTTGCTTTGGGGAGTTTTTGGGAGCTGAATAGTGGTGGTAGGAAGAAATTTTAAGCCTCATCTCCCCCTCTTTTTTTAATAGCCGAAATTCAAAATATTTTTGTATTTTTTTTGGCTCCAAATTGATTGCCATCTAGTTGGGGTGGTTGGGATGGATGCAAGATTGATTGAAAACTTTGGATTTTTGCTCCAAAGTCCTCTCTTGCTGCCATATGATCATATTTATTCAATTGAAATATTGGGGACATGTGATCGGGGGTTAAGTGCATGTGATGGGAGAATTAAATGAGGTTTGGTGGAATCCTATGTGGGGGATGATTCATGAGATATTTAAAATGGGTTGGGTTTATTTTGGGCTGATCCCAAATGGGTTTGGGTCAGATTTGATCAGCTCCCAATAGGTTTTCGCTTGGTTTCAAGGGATTTGGCCCAATTTGGGTCATAGGAGTCATTTTGGGCCAAATTGACCCATTTGATCAAAATTGGTCAAATTAGCTTGGGTTATGGGTTGATTCATGTTCAATTGACTAATTGAAGATGAATGTGATCTTTGGTTTGAATTAATTTGGAGTTTATTTTTATTTAGGCCAAATTGACACTTTAGGCCAATTTGGGCTAGGTTGAGTCAAGTTGACCCAATTAGGCTCGATTGATCAAATTGGGTTTAATTATGGCTTTAAAGTTCAATAATCAATTTGGAATGAACTTGAGCCATTGGTTGCAATCAATTTGGGTTAGATCGATTTGATTTGATTTGGTTCTTTAGGCCAATTTGGGTCAATTTGGATCAAATGGCCAATTGGGCTTAGTTTGGCCCAATTGATTGCAATTGATCATCCTAGGATGATCAGCAATCATGGTATAAGATTTTGGTGAGCTTGGTTCAATCCAATTTGGGTTGGATTAGAAGTTGGCTCAAATGGGTCCTTTAGGTCACTTTACATCAAGTGCACCTAAGTGAGTCAATTAGTTTGGTTTTGATTTGATTAGAATTTAGTTGAATTTATATATGAGCCCTAGATTGAAATATAAGTTCAACGGCAATCAATTTGGAGTCTAAGGGATTTTGTCTCATTTGAAAATTTCAAGTCAAAATGGCTAAGTTGGGTTTGACTTGAGTTGGTTTTGATTTGATTTGATAGTTGTAGGTTTCATTTTTATTTGGGTAGATAATTGAATGAATGATTGATTCAAGATATAATTCATTGGTTTTGACTTGATCTGGATAGAATTTGGCTAAGTCCAAAGAATTGACTTAAAGGGTCTAGATTGAGTTTGGATTTGATTTTCGATATATTTTTGGTCATTTGAATTTGGATTTCATTTATATTTGTGAATATAAATGAAGGAATAATTGATTTATAAAGAGATCAACTGAGTTTGATTTGATTTAAGTAAAGTTTTGGCTAAGCTTATGAATATGTGGCTTTTGATAGTTTTGGGTGGATTTGATTTTGGGTTTCAATCATTTGGAGTCAAATTTTGAATTAGCTTTAAAATTTGAATTTGAATTTGAGATTTAGTTTGAGAATTGAGTTTAGGTTTGATTTGAGAAAAGTGTATCTAGATTGGGTTTATGCTATAGGATAAGTAATTTTCTTAAACAATAATGCATAGCCTAATCTTATGATTAACACTTCTAAGTCTCTAGGCTTAGGTTAGGTATTCATCTAATCACTAGATGTGTCTTATGACTAAGAAAATCTTAGTGTCAAAAAGATTCCTAAGTCTAAGAGGATGTTAAGAGCTCACTCTAAAAGTCAGGTCAACAAAGGAGAAGCTGGCTAGGTATAAAAATGAGCTCTCCAAAGGTGTGTGGGGTTATTGGGAGCTCGACGCTTGGAAGCCCCTTACCTTTAGCTTCGCAGCTTCGAAGGAGGTTCTCCTCACGAGAGTAATTCTAGTCTCCCTCAATCTTGCTTCTTTTTTTCTCGATAAATGATATAAGAGCCACTTATGTAGGATTTTAGAGTTGGCTTACGACCCTCCTAAGAAGGAGATGAGGAACAAGAGGAAGGGCCACAAGTGCATGTTCTGCTGAGAAGTAAGTTTGCTTCTCTTCTTTCACTTTCTCAGCTTAATGTTATAATTTGGAGAACTTTTGTTGTTCGGTTTTCTATGACATACTTTTGTATATTGCTTTAATTTTGTTAACCCTTTCTCTTTTTTTACTAGGCGGGCTCATACTGCCGAACTCATGAAGAAGTTGTTGGAAATATGTAAAGATAAAAAAAATAAATTTATCTAGCCCAGATTTCATGTCAAATCATCAAGAAGATATATCGAAAAGTTTTCAATCCATGGAAGAGCTAATGCGGATTTTGGCCTTTCACTCTAAAGCAGAGAGAGAGAGAGATCCTTCTTTTCACTCAAGATGGGACATGAGGAAAATGAGAACTTCATCCTTTAGAATGTGGATCATAACCCTTTTTATACTTGAGTACATTTCATTTTATTTCAGCTCATTATTAAAATAAAAAAATGCTCGGTCTCTATACATGATAATTCCATATAAAATTAATAAAATATCTCAAAAGCCTAAAATTAATTAATTTTTATTTGATCATAAAAATTAATAGGCTTAAAAATAAGATAGCGTATAATGTATAATTAAATTCATATGTGAGTTCACATTCAAAAATTCCCAACAGAAGATGCCCGAGATGCTGTTGGATTATAAGGTTAAAAAATGCATTATGCAATAGCCTCTACTTCTGCTAAATTTATTATCTTAAATTTGTACGTTAGATCTTTATTACAAGCATTATTGGCGATTCTAATTAAAAAAAAGTTAGAAATATACCTTCTCCTTTAAATGACCTTATTTTCATATTTAACGTCTAAAACTCAAATATTTACTTATATGCCACCTCAAATTATTTAATAGATCAACGCTACCATTTTTGTTGACGCCGTATTAGGTCCGTCAAGTTCAATGTGCAAAGCCACCACCACAACTAGTTCCTTACTTCCTTGCAGATGTGGATAAGGAGCACATGACCAAAAGCAAGGTCCTGTATACTGTTCCTCATCGCATTGAACCTTCCGTCCCGCCCAGCTAAGATGGAACGCAAGTTAAGCTCAAGACCAAAACAGGTATCTCCTCTTTGCTGATAGAGATCTTCTTAATGGCGAAACTTTGCCACCCATGACATCCCACATCGCCACCATGATTGGATTCTTGGAGCGTGAATGCCTTCGAGGTTTGCACGCTTGAGCTATCCTCGGTAGAATCGAAGAACTTCTCAATTCCTTCCTCAGCAGAATCATGCACGAGGTTTTCCAAGCTAAAAGATGATTTTACTTGACATCTGTTTTGTCATATTTGTTGATATATCCTCCAAATATAACTAGTAATTGCAGCTTGTTGGACAAAAGAGACAGAGGTTCTTTTGCGCTTTGCTTGATCTTAATTTTTTAAATATGAATTTAGTTTCTTTCTTATTGATTTTAAGGAGAATTTGAAAATGTTGCTGAGTTCACCTTAAGATACAATAGGATTAGCATGGAGGAACTTGCCCAAAAGCTGATGAAAAAAACAAAGTTGCCTGATATTATTGTTTGCTCTTACAACCCTCTAAATGAGATACTCTATCCTTTGTGATGAATATAATGGAAATATTTACCTCTTTGATTTTCTTTTTCAAGTGTCTATATCTTGCTCTCACTTTGATGAAATTTGCTACATAGAGAAACAATTTAAAATCTCATTTTTCTTCATGATAGCTCACCGTCATAATTAGTAAAGTTGCAAAACTTTTAAAATTTTGAAAGCTAAAAATGTATAAGATTTTGCGAACATCAGCAAAAGTAAATATCTTTTAAGAATGCTAAATAAAATAGAGTAAGAAGAAATGATGCTTTTAAAGATTAGGAAGCTACAGCCATAGCTGTCGTTGATCACATAAACATAAATAGAGAAGAGGTTGAAGCTGGTTTTAACACTTGAAAGAATTGGGGAACTATAGAGAGCATCTGCATCTTTCATTTATCAACGCTGGAACCAGTCCCATATCTAAATGTTGACCATTGTTCATCAGGCCAATCATCACGACCTTGCCAACCAAAGTAGCAATGATAAGAACATTTAATCAACTAATATAGTCATTCGTGTACTTGCCCACCCCCTTTATTCATACTAACTTTAAAACCTCTAATATTTAGAAAAATACCAAAATTGGCACCAATTCAAACTCAAAATAAGGTTACTCGGTACAAAAAGTGTTATAGGATCATATCCACTTTGGGGAAAATAGTAGCTAAAGTTTGTTAAACTTAGCTACATTTTTCTCCTATAAGGAATGTTTGAGATCTAGATCCATTTCCTCCCTTCTTTCTCTCTCTATCTTGCCAACTAGGAGAAACCAACACCATATACCACCGATAGAGAAGGTGACAACCTCATTAATTCAGTTGGTTCTCGGCCAATTTGCGATTTTTTTGACAATGACCAATCAGAAATTAAGCCTTAGAGTTAGAGTCTACAACGAGGTACTTGTGGTGAGGGCTTTGCAGTTGTACGAACTTCGTATGATGGAGCAATTTCAGCCATGATCAAGGGAGAAAGTTCGAGGAAAAGGCTAACAGAGAAAGTTCGCACATTAAACTCGACGGAACAAATGCGGCATCGACCAAGTGGTAGAGTTGATCTATTAAAGCATTTGAAGTGACGTATGAGTAAATATTGAGTTTTAGGTGTTAAATATGAAAATAAAGTTGTTTTAAGTGATAGGTATGTAAATCCACCATTAATATATTGGTTGTGAGGACATCTTATTTTATCATCTCTGGGTGTGTTAGCCATGGAGTTGGCATAAAAAAAATTACATACAATATATAATTATAAGAATTATTTTCTTATTTCTTTTTAAGATCTAGGTAGGTGAGGAACTTTTTGTTAAATTATATTGATTTCCATAATGCAATCATTTAACCTGATGTCATTGCTTTGAAGAGTTCCTCACCTACCAAGATCTCTCATTGGTTATAAAATTATTGATTTGATCATATTTTTATTTTCAAACTGAATTGGTTTATCTAATATCGTGATGATCTAACCGTTAAAAATTGTTGGTGGTTAGGATCTAGCATTTGTGGTGTTCATTTTTGAGATGTGGGACACCACACAAATCTTAAGGGATACTTATTGAAATGATCGGGTATGACATTAAAGAATGATGTACTATCTCGAAAGATAAAAATTATCATCCTATAATAGACCTAATTACATAATAAGGACTCCTAAGGTATGATATGTCTTCGAATATACCAGAGATTTTTCCCCTACTTTACATGAGAAAGTAAAGTAGGATTATTTTAAGCCGGGTTCGTTAAGTTTCCTATGGAGGCAAGCCCCCATAGTTAATTACATCCTAAGGAAGGGAATTCCTTAAGAATACTCTTAATTAAAGTTGATAGTTAGGGTCTACAAAGATTTCAAGGTTAAGACTCTCAAAGGATTGACTATTTTAAAAAATCAAATGGGACAAATTAAGGAGAAGACTTATTTTTAAAAACTAAAGGGAGAAAGTAGGAAATACTCATGATACTAGGAATTCTAGTGAGCATTCTAATCTACCCTATAATTGAGCTTTGTATTTTTAAAATTGAAGAGAGTTAATTATTTGAGTTGACATTTAATTAGATTGTTAGAGCTTATAATTCCATAACATAAGATTGTGAAAATGCCTAAGAGGTGAGGATTTATGCTTGTATCCCCAATGGGAAACAACAACCTTGGATCCTAAATCTAGGGGGCTTTGGCGAGGGCCAAAATACGACCTAAATTTAAGGTAAAAATATGTATATGGTTTACCTCCACAATAGAGAATAAACCACCCAACTGCTGGACTTATTATCGCCTGGAGTGGCAGCCAGTTGACTCCCCCTATGCTTTAAATCCATGTATGTAAGTCTTATGCTTTATAAGATGGCTAGGTTGTTGTTTATTTAGAGAGGAAACTAAGTCCTTAAACTCACTCCCAAAGAGACTAGAGCATGAGTGGTATGAAACCATGACTTAATCTAATGCAAATTTTATCAAATTTATTTTATTCTTTTTGGACTCTTTGTTTTGACACAGGCTATTGAATTTTGTATGGTTAAATGCATGAGAACTTGATTATGGGCCAAATCAGGAGAGAAAGGGGTGTTCTTCCATCAAAGTTTCTCACAGGTTAAGCCTTCATTCTCTAGCAAAGATGGATGCCCACTCTTAACAAGAATGGAAGAATATGACATGCATGATATTATACATTCATCCATCTAGCTAAAAGGGTTGCTAAAAATTTATTTTCTTGATTTAATTCCTAGGATTTTATGTGAGGTTATGAGTTATTTTAAATTCTAATTGCGAGTTATTAATTAGAGTATACAAATTAATTTTTATTCTAAGAGTCTACCGCATCCAGCCACACATTCAAATATCAACCATAAAAAACTATGAAAAGCATGTTGTTCTAGTGTACAATCTAAAGACAACATCAAATAATTTTATAGACTACCATAAGAGAATAAAACGCCAATGCGGTCGGGTTTTGCCGTACACCCCAAAAAGAGAAAAGAAAATGGGTAGCTGAGCTCTACCCTTATACAACCCGGATTACAAAAAATAATACATGCTATGGGGGTCTTCTTTTCTTCATTTCTTCCTTCACTTTCTTTTGATTTGATTTGCTCCAAAGGCATCACAAGGCACCCCAAGGACTAAACTTTCTAGCCACTGCTCATTCTAATCCCCCATAACACTAATCTTAATTCCTAATATAAAATTACATCAAAAATAGGTAAAGTAAATCTAGCTATACATGCAAAATAAATGTTAGCTAAATACATCATACAACCCAAGAAGTTATATGAATAATTTGGACTTAGCACCCCATACATGCGTAACCAAGCCCACCTTTCCTAACATGAGTTATGCTTAGAGGCTAAGCAACCTGCACAGCAAACGCATTTATATTTTTATTACAGCGGCCCCTTAAACACAACCCCTACATAAAATATGATTAGGCTAATCACGGCCTATCATCCAGTTTACGAAACATAAATCCTAACATCTATTCTAAAATATTACATCACAAAATAAAACACAATATCATACATACAACGCCCTGACTTAGCCCTAGAGCTGGTGACTTAATATTCTAATTTGTATGCTTAAGTTTTATGTGGTAAAACTTTACTAGGCTTCTTTAGTTTAAGTTTCAATTTGGCCTTTGGGTGATTTCAATTTACATTATTTAATGATTTATTTTTTTCATTTTTATATTTCACTTTTATTTGATTAAAATGTTTAGGTTTTTAAGAATGAAGAATAGAATGAATTCCATTTGTAGATAGAACTAATCCTATTCTACATCCTAACACCTAGAAAAATCTAACTAAGGTCCTTAAGTATCTTAATTAGTCTATTTGAATTTATGTAATTCATTTGATTTGATTTATTTGATTTGATTTAGCATTTAGAATTTGAGTTTGCTTAAGTATTTGATTACTTGATTTTGGATTAGACGTTTTGGTTTAATTACATCTTGATAATTCAATATCCTTAATATATAATGAAGTTTAAGTTTTTTTAAATTCATGTGTTTTTGATTGATTAATTTCAGATTAGATATTTTGGTTTGATTACATCTTGATAATTCAATATCCTTAATATCTAATGAAGTTTAAGTTTATTTAAACTCATGTGTTTTTGATTGATTAATTTCAGATTAGATGTTTTGGTTTAATTACATCTTGATAATTCAATATCCTTTTAAATTAATATTTAATTCTTGATTATGTTAGATTTAATTTTATACATTTGATTTGATTGTGGTTCATTTTATTTATAGTTTGATCGAATTAGATTAATTGAGATTTTATTTTGATTTTAATTGAGTTTGATTCTTTGTATTTAGGATTTTACTTTTAACCTCATCCATTTGTCAAAGTTTAGTTTGCATTTTGATTTCATACATTGGATAGTGAATTAGTTTATCTTATTTATGTAGGTTGAATGAAATTTGATTTGATTACATATTAAATTGATGAGATTCATTCTTAATTTAATTTAATTTGATTTAATTTGATTTGATTAGCTTTATTAGTCTATGGGTTTGCTTAAGTTCAATGTGATTATGTGATTAGTTTAATTAAGAAGTGTATTTATGTTAATTATAAAGGTTTGTTTAATTTCCAATTTGATTTCATATATGTTTAGGTTAATGATGTAATTAATGATTTAATAATTTAGGTTTGATTTAGGTTTTGATCACTACTTAATTGCATTTATGTTTGATTAAGTTTAAGTTTAATATGATTAATTTGATTGATTTAATTAGCTTATTTAAGATGTGCAATCAAATTAATTATTAGATTAATTAAGTGTTTGATTTGAATTAATTTTAATCTGATTTATAAAGTTAAATTATTTTATTAAGATGATAGATTAATTTATTAAGTTTGCATTAATTAGGTGTTTATTCAATTGGATTAGCTTAAGGGTAATTAGTTTAATTAAGGAGTGTGTTTAAGCTAATTATTAAATTAAAGAAAGATTTATCTAATTCTTAATGGTGTGATTAATGACTTAATGATTTAGGTTTAATTTAGATTTTGATTAGTATTTAATTGTATTTTGATTATGTTTGATTAGGCTTAGGTTTAATATGATTAATTTGATTAACTTAATTAGTTTACTTGAGGGGTGTGATTAATTATTAAATTTAAATAGGGGTTTGATTTAAGCTTAATTTTAGAGTTAGCTTTAATGTAACTTATTTAAATTAATTTCATTAATTAAGATGATGGATTAATTCATTAAGTTTATATTAAATAGATGTTTGATTAATTAAGTTTGATTAAGAGTAATTAAATTTTTAAATTATTAGATTAATTAAGGGTTTGTTTAATTAGAGATCAATGACTTAATTTCTCACATGTGAGTGATTTGATTTAGTTAAGTATTTTACTTAAGTTTGATTTGATTAAGGGATTATTGTTATTACCATCATTGTTATTAAGTGAATTAATTATCTATTTTGTTTCAATTAAGTTTGATTATTTATGATTAGAGTTTTATTTGATTTGATTCATTTATTATGTTTGTTCGATTTCATTAACATGTTTTATTTAGTTATTAGGTTGAAATATTTAATGATTAATTAATTATCTTATTCTAAATGGATGTGATTTAATCATATGTTAATTAAGTTGACTTTAACTTTATTTGATTTAATTTGATTAGTATTAAATGATGATGTTGAATTGGTTTATTAATCAATTTGATTTTTTTTAAGTTTATTTAATGATTAATTAGTTTCAGTTTATTTATACTCATTAAAGAGTTTCATATGAAGATTCCATGCTTAGTGCTTAGTTATACCAAGTATTTAACATGTTAAAGTTTCGATTTGTTTAATTTTAAGTTTGATTTAAGATTTAATCATTTAATTGAGTTTTATTAACTTAAATAGGTTTAATCATATTTAATTTAATTTCCTCTAAGGATGATATTTTTTTTTATTTAAGGTTTGATTAATGATTGCTTAAGTGTTATTTCATTTCTGATTTTCATTTGATATTTAAATTATTTTTAGATTATATTTTAATTAACTTCTTAATTAATTAAACTTTACTCTTAAATGTTTGTTTGGTTTTCATTAGGATTCAAAAAATCATATTATTTTCTTGAGAATCTTAGATGTCAATTGAAGTGATTTAAGCCATTTTTGAAGATTTTTGTAAATTTCTGAATTTTTATTTTATTTATTTTATTAAAATGGACAATCTGAACTTAAAATTTTAATTTCTCTCAATCCAGAAGTTCGTTTCACTTGCAATTTTTATGGTAGGTGTGTTTTAAGTCTAGTTTCAATCCCTGAAAATTTCAACTTAATCTAACATATATTTTTGGTTTAATTTTTGAAATTTAATTTTCAATAAAACTCAAATTAAACTCAAAATACATTGTGAAATTTGGGAATTTTGGGTTTGTTTTCTCTCGAAAATATGAATCTAATGAGCCATTGTTTGTAATTTGTGGTTAAGTATTTTATTTTCTATGAATTTTTGAAGTTTCAGGTGATTTAAATTATTTTTTTAAATTAAAAAAGAAATATGCGTGGTGCTGACGTTAGCCATTGGCCCGGAAAGATCGGTCAACAGTTTAGAGAGCGACCCGCAATTCGCTCTGGACTGTCCGATCGCAGATCAGACGGTCCAGATTAGATTGCACGATCTAGAGGCCAGGATCGCATGATCGGTGCACGATCTGAGTCGTCCAATCGCGTGAACCATGCGATCGGACGGTCCAGATCACATCAGGCGATCCGAAGGCCCGGATCGCATGATCTACGCGCGATCCGTGCCGTCAATCCCGTGAACTGTGAGATCAGACGACGGCTGTAGCCCCGACGGCGCTGAACAGTAAGAATAGCTTTTTTTGGGAAAAATAAGGGTTTCTAAGTGAAACTTGTCCAAATGGACTCATTTTTGCGTCGATTCATACTAAAAAAATTTTATTTTTAATTGGAATGATTTAAGTAAAAATGCGAGATTATCTAGGGAAAATTCCTAAAACCGTGTGAAAATTAATACAAAATGAGCGAAATCCTAAGGTCGGCTACGGTTTGGCGAAATTTACCTCACCAGGGATGGTTTTCGGTGGCGAAGAAGATCCGAGTGAACTCCTAGGTATGTGAGGAAGCTTTAGAATGATTTTTAACCTTCGTCTCCCTTCGGACCGTCGTCTTCTCCGATGTTTACCATCGCCTCGCTGAAAAAATAACTATTTGTGTTTTTGAGCTCAAGAATAGCTCAAAGAGGTAGAGGATGGTTTCCTTTTTGCTTTGGGGAGCTTTTGGGGGTTGGATGATGGTGGGAGGAAGAGAAGTGAAGCCTCATTTCCTCCTCCATTTTTAATGGCTAAAAATCCATTCTTTTTTGAATTTTTTAGCTCCAAATTGATTGTCATCTTGCTTGGGGTGGTTGGGATAGATGATGGATTGATTGAGGACTTTGGATTTTTGCTCCAAAGTCATCTTTTGCTGTCATATGATCAGACCAATTGAATACAAATATTGGGGAGGAGTTAAGTGCATGTGATGGGGGAGAATTAAATGAGGTTGGGTGGAATCTTATGTGGAGTATGATCCATGAGAGATTTAATTAGGTGGGTTGATTTTGGATTGATCTTAAATGGGTCTGGGTCGGGTTTGATCAGCCCTCAATGGGTCATAGCTTGGTTTCAAGAGATTTGACCCAATTTGAGTCATATAGGTCATATTGGGTCAAATTGACTAATTTGATCAAAATTAACCAAATTAGCTTGGGTCATGGGTTGATTCATGTTCAATTGGCTAATTGAAGATGAATGTGGTCTTTGGTTTAAATTAATTTAGATTTAATTTGGATTTAGGCCAAATTGACCCTTTAGGCCTATTAGGGCTTAATGGCTCAATTGGGCTCGATTGATCAAATTGGGTTTAATTATGGATTTGGTCAAGTTCAATAATCAATTTGGAATGAACTTGAGCCATTGGTTGCAATCAATTTGGGTTAGATCATGATTTGACCCAATTTGGTCCTTTAGGCCAATTTTGGGTCAACTTGGATCAAATAGCCAATTGGACTTGGTTTGGCCCAATTGATTGCAATTGATCATCTTAGGGTGACAATCATGGTGGAAGGTTTTGGTGAGCTTGGATCAATCTAATTTGGGTTGGATTGAAAGTTGGCTCAAATGGGTCCTTTAGGTCACTTTGGGTCAAGTGGACCTATGTGGGTCAATTAGTTTGGTTTTGGTTTAATTTGAGTTTAGTTGAACTTATATATGAGCCCTAGATTGAAATATAAATTCAACGGCAATCAATTTGGAGTCTAATATATTTTAGCTCAATTGAAAGTTTTAAGTCAAAAGGGTTAAGTTAGGCTTGACTTAGGTTGACTTGAATTTGGATATAATTGGCTAAGTCAAAGATTAAAGCTTAGATTGAGCTTGGATTTGATTTTTTGATATAGTTTTGGTCATTTGAATTTGGATTTCATTTATATTTGTCAATATAAATGAAAGAATAATTGATTTATAAAGAAATCAATTGAGTTTGATTTGATCTAAAGGGAGTTTTGGCTAAGCTTATGAATGTGGTTCATATGGCGCAGGAAGGGTCTTAGGATTTGAATTTGATTTTGGGTTTCAATCATTTGGAGTCAAATTTGAAATTAGGTTTGAAATATGAATTTGAATTTGAGATTTTGTTTGAGAATTGAATTTGGGTTTGATTTGAGCAAGTGTATCTAGATTGGGTTTAGGCTATATGATAGGTAATTTTCTTAAGTCCTAAGGTATAGCCTAATCTTTTGATTAACACTTCTAAATTTGTAGGCTTAAGTTAAGTGTTCATCTAATCACTAGAAGTGTCATATGATTAAGAAGTTCATAGTATCTAGAAGAGTCCTAAGTCTAAGGAGAGGAGGTTAAGAGCTCACTGCAAAATTATGTAAATAGAATTACATAATATGAAAATGGGGAGAGCTAAATACTTAGCTTAAGAGCTTAAAGTCAACCACCACCAACAATCATCGTTAATCACTACTAGCACTCATTGTTGACCACTAATAGTGATTATTATAATCCAATCATCACCATACGACTATCATAATCTTTTTTTAAAATTGTTATTATTACCTAACTTTTATATATAAAAAAAAGATAAATAAGTATTTCAACTTTTGTAACCTCATTTTTGGTTAGCATTTAAATTACAGTGTAGAAATTTTTTTAAGATTAATAACCAAAACTTTTCAACAGCTTATCTTATTGTAACAATAAAAGAAAACCAAATAACAATGTCAAGAAACCATAATGTTTGAAATATTAATTGAAAATTTTAAAATTATATTTAAAATCTTGAAATTAAACTTTATTTATATTAAATTTATGTTTTGATTCTAATTATTTTAAAAAATTCAATGCATTATAAATTAATATGTTGGCTGTGAGGACATCTTATTTTAACATCTTTGGGTGTGTTAGCCATTGAGTTGGCATAAAAAAAATTACATACAATATATGATTATCAGAATTGTTTTCTTGTTTCTTTTATTATTATTATTATTATTATTATTATTATTATTATTATTATATATATATATATATATATATATATATATATATACATATATATATATATATATATATATATATATATATATATATATATATATATATATATATATATTACATATATATATATATACATATATATATATATATATATACATATATATATATATACATATATATATATATACATACATATATATATATATACATATATATATATATATATATATATATATATATATATATATAGGAGACCTACCTTTTGTTGAGCCCTCAAATTTTTTTTTCTCTTAAAAAAATACTTTTTAACCTTTTCCTCACCCTCAATTTATAATTTATACAATCAACCCTTAGCCATAAAAATCAATTTTTAGTACTCTCCAATGTCTATATAGTTAATTAAAATAAAAATCCATAAATTTAATAATCTTACTCACATATATTTTTTTCTTATAAATTTAGTGATATTATTTTATTAATTATATATATATATATATATATATATATATATATATATACATATATATATATATATATATATATATATATATATATATATATATATATATATATATTTCAAAATATTAAATTTAAGTATTATTTATTTATCTAATTATTATATTATTTAAATATTTAAATTTTTGCCCATCCTAAAATAATGAGCTAGTTCCGCCCCTCTCTATATATATATATATATATATTGAAATTATAGGTAGCCGTAGAGATTTAAAAAAAAATTAATTTAACGTGCAACCATTTTACCTGATGTCATTGCTGAAATGGTTTATCATTACTAATTTATTATGATTGTAATCAGCTGCTGTTTTAACGTTACAATTATGATAATGGTGAATAGATTTTAGTATATTATATTAATTTAACCAATAAAATTTTATGAGTATTTTAATTTTGCAATTTTTACTGATTTATTGTTTATGTTTTTATTACAATACAAGAATACTAGTTATTTGTGATGGCTCTTTCCATCACAATCATACTTCTCAAATATATATATATGCAATCAAATTTTAGATAATTTAGAGATTGTTGGGATACTCTTATTTTTTATTTTTTGTTTTATTATTTTTATTGTATTTTGTTTATATTTGATTCAAAATAAAATATGATTATTTAAAAAGAAACTCAGAAATAAATTTGAGTACTTTTAAAAATAATATATTTTATTTTTAAAAATATTTAGAAAATGCACAAAATGAATACATTTAAAAAAAATACATATAAAACATAAACTAAAAACACAAAACAAAATTGATCCTAAACAAGCTCTTAATCTTTATACGTAGATAAAAACAATTCGGTGCAAGAGTTTCTACATAATAGTTTAACAGTTATCTTCATTAGCAAAGAAAGAACAAAATCAAATCGAATGAATAAAACTCATAGTACTCACCAGCCAAAAATACCAAAAAAGATTCAGATGGAGAACCAATTTTTCTCTCACCATGTCTTGTGATCCCTATCCACCAAAATCAAATCGAATTAATAGTATTTTTGATAATTTTGAGACATTTAAGTGTTACATAAATAAATATCAAAGTTTAGATAATATATAAATATATAAGAATTATGTGATATATAGATAAAATCCCCTAAAATTTTTTAGAAATATCAACTAATTATTTTATTAAACCATTATTTACTAATATTAAACTTTGGATGAGATAAATAGTTATATTAAAATCCTAATCATAAATAAATAAATTCAAAGTCATACTACACAACATGAATTAACATAAGAACTTAAATAAATAAAAAATTTAATTAATATTTTGCCTACTAAATCTTCTTGATAAAAAAGAATTTTACGAACAAAATTGGATCGTAAATCCTTATATTTTCTTAAAATTCAAAAAAAAAATATCAATTATTTTAAACTTTCTCTCACTAAACTTTCTTTTTTTCATTCTAATTATTCTTTTCCCATCCAACAACTCTAATCTAAGATATGTCTTTCTCTTTCACTTAACCATTAATTTTATTTCATAAAAGCTTTCTTATTTGAGAAGAGTCATATTTTCCCTCATCTTTATAAGTGAAGATGAGTTTATGCCATGAAAAATACTTAATTTGAACAATGGAGAAGTGATAATGGAGATGAACAAATGTATAAACTTAGCATGCTTCAATTCCTACAGTTTTTTTTTTTTTTTTTTTGAGATAATTGTATGAATTATACATGTAAGAAATTAATTTCGTATAATAATTTAATATACGGAAACACATATTTTGGTGATCATTTGCAAGGCATATACATGTTCTTTTCATTTCATGTCAACTTCATTAAATCTCGAAATAAACTTATAAATTATTATATGATTATCCATTTCAGTTATGATAAATTTTAGTTTTGAGAAATTATAAAAAAATTAAGAGAAATTCAATTATAGTATGTCAAAAAATCATCATAAAAAAACTTATATGATATATGCATATATTAGTAATTACATGAAATAATATATTTAATTAAAAATATTAAATTTTTTATATTTCTATTATTTTAAAATTTATTAAATTTTAGATATCCAAGTAATAAAAAAATTTAGAAAGCTAATTATATATATGTTCATAAATTATATAAAAAAAAAATTTAATTAAAATTTTTTTATATCTAAAATTAAATCAAATTTTGTATTTAATTTTTTTATATTTAATATTTATTAATAGTAGCAAATTAATCTTAAAATTATTGCACTAATTTCATATATGAATTTATTTAAATCTTTGCATTTTTTTAATATTTTAATTTTTTATTATATAATAATAATAATAATAATAATAATAACAACAACAACACCAATAATAATAATAATTCTAAAACTTAATAAAATTATAATATTTGTGCCTTAATTTTTATAAATTTGATTATAATTATTTAATTTCTTTCATACTTATAAACTATACCTTTTTTCATATAAATATGATAATAACTAAATTATAAATGAGTATTATTAATAACTGATTTTATATTCACTCTTCTTAAAGAATATTTATTTTAAAATATATTATAAAGCTTAAATATACCAAAATATTGATATTATAATTTTAGAGTGTTACAACTTACCCCATGGATCTTTTTTAATAAAAAGGTAAAATAAAATGACATTTATAAACAAATTTACTTAAAAATGATAAATCTCCAATCACCTCATAGTGATAATGTTTATATCTCAATTCTTTTAAAAATCTCAATAAGATGAGGAGCAGTGAGTTAAGAGGCTCAATAGGATGTCAGAAATATAAAATACTAGTATGATAATAAATTATACATAAGCATTAAATATTATTTAAAAGTAAATAATCTACTAAGGATATAACACAGTTGGTATTAGTTGGTCTTGTCAGATTTGAAATACAAAAAAAAATACATGAAAAGAATTGAGAAAAATGATTATTTTACAGTTGTTTGATTGAGAGTTTTATAAATTCATGATTTTGCTTTTTTTTTTTTTTTTGGTTGAACAAAAATATAATGTAAAGTAATCTGAAGGTTTTGACGTTAGGGCGGGCGGCACGGCCACGGCTGGCGAAATCGCGGGCGGGAGTTGCCGGCCACTTGATTGGCGATTTGGAATTAGTCGAATTCCAAATACACCGAAAATGACCTCTCTAATGTATTTGAAATATATCAGATTGTATTGAAATTTTACTTTGCTTCCAACCAAACACCCAAAAAACTCAAATGCGTGCATTTGGAATGCAGTATATTCCAAATGCACGCAACCAAACAGCCTCTTAATTGTACTCGAATATGTTTCCCAATGATTAGAAGTAATGTGAAGTATTCATTGGGTAGGGTTTGTAAGCTTAAAAAAGAATTGGCATTAATTTCAATCTCGAGGCTTTAGTTCTGAAGTAATAATAAATATGGTACGACATTCTATGCTCTATTCTTCTTTCCATTAATAAGGTTTATACATTAGAATAAAATGCAAAGCTAACATTATGAGGATAATTAATATAAAATTTCTATATTTTGTTATTTAAAACAATATTTTTAAAAAATTTAGAAAACAAAATAATAGCTTAATCAATTTTGTAACAAAAGACGGATTCAGAAAACTTTTTTAGATGAGGCACAATAAGATAAAAAATAAATCACTTTTATATAAAGATATACTTCGACGTTTTCTAAAAAAATAAATCAACAATTTCTCAAAATAAAGGCATTCAGTCTTTACCAAAAAAAAGTAAATTGATTATATTTCAAAATAAAGTCACATAGGCCATTATTAAAAATAATAAATCAATTTTTTTTTTTTTTAAAAAAAAAAGCACACATTCAACCTTTTTAAATAAAAATATATTCGCATACTTTAATCGGTTGTGAAGGTTATTTCAATGAGAAATATTTTTGAATATTCTGCTCCTCTAAGATCACATGCAAGCATTGTAAAATACGATTATTATTTGGGAAGTTGAGTCTTAAGGGCAAATTACACGCATGCACCTTTCATGTGCTCGAACCCGCATCTCCGCCCTTGGAGTTTCGCTCCCATCCGACGAAACGCGATATCTCGCACAAATATGATTATTATGTAGACCTTGAGGGAGATGATTGATGTGGATAACTCGAGGTTCTTTTTTATGAAAATACATGATTATAATATACTTTTTTATATCATTTATTTTAATTGCATCAGAAGCCAGAGATCACTTATGCATGATAGCTTTTGAATTAATTGTATGATTTGGACTAAGCCTTTACCAAAAAGTGTTTATGTATGTAATATATATGCTTGATAAAATAAGCTGAAGATCCTAATTTGTGTTTAGTTCTTTTTCTCAATTACTTATGCAATAGACCTAATAAATATGGCTCTTTGATATAGAAATTAGAAAACTAGACCTGGCTAATTAAATTAAAATATGTTGATTTGAAAATAAATACTTGGATAAATGTGATATGCTTAGGCACCAAAAGTATATAGGACACAATACCGTTTGGATGGATTTATGTTAAATCCGGCTTAAATCCAACAACCAAACAAGTCTTAGATTTTCTTATTTTAAGTTAAATTTTTTATGATCCCTACTTTTGTACTATATTATTGAGAATTATTTTATCTTAAATCTTATTAAATTTTTTATGTGTAATTAATAGTTAATTATATAGTTTATACTAGGTGATCTTAGAGGAATAGAATATTCAGAATATTTCTCACTAGAATAGTCTTCAAAATCGATTAAAGTATGTGAATATTTTTTTATTTAAAAAAGCTGAATGTATGTTTTTTTTTTTGATAATTTATTGATTTATTATTTTTTTAATAAAGACCGATGGTACGCCTTTATTTTGAAAAGTTATTGATTTATATTTTTAGTATAGACCGACTGTGTGTCTTTATTTTGAGAAATTATTGATTTATTTTTTTAGAAAAGGCTGAAGGTATGCCTTTATATAAAATTAATTTACTTTTTATCTTATCGTGCCTCATATGAAAAAAAAAAGTTTATGGATCCACCCCTAGAAGCATGCGAAGTAGGATGGAGGAAAGACAAGTTTCCTTCGGAGTTTGGTCATTTGCGACTCCGTCAGCAATGGATCCACATTGCAATGGGTAGAAAAATGAGAGTTTCGAATGCTTAAATTCGACAGATGGATGTACTAGATTTAGACAAGCATAAGCGCAAGAGTGTTGGAGACTGGGAGCAGGGAAGAAAGACTAGGATTACCTTCGTCGAGTAATCGAGTTGGCGAGTCATGTAACGTTGACAACAACGGTGGATTTTGAACTGTGACGAATTTACAGAAGCAGAAGCGTGTGGACAGTGGCAAGAAAGATGAGGATTTTTAATGTCTAATTCCCTAAGTTCAACCCGTATCTCGTATCGCATATGAGTCAGTGAGGGCAACTGCCACCAATGGCCCCCACACTGAATCCGCCTCTCAATGAAAGGTAACTTATTCTAGCCTATATTAGAGTGTTTTTAAAGATCCTAATAATGGTATTAAGGTTTTTTTTTTTTAAATTCTAACTTATAACATTATATTAAATATAATGTCAAATCCTATTATTACTATCATAGTTAATATTTCAAAAAAAAAAAACCATAGACCTAAAATATATGATTAATTTATCATTCTTCTAAAATTCAAATAAATATTATTCTGAATTATAAAATTTAAAATTTTATTCTTTTATCAAAAGAGCAATTTGCATAAAGTTGTACTCATTAACATCATCATTTTTATTTTTTATTATTTTAAAATAATAAATAATAAATTAATTGAAACAAATAATCTTTTCATTCTACTTGGGCTACCATATTTTCATAATAATAATAATTATTATTATTATTGTTGCGTGCTAGAAAATCAGTTATGGTAGAGTGAAAGTTTGCGTCTTAGCCTTGTTATGAAATTCTGCACACACACAGGTATTTAAAGAGAGAACAATAAAACTCCAGAAATTTTTACGTGGAAAAACATCGAAAAGAGAGAAAAATCACAGGGCCTAGCCCAGTAAGAATCTTCTACTATGTATTTGTTTCAGAGTACTAAATTTACCGATAACGGGGTTACAAAATTGAACATGAGAAGGGCTGACAATGAGAATCTAATCGATACAGCCATATATAGTCGTAGAGTGGTAAGTGATAGTAGATGATGAACAACGCGATGGATGATGAAGGGGTGATGGTAACCAACCGAGATTGACGATGGCAAGGATCGGCGGCCGGGGGGTTGACAACCGCCGAGTGGTGGTAACGAGTGCTTGGAGGATTTTCAAGTTTTAGAGCTCTCCTCTCTGCTTGCTCCTTCATAGGAATGAGAGGCTATTTATGGGAGGAGTGGCGACGCTCGTAAATACATGGAAAATCCGAACCACTCCACTTCATCGGACGACTTAGAATGATTCCTTTGATCATTTGATGTATTTTAAGTATTTGAATGCTCAAACGGAGTCGGAATTATGAGATCTTTACCTTGTTAAATTCGACTCGTCAAGACGCTCGATTTGATTATAAATACTCCATGTTTAAGAGCTATTTATGGATTTAACTGATATCCCAAAGTTTCAATGGTATTTTAAATGTTTGATCTCGACTAGTTTTAAATGATGATCAACTTACTTTTGACATCAAGATTCATGTTTCGACTAGTAGAATTTTCAGTGTCATATCAAATCAATTATTATTATTATTATTATTATTATTATTATTATTATTATTATTATTATTATTATTATTATGCATGCCCACATACTTTTAAACGTGTAAATATAAAGTGGCTGGAGTTGGATGGGACATCTTTTTTTTTATTTGTATTTTTACCTGATGAAGAAAGCTGCATTAATGAGATAGGTTGGACACTGCCTTACGCACGTATGTAAAGGGTGTACAATAATACAAACATAGGTGCATTTTAATTCTGAGCTTCAATGGTCCAGATCATGTCTGTCGTTAAAATTGCAGCAAACCTTTTTATTCACTTATTCTATATAATTCTAATTCCATCATGATATTTATAGGGAAGAAGATAACATGCAATATTGGCAAAAATATAAATGTATACTCAAAAATATTATCATATATATAAGTAGTTAAGAAGATTGAGCGTATAAATTTTATAGTATATGCTATTGTAGATTATTTTTCTAGAACATAAGGAGAGCCACCCCTAATCACTTCTCGTGTTTGATGAATGAATATTATATTATAAGCCACCCCCAATCTAGGTTATGCTATCTTATATATATATCTTCTTTTTTGATTTAAATTTGTTAATATCTAGATTTTAAATCAAATTCAGAAAAGATTTTTACTTTGTTCAGTGTGTTAAGTAAATCTCTTTTATCGGGGAGCGGGTATCGAATCTATTTAAGGAGTTTATTAAAAGGATTGTAATTTATTATAAGTTTCGATTTTTCCCTTTTTTTTTCGGCCATGTTCATGAAATATAAAGCGGCGCAACTCTTGAAGAATAAGATTGTCGAATTATTTTTTGGTCAATAACTCGACAATTTATGCTTTTATATAAAGCAAAATCACGTTCATTTGGCAAGCACACGCCTTAGTTGAAATGTCTCATTCATTGAAGTTATCAATGTACATATGTTCTATTGAATGATTTTTTTTTATTAAAAAATGTAATTGGGTTTTTACCACAAATTGATTTTTGGAAGTCTTCTAAAAAAAATTTGAATTTTATTTTGAATTTGAGGGAAGAAATTTTTTATTTATTAATTAAATCAAAAAAATTTTCTTTTAAATAATTTAAATGCATAGATTTATTTGATATGTCCCTTCGTCAAGCTTTAATTCATTTAACTTCTTGTTAATAGTACAACTGTTTGCGTAATAGCCAATAGAGCCACACTTCTAATATTTGATGTCTATTTTATGCTTTTTTAAGGTAAGTACTTAGATTTAGAGGTTTTGTTAGTTTCTTAATCCACTTTGATTCAACATTTCCCTTTTGTTTACCTTTTCTTTTGGAAGAACTTACCAAAGGAGGATCATAGGTTAATTGCCCACAAAATTCGCCTACCTATCTTTTCTCGAGAAGGCTCTCTCTTTTAATTTAATAATTTAACTTTATATCTGAGCAACGAGTTAGACCCGTGCGAATACAAGCAGATATAAGAGTTTTATATGTGAATGTTTCATATGGAAATGAATCATAAAATAGACGGAGATGGGTTCTAACCTTTTCTTCGAACAGATTAGGTAGCACCTTAATAATTTTTTGTTTCCAATGTGGGATATTAGCATCATTTAACGTCATAACCCTAGCAAGAAAGACATCTTCATACCATCTAATGTGTAAGAGATGAACATCTTAATTTCTAGAGTAAAAAGTGAATTTTCTCTCCTTGGTCTCCAACATCGACTTTAAAGTGGCCTAATATAGCTTGAATGAGATTATAAGCATTATTTTCATTGAGTTTTTATTGTTCTTTGGGCTTATCTTTCGTACTTAGGTCAATCTCGCTAAAAGAATTATCCTTTTGTTATGTAGAAAGATAATGATCCCACCAGTCTTTAAGCATCCTAGAGAATCCAGAAATAATGGCTTTCACCGCTTGTGGAGGAGTCTAAGAATGACACATTGCTTTAAAAGTAGTAGCATGCATCATCATTTTGTGTAGAACTTGATGAATTTGATGTTCAACAAGCCAATCAATATTTTATTCACAGAGTGTATTTCCATTATAATAATTGCAACAAAATTAGTAGATTTTTCAAAGAGTAATTCCTAAGGTGTTGATCGTTTATAGTAGTGTTTATCCAAATTCTTCTTTGAGCAAGTTACTTTGTGGAGATTAAGAGGAGATTGTATCTGTAAACTTTAAAATACATCTTGTATTTCTTCAATCTAATAATCTAATTAATCATTTTGTGATTCATTAGATGCTTCAACTTTTAGAGTTCCTAATGAATAGCTTTTGAATTTTATGATCACTTAAATATCCTCAGTGGTTGGTCCTAACTCAAAAGCTAGTTTAATAGGAGGTTGAAAAGGATGTTGTAATATTGCTAAAGAAGGTCCTTTAATTATCACAGTTTTTCATTTATCATGATCAGGCGATTTCTCTTTAATTAGCTGATCAATTTTGGTCTCTTGTCAAAATAAATGATTAGTAATTACTTGAAGAGTACTAATGCTATAATTAAGTTATTGATTATAACAAAAAAACTCTTTTAAGGCTTGAGGATTTGTATTGAGTTTCTCAAAAGCAGCAATGTCTAGAGGCTTAGCATCCACAATCTTGGCAACTGGTGGAGGGTATAAAGTTTCAATTACTTTTCCTTATACATTTAGCCAGTTTTTATGACTAAAATAGTTAATTGAGCTAATTTAGTGTAGTTTTGAAAGAACTAGGCCACAAAAGGGATTGTTGCATCTCCTTTTTTTATTTCTTTTAGTTATTTCCTCAAAATATATGTCAGATATTTCGATTATCTGACCTTTCAAGGTGAAATCTCTATACCACATTCAAAAATTATTATATTTTGGTTATCTAAATTCTCGTGGAATAGTCTCTCTAGATTTAGATCTTATTTGATGATTCATTGATACTAAAATTTATTTTTGAATGAGTGGGAGATTTATCTTTTCTCACTCGATGATAAATATGATTATAGTTTAGTTGAATTGCCTCAAAGGATGATTCACTAATATGAGTAAAAGATCCTATAGACCTCGATCTTCCTGAAGTCTTAGCCGGGAAAGAGACTCTCGGAAGAGTTATAAATCTACAAGGATTAAATCTTACTTATACATCGCCATCATATGTTTGAATTATCTAATTGATTTCTCGGTTAACCAACAGTCTAGGGGTTATGATCAACAATATTGTTTATGATTCTAGAAATATTACCTCATTCCACTTAATAACTCTATTTGCGGCTATGTGAGAGGCTAATAAATTTATTTCTATTAAGGTTGTTTGCTCAAAAGGCTGAACAACATTTTTAACATTAGGGTTTAGAGTATTTAAAACTCTAAAGTGTAATCTAAAAATTAGTACAATAGTTTTGGATCATAGAAGAAAATCATATCCATAAAGTTGCAATTGCAGCTAGATCACTTCAAAAAGATTTATATCAATTAAGAATAAGCTTAAATATGGAAAGGTACTAAAATAGACTAGTCCATGACATAAGCTTGTTTCAATAACTTCATAAGAGGCTGAGCCTAGTTAAGGCATCGACCATCTCTAAGACAAACTAGAATATAAGCATTCAAACCTTTTAAGATTAAAGGTTTAACATATTATGAATATATTTATAGTCTTGCATGTATCTATGCAGATCTTCTTTGTTTAATAGATAAATACTTTTATCTACCTGATCTATTGTAATAGACTGTTCAACTGTCTTTATATAACTCTTTCTATTGAAATCAAAGGTGCCAATTCGATAAATCAAGGATTTATTGACCTTCGGTAATAACCACCTATTTAATTCTTCTTCATTAAGAGGAAACTCCGTTAATTCGGCATTTTTAATTAAATTCTTATTTTTAAAATTTATAATCATAAGATTAGAATTTACCAAATCAGATGAAGAAGCCATAAATTAAAAAGGGGAAGAATTCTTCATTGAATGAAGTGGCTTAATAAATAAACTAAATTATTTTGAGTTATAATAAATTAAATTGTTGGGCCTAAGAGATAACTATAGAAATCAACATAATAAAATGTCTTACATTTTTATTAATGCATTAAGCGGGTAATTTGTCATAGGATTTATTATTTTGTGGTATTATCCAGTCAAGGATTTATAAGAGAGCAAACACCCAACTTTGATATTACTATAACTCAATAAATCATTTAGTCTATTGAGTAAACTATTTCAACTCAGAAGAACTCTCCCTCAAGGGGGTTCACCTTATCATGGCTCTGATACCAATAATATTGTGTTTATTATTATAAGATGATCAATATAAAATAAAATAAACTTGCTTAATATCAATACTTATATGATGATGCATTAGAAGCACTCAAAAAAGAACTCTGAAAACACTTACAAACTTGCACATCTAGACAAAAGATAACATCCCTTTATATAGAGGAGGGCGGACTTCAAACATATTTAATTCTAATACATTATCTTTGCTTAATTATTAAGAGAAGTTAGAATAAAAGTGGCTAAGACATAAAAGGAATAGCTTTATTAAAGTTATTCGGTGGAGTGATATAGACATAAACGGAATAACTTAATTAAAGTTATTCAGTGGTAGCTTTTTATCTTTTATAAAGGGTTACTTTATTCTTCAAACAACTAGTAGTGCTCTTTTACTTTATGTAAATTTTTTTTTACATTGTCAAGAGTGCGATTAATAATTTTGATTCTATTGTATTTTATTTTCTTCAGTAGATTCAATGTCGACTTCTTATGATTCTCTGCTGTCACAAATATAGACAAGATGCATGAAGACTTTGACAAATTGGGCTTCATATATTTTCTTCAAGCGATCTTTTTGTTATTTCACATTTTTGTGTGGATACCTCATACGAATGTCATCAAAAAAGTTTTGTATTGATAACTTAAAATTGAAGGGTTTCAAAGGAACGATTAATTCTAAATATGATTTGATGATGGTCCAGATCTATTTGAGTTTATCTTTAATATTGATCTGGTTCTATGATTTAAATAAAAGCTGTCTTTGGAGGACTAATTGATTAAAAGAATCTTTTCTAAGAGTAATATTTTATGACCAAATTCATGGAATTTGACAATCTATAAAGAAGTAGGCTCGATTTTGACCATAGATCATTCTTTTAGGATTAATGATTCGCATTTTAGGGGTGACTTTCATTCATTCATTAAAAATTTCTTTAATAGGTTATACAAAATATTTAATTATGCTCCAAAATAGTTTCATCATTTGTTGAACCAAGTTGATACATCTTTTGATAGTGAACATTCAAGGATGATGCCTTTTATCATTAGTAAGGAAGAGACCTTCATAAAAAAAGTAATGCAAATGAATTATTTATGGAATAATCCAGTAAATTTATTTCAATGATATTTTATTTTATTTCTTTTGTAAAATAAGCAGGTTCTCTGTCATTGAATGCAATCAACAAAAACGAACTGCAAAACAATTCCAGAAAGGATCGACGGAAGAAAAAAAAAAGGGGGCGTTAAACAAACGGATTGCGTAAACTTAACCAATCGAGCGTACAGAAGAGACGTAACCCTAACCAGACGAAACAAAGGCGACAACTTTACGTGCCTCCGGTTCCAACATCCTCTCTGTGAGATCGTACAACTCCTTAAGCGTCCGCTCAGCACGCTTCCTCATCACTCAACACACGTAGCGCTTGCCTCGATCGGACTAATGCCCGACCAGCCTCAGGCACATCCCCTCAGTGCAAACTAGACTTTTCCAAGTCAATAGATGAACCCCAATCCGATCAAGAGAGAAGAACAGAGAAGAAGGGGAAGGAAGAATAGGGAAAAAAGCAAGAGGGAAAACAAATGGCGGAAAGCTGAGAACAGATTTTGCCGTAAGCCTCATTCAAACGGATCTGGATGTGAGAGACGGTTCATTAGGGAGAATGAAGGGGGCTTCTTCAGGAATCAATCCATGGCGGAAACATGCGTAGAGCGAGGACCCTCTCTCTCTATCTAATTGTGGAATTTTCTCCATAAAAGCATAAAACTACAAATAACAGAAATACATTGGAAAAAAAAAAACATTAAAAAAATATTTTGCGTATCTACCCTTTAACGTATTTACATGTTCTGCTGGAACCTAGCGTCGAGGTTCATTTAGAATTTCTATATTTATTCTCCGGTCTCCGAATAAATGCTTTTTTATAGTGTTTTTCTTGTGTATTTTATTATTTTAAAAAATAATTACATGATATATCAAAACATCAATAATCTTTTTTAGTAAATTATAAATAATAAAAACAAATAAATTTTACGATAAAAACTTTTAATAAATTATATAATTTAATTACAATATTTAATAGTCATAACGAAATTTAAATAGTTTGTACCTAATACCTTTGATTAAATATTGAATTAATCGTTAAATGCTACGAATAATAAATTTATTCAATTAAATTATTAAAGTAATAAATTTTCTCTGCTTTCATAATAAAATTATGAATTCACTTTGTTTTGCAATTATTGCTTGTTGGAATTTTCGTTTGTTGTGAATAATTTATGGTAAGTTGTCTATATTGTTAATATTGCTGCGAGAATCCTAAGAAATTTTTAATATATATATATATATATATATATAATTTAATTTTTTAATATTTATTAGAAAAATATCACTGTGATTAATTTCTTTAAAGTTAAATACAGCTCTTCATATATGAAAAAAAATACTATATATGTAAATGAATACAAATTATTTGATATGAATATATATATATATATATATATATATATATATATATATATATATATATATATATATAGAATTTTGATGTTATATATGTAAATATAAATTTATTATATGGAATGTACGTAAATCTCTTATTTAATTTAATTTTTGTCCTTGCTTCCTTTGAAAGGACTTTTCTGATATTAATCAAAATGAGTAAAAATTAGACGTAAATATTAATTGTTAAGTACATCAACATAACCACGTGAAGGAATTAAACACTAACTATGCACCCAACATTGGGTGATTTTGCAAAATCATTTTCATATTATAATTTTTTATTATAACTTTTTTCTCTATTTTCTAAAATTTTTATATTGAGATATTTTTAATAATTAAATCTACCTATTTCGACGATATGATGAGTATTTTCCTTCTTAAGATTGAATAATAAATAAATAAATAAATAAGACAGATATAAATAAAATAAATAAATAAATAAGATAGACATAAATAATATAAGTTCATAAGAGTCATAAAAGTTATTTGATAGAATATGCTATATGAAAAACAAATATATATATATATAGACTGACCTAATTTAAATAATCTACCTATAAATGAGATTATTATGGTAACTAATAGATAAATATTAATATTACATTAAAAAGTATTATTATTAATTTTTTATAATAAAATGCATTATTTTAAGTATGGAAAATACTATATTTATAAATATTAAATTTTAGATATTATATATTTAAATATATAAAAATTATTTGGTAAGTATATAAATATTGACAATGACGAGGCAAATGGCAATTACTCCGCGAAATGGGCTGGCCCAGGAAGAGATGGGCTGGCCCAGTTGGCCCAATATTCACTGTTGTCTAATTCATTAATATCGTTTTAATAAAGGTTATTAGTTGCCTGAAACGTCTGTTGATGCCTTAACGCAATAAGTTTCCTAACGTTTCCATCGAACTGTCGACTTCCATTTCCCTCTCATTGAACAGCTTCTTCTGGGCTGCGGCCATTAACAGCTAGGTTTGATCTTTGGACATTTGAGTGTTCGATATTGGAAGAAGAGAAGTACGTAGCTACCGAGAGAAATTGGGGAGGAATCTATTGTTTCAGGCGACGATAACTGGAAGTTCGAGAGCAATGGGATTGATATCGGGAATGGTAATGGGAACTCTAGTGGGAATCGCTATGGTTGTTGGGTGGAGCTATATGATGCGATACCGCAGCAGCAAGAGGATTACCAAGGTTAGTGGTGACGGAAAATTTATGTTTATCCGCCATTTCTGCACGATGCATTGAAAGCACTTAACCTGAAATCTGTTACGGTGAGGATTGAGAGTTATTATATGTGCATACTTGCGAAATTTGTCAGCTGTGAAGATTGTGTTTTTCTATTCTTGGTCTTCTTTTTAGACATTTTTTGCGTTATATACTTCTTTTTGTTCTTGTTTTAGACATTTGTTTGCTTTGCTACTTCAGTTTATGATGTTATGCGATGTTTTTTTAGGTGAATATGTGAGTTCCATAAGTTTGCTTATTTTGGTCTTCTTCTACAGGCTATTGATATAACACTTTTGGGTTCACTTAATAGAGATGACTTGAAAAAACTGTGTGGTGACAAATTTCCTGAGTGGGTATCCTTCCCTGCTTATGAACAGGTCAGTTGTTGCTATAGATCAAAATTATCATATAGCCTTATGCAGAGCTGCAATCCGATGCATATTATGCATCTTATCGGTAGCTCTACTTGTTTGTATTCATGATTTTAAGTTATGTTTTTTTTCTTCAGCATTTGCTTTGTCAAAGTTTTACTTTAGAACTATCTGTGATTTTTTTTTAATCCTACAAACTTCTTTTCTTAATTTTTTTTTCTTCACAGATCATTTAGAAAATATCATGGAGTAATAGTTCTTAAAAGATTACTTGTTATTGGTAGTGGCATCATCCGTTCATGATATGATGCTTGTAGATATTCTTGGGAAGTTGTAAAAATTATTGGATTTTGAAAATTCAATATAAAAAGATATAGGATTTTCTCAAGTATTTGTGGAAGTCTTAGCCTAAATTAATATTGCATAACTAACCTTTTGAACTGACCTGTGGGCTGATTTCAGTCGTTCACTTGCTAACCGATCACTGTGGAGCCTTTATGCTTAATTTCATAGTCCTTAACATGTGAGTTGTCTATGGCTTATGCAGGTGAAGTGGCTAAATAAGCAGCAAATTGTGGCCTTTATATCTGAAGTAAGTTGGCTTTGCTTTACTCTTTCTTTAGTACTTTGTATGTGGTATAGATGTTGATGCAGAACTACTCAAGATTAGGATTTTTTGAATGTAATTAATATGATACATTGTATTAGTATAATTCATTCGAAGAAACTTGCGAAGTCACACTTCACAAGCACCAATTAATTCAAAATTTATGTTTTAAATGTAAACAGTCAATACTAGAATTAGGACCCAAAGATAACAAAATAATTGAAACAATCATGAAATATTAGCTAGAATTTAGTATAATGTACAAGTAATTTGATTTCCACAAATAGAATTTTAGTTGTGACAAGTGAATAAAATTGATAACACTAATAAGTCAATATCAAATTATGTAGATGAAATAATAATATGGAATGAAAATGCTAAAATAAAATAAAAAATCATGTATGGAAGTACTTTTTCTCAGGATATATTTGGTCATATTTGTAATACACCTAAAGAAATTATAGATCAAACTTGAGTACAAATGCTTGAAAACATGAAAGAGAAGCATTCAAAATTGTTTAACTAATGTCTCATAATGTCTTGTTATGGATTTCTTATCGCTTAGATTATTAGATAAGATTAACACAAAATCAATTTAATCAAAGTTTAAATTAAAGCCCCAAAATATAAGATTAACTTTAGTTTAAATTTAAATCTAGTATAAGTATTTCCAAACTAATTGCAACACAAGTAACAAATCACATTTCACATATCATGTAATCAGAAAAAGTTACAAGGTACAAGTTTAAAGCCAAAAAAAAAGCATAATTTAATAGAATTTGCAAATCATGTAGAAGTAAGACAAACACCAAACCTTTTTAACAAATTATAAGGGGATAAGTTTACAAAAGGCCTACTAAAGAAATCACTCCAAAAATTTTTAAATAACATTATCCCAAATATCATAGCTTTAAGACAAGAACGCTGCCTAAAGGAAAAAAGACTAGCTATTTCATAACTCCACACACATCTACTTAAGTGCTTCCCAAACCCAACAAAACACCAATTTATACTAACAAGATCATCATAAATACTCAATTACTTATAAAATTTAACCTGAAATGAACAAGTATTGAATTCTTGTCAAACGACATGAACTAACCTAATAATCATCTCTTGGCTATCATTGCTACCACATTTCTTTTTTACAAAAATAATAAATGAAATAAAAAAGTAACAAAAATAAAATAAATAATCTTGTGCTCAGATTATTGCTTGAAATAAAGAAACTAACTAACAAAAATGCCACATATCCATGTAATTTCAAATCAACTTTTTTAAACTTTAATGAGTGATTAGTTGCACCTTTCAAGTAGCGTAAAATCCACATTATAAGCCTCTAGTGTTTATTTCTTAGATTTAATATTTAGTGACTAACAATTCTCAGTGCATGGTCAATATCTGGTCTTATACAAATTATTGCATACATCGAAGAGCTAACTGTTGATGCATAAGGAACTTTATCCATATAATCTTTCTCTTCATCTCTCTTTGGTCATTATTCTTTTGAGAGCTTAAAGTGACTTGCAAGTAATGTGCATGTCATTTTTGCTTTTTTCCTATTTATTCTATCCAACACTTTTTTAGTATATTGAGATTGTGAAATAGTTTAAAGTACCCATAGCTCTATCTTGATCTATTCTCATCCCTTTATATGAAATTATTTTGACAATTGTCTTTTAAGATCATTGAGTTTGTCGATATTAGCTCTTGCAATCAATATATCATCAATATATAAAAGTAGAATGACACAATCTTTTCTAGTGCCTTTTACATTGCAATAATGATCAACATGACATCTATGAAAGTCAATCCTATGCATAAATCCATCAAATTTTTTATACTATTAAAATAAAACTTGTTTTAAATCACATAGGATTTTGTTGAGTTTGTAGATGGGATTCTCTTGTCCTTGCATAATAAATCCTTCAGGTTTAATCATATAAATATTTTCATTTAGATCTCCGTGGAGAAAAGTTATCTTAACATCCATCTGTTTTAGATACAATCCTTCTACAATTACAATACTAAGAACTAACCATATAGTAGTTAGTTTAATTACAGGAGAGAAAATTTCAGTGAAATCAATACCTTTTTTTTATTTAACGCTTTCACTACTAGCCTCATCTTATATTTTTTTGCAATCATTCTGATCCTCGTTGATTTATAAATTCATTTATTTTGCAAAGATTTCTTTTTTTAGACAGCTTAGTTATTGTTCTTGTATTATTTTTGGAGAGAATCTATTTCTTCTTTCATTGCTAGATCCTACTTGGATAAATCTTTTTGAATAGCTTATTTATAGCATCCAAATTCACCTAAATCAGTAACAAATAATAAGAGAAGGAGAATGCCGATTAATAGGCTTTTGAATTTTTTATGATCTTCTAACTTTTGTTATAAGAGTTCTTAGCTGAGATTGATTTTGATCATACTTTTGATATTTTCTATTATTTAAACAAATATGATTGACTATTTCAATCCAACTTATTTTGTACTGTAGTTTTTGCTCATAATATTGATTGGCTTGTCTCTATACATTTCAATTTCCTTAAAAATGACATCCCTACTTTTGATTAGTTTCTTATTTTCATCATCTCAAAATCTATGGTCAAAATTATCAATACTCTTTGATTTTGGTTCAAGTTTATCCTTTCATTATTCTCTGTGCACACATAAGAAAGGTGATTTAAAATTTTCTAATATGAGAGATATACCTTCTTCTAGTCCAAGCTTCTTCAGGAAATCCAAAATCAAGAGCTATAGATGGGACTCAATTGATGAAATATATTGTTGTATTTATTGCACCAACTAATTAATTTTTTGGTAGTCTTGCATGTAATCTTATGCTCCTAGCTCTTTCGTTCAAAGGCTTGTTCATTCTTTTGGAAACTCCATTTTATTGAGGAGTTTTTGAGACTGTTCTCTCCATACGAATCACATTATCAGCACAATAAATTTTGAATTTTGTATTATCACACCATCTGATAGAATACATATCCACAAATTAACAACAGATACAAAAGAGATAGAAAAAGACCAAGTTGGCTAAAGGATTTCACCAATATACCTAAAATATAACATCAACAGAGTAAAGTTACATGCTCAGACCAGAAGCTAATTAAAAACTACAAATATCCAAGACATACATAAGTTTTTACAAACAACAGAGAGCAGTAGGATGAAGAATTTTACAACAGCAACAAAAAAATGCCCAAAATAACAGACTTTATAATACAAGACATATAAAACAGTTCAGAACCAAAGACCAACAGAAGCAAGACCAGAAGGGCTTAAACTAAACCAACAAAAGCTATATCCAGAGCCGGCCTGAAAGTAATTTCCATAACAGAAATAACTGCCAAAAGAATAAGAACAGATGCTCGATAGCAAGAAAACAAGAAGAGTAGTGTAAAAAATAACAGACTTCACTTACCTCAATCTCCGAACAATGTAAAAGAATCAATGTACTAAGAAAGTAGTTACAAAAGGTATAAGGCATGATCTAAGAAAGAAAGGAAAACTATAAATAGAAGGAAGAAATCCCAACAGAGGATGATGAATATTTTTGAAAGAAACTTATCTTCTTCAATCTCCTTCTTCTTCTCCTTATTCTGCGCATCCTTTTCTCCTGGTTACCTCGTCGGTAACCGCCATCACGGCCGATTAGAAACCCTAAGGTTTCTCCCTCTTCTCCGCTCTCAGCTCTCCTTCCCTCACAGGAGCGTCGACGGTTCGAATGGTCAAAGGAAACAAAACAAAAGCACAAGGAAGCTTCCAGAAGCTTCATCCCACTACGAAGCGACCGATAAGCTCAATCAACGGCTCATATTCATTCCAAGGAGCACAAAACAAGGCAAGGGATCAAACCGCGCAGAAGGCAACGCGTGTAACCCACTAACTGAAGACAAGAATCAAGAACCGCTCGATCGAAACACAAATCCAAGTGCAGAAAGGAGGCGCAATCAATCTGACGGTTCCAAGATTAGTTCAAAAGAAACTCAATCCAAGTGCTAGATCCAATGGCCAAGAACAAAGGCGCAAATCCAACGGTTCAGAAAGCACCCAATAACCTTCCCCATTATCAACAACTTCGGCGTTGACCACTCGTGAGTGAGTTAACTCTGAACCAAACAAAACCAGGACGGACCCATATCATTGGTGCTCTGGTTACATCACTTTCGAAAATATGGAAGGAAGAAAGCCTAAAACAATAGAGGAGTGTCTAGGAAGAATCAATAAAACAGATGAGCTGTCTTCAATCACTATGCTATTAAATGAAGTCTCAAGAAGATTATCTTCCATAGAAGAAAAATTGGAAAACAATATTCAAGAACAACAACAGTCACAGGTATGTATTCCTTCTCATATAGAAATTTCTTTTCCAAATAGACAAATGACAACACAACAATGAGACTGAAAGTAGATATGCCAAGGTTGATGGAGAAAATCGAGGTTGGTCGCTCAAAGCACCAATTTTTTCATTATTATAGATTATCGAGGACCGAAATTCTTAATTGCATCATATGGATGGACCAAATTGGTCGATGGACGACTTAAATAAACAGATGTTCATTACACACTTCAAAAGCGGTCATTCAAAGATTTGGTCCATCTCATAGAGATTTGAGAGGAGAATTGCTAGCTACAGTAAATCTACGTGAATTTCTACAATGAATTTGAAGAGTTAGCTAATCAGATTTCAGGTATTTCACCTGAATTTTTATAAAGTTATTTTGAATCTGGACTAAGACTTGATATCAAAAGGGAAGTAAGAGCCTTACAGCCAAACTCCCTACAATGAAGTTTTTTTCAATTAGCTAATGGAAGATAAGGTGATGAAATTACCATGACAAGAAATTACAGAGCCAATCAAGCTCTACCACTAAAACAGCCACAATTATACCAACCACCTTTACTGCCTATACCTTCAGCACCTAATCAGAGCAATAATATGGCCAACAAACAAAATATTCCAAGTGAAATTAACAACCGTTGGAAGACAGAAGAAAGAAAGGATTATGTTTTAATTGTGATGAGAAGTATCACAGAGGTCATATCTGCAAATCCAAATTATTTGCCTTAATGGTGATCAATGAGGATCAAGAGAATACGCAAAGAAGAATGAACAAATACAAATATTACAAGAAGAATTTCAAATCACCTCAATGCATTTAGGTTAGTCAATTGAACTTTAAGATTACAAGGGTGATTGGAAATAAAAGTACAAGTTTTGATTGACAGTGAGTCAACCCACAATTTCATCCAATCAAAACTAGCAAAATTTATTGACAAAGTAACGCCTCGTCGTTTTCAAGTATTAGTAGAATGAGGAAACTCTAAAATATTGAGAATATGTTCTAATATTCTATCCAACTACAAGAAAATACTTTTACTCGACGCCTGCTACCCACGAGAGGATGTGGTTTTGGTGTTCAATGAACAATTGGGTGAATGTACATTGATTACAAAAAACTATGAAATTTTACTTGAATGATAGATTGAGTACAAGGGGGTGACTCTACGGAACGATTTCATTCCATCACCAAATCGAAAAGAAAGAAATAATCTCTTATTTCCAGTTACAGAGAAATGAGAGGAGATCTATAAAAGAGTTCAATAACTTACCCGGGGATACATCAAGTATTATCCCAATATCGAACTATTTCAAAGTTCAGAAAGTTTACCCCAGAAGGGATATAGACCATCGATTCATGCCAAGAACTCAACGTGAGAGTAAAAAATTACATATCCATATTTTTAAAAATAAAATTGAAAAATTAATTAAAGAAATGTTGGATAGTGGCATAATCGAGAAAGCATCGTCCTTTCTCCTCTCCAAAGACTTTTAATCAAAAGAAGGATGGAACTTGGAGATTCTCAGACATGAGCTAAATAAGGTAACAATACGTGATTTCTATTCCCACTGAACTCATAGATGAATTATATGGAGCTACAATTTTTTCAAAATTGGACTTAAGGTCAGGATATCATCAAATTAGAATGGATAAAGAAGACATCTACAAAACAGCTTTTAGAACTCATGAAGGACACTATGAGTTTATGACAATGCCATTTGGACTCACAAATACACCATCAACATTCTAAGCCATAATGAATGCATTGCTTAAACTTTTCTTAAGAAAATTTGTTTTGATGATACTTTTATATATAGCAGTTATACCAAATTCACCTCCAAGAAGTATTGGAACAACTCAGTAGCATTCAGTTTATCAAGCCATCTAAATGCTCGTTTATACAAGACAAAATTGAGTATTTAGGACACATCTTATCACACAAGGAATAAGTGGTTCCAAAAAAAGATTCAAGCGATAAGCATGGCTTTTAACCAATTCGAAACACTTAAGAGGTTTTGGGTTTAGCTATTATGGAAAATTTGTCAAAAACTATGCAACCATTGCCTCTCCACTAACTTCATGTTAAAAGCAAATGACGAAGAAGCAAAACAACTTTTCTACAATTAAAATAAGCAATGACATCACTAGGTATTAGTCATCCAAATTTTACTCGCCTTTTATCATAGAAAGCATCCGGAGAATGAGTTTCTAATACAAATAAAACCATCCCATTTTTATTTTAAAGAAGCTCTCACCATCATTACAAAAGTATCAACATATGCAAGAGAGTTGTATCTATATGTGAAATAAGAAAAGATGGAGACAATATTTCTAGGTAATAAGTTTACCATCGTGACGATCAAAAAAGCATAAGGGAGTTAATGATAAACAATTGGACTCAAGAAAGATTTTAATCAAAGTCCTGTGATATGATTACACTATTGAATATAAACCAGAGATTACAAACAAAGCAGCTGATGCATTGTCCAGAAAATTATTTTGTACAGCAGATAGTTCTACTGTTGACAAATCAGAAGCATGTATGTCATTCAGCCTATAAGTTTATACTCAACAATTCAACAACAAATCACAGAGGAGACACAAGCTAGCTCTAAACTACAAGAACTTTCTAGGAAAATATCGACGTGAATTATTTCTAAATCTGACTTGTTAATGGTTCTGATATAAGATAGGATTGTCACAAGATTCAGCAATCGAAACATTATTATAAGGGAATTACATTCTACACCAGTAGGAGGCCATGGGAGAATTCAGAAAACTTTGGCCAGAATTACTCAACAATTCTACTAGAAGCATATGAAAAAAGATATTAAACACTTTGTATTAACCTGCCCTATTTGTCAACAAGTCAAATATGATACTCAAAACCAGACTACAACCTACCCATACCACAAGCTATTTGGAGGAAGTATCATGATTTTATTACGGATTACCCAAGTTTAATAACAAAATAACTATATTAGTAGTGGTTGATAGACTATCAAAATATGCTCACTTCTCAGCCCTATCAAACAGTTTCCGCATCTTATATGATTTACGCATATCAGAAACTACATGGCATACCAGGAATAATCGCAGACCCAATCTTTATGAGCAATTTACGGCAAGAATTGTTCAGTTAAGGAACCACATTAAAACACGTCATACCATCCTCGCATGACAAAGAGGTAACCAAGAATCCTAAAGCAATATCAGGAGTTTTGTATTAGAGACACCGGATGTGGTTACGCTTCCTGAATTCTCCTATAATACATCAATACTTTAAAGATAACTCATTTTCACATAGTATATGGCGACCTCCTCCTTGAGAATACATTATAATGAAGACAACTACCAACACAGATGAAAGCTTTTACAACAAAGGGACAAATCTACAAATTAAAACAAATTACAGGAAGCTCAAAAGAATGAAGCAAATGGTGATAAACATAGAAGAGCTTTAATTCAAAGTAAATGATTTGGTATTAGTTAAATTACAGCCCTATAGACAAACTTCAGTCACTGGGAATCAATATACAAAATTACAAAGAAGATACTATAGCTCATATGGTCGAAGGAAACAAAACAAAACAATATCTGAGCGAGACTGAATGGTGAAGGAAACAAAACAAAACACCTTTAAGGAAAGCTTCCCCTAGAAGCTTCATCCCACGGCCCAGAAGCAGCCGCATAAGCCCCAATCAACGGCTCATATTCATTCCAAGGAGCACAAAACAAGGCAAGGGATCAAACCGCGCAGAAGGCAACGCGTGTAACCCACTAATTGAAGACAAGAATTAAGAACCGCTCGATCGAAACACAAATCCAAGGGCAGAAAGGAGGCGCAATCAATCCGACGGTTCCAAGATCAGTTCAAAAGAAACTCAATCCAAGTGCTAGATCCAACGCCAAGAACAAAGGCGCAAATCCAACGGTTCAGAAAGCACCCGATAACCTTCCCCGATTATCAACAACTTAGCCGGGTTCAGACCACTCAGAGTGAGTTAACTCACTGAACCAAACAAAAATCACACCGGACCAAACCCATATCACCCTCTGTCATTATCAGATCATAAACATTTAATTTTTGCATCATACTCATTTTCAACTAAACTTTTTCGTCTTATAAACTTATTAAGCACATCATATTTATTTATGAGAAAATAAATTCGTATATTTTTGATATAGTCATCTATGAATGTGACAATACATCAAACCACCTAGAAATAGGATGAGGGATGGCCCTTAGACATTTGTGTGAACTAGCTCTAGCTTCTTGGCTTTAAGTTCTCTTTTAGTTTTAGAGAAGCTGGTTTTATGTTGTTTTTCTAGAATACAACCTTAATAGAAATTAGATTCAATAAATTTTAAATTTTGAAATTATCTTGAGAATGAAAAATCTTTAGACCTTTCTCGCTCATGTGATGCCATATATTAGTCTCTATAGTTAAACATGTTGTAGCTCCTACTATTCTGATATTTTTGGTGTTGTAGAGTGTACTAGTCCTATTTTCTTGTGCAACCACCATTACTCCTTTAGTTACCTTCTAGGTGTCAGCATTGAATGTTGCATTACATTCTTATATCGCAAGTTATTAACTTTTTTCTCAGATACGGAATGTGTCTGACCTTATTCATTTTCTACGTGACTCCATTTATAGTTTGAAGTATCACATTGTTGATGCCCACAATATCTAAGAGCTCATCATCTACAAAAAGTACTTTGTTATACTAGTCTGTAGAGTAATTTGTTGTAAGTTTTTTATGAGAAGAGGAATGGAATGATGCGCATGACTTCAATATTCGTGATTTCATTGGACTACCAACATTGAGGATCAATGCATCTTGAATTTCTTCTGTAGCAATATTCAAATTTTCTTTATTTTACTTTTGCCAGCTTTTTTTTACAGTCTTTCATCATATGTCCTAACTTTCCACAATGCCAACATCCACCTGTATGATCTTGTGATTTGCTTTTATTATGATATATATATATATATATATATATATGTGTGTGTGTGTGTGTGTGTGTGTGTGTGTGTGTGTGTGTGTGTGTTAGATCTTATTTAATGACTTGGATCTTCTTTTGCCTTAATGACGACTTTTATTTTGAGTCCTACTCCTTTTATCAATATTCAAAGTAGAAGAAAAGGTTTCACCTATCTCTCATTGTTGAATATCTTCACTAAGAATGACGTCTCAAACATTATTTAACTTCAATTTATTTAATCCATAAGTGCTATTGATAGTTGTTGTTACACCATTCTAACTTTCAAGAAGTGATGAAAGTAAACTCAAAGCACAAATTTTGTCATCAAAGTTGATGTCCACATAGCTCAATTGACTTGTGATTGAATTGAACTCATTAACATGCTCAACAATAGAAGCTTCTTCAGATATCTTAAGATTAAAAACATTGCGCATAAGATGTACCTTATTAACAATAGAGGGCTTCTCATATATATTTGATAAAGTTTTCATCATGCCTGTTGTGGTCTTTTCTTTGAGAATGTTGAAGGCAACATTCTTGATCTAGGATAGGCAAATAACTCTTATGTTTATCTATCCATCGGCTCTCACTCTTCTTGATCAATAGTGGAAGGCTTTGAACCCTTTAGGGGTTGATGAAGCTTTCTTTAGTAAAGGTAATATTTTAATTGCATCTTCCAATAGCCAAAATCATGGCCATCAAATTTGTCAATCTTGACCTTTTTGTCTACCATACTTGAACCTAGAAGCTTTTAGCTTAAGCTTTGACACCAACTGTTAGGATAGTGATTTAATGTCGAGCAAAGTTAAATGAGGACATGAAATAAGCACACCAAAGATCACAATTACTAGACACAAATTTACATGGTGCGGTGATATTCACCTGCATCCTTGACTGCATAGAGATCAAATAATCCACTAAACTTTAGAAAATGAGTATATCAAATATCTTTTCATACATAAAAAATGAGGATAGAGATACTGTCATACATTAACTCCTATAATTCGTACTTTATAATACGTTATAAGAGTTAGGGTGGAATAGATGGAGGGAGATGACGTTCATTTTCTTTTTATTCTAAATATTCATAACTCTATTTGAAACCCAAATATATTTACTGCTCCAATATTTAGGATCATCAAATCATTATACAAAGCCAAATGAAATCCACATGCACATGAAATAAAGACTTAATTCTTTCAGTTATGTCATTGATAAAACTACATTATTAAAAGAGCTACACTATCAACATATGATTATATCATCTTTGTTCTTACATGAAAGTGCCCATTCAACATAGCTTATGACATACATTTATTCCATCAACTATTTTTCTTTACCTAGAATGATTAACATAAGCAAGTTAATTTATTTGCTAAGTTTTTAATAGGAAAGAATGATATATATCTACCTTCTTGAAACTTATTTGCATGAAAACATAAAATGCATGAAGGATATTGTCATTTTTATTCATAAGCTTGATGCATATTCTTGATTCACTAATATTTCATTATGAAATAATTCATTTAATTCATTTATACATGATATTATAACATACTCATAAATATTTTTATACTTTAATTAATGATTGGATTGATTATCTTTCATATCATATCATGTAATCATTTAAAGTCATAGTTGCACAATAGGTCTTCTTCATCATGAATAGAATCGTCACCCTATCACCTGCAGACATCATATTCATCTTAAATTATTTATACATAGTGCCCAAACTCATAATATTAATATATTTCAATTAGATAAACTCATGTTTAGTTTTAGGATAATTATTATAAACATGTTTAGCATATTTATTATTTATTATATGTATATGCAAATAAGCATGTTATTTATTACATAAGATAGCAAACCATAATTTAAGCATATTTTAAATGACCCCTTACTTTTTCCTTAAAAGCATGTATGTATAAATTGATGATTGCATCAAAAATGTTTTATATAAATTTCTAATTTGTATTGGATGCTTGTATATTATCATAAATATGATATAAGTATATTAAAAAATTCAACATAGATTTTTTTTTTTACTTTATATGAATTTTTTACATGATATCATGACTTCATTTATGTATTTGCATCATAAATTTCATATTAGCTACTGATTTTGAATCATACATCATTAAAATAATGAAATATATTATCAATTAGATTACATTTTCATAAAACAATAATATGCTATAGATATATAATATTAATCAACTTACATATTTATGCCTAGTTCAATATTACATATGAAACTCATAAGACACTTAAAAGATTTTTACATATTTATATCATAAATAAATCATCATTTGCTCACTAATCATATAAGGTCTATAATCCTAATGATAGAATATGACATGAACTAAATCAGGTTTAAAGAAAATCAACATGCTATAAATAGTTATCATGAAATTAAATGTAGATAATATAATTTTTTTATCATGCGTAGATTATTTTCATCAATAAGAATATTTTCAATTAAACATAAATAAATTTTTCATTAAAAATTGCTTTCTATCACAAATTATCTCTTAAACATCTTGAAAGAAAATCAATTAATGGATATAAGATAAGAGATTAGATTGGTATCCTACCTTTTGGTGAGTAAGAGTCTATTTGGGATAGCTATAGCTATATAAAAAAATAATGGTGGAGCTATTGCAAAAAAAGTTATTATATGAAGAAACTGCAATGGGTATACAAATTTTTTTATTTTAAAAAGGTTAAAACCGCAGCTTTTTGGTCACCACCACAAGTAGCTAAGTCAGGTTTGGGAAGCTCAGCTTTTCCATTACTGATTCTTCAAAACGTAGCCCCACCATAGTTCTGTTGTTGCTCTCAAAACGCCTAAACGATGTGGTTCAAACGACACCATAGGTAGTGCACCCTCTACAATCTTCAAAAAAATTGTCTTCAAAAGCTCCCTTAATGGATTTCTAGCCTTGCTCCTCTTTTTCTTCTCTCCTCGCTAGCACTCATGCACATTTTTTTCTTTATTGTAAACTAAAGGAATAAGCCTCCCCAAGTTAATTCCTCTTATCAAGTAGGTTTCTTGCCTCCCAACCAACTTAATTTAATCACTTATACTTTTCTTATATGATATAATTAATACTATTTTAATATATTAATCCATTATAATTATATTTTAAAACATAATTAATAAACTAAAATTGAAAATTCAAATACATAGATCAATATTTAGTATTTTTACCATAACTTTATCATTTCTTATTCAAATCTAAAGTTATATGTTTTGGAAAGCTAATAAAATTTTACATAACTTTCATATTGATGACTTTATCCAATTCCGTCTCTAAGTTCTTCAAAATATATAAAAATTAAAACCAAATATTTATAATTTTACATTAGGATGCTGCTGACTACATCTCAGTATATTTGATCATAACTTTGGCATTTCTTATCAAACATTTAAGTTCTTTTATGTTCTAGTAAGCTAACAAAAATTTTCATAACTTTTATGTTGGTGACTTTATTTAATTTGACCTCGAAGTCTCTTAAAACTATTAAAAATTGAGAGTAAAATTTATAATTCTGAATCAAGATATTTTAAATGAAAATAGCCTCACCATATCATAATTGCTACAAGTAATGACAAATAACCCATGATATTTTAGCCTCGCATATATTTTGTAACATATATATTAATTGTGATAAAATTATTATTATCTTTATAATTAGTTGGAGCTATTACATATACTACTTTCTCTATGTCAAAAATAAGAGGAAGAATAGCCACCTGCTATGAAGACGTTATTGTTGTTGCTGCTGTTATTATCATCTTTCTTTCTCAACTAGGAGTTTCTTTCTTATCTCTTCTCTTCTATTGCACTGGCTTCTTCTTCTATAGTTGAATGCTTAAGCACCTCTCCCCTCTCTCTCACTCTTTCCCTTATTTATTTGTTCTGTGGGATGCTCCAACACATTGATGCCATCTCTTTATATATGGCTTGAAAGTGGTAGGTGGTAGGTAGTAGGTTTGAATTTATTTGGTATATAATGGCAGGTTTCATGTTAGGTAATGAATTTTAGGTGTTAGGTAGTGATAAATTTATCTCCACATTTTAACAAGACTTAACTTTAAAAAATTATTAAAAGTTTAGTTTTAATGAAGTCCCAAAAGTACCTTACTAGAACATAAATTAGTTAACCAGCCTAGGAAAATTTACTCATTGTTGTTTTAAAACTATTGACTTGGGAAATCTTCAAGTTGCCATCCAACTTGAATTCTGCCAATAACATTCTCATCTATTGCACCATCACTTTGAACAATAGATCAAATATATCTAAAATATTCACTCTTTTTAATGACTCAGTCATCCATTGTCATAACCTCACCACTAGTTCTTCTACAACTAAAAATTACACTATGTATTTGATTTTAGATCTACTAAAATAAAAGGTTTTAGACTCTAAGGTTGACCTCCATAATTCAAGTTTCTCTTCAAAGTAAGAAAGCACAAGAGAAATAATAAGTTTTATTCCTCAAGATTAAAGTACAAAAGCTAAGGGCCTAGAAAGAGAGAGAGAGAGAGAGAGCCAAAAAGTCCCCCTGTAAGAGATGAGTCCTCCTTTAATAATACCAAAAGGTGACTATACATAGGGGTGTAAACGAGCCGAGCAAAAACGTAACTTGTGTCGTTGAAATTTATTCTGCTCGTGTTAGAAAATAAAATTTCAGTTCTTGTTCGTTGTTTGAAAATTGCTTTGTTAGGTCGTGTTCGAAATTGGCTCGAAATACAATAATCCGAAAAATCTGTATGAATGAGGATTCGAATCTAGGCCAATCTTTTGCATAACAAAAGTTCTAACCACCAAGTTATGCTTGTATTTATGATAAATAACTGTGTTGGTATGTATATAATAATAATAATAATAATAATAATAATAATAATAGTAATAAATAATAATAATAATAATATAATATAATTTTTTATTTCGAGCTGAACAATATCGAACAAATGATTGTTCATGTTCCGCTCGTTTATATATCTAGCTTGAAATGTCTATTTGTGTGGTTAGTTAACCAGTCGAACACGAATGTCACAACAACCAGCTTTTGATGCCTAACTATACATGTACATATATAAGATAAATTGAGTGCAAGTAGATTCTTGCCCAACTGATGGTAGTTTTACATGTGAGAGAGCATGTATCTGTTAGATAGTGGGGCGGGTAGCTCTTTATCATGCGAGTACATGAGTAAGGATTGAACTAAGAGGAGTAGCCGCTATATTTCTTTGAGTTCTCTCTCTAGTCTTATCAATAAGAAGAATATCATCAGTAAAAAGTATACACCAATGTACATTCTCCTGTAAATATATAGTATAAACATCCATAACTAAAGCAAAAAGATATAAGCTTAAAGCCAATCCTTGTTGTAATCCAATTAACATAAGAAAAATACTTGATTAATCCTCTTTGTATTTGAACACAAGTAATAGCTCCAATATACATATCCTTAGTGACTTGAATATAAGCAATATTGACTCCTTTCTTTCCTAGAAATCTCCAAACTATCGCTTTTAGAATTTTATCATATACTTTCTTTACAACAAATATTTATATGTAGATTCTCTTTACTCTCTTTATACTTCTCCATCAAACCTCTCAACAAATATATAGCATCCATAGTAGACCTACCTGTAATGAAACCAAACTAGTTTTGAGAAAATTTTGTATCACATTGTAGCTTATGCATAATTACTCTATCCTAAAATTTTGATGTACGACACATTAACTTAATTCCTCTACACTTTGCACACTTTTGTGCATCACTTTTATTCTTAAAAATAGGGACCAACAAACTCTTTCTCTACTCATCTAGTATCTTTTAGTCTTTTAAATAATATTAACAAGATTAACAAGCCAAAAAATTTATTAATCTTCTTAGCATTTTCACAATTTTATTGGAATATCATTTGATCCTATTACTTTCTCACACTTAATTTTCTTTAAAGCCGTTCCAACTATGATTTTACTAGTATGATGATAAAAATAAAAATCTTTATTTTCATTTAGGATACTAAGATCATTATAAAGTCAATCGTATTTTCATAACCTTCACTTTAAAGTTTATCAAAATATCTCATACATCTACGCTGAATATTTTTTTCTAAGAAAAATATTTTTTAATTTTCATCTTTAATGCACTTTACTTGAACTAAATCCTTACTTATACAATCTCTTTGTTTGGCTAACTTTTACATATATTTTTCGTTCTCTTTAGCATCTAATTTATTGTATAAAATTTTAAATATTAAATTTTTAGTATCAGATATTACTTTCTCAAAATTCGTTTAAGCCACTTTATATCTTTCCAAATTTTCTAAATTTTTACATCTAAAATAATTTTTATAATAAATTTTTTATTTTTGATATTTTCTTACAAATTTTGACTCTACCCATAATTATTTTTATTAAAACGAGCTTTTTTTTACTCTCCAAGTACTTTTTTTACAACTTTTTTAATCTCGCTTGTTATTTTTTCTCATAGAGTATTAGCTTCCTCATGAACATCCCAAATTCTAAAATCTTGTAGTTTACTTTTAAAAATATTTTTTATTAGAATTTTTTTTAGTAACTTCATCTTCTAAGATAATGCTTCGATTTATTTGTCATTTACCAACACTTTATCTTAAAATCCAAAATCAGTAGTCGATCTTGGGTACATAAATTTTCACCTGAAATGATCTTACAATCTTTACCAAGATTGTTAAAATCGGACCGAACATTGAACCGAAAGATGGAGAGGTTTAAGGTTTGACAGTCCAATCTGGTTAAACCTGAGGTTAATTCGAATGATGTAATAAATATTAAAATTAATTAAATAAAATTTAAATGATATAATAATATAAATATATGATAAATATGTAATAAAATAAATAATATATAAGTAATATTTTTAATAATTATAAATTTAAAAATCATAATATAGTTAAGATATAATTATATGTGAATTATATATTTAGATATATGTATATTAAATGTATTTAAAAATTAAGAACAAGCTTTATAACATAGATTTATAAATATAAATATAATTTATAAAAAATATATAAAGTTTATAATGTAAAAAAAATTATTTTAAAATATAAATATTAAAAATATATATAATATGTAAAATATTTAGGGCACATTATTATAAATTTTATCTTTATAAAATAGCTTGTTCATTTTATAAAATAAAATTTATAATAAGATTATAAAGTTAAAAATTAAATTATTATTTTTGGATTCTAATATTTTGAAGTACATTTATTATTTTAGAGCCCAAATTTCTAGTCCAATTTCTCCTATTGCCCAACTCAATTTTCAACACTTTCATAATTTTTTTAGTCTCACATTACAAGGGATTATTAGTGTTTCACTCTTTTTATAGAGAAAAAAAGTAATCTTGGAACTTACTTTGATGGTAGCTTGGTAGGTATATTATAAATTTATTTGATAAAGTTATTGTTAATAATAATAAAGCTTTTATGATTTATAAGATTTACTTTTAAAATATTCAATTAAAATATTATGTTTAATTAATATTTTAAAATTTTTGACATTTCATTAAGAATTAAAAATGGTTAGAAGGGGTTAATTTGGACCAACCGTGTTCTCGTTTGATGGTCGAACCGGTCGGTCCAATTCGGTATTTAAAATAATAATCTTTGCAATCTAAATAATTTATTTTTTTATCAAAAATAATCAATCTATGTTTTACTAGATCTATTCTTATGAATGATAATAAGTTTACATTTTTTCTTAAAGAAAATATTAGTAATTTCAAAATATCATATGGTCCCATCTTCTTCATTACTCACTTTGAATTCATAATCATTATGAATATTTTTAAATTCTTCTACCACTCTACCAACAAGTTCATTTAAATCTCCTCTACTAAATAGTCTTTATTCAAAAGGTAAACAAAAATGCAAAATGATAAGTCAAAAATTGCAAAATGTGTTGAAAACACCAAAAATTATATGGAATGTCGCATAAAAAGCAAAATATGATAGAGGGAAAACTTACAAAATTTATGGAGACTTCCAACAAACAGGAACGCTAGTGTTTTTGTGCCTTTTTGCAAACTATAAACTCAAAAGTGGACGAATACTTAATCAGTCACTAAATTTCTTGATGATGTTGGGACCAATACATTAATCTACTGTAGCTTATTTGTCTCAGAAATACTTCAACCAAGGCTGTTCCATGTAGTCCTTAGCAAGGTTCTTGTAATTGCATCTTTAGAAAGGTTGGAGTTTCTGTTTAGTGTTGTTTAGATTCAAAACAATTCCGTTGTCATCATTATTGAGCTATTAGCACTGGAATGGAAATTCAAACTTTTTATTACAATGTTTATTTAAATATGGATATTTGTGGGACAGACATGGGGAGAATACTATTCTTCTCTTTACCTTCTGATTGGTTTATTTTACAGCATCTTCAGCTGACATCCATGTATAGCATTTGTCAACATAGGGTTTCTTGACTGATCAGCACTACTTGTCCTTTGTATTTATGTTTTGTGGTCTCTTTCAGGCTGCAACGGCTGTGGTTAAAGATTCTGTTGAACCGCTACTGGATGCTTACCGGCCCCCAGGAATAACATCATTGAAGTTCAGTAAATTTACACTTGGAAGCGTGCCACCCAAGATTGAAGGTTTGTGTTTATGCCAATCTTAACCATATGGCTTTCTGTTGCATTTTCATAATGTCATTTGAGCAATATTCATCATATTTATATGCCTTAGTTATTTAACAGTTAGTTGGAAAGGGGTCGAATAAACTTTACATAATCTTTAAGATCTTTCAATGCATTTAATGATTTAGAATAAAAAGAAAAATGTTTTTTCAGTTTTGGTTTATCTGTAATTTAAAGTAGCACTCTATTTTAGGCCATGCTATCCTCAATCAGTTAGAGAAATGTCAATTTCTGATTTTGAAATAATTCTCTGAAAACTTTTTAAGACGGGTCATAATTTTGACATAAGATAAAACCACGACTTGGTTTTAATAGGTTAGGCTGGAATGCTTCATCTTATATCCAGCTCAAGTCATCTTCTGATGTTTTGAATAAAGCTGTGGAGAAAGCAATTACAGGCACATAGCTCTATTTAGTAAACTTAATATAGGGCTGTGGTTGGCAGCAACTTTCATGTTCAACTTGTTTCAGAGGATCTTGTAAAATATGGGAATGCCTTGTGCATACATTTTGCAATCAAAATCTCCAAATGTAAAACTTACCCACAACATCAACTCCATCAAACGTTAAACTCAAATGAACACAGAAAAAGAAAGGGTAATTCTCACAGCAACATTTCATGTTTCATGGACATGGTTGTCATAATTAATACTCTTGATTGCCTGCGATATGCTGTGTATATAACATTTAAAGACGCCAGCCCCTCCCCATTTTTCTTTTCTTTTTGCAAGCCATATCTAGAGTCCTCTAACTCTGGAGTTGGGTTACCCATTTCACCGCGCCTCGACATTGCATACACAATTCCTCTTATTCCTTTTTATCTCAATTTTACTTCTTATTCTTCCTCAAGTCTGATAAGCTTATAATTTTCTGTTCTTTTCCTTCTTGCTATCTTCTGTTTCTAAAACCGCTTTAAAGGTTGGGTTTTGCTACGTCATTCATGTAGAGAATCTCTTACCTTGTTCAATCAGTTGTATCGTATGTGTTTTGCGTTGTTGTTCTTCTACCGCTTGCCTAAAAATGGTTATGGGTAAGTTTTCTTCCATAGAAAAAAAAATGAAAAAACTCTTTCTGTGTTTGCCTGTCCGCTTGCCTTTATCGTGATTGGATGTAATGCAGTTGATTTTCCAGTTTGTAGTTAAACAGACTGTGCTGGTTCAACAGGGAGTTGTCTTTATCGTCTGCCTGCATTCGTTAATGTGCTCTAGTTTGCCCTCACCCATTGCTATCAAACGTCTTACCCCTCCATATCTGTGTAGTAAATACGCAAAAGAAAATTCATTTGGTTTGCCAGCTTGCTTTATGCCAATGTGAGTAGTATTCACACGTGTTCAGTTTGTTATTTTGTCACGTGTGTCTATTTTGTTCAGGAATGAGAGTTCAGAGTCTCAAAAAAGGTCAAATTACGATGGACATCGATTTAAAGTGGGGTGGTGATCCAAATATCGTTCTAGCAGTTGAAGCTCTCGTTGCTTCATTACCCATTCAGGTTTCAAGTTTAAACTCCATTCACAGAATTCAAAATTAACAAGTCTTCAGATAGATTAGTGGTCCAATAATGTTCTGTTTTCACTAAGTATTTTGACGTATTTTTGTGCTTCTGATCTTTTCATTATCTTTATTTGCTTTGCAGTTGAAGAATCTTCAGGATTTTTACTATTTTGCGTGTTATATTTCAACTTTCTGAAGAAATTCCCTGTATATCTGCAGTTGTTGTGGCGCTGCTTTCAGAGGTATATTTCATTTGAAATTATGCAAAAACATTCTCAGTTTTTGAGCGATAACTTATTCATCTTACATCTGCCTTCTATGAATAGCATATAGTAGGATGCAAGATTTTCATTCTTAGGCATTATCAGATGAAGAAGTTTTAGTGCATTTTAATTGTATCTGTGTCTTTATTATGTCAAGATGGTGTGATAATGATTTTTTGACCGTGGGGATTGTTCTAAGGAGACATCCTATGAGTGGATGATTGTATTTCTTGTAATTAATTAACGCAAAGAAATGCAAAAGGACTCTAGATGATAGTGCACCTTGGTATTGATTATCTTATAGTTCTTTCTTTTTAATTTTCTTTTCTTTACTTATTTTAAGAATGTGCAAATGTGCTGAGCCTCAGTTTTTCCTTTTTTTAGTCAGGTTCTAACTTTGAATCCAGTGCAAAATATTAATAGATATGATTGCAGATGTTGAAATTCTCCTCTTGTGAATTTTGTAGTCTCTTTTCCCTCCAACCTTGCAACTTCTCACTGAAAAAGGCTTAAGCTATACATAAAACTACATGAAAGCATAATTTTGTAGTTTTATTATGTAAAACATTCTGATATTACACCCTTTTATCCTTGTGAATTTCTGATGGTCTACTCATTTTGCATATTTCAGCCAAAGCCTAGAATAGATTATGTCTTGAAGGCTGTAGGAGGAAGTCTCACTGCTATTCCTGGACTTTCGGATATGATAGATGTGAGTTGTGCTTTGGCATCGTCTTCTGAATCCTATGCCCATCCTCCTCTTTCCTTACAAAAAAAAAACTAGTGATTTAATTTATTAATTCTACAATAGGATACTGTGCAATCAATTGTTTCAGACACACTTCAATGGCCTCATAGGATTGTCATTCCACTTGGTGGAGTGGATGTTGATACAAGGCAAGATTTGTCATTCTTTTCCCTATTATTCAACGATAATCAATTTATTCAGTTTATTTATATTTGTAATCATTTTTGGTGCATTTTATGTATTTTTTTAGAATTTTTTATAGATTATGTTATTTGTTATCCAGCTTATCACCTATTCAATTTCTAAACACATCATTAGTATTACACTATGCTGGTATCATAATCTTAGTATTATGCATAATTGAGTGTTCTCTGTCTGGTTGTTGAGAAGTAAAAACACGGTCACTCCCCACCATTGTGCTGTTCGAAAATGAATTTTCTTTGATTTATTTGAACAATTTTTTTTTCGTGAACTGCCATAGCTCTGGCCAGGATGATACTTTTTTGGCATGTTATTGTGTAATTTTCTGGTTGTCGCAGTGAGCTGGAGCTCAAGCCTCAAGGAAGGATCACTGTGATTGTCCTGAAAGCCAGTTCTTTGAAAAATTTGGAGCTCATTGGCAAATCTGATCCGTATGTGGTTTTATATATACGTCCTGTTTTCAAGGTTAAAACAAAAGTTGTTAATAACAACCTCAATCCTGTGTGGGATGAAACGTTTGAGCTAATTGCTGAGGATAAAGAGACACAAGCTATCACTATTGAGGTATGATACAATTTTGTGCTCGGGTTTTATTCTAAATGTATGATTAATAATCTTGTTCACAATTTCATGTTGTATCACCTCTGTAATTTTTTTTTTTTTTTTGTGTGCAATAGTTTTAGCAACACTACCATTGCCGGTCCCAAGTCTAGATGTGAAAAGTGGAGGGTTGCATTAGGTAGTACTAGCGTAAAATTGTCGAAATAATCATGACATGAATCCTTTAAATCATTGTGTTAATCTAGGCCCCAGGCGACGCTATATAAATCTGAAAAATGTGCTGAGCCGATACCCGTGGTTAAATAAGCAAGGGTTCCCACATTATGGACGACTGCGGGCAAAGAAGTTAGTCCATGAAACTAGAATTAGGTTAGGATCTTAGAATATAGGTACTTTACAGGTAAATTAATGGAATTAATAGATATTATGGTTCATAAAAAAGATAAATATTTTATGTTCAAAACTAAATGGGTTGGGGAGAAAGCCAAGCTTAATAGTTTAGGTTTTAAACTTTGGTATTGAGAAGTAACTAGAAATGGTGTAGGTGTGATTATAGATAAAAGTTTGAAGATAATGTTATAAATATTAATAGATGGAGATAGAATTATAGTTTTAAAGATTATCTAAAGATTATCAGTTAAAGTGTTTACTCCTCAGTTTGGAGATAGTTAGAAAAATTGAATGAATTAGAGGATTAATACAAAAGATATGTCCCAAGAAAAGTATTTATTGGAGGAGATTTAAAGACATATTGGTAGAAACAAGATTTTAAAAGTATCATGGATATGGATTTGGATGAAGTAGGATTATATTAGATTTGAATTTTATGATTGTAGCTAACACTTTATTTAAAAAAAAAATGAACATATTATTACTTATAAAATGGATCAGTAAAATATTGACGATTTTTTCGATAAGAAAAATAGATAAAGATTGTAAGATCATTCAGTGAAAATCATAACATCGATTGTTAGTAGATTTTAAGATGAAAGATTGTAAGAGAAAAAATAAAATTATTATTATTAGATGATACTTGAACACAAATAAAAATATTTTAAGATCGCTACAAGAGATTAGAATTTGGGATGTTAGAATAACATTGTGTAAGTGAAATTAAGCCAAGAAAGATCGGAGAATAAAAAAAGTTAATAAGAATAGTGGTGAGTCGAAAAAAAGATAAAAATAAGTATTATAAAACTTGGTTTAGATGTAATTAGGGGGACACTTAAAACAATAAATAAAATATATTTTAAGAAAGCTACAAGAGATTAGAATTTGGGATGTTCATGAGAAGTTAACATTATGTGAAAAAAAAGTGAAATTAAGAAAGTTCTTAAAGATGTCTTGGAGAATCAAAGGAAAAGCTTTTTTAATAAGAATAATGGTAGAGTGAGTACGAAAAGAAGATAAAAATAAGAAGATTGTTATAAAACTTGGTAAAAAACTGGAGAATTGGGAAAGATATAAAGTGGCCCTAGAGATTAAAGAATATATAAAAAAAAAAATTTAACCTTTAGTGATTTATATAATAGATTAGATACCAAAAGATGAAAGATGTATGTATAAGTTACCAACCAAAGAGATGGGAGAAGTAAAGACATGATCAGTGAGTGTATTAAGGATGAAAATAATAAAATATTTTTTTTTAGAAAAGGATATTGAAAATAAGATGAAGTATTTTGATAAACTTTTCAATGATCCGACGATTGATTTTAGCAACCTTAATACCCTAAACAAAAAATAGAATTTCATTTTATCGTCAGATTAAGTAATAAAGTTAGTGAAAAGAAATGTGTAAAAGCAAGTAGGACGATAATATTCCAATAGAAGTGGAAATGGTTAGGAGATCAAGGAATTTCTTGGCTTACAAATCTTTTAATGTCATTTTAAAGACTAAAAGATGGAGATGAGTGAAAAAGAGTTTCTTGGTATATTTAAGAATAAAGGTGATGCAAAGAGTGTGCAAATTATGAGGAATTAAGTTAATGCCATACATTAAAATTATGGGAGAGAGTAATTGAGCATAGGTTACGATGTGATACGTAAGTTTCACAATCGTTTGGTTTCATGCCATATAGATCTACTATGGATGTTATACATTTGTTAAGGGGTTTAATGGAGAAGCATAGAGAAAGTAAGGAGGATCTACATATGATATTTATTGATTTAGAGAAAGCTTATGATAGAGTTTCAAAAGATGTTCTTTTTGAGAGTTCAAGAACAAGAGTTAATATTGGTTATATTCAAGTCACAAGGATATGTATACTAGAGTTGTTACTTGTGTCCAAACACAAGGAGGATTGATAAAATATTTTCCTATTTGGATTACATCAAGGATCACTTTAAGCCCTTATCATTTTATTTAATTATGGATGTTCTTACTAGGCATTTACAAGAAGATGTACTTTGGTGTATTGATGACATTCTTCTTGTTGATAAGACTAGAGAGGAGTCCAATAGAAACTTGAATTATGGAGGTCAACTCTAGAGTCTAAAGGTTTTCGTTTAAGTAGATCTAAAACTGAATATATGTTTAATTTTAGTTGGTAGTAGTTCTGACATGGTGAACAAGTCATTAATAAGAGTGAGCGTTTGATATTTAGGCTCATTTGTTCAAAATGATGGTGAAATAGATGGAGATGTTATTAGTAGAATTCAAGTTGGATGGTTGAAGTGGAGGAATGCATCCGCCGTGATAGAAAAGTTCAACTTAAACGGAAAAATTTTATAAGATGGTGGTAAGACGCAATGACTTATAGTGCGAATGTTGGCCAATAAAGAGAAGCATAAGTCTAAGTTAAGTGTTGAGAGATGAGGATGCTTAGGTGGATGAGTGACTTTACTCTTAGAGATAGAATGCAAAATGAGTATATTCGGGAAAAAGTTGGAAAAAATTCCTGGTAGATAAGATTAGGAGAGTCCTTAGATGGTTTGGCCACATAAAGGTCGTCCAGATGACAGGAGAGTAGATGCATTAGATTTGTCTTATGTTAAGAAAGGTAGAGGTATACCTAAAAGACTTTAAGATGTATAAAAATGATCTTAGTATACTTGATTTAAATGAGAATTTGACACATAATAGGACACAATGGAGATGAAGGATTCATGTAGCCAACCCCACCTAGTGAGATTAAGGCTTGTTGTTGTTGTGTGCAATAGTTTTAGCTGATTTGAAATGTCTTATTTTTAAATTTTTTTAGAAGCATTTTTTAGGATTCTGCTCTTTCTGCTGCCCCCCTCCAGTATACTTTACTTGAATTTATCTTTGTAATAAAGGAATTGCACTATGTATTTGAAAATTGTAATGAGAAAAGCTACACCCAAAAGCTCCGGCACAAGTTTGTGCTTGATGAAGAAAAATTGCTTTTGTAGAGAGGATTGAAAAGGAGAGATTAATGTTGGAAGCGAGATTTGTCAAGTAGCTGTTTTGTACAAAATACTTTTGTTTATTATATGTTTTTGAATTCTTTCAGTTTCTCATAGAAAGAAATGGAAAGCAAGACTTTGATTCTATATTGAGTCAAGTTTAAGAGAGCCGACGTATAATCAAAATCAACAATCTTGATTTTGTCCTATGATATTCAAGTTGATTGTCAAGTTTAGTCAAGTCAACTCTATTAATTTAATACACACATATATGCGTGCGCATATGTATGAAATCGATTAAACGTTAAATCAAATTATTTCAATTGAGCATCTAGTACGTACAAAATTGATTTATACATTTAGTCAATTAAAATTCAAGTGATTACTGAGCGATTTTTGAGTTTCGGACATTGTCATCATCTCCTGATCTAGTCTTTCATGTTATACAATAAAACCACAAAAACTTATATCGTAGATGGAGTAAATTTTTGGCAGATATTTTGGAAATTGGCATTGGACAAATGGCTTGATCTTTTGCTTTGTGTCACCTTTGATGTGGTTGGAAAATTCTGGGTTTCCTTGATGAATTGGTACCACAGACTTCTCACTAGCTGTTTAAATACTTAAATGAGATGTCCTTTTGTCTTTGTTCCATGATCATGTTGACATCTAACACTTTATCTACAGGTCTTAGATGAAGATGACCTTACACAAGACAAGAGATTGGGCATTGTGAAGTTGCCACTGATGGACTTGGAACCTGAAACTTCAAAAGAATTCGAACTTAGGTTGTTGCCTTCGCTTGATATGATAAAAGTCAAAGATAAGAAAGACAGGGGAACTATTACAATTAAGGTTAGTAATTGCACCTTGCCTCCTTTAAGTAGTGCCTTCTATGCTTCATAACATAATATTCAATAAAATGGAGCTGTTTGCTTTACTAAATGTTAACTCCACAAAAAAAAAAAAAAATGGTCCGTATGAATCTTCATGTCACAACTACATTCCTTATTATTCCCAGTTAGTAGAAGTGGAAGATTGATAACTGTGTATAAAGATTTCTTATAGATGCAGGATAACCCTGCTCATCTCCTTTCATTTAAAATTCTAGCTTATCCATGTTATATGGTTCAATTCATCATTTGGGTGTAATGATGCTTCATGTAAGAGCTTCTGTAGGTCCTCTACCATGCGCTCTCGAAGGAGGAACAGCTGGCCGCCCTTGAAGAAGAGAAGAAAGCACTGAAGCATAAGAGGAAAATGAAGAGTGCTGGAATGGCAGGCAGCGCTGTGGATGCAGTGGGTGGAGCAGCATCATTGGTTGGTACAGGTGTTATTGCTGGTGCTGGAATTGTGGGTTCAGGTGTGGGTGCTGGTGCTGGGCTCGTAGGTTCTGGATTCCAAACCCTGAGCAAGGCAGGGAAGCTCATGGGTAAGACTGTGACAAACCAGTTCAATACTTCTCGAAGGATTGGAAATGGCGACCCAGTGGCTGCTTTACCAGATGGAATTTGAAGCTAAGTTCTGCAGCTTTTACTGATCTACATGTTTCTTATTTGTTTATATTAAAAAAAACAAATCTTTCTTATTTATTTCACTCTTTGATTAGATTCATTTTACATGACTAGAATATGTTCTGCGTGATTTTTAAATAAATCTCGAATACTTTTGTGTTATTCAACCAGATTAACAGTGTTTGAATTGTTTTGCAAACCACTCCCCCTCCTTTTTTTTTTTTTGTTTAGAACAATGGTGAGATTATCTTCTTATCTTCTTTCCTTTTCTCCCATTGCAATAAACACTTTCTTGCCACAAACCCTAAACAATAGAGGCCTTGCTACAAAGTATGTTGGAAGAGTTTCAACATTGATCTCTCTCAATATTTAGATTCAACTATTAATTACTATTTTGCTCGATAAGCTATTGAGTGTTAAACTAAACTCAGCTCAAAAAATTTTTCGAGCTAGTTTATAGTTTGGTAAGTGAGCTGAGTCAGCCAGTCAGTAATAACTTGACTCAATTACAACCCCTAAGTGATACCAAAGAAGAGTTGTTTTAAGAAAATAATAATTATTATACCTTGATGCTCTTAATACATTGTCAGATTTGAAAGATATATTCAAAATAAATAAATTAATGTTTAAAAAAAAGATACCTTGATGCTGAAAAGTTGTCCCTATTGTAATTTTTATTTTTTATTTATTTAAAATGTATTTTATTTGAGATACTCGTTTTCATCTTTGTTCTTCTATTTCTTTTTCAATCCGGACATAAAAATATATTTGCGCATTCAATTCTTTCTTGTTATATTGACTATTATAATGATTTATTTTATTTTAATAAGTTACAGATTTATTATTATTATTTGTGGCGAAGCTGTAATTCTCCAACTATTTAATTAGTCACGAGGTAAGCGGCTGGCATTAATGGGGATCAGTCCTGATTTTTCAAAGAAGTGTGAAATGGGGATCATTTATCAATTAGTTTTGTCGATAAGGATCTTGAAAATTATTGTCAATATTTTGTGTTTCAATTTTATGTGCATCATAATAAATTTTATCTTACAAATTAAATATTTAGAGTTAGGGTTTAAAATTTAGGTGAATATATATATATATATATATATTAATCAATTCTAAGATATTTTAAATATTTAGCACAATTATAAGCTTTACTCGTTCAAAGAAAAAAAAATATTTTAAAATCACTATATTTTGTTTATATCATTTTATTTTAGATCCTAGTCATTGAAATGAATGATATTAATCACCTTACAATAAATTTTATTTTGAAGACTTAGACTTGTTGAAAACTTTTCTGATTCTCAAAATATTTAAAGATTTCAAACGATATTTATCTTTTCTTAATAAACTTTTTCGAAATATAAAACGCAATTCAAAAGACACTATTTAAACGGTATTAAAATTAAAAATTTACGCTCTCAAAAGCAAAATACACTAAAAAAGTTTAGTCAAACGAAATTTTAACGATCGAGAAAAGCTGTACTTAAAATATTTTTTTTACAAGTTCATTAATAACGTATATTAAAAAGAATATTTTAGTGAGTTTTATGATAAAATCAATAGTTGATCGTAATGAGAAAATACTGAACATAATTTAAAATGTTTAAGTATAATAATTATATTAAACTGAAGCTTTTTTTTTTTTTGCTTTATAAATAGTTATTATTTAACTTTTATTTAATTAAGTGTTAATTATTTATCCTATCTTCTGATTTTGTTGTTTTCGGCGGCGATATTTTTGGATTATTCCATCGTCTTATTATTATTTTTTATTATCCTTACTGGACGCCTTCTCCCAGTTGCTTGAATCCCCTTAGTTATCTTTCTCCTTCTCTCTGTACGTCTCTTCTAATATTATTAATATTAATAATAATAAATTATTATTATTATTATTATAATATTATTATTATTATTATTATTATTATTATTATAAATATATTATCTAGAGGCACGATTATATACTCTGATGACTCATGAGAGAAAAAAGAAATTATTAAATTATTTCGGAAATGAATTCCAGGCCTGAAACTGTCCATCAAACAAAAGATTCGGCAATGTTGAATTATAAACTTTCCATATGGAAATCAATTGGAAGTTATTGATTTTTTCTTTTCTCTGATGAAGAATAAAAAAATAAAAAATAAAAAAAGAAAAAATAGTAATTGATAAGATTGAAGCTGAAACAAATTTGTAACTTGGACTGAAACTTCTTTTATTTTGTCAGTCGATTTAATGATAAATTCATACACAAAATAAATATGTAATACTTAAATCTTAAATCTTAGTTGAGAGCAAAGTTATAAACTACTAAGCAACTTGACTTAAACCTAGACCTCTTAGTTGAGAGTAAAACTATAAACTACTAAGCTACTTGACTTAAACCCTAGACCTCTTAGCTGAGAGCAAAGCTATCTATCAGTAGGCAATTGGATCTTCTTAGAAGGAGGAAATTTATGATCTCTGTCAACTTTCTCAACCCCAATAACCCTAAATTGCCACTAAACTATATTATCTATTGTTGATCTCAATATATGTGTCATGTCGAGTCAAGCTCACAAGTCGAATTCGATGGATTTCGGAAGTGATTGCATAAACCGGGGCTCAAAACTCACTAGACGTCAAAATGGTAAAACGACTCGATCGACGAACGACACCGTCGCGTTAATGTCAAAATTGATAAATATAAATATTGAAAAATCGAATCGATGAGCGTGTATTAATGTGTCGACGCGCATCGAGTCGAGTCAAATGACGCGAATCCACCTCCCTTGAAATTGATTGCGTTGTTAGAAACATCAAAACCTATCAACGGACTATTCACGCCAACCGATGAGACGTGAACGTCAACAGCGATAATGCATTTGAACCGAAGTGACCCAATTCGAGCCGCCAAACGACATCCGCTCATTAAACGGACGGCATTAGCCCGAATTAAATTACCTAGAATAGATATTTAATTCGACTAAATTTGTCACACTTAAAATTTCATCTAAATTAACACATATTTCAAGATAATTCTATTCTTGTCATTGTCTCGTTCTTGTCTTATTTATTATTTTGTCGCTCTGGCACCTCCCCTGTCGACCTTCGCAGCCAGAACGAAGCGTCAAGATAGGACTCGACGATGCTACAATAAATTGGCAAAAGTTTTAAAATAGGCATTCTTAATCTTAATTAGCAAAAATTTTTTTTTTTTGTTTTTTTGCTTTTGGTAGCAAGCACAAAAAGAGATTAAAAATAAATAAATAATTAATTAATTAATTAATTAATTAAGTATATATATGCATTAATAATTAAATAAATAAATAAATTTTTAATAAATAAAAAAATAAATAAATAAATTTTTTTTATTTGCATATTTTTATATGCATTAATAATTAAATAAATAAATAAATAATTTTTAATAAATAAATAATTAATTAAGTATATATATATATTTTTTTTAATAAATAAATATATATATATATATAATAATTTTTAATGCATATATATTTCACGTGACTAAAGATGAATTATTATTTATTTTTTATATATTTATATTTTTTTATTATTATTATTATTATTATTATTATTTTAGACTTTTTCTTTTTTTTCTTAATTTATAAATCTTCATAATTTTTAATGACTTTGATATTATAAATTAAGAAAATAATATATAAAAGTTATTAAAAATTATGAAGATTTATAAATTAAAAAGAAAAAAAAGAAATAAGTAAAATAAATAATAATTCATCTTTAATCACGAAATATATACCATTAAAAAATATAAAATATAAAAAATATTATATTTATGCATTAAAAATAATAATATAAAATATAAAATATATAAAAAATATAAAAATATATAAAATATAAAATATAAAATATAAAATATAAAATAAAATATAAAAATATAAAATAAATAATAATAATAACAAAAATATAAAATAATAAAATATAAAATAATATAATATAAAAAAATATAAAATAATATAAAATATAAAAGTATAAAAATCTAAAATAATAACAATAACAAAAAATATAAAAATATAAATATAAAAAAATAAATAATAATTCATCTTTAATTACGTGAATATAGCATTAAAATATATTATTAAAAATATATATATATATATATATATATATATATATATATATATATATATATATATATATATATATATATATATATATATATACTTAATTATTTATGTATTAAAAATTATTTATTTATTTAATTATTAATGCATATAAAGAACACGCAAATAAAAAAAATTCTTTATTTATTTTTTAATTTATTAAAAAATTATTTATTTATTTAATTATTTAATTATTTAATTATTTAATTATTAATGTATTTATATACTTATTTATTTATTTATTTATTTATTTATTTATTTATTTATTTATTTTTAATCTCTCTCTTCTCTCCGTGCAACGCTCTCTCTCTCTCCCTGCTATCAAAAGCAAAAAATTAAAAAAAAAAAACAAAATTCGTTGTCCGTTCGACGGACGATTAGACCTATTTTCATTAAAAAAATTTTGATGCCTAAATTAATAATTAAGATTAAGAATATGTCTATTTTAAAAATTTTGCCACAATAAATTCCTGGCCTAAGCTCATCTATACCGACGCCAAGCGCCGGGATCCGTAGGCGGCTGCCGCCAGCTGCTGTTCAATCCGCCTTGTCAACTATGAGAAGGAGGGGGAGGGTAAGGCGTTGAGGCTTTTGCCTAAGTGTGGACATTTATTTCACGCGGCATGTGTAGATCCATGGCTACGGCAGCAACCGACCTGTCCGGTGTGCCGCTCATCGGCAGTGAATGGTGCCATGCTGACGCCTTTGGCCAAGGTGGTTCCACTTGCGATTGAATCGGCGTAATCATGTTTAAGCGTATGATATAGCATATATAACAAAACAATAGAATGTTCTCTGAGCAAATCAAAGAAGCTCAAGGTTTTGGAATCTCGAAAAGCTTAGTCAACGCACTATCTTAGCCGGATTTTGTAAATGAAGATTGTATTGCAGCTATGGCCAAAGAACAACTTATTCAGTCCTCTTTTAGGCAACAGAGAAGATCATACGCTTAATAGCTAACGGGGAAGATATATTAATTGTCGTAAAGACACTAACCGTTATTTAGATGACGAAATAAATACTCGACGCATAGGGGACATGAGCCAAATTTGACGATAAGAGACCTAAACAAAAACAAATAAAAGTGTTGACGAGCTTAAATTAAACTTATTTGAAAATGATAAATTAAAGAATAAACCTACATATATGCTCTTTTATGAGATGTTTCACGATAATGCTCAAGAATGACGAAGAAGACTACTACCGCAAATCGCAAAGATACCAATGTACGAGTTCAAGACAATAGACTCGATCGCGTGAGGAAGATCTAGAGCTAAATTGACAGACTTAATTAATTTAATACAAAATAAATCTAAGCTCAAAATTAAAATATGAATTGAAATTGCTACGAAGACTTTATGCTCAGAGGCACGGCTCAAGATCCCGTTATGCTTAAGAGAAAGTAATGGCAGAAGACCACTACCGTAAGATCACAAGAGATCGACCGTTATGCCAAGATGAAGCCCAGCTTTCATATGGAAGAGACGCCAGAGGTCACAAATTGCATTTAAAAAACTTAATTAATTTAACATAAAATGAACTATAAACTCAAAATTAAAATTTGAATTGAAATTGCAGGTGTTTGAAGATCATGGTATGCTCAGTAGAGCTAGTAGGTTAGAAGACCACGGCCGTAGTGTCACAAGACATTGACCGTTATGCTCAATAAAGCTGATGGGAAGGTCGAATAGCCCCCGATGCAGCCCACTATGCGAGAACTACACCTGGAGGCTGCCAAAAATTGGACTGATGGGAGACTTAAACAAGAAAAAATAAAAGTGTTGATGTGCTTAAATTGAGCTGTTTGAGAATGATAAATTAAAGAATAAGTTTACATATAAAATTCTGAAAGTCTTTAAATAAGAATGATCTTGCAGGAGACTCGACGACTTGTTGATGATCATAAATAGGACTTTTAATGAACTTAAGGGCTTGTCTCCTAACAAGAACAAAATTCAAGTAAAGCCTCCGGTGATCTTGATAGTTGCCTACGAGCTTCTCAGTGATCACGAACTAAGTTTCATTAAAACTTAAAGAGCTCAATAAGCTATGAATTATATGGAAATAAATAAATATTAATCTAAATAATTTGATATGAGCTGAAACTTATAACATATGCTACCGGATTCGCAACATATCGTACATGCGAACATAAGACGTTAATTAAGGCATTCTTAGATACACCTGCATGTGCTCGGACATAAATATTTAAAGTGCAGATTTTAATATCTGAAAAGGATGCGCACGCTAAATTGGAATCAATTAAATATTAATCTGAAAAATTTAATAAAATATTAGATTAATCTATAACACCTTCTACGCTACCGGATTCACAACATATCGCATGAACAAAGGCATTAAGGCATTCTGGGATACACTGCATGTACTAGAAAGATTTAAAGTGCAAATTTTATTATCTGAGAAGGCTATGTAGGCTAAATTGAAATCAATTAAATATTAATCTGAAAAAAAAATCTAATAAGATATCAGATCAATCTATAACATCTTCCACGCCACCGGATTCGCAACATATCATACAAGTGAACAGAATGCGTTAATTAAGGCATTCTTAGATACACCTGTATGTGCTCGGTCATAAAGATTTAAAGTACAAATTTTAATGCGAAATGCGTAAATAAATTGGAATCAATTAAATATTAATCAAAAAAATTTAATAAGATATTAGATAAATCATAACATCTTCTATGCCAATCAATTCGCAACATATCAAAAGCGTGCTAATTAAAGCTTAAATAAGTTATATGCATTATGAAGTAGACCTATATTCAAATTTATCATCTCAAAATGCATGCAAATAATAAAAAATTTAATAAAATAAATAGTACACAAATCATGAGGCAATCTAATACTCAGATTTGTGATATCAAGATTCGCTTAAATAACTCAATTAAGTGAGCTTTGCACACATTACGATACATAATTAAAATAAAAATGCAATGCCTCAAAAGTACACATGTGTTTTAAACTCCCGCATGGGCCCCGACACTATGTTGAATACTTAAACTTAGTGTCTGAGGATGCCGTTGATTCTGGTCTATAGTTGTTAACAAAACCTAATGATGTATAGCTTTCTGCTTTAAGACAATCTCGAAGCTAATTCGTCATTTGGCAAGATAACAACTATCTCCTAACTCCAATGATACCGAGTTGATTGAAGATATCAACTAGGATAACTATTATCAAAATATTTATGATATTATATTCAATATTCTCAAATTCAAAATCCTCAAAATATAAATCTCGATCCTCTATTATTAAACTAATAGAGTGACAAGATCAAATAATAAATTAAATGATTTAAACACGCATGGGCCCACATATGTTGAATGCTTAAATTTAGTGTTTAGGATGTCATGGGTTGATTCGATTTAGTCTAGACTAGGTTCGGATTAACAAAATCTAAAATCTATTATAAGAATTTCAACTTAGTGAAATATCTCAGAAGCTAATTCTATCATGTGACAGTAGATCTTGATATGGCGTTTAAAATACCACTAGTCGAAGTACGAATCTTGATGTCAAAAGCAAGTTGATCCTAAGTTGAAACTAGTCGAGATCAAGCACTTAAAATATCATTAGAAATTTTGGGATATCAGTTAAATCCCTAAATAGCACTTAAACATGGAGTGTTTATAGTCAAATCGAGCGTCTCGACGAGCCAGATCTAACAAGCCCAAGATCTCATAATTCTGACTTCATTTTAGCATTCAAATTCTTAAAATATATCAAATGATCAAAGGAATCATTTTGAGTCATCCGATGGAGTGGAGTGGTATGAATTTTGCATGTATCTACAGAAATGACACTCCTCTAATCTATAAATAGCCCCTCATTCTTCACATGAGGGGAGCCCAAGCAAGAGAGAGGAGAGAGCTCTAAAGCTTGAAAATTCTCCAAGCATAATCACTACGGCCGCCGACCACGCGCCGCCATCGCCACCACCGCTAATCCTCGTCGGTCGTCACCGCCGACCACTGTCGCCGGTCATTGTCGTCAACCATCATCGCCAACCACCGCCGGGCCATCGTCACCATATCCACATCGCTGGCCATTATCGCCGCCATCTCCGCTGCCACGACCGTTCATCGCCCGATCCTGTTTCACCATCATCTACTACCACAAGAACTACAACCTAAACGCACATATAGCTATTTTTACTGGGATTCCCATTGTCGCTCTTAATTTCAGAATACCGACGGAAAACTTTGTACTCCAAAATAAATATATAGTGGAAGATTTTTACTGGGCTAGGCCCCATGGTTTTTTACTCTATTCTTGGGGTTTTTTCAGGTAAAAATTTCACAATTTTCTTATTAATTCTTCAAATATCTGTGTGTGTATTGAACTCCACAACAAAGCTAAGACGTAAACTCTTACTCTACCGTAATTAGTTTTTTTAGACGCAAATGGCACCTCATGGGAAGAGAACCCATCAATCATAATTTCAGAACACCGCATGGTTAAAGGCATTACTGTAATAACAGAGCCTCCCGTTCCAACTCCCATCACACTCGAAACCAATCCTTGAACCAAGGACGCCAAGCTTCTGCCTCACTCCCCCTGATAGGCATGACCCTATCGGTGAAGGTGCAATAGGAATCTCTTTAGAAGATTGTGTGCGCCGAATGGAAGAGTCTCAAAATGAGATGATCCGACTTTTATAAGGAACACAACAGCCACTACCACGGCAAACACATCTTCCATAAAATCGATCGTTAGCCGTGGGAGGTCAAAATGCTAATGCAGGGCCTTCTCGCCATTAAGCTAAAGTTCCTCCACTTCCAAACCGTGATGTTAATCTCCTTGACACTGCTAGTTCTACTCATCCATCACGTGCAGTTCAATCAACTGTTAATCCATCAATTATTGTTTGGCACGCCCTCGTTCCCGACTCACTCGTCATGTTATAATGCGTAATTACAACGCTTAATGAAGAACCTCATTATAAAAGTGAAAATCATCTTCTCTCTCATCGTGGCTATCAGGAGTCTTCACCTCTAACTGAGGTTATTCTTGAACATCCCATTCCCATAGGGTTCAAGCTTCCGAGCATCGACTCCTATGATGGGGCAACTGACCCATATGAACACATCGACCATTACAGAACCATCATCCATATCCAACGAGCTCCTGACACACTGCTTTGTCAAGTTTTTTAAGTCACCCTTAAGGGTCAGACCTGGACTTGGTTCTACTCCCTTCCAAGAGGATCCATCCATACCTTTGATGAACTCGCCAAGATTTTTGTAGAACAGTTTATTGCAAACCAAAAGATCATTAAAGATTCCTCCCATCTCTCTGGCATTCATCAAAATGAGGGTGAATCACTTAAGGAATACTTTCAGGGGTTCTCCTTAGAAGCTCGCAAAATACCTGGAGTAGACCATGAACTATTAAGAGGAGTTTTCCTTAGAGGGCTCCATCCGGGGCCTTTTTACTCCTCACTAATGCGAGATACGGTCTGCTCATATGCCGACTTGGTTCATCGTGTGGAAGCACAAATTTCTGTCGATGAGGCTATTAATGCTCATCACAAATAATTTGAATAATCTATAGGAAAACATAAGAGCGCCCCAGGGAATGCGGACCGACAGTCCCATCAAAAGAGGCAACAAAGTAGTCGTGATCTCCCTCCACGGCCCTCACATCAACGACGTGAACCACACCCAGAAAAGGAATACACACCACTGAACACATCTCGCGTTAACATCCTGATGGCCATTCGAGATGAAGAAACCATCAAGTGGTCACATCCACTGAAACTAAATTCAGGAAATCAGGAGCAATATTGTCACTTTCATCAAAGTCGTGGACATACTACTCAGGCGTGCAAACAACTCAAAGAATAGATCGAGAGGCTCATTCAATAAGGATATCTACGTCGATTTGTGAAGAATCAATCGACTCAGACAAACATAACTCCAATTGGGGGCAACTAAGGAATCATCACAGAAATAATAAAATAATCATTAAACAGTTGGGGAAATTGAAACAATTGCAGGAGGACCACTACTATCTAATCAAGTCCTCATTGCCACCTCTGAAGAACCAGAGTTAAAGAAATCTCGTATTAATCACTCCATCACTTTTAATGACTCGGACTTAGAAGGAGTCAATGTTCCTCATCAAGATTCACTTGTCATCAACGTAGGGATAGGTGACCCATGCTATAATGTTAAGAGAATTTTGATTGACAATGAAATTTTGTTAATGTCTTATTTTGCTCTGCCTTTCTTAACATGGGCTTAGTTAGGAAAAAGCTCCAACCCGCTGCAGGACCATTATACAGGTTTGATAATCGCCTTGTGCGAGTAGAGGGGACAATCACCCTTCATGTTGTCCTCGGAGAATTCCCTCGACAAGTGACTCATTCAATCCAATTCATGGTGGTCAAGTTAGATTCAACATATAACGCTATCTTCAAAAGACCCCTCCAATCAATTTTTGATGCAGTTACTTCAGTACCTCATCTTAAGATGAAATTTTAACCCCGCAGAGTGGTTTGTGAAAATCAGATAAAGACAATCATGTTATCTCAAACAAGCTCAACCATGCCCTTCTGTGACCTTCAGTATCGAAGATTTTAATTTTCAAGATGAAGAAGTACCCCTGAAAGCTTCGTCTGCAGAAGACTTGCTCTCTGTGGCATTATCAGATGACCAACCACTACGAACAATGCAAGTGAGATCTCTGCTCTCAGAAGAACAAAGAGAAAAATACATAGACTTCTTGTGTAGAAATCAAGACATCTTCGCTGGACGGATATGCGCAACACGTGATCATGCACTCCCTCAAAATTGATCCAACATAAAAATTGATCATCCAAAAGAAGCAGAGTTTTGCACCTGATCACCTCCAGGCTATTGAACAAGAAGTTAACAAGCTCCTAGAGCGGGATTCATATGAGAGGTACATTACCCTACATGGCTAGCAAATGTTATCATGGTTAAGAAAATAAATGGAACATGGAGAATGTGTATTGATTACTCGACCCAACAAAGCTTGCTCAAAGATAGTTTTCTCTTCTTGAATTGATCAATTGGTCGATGCTACGCGACATCAAATGCTCAATTTTTTGGATGCTTACCTTATAACCAAATAAAAATAGACCAAATGAAGAAGCTGATTTCAAACATATAAAGGTTTATATTGCTACCAAGTTATGTCATTTGGGTTAAAAAATGCTGCTACTATCAATGCCTTATGAATAAAGGTTTTAAAGACTATTAGGTCACCTGATAGGTATATGTGGATGACATATTAGTAAAAAGCTTGAAAGAATCACAACATATTTCTGACTTAGAAATATGTTTTAATCTTCTTCGACGTTATAACATGTGACTTAACCCGACCAAGTGTACTTTTGAGGTTATGTCGAGAAAATTTCTTGGGTTTATGGTAACCCACCCTGGGATAGAGGCCAATCCCGAGAAAATCAAAGCTCTCAAAGATATGACTCCTCAAGAATATCAAAGAAGTTCAACGTTTGAATGGGAAATTCTGTCTTATCCGCTTCTAGCCCATTGGGATAAATACATCTCATTCTTTAAAATATTAAAGGAGCTAAAAATAATAATTTTTTTTTAGTGGGTGATGAATGTCGATCACTTTTGAGCAACTAAGGGATTATTTAACATCTCCACCCATACTATCCAAGCCTATTCAAGGAGAGATGTTATACTTATATCTTCTCTTCCCATGATAAGCTCGGTTTAGTGCAAGAAAAAATGGGATACAATGACCAATTACTATGTCGACAAAATTCTCTCGATATAGAAAGTTGTTATCCACTTAGATAAGGTGGCTCGGCTTTAGTTTTCTCGAGCAAAATTACATACTTTGCTCACACTATCGACGTTTACACTCATTTACCATTAAGGGTCATCCTATAAAAACCAGAGGCATCTAGGAGGTTAATTAAATGGTCTATAGAATTGGGAGAGTTTGATATCCATTTCCTACCTCAGCCTGATATAAAGCCTCAAGTACTCGCAGAATTTATAATGGAATGCAGTGTTCTAACTCCAAATGAGATATCTACTACATGCCTTTCGTCTCCTCAATGGACCCTCTATGTTGATGGAACTTAGAAATCTTGGTCAGCATATCTTACTTATTTCCCCAAGAATACCTTTATGGACTTACTAAAATTTTCTACAACTAATAATATGGTTGAATATGAGGCTTTCATCATAGGGTTGAGACTCGTCATCGATTGTGAAGCTCAGGACTTAGTGATCCACACGACTCTCGACTTCCTCCCAAGTTGAGGAAAACTTTAATACTCATAATCCTCATAGCCTGATACCTCCCTTAGTAAAGTCACTTCTTGCCCATTTTAAGACACATCAAATCATTCACATACTGCGAGAGAAAAATATTCGAGCTAACGCTCTCACTAAGTTTGTTACATCTGCTACTGGAGATCTATTTAAGAGAAAGCATGTTGAAGAAATATATTTTTCTAGTATCCAAGGGTCGTGGGTAATACAAGCAATTAATGAGATAAAGGTACCTTCATGGATGGACCACATCCTATCTTTTCTACAATAAGAGACCATTCCTGAAGACCCAACTGCTGCAACTCTTCTCCGAAGATAAGCTTCAAACTTTATTATTATCGGAGGTGAACTATACAAACGAGCTTTTTCTGGGCCATACCTCAAATGCCTCTCACCATCGAGGCCGATTACATTAAGAGGTTCACTCAGGATATGTGGAGAACACCTAGGAGGAAGGCTAGCCCTTAAAATTATAAGGCAAGGGTTCTATTGATGATGAAACAAGGCTTGGAGTTCACAAAAAATATCCAAGTTGTTAGTTTTAACCTCTCTCACATGGCATCTGAGCTCTCATCCCTTCAAAGCCCGTGGCCTTTTGCTCAGTGGGGAATTGATATCATGGGATATTTTCCGATAACATCAGGGCAAAATTTTATCATTTTATTCATCGACTACTTCACTAAATGGGTGGAAGCGAACCACTCGCTAAAATCATAGAGGCAAATGCTAAATAATTTGATTGGAAAAATATAGTATATCAATTCGGTCTTTCTACAAAGATCATCACTAACAATGGAACCCATTTTACTGGAAAAGTCTTTACGTCCTTTTACAAAGATCTTCACATTCAGCTGTTGCATACGGCTGTAGCACATCCTCAAACTAATGACATCAAGCTAAGACTATACTCAAAGGACTAAAAACACATCTTGAGAAGGCTGGAGGGCAATGGGCTGATGAGCTTTCTAACATTCTTTGGGCTTACTGTACTACATCACGAACCCCGACTGGTGAGACACCATATAACTTGTGTTTCAGCACAGAAACTATTATATTAGTGGATATCAAAGTTCCAAGTCCAAGAGCTCAATTATTCGATCATGATGGTAATGAAGAAAAATTGCGACAACACCTGAACCTACTCCTCGAAACTCGTGACATGGCCCTACTTCGGACTGCTTCCTATCACCAAAGGGTAGCTCGTCACTTCAACAGAAGAGTAAAATCTCGTCTCATATCTATCTGTGACTTAGTCCTGCGAAGTCTCGAAGTTACGAAAAGGCCCTCAATGCAATAAACTCTCACCTCTTTGGGATTGGCTCATATGTAGTTATAGCTATGGTCAAGCCAGGAACATTCAAGCTCAAGGATCCTGAGAGAAAAACTAGACCTCGAACCTGGAACACTGAGAATCTTCGAAAATATTATCAGTAATTTCTACTGCATAATTATTGCAACTTTTAGTTTGTCTCGCTTATCATCTCCTCTTCAAACTCATATTTGTATTAAAATTATTATATGATTGTATCACCGACCTTATCAGAGTAATGAATTTATAGCTTTTTCTTTCAAGCTTGTTACATATAAACAATCTCCTTCATTTAATCCTCCCACTTGAGAAATGCGTAACTCACATTGTATCTCAATCGGAGCATGATCAATCTCATGGGGACTTGATCGGACCTCTTTCATACAGGTAAGAAGTCAAGTAACACTTTGGCTAATACCTAGGATAGGTCAAAAGGTCCTTGGTAGACATCCCACAGCCTTTTCCATACAGGTAAGATGTCAAATAATATTTTGACTAATACCTAGGATAGACCAAAAGGTTTTTGGTGGACTTCCCACGACCTCATCCGTACAGGTTAGCATCGTCGAATAATATTCCGACCAATCACCCCAAATAGGTAAAAATAAAACAAGAGAATATCAACTAAAAAAAATTTATCATTGATAGCACTAACATGATGATATAAGAAAGAGTCAAAATTTTGATACAAAATAATAACAATACATAGATAAAAGAAAAAAAATGCATCATCAAGTGATGTTACATTATATCAACATCTTCCTCACCACTAGGAGATGCTCCCTTGGACTCACTCTCGACTCCTTCATCTCCGACCGGTGAAGAGTCTGATACTTGGTCGAGAGATAGATTCTCAATACTAGCTCCGATTTTGTGATGTACTAAGCAGATTCCTTTTAGGAACCCTCGGATGAGCCCTCCCCTAAACATTGGTGCTCCAAGTCCTTCACTTCAATATCAAGAATATGATTACGAGCTTCCTGGACATAGTCTTCAATAATATCATGATAAGCTAAGGAGTTCTTAAAGTCTTACACTGCCTTCAAGGAGATTTCATTTGCTTCCGCTTCTGACATTATAAGCTCCTTCTCAAAAAGATGATCTTGTAATGCTTTCTTCTCGTGAGAGCTTTCTTCGGCAAGTGTCTGAGTCTTTTCTCTTCTAGACCCCGCCCCTCACCTCAATCACTCATCGAGCGCCACCTCGACACTAGAGAAAGAGAAAGTCGACATGTTCGCTAGCTTAGTTCTACACCTGGTTAGCTGATCCTCCAAAGTCACCACTTCTTTAGCCTTAACACTCATCTTTCGCTCATACTCGCCTTGTAGATATTTTACCTTCACAAATTTAGTATTCCACTCGTCTAAAGCGACGTCCAAATGAGTCATCAGCCCTAATGTTTGAGCTACCTACAAAAAAAAAATCATCGCAAATATTACACAAAGAAAAAAGGAAAAGAAGAAAAGAAGGAGGAAGAGAAGATAACGTACTAATTCATCTGCTCGTTGACGTCCAGTGCATGCGTGCTTTAACACCTCTTCAGGAATGTGCGGCTTCAAGAAATGAACACCCACATTATGAGTTGAAACAGCTAAACTTTTAGAGGCCAACTGGGGGCAAACATCTTCTCAGCAGATATTTGATGTAGTCACTTCGTCATGGCGCTGTCACGGGCTTCTTGAAATATTGCTATCCCCGTGATTTCGTAACGGGCTTCTTGAAAGAACCCTATGAATATGAGGAGACCTTTCATCACCTTTACCTGACCTCTTCAATGGAAGAGCATGAGATCTCCCCTTGATGGAAAGGCCAACCTTGAATATTATATCTTCAATTATATATTTGTCAATATAACGTAACTCATGTTGTAAGCTTTCATCAGGAATATTAAGAGTTGCTAAGATTTCATTCTTTTCAATCAGTAATGGATCTAGAAGGTCATTCAATCTTTCCCATCTCTCAGAGAGGCCCCACTCATTTTTCACAAAAAAGAATCCATTAGACCAATTTCTAGATGGATCCCATGCTGAAAATTCTATCCAATTCTTTATAGCCCGATAAGAAACACGTCCCTGGGCATCACATCTGAATCTACACATTCGACACAAGTATTTGATGTTCAAAGTAACACCACGCTCTTTAAAGAAGATAGTCAAACCAACGATGATCACTAAAGCTCGAAATAAAAATTATGACAAAGCTATACCACATATTTTAAAGATCTCAATCAACTCGGGAGCCAAAGGGAATCGCAGTCCCGCATGAAGAATCATCTCAGAAACAGTAAAGTATCATGGCGGAGGTGAATGGGCTCGATCAGACTTTTTGGCAACAATAGCCACCAACTCATTAGGGAAGTAAAATTTCCTATGGAATACCATTAAACTATCTGATGTGGCAATGTATGATATATCGTCTGTAGCTGTCACGCTATAGGTTTTATTCTGACCAGAAAATACATAATAAATAAATAAATAAGGAGAAAAATGACAAAAATGGATAAAAAAACCCTCATCGATGTTTATGCGCTACCACTCGCCCTCATACCGAACCGCACTGCCACCACGCTCTGCACCCTACAAGCAGAATGTTGGATGGGTCCATAACCCAAAACCATGCGCTGTACGCATATATCCGCGACCCTGCACCCGCTTCCGTGATCACAATCTTGTGCTCCCATGAAGATTCATTCTCTCAAAATGTATGGTTAATGGACTCGTAAATTTCATTGAAGAATTTATTATTTTCAAGTATTTGGCATATATATTTTTGGATGATTTGGATAATGTCATCCAAAAATAGGGGGACAATTGATATGATACTTAAAATACCACTAGTCGAAGTACGAATCTTGATTTCAAAAGCAAGTTGATCCTAAGTTGAAACTGGTCGAGATCAAGCACTTAAAATATCATTAGAAACTTTGGGATATCAGTTAAATTCCTAAATAACACTTAAATATGGAGTGTTTATAGTCAAATCGAGCGTCTCAATGAGCCGGATCTAACAAGCCTAAGATCTCATAATTCTGACTTCATTTGAGCATTAAAATTCTTAAAATACATCAAATGATCAAAGAAATCATTTTGAGCTGTCCGATGGAGTAGAGTGGTTCGAATTTTGCATGTATCTATAGAAATGCTACTCATCTAATCTATAAATAGCCCCTCATTCTTCACATGAGGGGAACCCAAGCAAGAGAGAGGAGAGAGCTTTAAAGCTTGAAAATCTTCCAAGCATAATCGTGCCACCACTCGACGATCGCCAACTATCCCCGTTGGTTGCCAACCACCGTGTGGCCGCTGCCACTGCCACCGATTTCGCCATCGCTAATCTCGCTGCCACTGCCGACCAATGTCGCCGCAGAATTGCCGCCAACCATCGTCGCCGGTCATCATCGCCAACCACCGACATCGGTCACCGCCGCTGACTACTATCGTCGGTCACTATCGTCGACCATCTCCGGCCATCTCCGCCGATCACCATCACGACGACCTTCATCATCAGTAACTGATCCCCGCTGTTCACCATCATCTACTACCACTAGCAACTGTTACAACCTGAACATGACTATATAACTGTTGTTGTCTGATTCTAGGATTCCCATTGTCAGCCCTTCTCATATACAATTCTATAATCCCGTATCGGGAAAACTTTGTACTCCAAAACAAATGCATAATGGAAGATTTTTACTGGGCTAGGCCCCGTGGTTTTTTATCCTATTCTTGGGGTTTTTCTACGTAAAAATTTTGCAATTTTTTTATTAATTCTTTAAATATCTGTGTGTGTGCTGAACTCAATAACAAAGCTAAGTCGTAAACTCTTACTCTATTATTAAATTAATAGAGTCGACAAGGTCTCAAATAATAAATTAAATGATTTAAACACCCGCATGGGCCCTATGCTGAATGCTTAAATTTAGTGTATGAGGATGCTGCGCTGGTTGATTCTCGATTTAGTCTTAGGACTAGGTCCAGATTAACAAAACCTAAAAATCTATTATAAGAATTTCAACTTAGTAAAATATCTCAAAAGCTAATTCTGTCATGTGACAGTAGATGTGATCCTCTATTAGGATCTAAACAGAGTTGACAGATCTAAAGTTCTCAAATATATTTGATTCAATCAATTAATCACCCCGATGATGGCTGTGTTGAATAAAGATTTCAACCGGAGGAGATAATTACCATCAAAATATGCTTGCAAGCTCAAATTAAATTAATCAAATCCAAATATCAATACAGACATGAAATCACATAAATCACTAAGTTATAAATGTCAAAATGAAATTTAATATTAAAAACTTAAAGCCAAAAAAATTCAACTCGCCTTCCACAATAATTTATTAAAGGTGACAAATTAAGAAAGCCCTAGCTCACAAAGGAGCCAAAGTCAAATCAAGTACACAATTATGTTTACTCTCAAACAATCTCATGCCAGCAAAGAAGTGGCCCGTGTCCTCTAACTGCGTGGTTTGGCCAGTAGACTCCACATGATGACCAGAGTCCTCTGATCGAGTGGTTGCCGCAAAATGGAATCATTATATTACACGATCACGACTGTAGCCCATATGCTCCCCAATGGCTCTGCTTTTTAAGTTATGAACCATAGGGTATACTTGATTGGGCAAAAAAAACTCTCTGTTAGCTAAGATAGACTTAAGTTTGTCTCCTTAGACAAACACCACCCCAGGTCTACAAGGACTTCTCAGACGATGTAACCCATGTGTTGCTGACAAAGATTCTTCGGTCAGGTTGGGTCGACTACCTCCTCTGACTAAGTAGACTAGGGACCACGACAGCCTGGGATGACGGAACCATGGGATCTAGATCGGGCGCGTCATCGTTCCCCCAGCCATCCGCTTTAAATTAAATAAAATGAATTTTATAAATCTAAATTTTAAAACTCCACATTATGTTATTATACACTATGCACTAAGCGATCTAACGACTGATTTTAATTGAAAGTTCTCTCTCAGCATTGAGAGGGGTAATTAACTATAGGTGCTTGCGCCTATAGAAAACCTAGAACCAGATCTAAAGTCCTCACAAAATGAGGGCGAAATCTCTGGGTAGTATCGTATCTACTATTTCATCTGTCTTCTGAAAATTTTACCTACACTTTAAATCATACTCTCCTCATCGGAGAGGTCGATGGTGAATTTTCGGAGCCCACATCTATAAGGTGGGACATGGATATTTATTTGTTATTGTTTATTAAATGCTCCATTTTTAGTCAAGAACAGCTAGCAACTTTGTTTTCTTTTTAACTTTTAAGTGTTATAAGGTGGGATATGGAACCACCTTAGGCCCTGTTTGAACCGCATTATAGTGTCATTTAGGGCGCTGTATTTTAGCTATGTTTTAACTGCTTTTAGAGGAACTATGATAAAAAACATTACATTTTCAAAATGATTTGTCTACCTATAATGTCAGGTTGGAAATTTATGATTTAACTTTTATAAAATTAATATATCGACCGTAGTCAAGTAACAGATTCTTCGGCACTATCATTACTGTTTTTCTCGTAAAACTTCAACTGTCATAAACAAACACTATCTTCACAATAAATAAATAAATAAATAAAGAATTCTCTTAGGTCTTAAACCACCAAGTTTTAGGATTGTTTGTACGTGGCCAAATTTTTAAATTAAGCATGATTAGTGATTTAATTAGGTAATTAGGCAGCATAAAAAAATTAACAAAATAGGCCTAGTCGCCCAGTCAGCGGGCGACTGGCTCTTCCCTAATTTAGGGCCGAAAACCCGAGAGTTGCGGCACCGCGCAAGCTCTCGAGTTTCCTCTTTCTCTCAATGTCAGCCTTTCGCGATCTCCGCAAGAACGCCGGTCGCCGGGCCGAGCAAGTCAGCGCTAAGGCTCACCGGCAGATGATGTTCGAGCCTATTGTGGTGTATGTCGAATTTGAGGAACTCTCATGTGGAGATAGGGAGGTTAGCAATATAGTCTACCGTCAAAGAAGTGGACTCACCACTGATTACATAACACCACCTCCTCAGATAAGTACTCGGGGAAATATATGAGGTCGAGAAGAAATGATTATTTTACGGCACAAGCTCGCTATATGGGTGACCCAGGTGACCCTCAAGGTAATGATGCAAACCCACCATCTGATGTAAATGTTGAATATGAAACTATGCCTAGTAGAGATAGTAGTGATGAGGATGACGATGATTATATTGACTCGGAGCGGGCTGATTTAAGGGCAGCAGAACCATCCCATATGGTCAGAGATTTGATTGTCGATTACTCAAGGAGAACGAGTCATACTGAGGAGCATTTGATACATAATAATCATTATATGTGTAATGCTCAAACCACTAGAGAATGGGATGAAGACCTTGTATTTGATGGCCCATCAAATGATTCAACCTTCGAAGAGGAGAATTGCATCCCAGATAAATTAGTGGAAGGTATGTGCTTTCATGATAAGAAGCAGTTGTAATTTGCTATTGGTGGATGGTCGATTATAAATAATGTTGAATATGTCATATATGCCTCAAGCCAATCAAGATTTACTTGTTTCCACCAGGAGACCATGTTTGTGGCGTTTACATGCTCGCCGCTAAGAGGTTGGGTGGAACTTGAAGATTTGGTTCAGTAGGCTCTCCTCATAGCTGTAGTCACTCAATTCTTAATGTTGGACACAGGCAATGCACATCATAATTTATAAGTTATTTCATCCACCTGCACAGGCGTCGGATCTCCCTGTGGAGATTATAGTCAGATAGAGTCAAAGTTCAATATAAGAGTGTCTTATATGAAGGCTTGGGATGCACGATGAAAAGCAGTTAAGGCTATTTTTGGCAGTTGGGAGGAATCTTATAGATCATTGGGAAAATTTATGGCTGTTGTTTGCACATCTATGCCCGGTTCAGTATACCGGGTACTGTCCACAGAATCGAATAGATTACAATGACTGTTCTGATCATTTGAGCCGTCAATATGAGGTTGGCGATTCGCCCTGCTCAGATCTCTTGATGGGACTTTTCTCCTGGGTAAGTACATAGGCACTCTACTTAATGCTGTTGGGATCGACGCAAACAATGGGTTGTTCCCACTGGCCTTCGCAGTTGTTGAATCAGAGTACATAAAGTCTTGGATTTGGTTTTTGTGCACTCTTCAAGACTTGATCCCATTAGTGTCTACGAGGGGTGATCTATGCTTCATCTCAGATAGACATGCAAGTCTTGTTCATGGCTGTCGAGAAATCTTTCCATGGGCTACACATCGCTTCTGTCTGCGCCATTTGAGGGAGAACTTCAAGAGAGCAGTACGACAACTTGGCATAGCTGATGTAGAATTCATGTGTCAGAAAATGTACGTTGCAGGAAACACAGATGACATCCGAATTTTCAAAAGGCACATGTCAAACATTAAGAATATTAAGCAGGAGGCATACGACTGGCTAGTTTCAAGGGATGTTCAACAGTGGACTCAAACTCATGATAACGGGTACATGTATGGTACTATGATGATAAATGCAGCATAGTGCTTCAACGGAGTGCTTAAACGTGCACGTGGCTTACCTATTCAAGCTCTGATTACGGCAGTGTACTATAATATAGTTTCCCTTTTCATGAAACATCTTGAAACGGCTGCCGCTCTAGAAAGGCAACAAGAAAACTTGTTTTCCCCTCGCATTAAAGCTACACTAATTGCTATTAAGAAAAATATATTTATCATGAATTATGAACATTGATATAATGAAGATTAGAAGAAAATGAAATTAAAGAAGATGATGACAAAAAGTGTCAAAATATATAGGTTTATTTGAGTCAATTGTAACATTCTGAAAAAGCAATGATGAAATTGCTGCAGAAAAAGTTGCTATCTAAATACTGTAGTGAGTATTATAATTTTTTATTATATTAAAAAAGTCAGGTAATAGCTTTTTGACAGTAACCGGTCAATAAAAGTTGTGGTTACTGTCAAAAAGCTATTACCTGACTTTTTTAATATAATAAAAAATTATAATACCCGCTACAGTATTTAGATAGCAACTTTTTCTGCAGTAATTTCATCATTGCTTTTTCAGAATGTTACAATTGACTCAAATAGACCTATATATTTTGAAACTTTTGGTCATCGTCTTCTTTAATTTCATTTTCTTCTAATCTTCATTATATCAATGTTCATAATTCATGATAAATATATTTTTCTTAATAGAATAAGGGAAGGGTCTTGAATTGATGGCTTAAACACGTACTTTCCAACGATGTCAAACACGCCAAAATTTGAAACCACGATAAAAAACGAGGTGATCAATATTGTTATTTTTGCAACTTCACATGTCACATTTGCAAAACTACTACCACGCTAGATTTAGAGTCGTCAACATAAAAGTTATAGAATTTTTCATTATCTTTCCAACGATACCAAGTACTTCAAATTCTGACATCTAATGAGCCTGATATATTCAAAAAATAGGGACTGTCAATTTAATTTTTTTTTAAAAAAAATCCTAAATCCAGAGCCAGTCGCCCGCTGACTGGGCGACTAGGCCTATTTTGTTAATTTTTTTTATGTTGCCGAATTAACTAATTAAATCATTAATCATACTTAATTTGAAAATTTGGCCTTTGTACGTTGGACATGATTAGTATTATGATAGTAATAAAATTAAATAAACTTTAAATAAAAATTAAAAAAAAAAAAGAATGCAAGGGTAAGATGCATTTATGTGATTTGATGATATTCACATATACTAATAATTATATAAAGTTCAAATTTTTAGAGAAGAATACTTAATGGTTTCTTTTCATATAAAATTAAAGATAATAATAAAATAAATAAATGTAACCATTTTATCATAAATGAATCAATTATACTTGTTGTGTGCTAGAAAATTAGTTGCGGTAGAATAAAAGTTTACGCCTTAACTTTGTTGTGGAATCCAAAGACGCACAATGTGAGTTTCAAGAATTAATAAGAAAACCTAATTTTACGTGAAAAAATCTCAAAAAAGAGAAAAAACTAGCCAAATAATAAAAATCTTTCACTATATGTTTTCAAAGTACAAAATTTTTAAAGATTAATTGTATATGAGAATGGTCGATAAATGGAAATCCCGTAATCACAAAATGATATAGCCATGGTCGCCGTGGGCGCCGGATCTGGTCGACGGCGACTATCGACCGAATCGGGATGACCGGGAATGATGGTTGACGTCGATGACAGGCGATGGTGATTGGCGATGACCGCGGTGATCTGGTTGACGCGATGACCGGCACGCGGGGCAGAATGACGGCGACGGTTGATAAGAATGCCCGACCGATGGTCACGATGGTCAGCGGACGACGGCGAATTGAGCAACGGCGATAAATGGCGCTAACGCGGCGATGGTTGGTGGCCAACGGGTGCGGCACCGCCGAGTGATAACACAATTATGCTTGGAGAATTTTCGCTTTAGAGCTCGCCTTCTATTTAGCTCCCCTCATGTGAATGAGGGGGCTATTTATAGATGGGAGGGAATTTTGTAAATACATGCAAAATCCAAACCACTCAATCGGATGACTCAAGATGATTCCCTTGATCATCTGATGTATTTTGTGTATTTGAATGCTCAAATGAGATCATAATCAAGATATCTTGGGCTTGTTAAATACGGCTTGTCAAGACGCTCGATTTGATCATAAACACTCAATATTTAAGAACTATTTAGGGATTTAGCTGATATCCCAAAGTTTCCAATGATATTTTAAGTGTTTGATCTCGACTAGTTTCAACTTATGATCAGCTTGCTTTTGACATCAAGATTTGTGCTTCGCGTAGTAGGATTTTTAGTGTCATATCAATTGTCCTCCTATTTTTGGATGACATTATCTCAATTATCCAAATATATATATGTCAAATAATTAAAAATAGTAAATTCTTCAATGAAATTTGCAAGTTCATTAACCATACAGAACTTCATAAGAGCACGGGATTATGATTTTACGTGCGTAGGATGTGCGCGGTGCTGGGGCAAAATTACCTGACCTATTCGGACGCTTACACGCCAGATGCCTGCGTGCCGTGGGTACCAGGCACGCTTACGAGAACAATGATCGCGCTAGCGTAAGCGAGGCAGCGAAAGTGGGCATGACACGCGATGAATGAAGCGAGAGGTACCAACGAACGAGTGGGCAAGCTGCACGCCGAGCGCTGAAATGACGAAAGCGCTCATGAGCCGGGGCGAGGACGAGGCCGAGCGAGAATGCCAGGCTGAAAGCAGACGCGTCGCAGGTCACACGCTAGTAGCATTTTTTCATTTTTCCGTTTCCCCCATTTTTTTCCATTTTTTCTATTTTTTATTTATTACCTTTTTGCCCCTATAGGGGGTCTATAAAAACCCCCCCTAAGGTCAAGTGAGTAGACACACTTCCCATATATTTTAGTGTTCCTTTACATTGGATGAGAAATCATCTAGCGGAAGTTAAAGGACTAGGGTTAAAAAAAAATCCTTTTGTTAGCAAACTTCTGACCTACTTTTTAAGAGAAGATCATTCGCTTTGTTGATCAAGGCACGTAGTTCATATGGTGAGGCTCCGATTTTCCCTCGAAAGATGCGTCAACTGTCCTCGTCGGACCTACAGGGTTTGGAGGTTATCAAGGCTCGTTCATACACGCTTTTCCTCAAAAGAGGCCAACTATCCTCGCCGACCGATCGGATCAAGGCATCAAGGCGTAGTTCCTACTTCTTCTTATAGGAAATTAAATTTTTTGAAACTCCAATTGATAGTTCAAAAGTTGACAACTGCCAAGATGGCAGGAAAACGTCAATTAGGAATCATCCTTCGAACAACTCAGAAAGTCTAGCAGGTAATTTCAAAGTGTCATTCTTCATGATGTTACTTGATGACGTTAACTTGTATGGAAAGGGTAGAATCGAATCCGCTGAAAATTTTTGACCCATCCGAGTTTGTTTGTCAAAGTATTACTTGATGAAATTAACCTGTATAGAAGAGGTCGAATCGAATCCGCTAAGGATTTTTTACCCATTCGAGGTTGTTTGTCAAAGTGTTAATTGATGACGTTAACCTGTATGGAAGAGGTCGAATCGCCGAGGATTTTGACCCATCTCGGTTGTTGTTTGTCAGTGCCATGATACATTAACCTGTATGGAAGAGATCAAATCGAATCCATCGAGAATTTTGACCCATCCCGTTGTTGTGTACAAGTTAACAGATGTAAGAGGTTGAATTGATTCCACTGAGGATTTTTAACCCATCCGAGGTTTTTTGTCAAAATGTTACTTGATGACGTTAACCTATATGGAAGATGTTGAATTGAATCCGCTGAGGATTTTTGACCTCTCTGAGGTTGTTTGTCAGAGTGTTACTCAATGACGTTCACCTGTATAGAAGAGGTCGAATTGAATCTGCTAAGGATTTTTGACTCATTCGAGGTTGTTTGTTAGAGTGTTACTTGATGACGTTAACTTGTATGGAAGAGGTTCGATCAAATTCCCTTGAGATTAATCATATCCCGACTGAGATACAATGTGAGTTGTGCATTTCTCAAGTAGGAGAATTGAAATGAAGAAGATCATTTATGTGAAACAAGCTTGTAAGAAAAAGGTCATAAACTCATTACTTTGATAATGACGGTGATACAATATTGTCATAAGATAACTTAACAAGATGAATGAGATAAATTTTTAGAGAGAGTTAACAAAAGACAAGATGTGGAGAGGAAGAGACAAACGAGGTAAATTAAATGCTACAATATTTATGCACCAAGAATTACATATAACCCTTTCAAAGATTTTTCATGTTCCAAGTTTTAGGGAAGATTTTCTCCTCTGGATCTTTGATCATAGCTTGACGATTGGTCATCTGATAATGAAACGTGAAGCAAGTCTTTTACAAGAAAAGCCCTCTGAGGTACTTCTTCATCTCGAAGATTAAAATTCTTGATGTTGAAGGTCACCGAAGGGCATGGTTGAGCTTATCTGAGGTAACATGATTGTGTTATTTGTTGATTTTCACAGACCACTCCAACCCCAATGGGAGGTTTGAAATTTGATCTTAAGATGAGGTACCGAAGTGACAACACCAAAGATTGATTGGAGGGGCCTTCCAAAGATAGCGTTGTATGTTGAATTTGACCTGACCACTATGAATTGAACTGACTGAGTGATTTGTTGAGGAAATTCTCTAAAAATATTAGGAATGGTGATTGTCACCTCCACTCGTACATGGCGATTATCAAACTCATATAACGGTCATGCAGTGGGTTGAAGTTTTTCCTTAACCAGGCCCATGCTAAGAAAGGTGGAGTAAAATAAAATATCAATGGAACTCTCATTATCAATCAAAATTCTCTTAACATTATAATAGAGGTCACCGATCCCCGCACTGATGACAAGAGGATCTTGATGTGGAACTTGGACTCATTCCAAGTCTAAGTCATTAAAAGTGATGGGATGATTAATACAAGATTTTTTTAACTCCGGCTCTTCAAAGGTGGCGATGAAGACTTGATTTGATAGTAGTGGCCCTCCTGCAAGCGTTTTAATTTCTCCAACTATTTGGCGACTATTGTGTTATTTCTGTGATGATTTTCCCTGTTGCCCCCCAGTTGGAGTTATGTTTGCTTAAGTTGATTGGTTCTGCACAAATTGACACAGATATCCCTGTTGAATGAGCCTCTCGATCTCTTCTTTAAGTTGTTTACATGCCTATGTAGTATGTCCACGAGTTCGATAAAAGTGACAATATTGCTCATGATTTTCCAAATTTGGTTTCAGTGGATGTGGTCACTTAATGGTCTCTTCATCTCGAATGGACATCAATACGTTAACACGAGATGTGTTCAGTGGCGTATATTCCTTTTTCAGTCGTGGTTCACGTCGTTGATGTGGGGGCTGTGGAGGGTGAGCATGACTGCATTGTTGCTTCTTTTGATGGGATTGTTGATCTGTGTTTCCTGGGGCACTCTTATATTTTCCTGTGGATTGTTCAAATTATTTTCGATGAGCATTAATAGCCTCATCAGCAAAAATTTGTGCTTCCACACGGTGAACCAGGTCGGCATATAAGCGGACTGTATCTCGCATTAGTGACGAGTAGAAAGGCCCAGGATGGAGCCCTCCAAAGAAAACTCCTCTTAGTAATTCAGGGTCTACCCCAGGTATTTGGCGAGTTTCTAAGGAGAACCTCTGGAAGTACTCCTTAAGTGATTCACCTTCATTTTGACAAATGCCTGAGAGATGAGAGAAATCTTTAATGATCATCCGGTTTGCAATAAACTATTCTACAAAAATCTTGGCAAGTTTGCCAAAGGTATGGATAAATCCCCTTGGAAGGGAGTAAAACTAAGTGTGAGTCTGACCCTTGAGGGTGACTGGAAAAACCTGACAAAGTTGTGTGTTAGGAGCTCGTCGGATATGCATGATGATTTTGTAATGATCAATGTGTTCATATAGGTCAGTTGCCCCATCATAGGAATTGATGTTCAGAAACTTGAGACCTACGGGAATAGGATGTTGAGGAATAGCTTCAGCTAAAGGTGAAGACTCTTCATAGCCACAATGAGGGGGAAGATGATTTATGTCATTAAGGTGAAATTCTTCTTGCATTAAGCATTGTAATTCTGCACGTATAACATGACAATCGGAATCAACAGAGCAAGAATGTGCCAAGCTACTGGGAATAATCGATGGGTTCACAATTGGTTGAGCTGCATGTGTTGGATGAGTAGAACTAGTGGTGTCAAAGAGGTCAACATCACAGCCTAGAAGCGAGGGAACTTCAGCCTGATTTGAGAAGGTTCCGTATTAGCATTTTGACCTCCCCTAGCTAATGATCGATCTTGGGGGGAGATGTGTTTTCCACAGTAGTGATTGTTGTGTTCCTCGTAAAAGTCAGATTATCTTATTTTGAGACTCTTCCATTCGGCGCACACGATCTTCTAGAGAGATTATTATTACACCTTCACCAATAGGGTCATGTCTATCAGGGGGAAATGAGGCAGAAGTTTGGCGTCCTTGGTTCAAGGATTGGTTTCGAGAGTGACGGGAGTTGGAGCGAGAGGCTTCGTTCTTACGAGCATTGCGCCTATTGGCCATAATACAAGTGTTCACAGAGATTTCGATTATTGATTCACTGACGGCCAAACCGTCAAGCTAAAACCACAGAATAAAAGTTTACTTTATTTTTCAAAAATCCAACACACACAGAATGTTTGAAGAATTAATAAGAAAACTCAATTTTTACATGAAAAATATCAAAAGAGAGAAAAACTACGCCTGCCAAGAAAATCTTTCACCGTGTATCTGTTGATAGTACAAATGGATTACGTAATCAGATAAGAGTATTACAATGAATCTAATCAAGCAACAACATATATAACCATGACAGCCAGAAGGTTAGGTAATGTAAGTGTCTGAATCGACGCGTGATGGTCGGCCGGGTGATGACCGACGCGATGGCCGCGGCTGATTCGGCGAGTGCATAATGGGTAATGGTGGCGAACGACGGCGCGCATGGCGAATGACAATGTGATTGATGACAATGATGATTATGGCGGTCGATGATGCGCACGTCAGTGGGCAACCCGAGAGCGGAATCGCAACGATCGGGCGTTAGGGCAATGCCGGCAGTAGCGACAATGACCCAGACGGCAACGGTGAGCCACGGTGATGACCCGAACGGTTGACTCGCGATCCGACGGCACGACGGCTGATACTGCGGATGGTGGTTAAACGGCAATGCGCGGTCGCGGCGATCGTGACGGCTGACAGCATAGATCGATTACAACAAGGACGGATAATGACGGCCGGCACGGTTGGCGTCAACGAGGTGTTCAACACCGAGTGATGGCGGATTATGCTTGGAGGATTTTCGCTTTAGTTTTCTTTTCTTTAGCTCCCCTCATGTAAGAATGAGAGTTATTTATATTAGGTATTTCCGTAAATACATGCAAAATTCCACTCATCGATGGCTCAAGATAATTCTCTTGATCATCTGATATATTTGATTTGAATGCTCAAATATAATCAAGAGATCTGACTTGTTAAATCCAACTCGCCAAGACGCCGATTTGATTTAAACACTTCATATTTATGAACTATTTGGGATTTAGATATCCCAAAGTCAATGAATTAATATTTTAAGTATTAATTTCGATATAAGATCAGCTTGCTTTTAATATCAAGATTTGTGTTTCGACTAATAGGATTTTTAGTATCATATCAATACTCAAATGAAGCCTAACTTAATTAATTTCATTGCGATATAAAGATAATGACTTTAATTCACTAACTGCCTAATAAAATAAATATTTAATTATTTCATAACTTAAATAACATCTTTAAACATAAATAAAATTAATAATATAGAGTTGATAAAATGAAGGCGAGAAATGTGCCAAAAGAGAAGATAAATTAGCCGTTACTTTTCTTATTTGATTTATCAGCCTCACATTGCAAAGCGTGCAAAGCCTTTATAGCAAAAGTTAGATCCCAAATCCCAATGGAATATGATCACTTTCCTCTCTTTATATAAAAGTATGCAGTATGTTCATTCATGGAGGGGACCAATTAAGACTTTAATCCAAAATATGGATATTCCAAAGCTCAATGGTGGCATCCAATTTTGTTGGAAGAGAACAAAATAATATTTGAAATTTTAAAATAATTATGATAAAGTTATAATATATATATATATATATTTATATTTTTTATATATTTATATATATATATATATATATATATATATATTTGGGAGAAATTAAAAGCTTAGCCCAACTTTCCATCGACCAAAAAGAAAAAGTTACAAAATATGACTTCTACAAAAACTAGTAGAAAAGGCAAAGGAGAAGACTACAATCAGATCAAGAATATCAAGCTGGAACAAAAAAATAAAACAAAACCAAGTCTCAGGACAAGTAGCTCGGTCTCATCAGTAGTGCCTTCCAAGACTGAGGAAAACTAAACTGACTGAATGGAAAACATACAGAGTGTCAAGTTGATGAGCAGAAAAACCGAAGCCTTTGAGAGAAACCAGCTGTAATGAGGAGAAGAAAATGGATATGGCCTAAGGAAGATCCCAAGCGCACGCCTTCTTCTACGTTGCACCTCAGAGGGGACGTTAAAATCATCAAAGCCCTCAAAAACTTTGAAACATGGCGAAAATCAAGTAATAGAATTGGTCGAGTATAACCAGCAACTACTGAATTTTACAATTTTTTTTATACGAAGCAATTAAATTAATCATTTTGCTCTTTTAAAAATTAAGAATCTGTTTGCTGATGTTTGTATTATAAATATTTTAAAAAAAAAAATTTAAATAGCAATTTTCTTACGGCCATTATATCCTAATAGTTTTAATTCTCAAAAATAATTTTTAATCATAAAATTTTTGAAAAAGTAATAAAAAAGTTGGTAGCTAAACATAATTATGATTATTTTTTGACTATTTTATATAAATAAAGCAGCCAGAAAACTGTCACAAATATATCCTAATTTTGACGTCTTTTGTCTCATCATATAAATTTGTAACCTTATTGAGAGCAAAGACTGATTCAACCACCAACCGTCTCTTAGCTCAATAAAGCGGGGCCATCTCCGAGTTGAATCCTCCAGGAGGCGTATACAAGATGGGAAAGTAAGTGAACACGATGTGTGATGATGAATGTGGTAAAATCGTAGATTATCATGATATACATAAGATGTAAGGTGTTGAGTGGATATAAAAAAAAAAGACTGATTCAACCCTTGGAAGCTAGTGTCTGTCATCGAACGCAGTAGAGAAATGGAACAAAGCATAATGATCCAAACTTGAAAACAACGTACCCAATGTGTTATTTAGTCAGAGAAGTTACTTACAAGATTGACAAGAGATAATTAGGAACAAAAGCTCATAAAGTGGATAAAAAAAAAAATTTAATTCGGATCCTTTCACTGTGAATATATTTTGTAATTCTTAGTTAACTTTGAGTTTAGTGAAATATAATTTGTTTAATTAATTAGACAAATATCCCACTGATTAATCTAAACTCTTCTCATAGCTAATATTAAAATTATTAATCAAAGGCATTCTATTTGAAAACTATGACAAAAAAGATTTCGAATTTATTTGAATTATTTTGAGATAATTATAAAAATGAATTTAATGATTATTTATATTTTTCCACGGTGAGGAAATTCTATTTTTTTATTATTATTATTTAGAATTATTCATATGATGTGGCCCATGGTGGGTGGATAAGAACAAAATAGAGAACGATTTCTATCCTGTTCTTGAAATTGTGTGAAGCACATGGGGGAAAAGGAACTCAATTCATCTTTTTCTTTTTTCTTTTTTTTTTTAGGACAAATAAAATTATGAATTGCTTGAAAGTATAATTAATTTAATGGCGATATTTTTTATGATTAGTCTTAAGATTTAAAATACCATTAATATGTCATTCTTGGAGCTTGAGATGGCCACTTATCAATTATTTTAAATATGAAAGAATATAAATTTTAAATATATATAATTGGAACATTATAAAAGTGGTATTTAAAATATTTGATTTTTATACTAAATGAAGGATTAATTAGTGGATAGAGTTATTGAATAATAATTTGAATCATTATTAGTTCACCATCCAAAAAAAATGACTTTTATGTAGAGCTCTAGAAATTGAATTATGAAAACAAATGGTTTGGATTATCTCAATCATAATTGTAATTTTAATTGATAATAATCTCCTAAATATCGCCAGCTCAACTCGATTGACTTTTTTGACATTTTCAACCCAAAATCTCTTATTGTTGATGAACATTTTGCCTCCATTATGCATTAATGATGCACTTTGAAATTCAAGGGGGTGATGAATTAAATGATTTCTTTCAAAATTTTCTTAAGTCAAACTCACATAATAAATATATGAAAGTAAATAATCAAATCAAACTAAATAGACAATATAAGTGATTGCATAAGATAGATTATGCTACCTCGAGTAAATAGGTTATGCAACAACTATCTCATAAGAAACACTAAGCGCGTCAATCATCACATAAGCATTCCAACCATGCAATTAAGCGAACAAATAATAATAATGATAATAAAGAGTTTGTACACTAATTTTCATTTCATTCGATGCCTAATTAACTTACATCAATCAAAATTTTACTTGAATTAGGATTTCACTAAATACCGGTACAAAACTGTTCAATCCTCAAGTCAATGAAGAAAACTTCGCGCTCACACACGCACACACACATTCCTTGAGAGAGAAGTGCAATTATTTATTGTTTTAATTAGGGTTGCCAAAAAAACTTCGTTGTGTTAACGTACTGTGTCGCCGTGTTTGGTCGCTTTATTAACAAGCGAGTCCAACACGAACAAATATTTCAAGTTCGATTTATAAACGAGCCGAATATGAACAATCATTTGTTCAGTCGTATTCAGCTCGATTTAGCTCAAAATAAAAAATTATATTATATTATATTATATTATTATTATTATTATATATATCTGTGTGTGTGTGTGTGTCATAAATGCAAGTATGACTTAGTGGTTAAAATTTTTGTTATGTAAAAGATTGGCCCAGATTCAAATCCTTCCTCTTATTGATTTTTTTGGATTATTACATTTCGAGCTGATACGAGACATTTTGAACAATTCGAGCCAGAACACGAGCCGAACACACAAACTGGTTCTGCCGCTCAAACTCGTTTACACTGATATGGACCTGCAGTCAGCACACATCAACAAAGACAAGAGAAAGAAAAACCCCATCTTGGCTAAAATACTTTGTCCAATAAAATAAACAAAATAAATACAGGCCACTGCTTAGCAAAAGAAAGCCCAGAGAGCCACTGCATAACAGATCAGATAACTACACAACAAGCTAACAGAAAACAGAAGAAGAAATCAAGATCTTGCCAAATCAGACAACTACACTAACAAGATAACAAAATAACAGAAACTATGCAAGAAAATCAAGATCCAGAGAATAGAAACATGTAAAGCAACAAAATAATAAAAAAGATCTAATATAAAGTAGTTAGATCTACTGAAATGTAAATAAACTAGGGCTATAAATAAGCCTTGTTAAAAAGACAGCAAACCAAGCAATAATATTGATCCTTCGATCTTCTTCTTCTTCCTCATCTTCTTCTTCCTCCGATAGCTTTCTTTCCCTCTAAAACCCTAAAACCTTCTCCCGAGCTCCTCTTCTCTCTCTGCTCTCTCTCTGGAGTGTTTGGCCGCTCGATGAGTCGTAATACGCTTTTGATTTCTTCCTCGACAAGCTACGCATTTCTTCCCCAGGAAGCTTCATCCAATCCAAGCGATAACGACGAAGAAATCAACGCGGGAGATTAAAACCCAGCAAAGATCCCTAAGTGAACTCAACGGCTGATATACAATCGAGAAGTATCATTAAATCAGACGGCTGAGATACAATAAGGACGTATCAACACCCCTAGTTCTAATAAAGGTACCATAACCCAAGCTTTATAACCTAAAACTTCATCAAGTCATCTACGATTTGGCATATACAAACACTAATTTAAAATGCTAATCCAAAAGCTCAATGGCTTTGGAGATTGGAAGTGACCAAAGACTACCTTCTAACAAATATAAGATCCATTTCGATCTTAAGACTATTTGATTTCAAATAATTCAAGTCGGAACACGAGCCAACACAAACAAGGGTTCGGCTCGCTCAAGCTCGGCTTGTTTACACCCCTAATTCTAATGAAGGTACCATAACCCGAGATTTATAACCTAAAACTTCATCAAGTCATCTACGATTTGGCATATACAAACAATAATTTAAAATGCTAATCCAAAAGCCCATTGGCTTTGGAAATTGGAAGTGACCTAAGACTTCCTTCTAACAAATATAACATCACACAAACAGCTACTCCTTATATATTGAAGAAAATATTCTATAAATTGAGAGATAAAAAAATCATCAAATGGAGTTAACAAAACTACCTTTGATGAGCAACTTAATGAACCTTCGATTTTTACCATAAAATAATGTAACTTTTAATTTCTTTTGTTGTTATAAAACTTGATTTGAGATATTTCCAAATGCAGTAAATAAAGACTTTTCAAATGAATTTGTTACATAATAAAACCTAGTTTTTCAAGTTCATTACTTGAAATAAACTCACATAGAGAAATAATTATACATATCCCTTCAATTAAAGAAAGAGAGAGAGAGAGAGAGAGAGAGAGAGAGAGAGAGAGATAATTAATCAGCAATGAAGCTTCAGGGAAGGACAGTACTGCACTGGCCATGGCCCAACGAATCTTGTCATTTTCTGAGCTGTGCATCACATACTAAATTACTGCAAAAGAGTACAGAAAGATTCCGCAGATGCCCTTTTTTTTTTTTTTTTTTTTGAAAGGGTATCCACCCAACCCTCTATTCATCTTATAGAGAGATCATTACGACTAATTACGAAGCTTCGTCACATTCATCATCCACACGTATCGGGTCCCCACTTAACTTCCCACCATTATGAACGTACTGGAGAATCGAACGTACCGGGATTCGCCGCCCACCAACCGAGCAAAGAGACGGTGGGTTCCACATATGCCCTTGAGTAGGCTGCCGACGACGTAGCCCCGCATGTCGGATGCTCGAATATCCATCAAACTGAAAATGGCCCCCGCCGCACGCCCCTCAAGGCTCCTAATGTGTTTTTTTCTCCGGAAAAATTGAGGCCACATTAAGGGGCTATTTGGTTGCATATATTTAGAGTATAGAGTAAATCAAATATAAAAAATTTAATATTTTGAATATTTAGTATGATGAAAAGTAAAATTTTAATATATTTGTAGTGTATTTGAAATGCATTAGAATGATAGTTTTGAGTGTATTTAGAATTCATCCGATTGGAGCGAATTCAAAATACATCGGCCAATGTAAAGTATTTGTTGCCACCGCCGACCACTGCCGATGACTACCGCCCGCTGCCGACCACCATAGGCCACCGGTCGCCACTGCCGACCATCATCGACCGCCTGCCGCCGCCACCAACCGTATCACCGCTACCACCACCGCCGACGCCGATCGCCGCCGAGCCATCCTCGTAACCATCGCTCGCCATCGCCGCATTAATCTTAAAAATATTTTACATTACATTTATTTTGCCAAACAAGAAAAAAGAATTTCATATATTTTTAGAGTTTTCAACCAAATAAGTTAAAGTATTAAATTCACTGCATTAAATTTAATTTACATTCTAAATACAGGCAACCAAACAACCCCTCAATCAATTTCATTACTCACAAAGGTATAAAAAAAAGGCTATTCTTAAATGAGAAGAAACATTAAAAAAATGAGTATTGTAATTAACTATAATACCATATGACAAAACACATCTTCGAAGAAGAGCTCATCAGTGAATTCGATAGGAGAAATAAAATAATTAGCTTAGAAATCCATCAAAGTGTGAATATGATTATAGATTTTGTTGAGAGTAAGCAAAATGAAGCACCTCTAATGTATTTAAAAATAATATTAATGTAGACTCAAAGCATCTGCTAATTTATTTGTGACATAAATAAGCATTCTTTTTGTTTTTAGAGGACATTTAAGTAAATTTAATCACAAACTCACACACACAACATATATACAAGAATTTTTTTATTTTTTTATTTTTAATTTTTTTTTTTTGGATAGGTATCCACCCAACAACCATCTGGTGAAGGACTAATCCAACCCTAAACCCACAAGTGTCGACTCCCACTTTATTTTCCCCTAATTAAGGATGCACCGAGAGAATCAACATTTGAGTATACAAAGCATACCAACCGAAAGTGGGTATATACTGATTTGAATCCAAGAACTTTTGGTTGAAAGTTAAAGTTCTCAATCAATAAGCTAAGGATGTGACTGAACCTCAAAGCTATTGAATTTCTTATACCTAAGCTAGAGAGATAGAATCAACCTCTTTTCTCATGAATGATAAATTTATATATTAGGGTAAATCTGATGAGTTGTAATCTCCCAACTAAATTTAGTGCTCATCTTCTAAAAGAACAATTTCTCATATAAAATATGATACAATTTTTATATATTTATATATTTAATATATGATTTTAATGTGATATTAAAAAGTTTAATGTTACTTAAGTAAATATTAAATTTGTAAAAATAAATTCTTTAAAAAAATGTTCCTCCTCGCTCTAGGAAGATTGATAATTTTTTGAGATATTTTAAGAGAATTTAATCATAAACTCACTTATATAATATATATATAAAAATTTTAATTCAAGACATCTTAGTTAAGGCAAAGCTCTTAATCACTAGGCTAAGATGATTTATAATTATTTCTCTTTTAAGGGTCTGCATTCAGTCAGGGTTCAATTTTTTTATAAAATCGAATATATTAAATCAAATAACTTAAAATAATCAATTTATCTAAATAATAGATCAAATCAAATTATAATTCAATTTATTTGATTTAATTTTTTGACTAAATCGAATAACATATAAATAAAATAAAATTTTTCAATTTTGTTATAGACTAATTAATTAAAGCATAATTTAATAAATAATATATATTAACAAAATTTTAGACAAATAAAAATCTATTATTTTATATAAATAATTAAATATTTATAACTAAAATTAGATACTTATATTTAATTTCTAAATTATATTGATTTATTCAATTTAATAGATCTTTTTTTTAAACAGAATCGAATATCTAACACAAAATTGAGCTGTAAGTTTACAAATTGAACCGAATCGAACCCATCAAATAATATCGGTTCAGTTCAATTTTTTGGTTTGAACTGATCAATGTATACCCCTAATTCAATCACTAATTTAATTATCATTTTTCTTATCGTCAAAATATCTCTCTCACAATATATATATATATATATATATATATATATATATATATATATATATATATATATATATATATATATATATATATATAAAGAGAGAGAGAGAGAGAGAGAGAGAATCACTAGAGTAAGATGAATATCTAAAGTGAATGATATTTTATAAATAAATAAATAATAAATAGTAATTATAAGATAATTATAGTTCATTCTAATAATATTCATTGCATTTTAAGCCATGGCCGGCCTCGCATGGTCCAATAGATTGAAATTATAATTATAATTTATTTTTAATGCTTAGATATTTATAAATTGATTTAGATATAAATGAGCCCCTCATCCCCTCTTCCAGATTCAGTCTCTCTCAATTTGAATGGGAATAAATTCAAACAGGAGATTATTTACGACTTGAAACCGAAAGCTTGTTCCAACTGCTCCACAGTTTCTCATGAAGATGACAATTACCCTCTTAATCCTGAGAAAAGACCCGTTTCTAGAGGATTTTTGTCCTCGTCACACAAAAAATTAATGCTTCTACTACTCATCCTAAGCCGATACTACAATCGCATGCAACTACTATTCCCCTCTACCCTCTTCCTGATTGCTCCTCCCTTAGACAAATATCTCAGGTAATTCCCCATAAATGACATTAATCAATTGTCTGCCCCTTCTCCCTCTCAAGAAGAAATCCCAGATCTCACCACTACCACCCATTCTTTAAGCAATGTACCCCCTCCTCAATCTAATAACTGATCCTGAATTCTACTGATGTTACAACCCGATCTGATGCTACCTCCCCAGCGCGCTCTCAATCTCAAAAATACTTGGAACAACACTCAAAGACCCCGAGCAAAGGTTCCTTAGATAATGACCTTTCCAAATCCTCCTTGCCTCATAATGGGCATAGCTAAAAAGCTACGTCCAAAAGAAAAGGTAAATGAGTTCTTCGTTTCCTTCCAAAGAACATATAACCGATGTTCCCCTTTGGATCAAATTGTCGAATTTCCCTCTTTATTGTTGGAATGATGTTGGGTTCTCAAAAGTGGCCAATTCGATAGACATTCCCCTAGCCGTTGACAACTTGACTGCCTCTAAATCTAGAATTACCTTTGCTAGAGTGTGTGTGCAAGTGAGCCCCTCATCTTCTCTTCCAGATTCAGTCTCTCTCAATTTGAATGGGAATAAATTCAAACAGGAGATTATTTACGACTTGAAACCTAAAGCTTGTTCTAACTGCTCCACATTTTCTCATGAAGATGACAATTGCCCTCTTGATCCTGAGAAAAGACCCGCTTCTAGAGGACGAAGTCGAAGCTGTGCTCCTCGCCAGTCACAAAAAATTAATGCTTCTACTACTCATCCCAAGACGCTGCTACTACATGTCATGCAACTACTATTCCCCTCTACCCTCTTCCCGATTGTTCTCCCTTTAGACAAAGATCTCACCGGTAATTCTATAAATGACCTTAATCAATTGTTCCGCCTCTTTCCCTCAAGAAGAAATCGGATCTCACCACTACCACCCATTCTTTAAGCAATGAACCCCTCCTCAATCTGAACTTGATCCGAATTCTACGGTGTTACAACCCATCGATGCTACCTCCCAGACTTCGCCTCTCAAAATACTTGGAACAACACTCAAAGACCCCGAGCAAAGGTTCCTTAGATAATGACCTTTCCAAATCCTCCTTGCCTCATAATGGGCATAGCCAAAAAGCTACGTCCAAAAGAAAAGGTAAATGAGTTCTTCGTTTCCTTCCAAAGAACATATAACCGATGTTCCCCTTTGGATCAAATTGTCGAACTTCCCTCTTTGCTGTTGGAATGATGTTGGGTTCTCAAAAGTGGCCAGTTCGATAGGCATTCCCCTAGCCCTTGACAACTTGATGGCCTCTAAATCTAGAATTACCTTTGCTAGAGTGTGTGTGCAAGTGAGCCCCTCATCCCCTCTTCCAGATTCGCCTCTCAATTTGAATGGGAATAAATTCAAACAGAGATTATTTACTTACCTTGAAAGCTTGTTTCACATTTTCTCATGAAGATGATAATTGCCCTCTTGATCACGAGAAAACCCAATTAGAGGATAAAGTCGTGCTCCTCGCCACAAAAAATTAATGCTTCTACTACTCATCCTAGCACTCGATACTATAATGCATGCAACTACTATTCCCCCTCTACCCTCTTCCCAGATTGCTCCTCCCTTAGACAAAGATCTCACCGGTAATTCCCCTATAAATGACCTTAATCAATTGTCTGCCCCTTCTCCCTCTCAAGAAGAAATCTCAGATCTCACCACTACCACCCATTCTTTAAGCAATGAACCCCCTCCTCAATCGATAACTTTGATCTTGAATTATCGATGTTACAACCATCGATGTCTTCCCCAGGCTCTTAGTCTCAAAATCCTTGGAACAACACTCAAAGACCCCAGCAAAGGTTCCTTAGATAATGACCTTCCAAATCCTCCTTGTCTCATAATGGGCATAGCCAAAAGTCGCCCAAAAGAAAAGGTAAATGAGTTCTTCGTTTCCTTCCAAAGAACATTTAACCGATGTTCCCCTATAGATCAAATTGTCGAACTTCCCTCTTTGCTGTTGGAATGATGTTGGGTTCTCAAAAAGTGGCCATTTCGATAGGCATTCCTCTAGCCGTTGACAACTTGACGGCCTCTAAATCTAGAATTACCTTTGCTAGAGTGTGTGTGCAAGTGAACCCCTCATCCCCTCTTCTAGATTCAGTCTCTCTCAATTTGAATGGGAATAAATTCAAACAGGAGATTATTTACGACTTGAAACCAAAAGCTTATTCTAACTGCTTCACATTTTCTCATAAAAATGACAATTGCCCTCTTAATCCTGAGAAAAGACCCGCTTCTAGAGGATAAAGTCGAAGCTGTGCTCCTCGCCAGTCACAAAAAATTAATGCTTCTACTACTCATCCTAGCACTGCCGATACTACAATGCTGCATGCAACTACTATTCCCCCTCTACCCTCTTCCCAGATTGCTCCTCCCTTAGACAAAGATCTCACCGGTAATTCCCTTATAAATGACCCTAATCAATTGTCTGCCCCTTCTCCCTCTCAAGAAGAAATCTCAGATCTCACCACTACCACCCATTCTTTAAGCAATGAACCCTCTCCTCAATCTGATAACCTGATCCTGAATTCTACTGGTGTTACAATTTGATCGATGCTCCCTGCCTCCTCGCCTCTCAAAAGCCTTGGAACAACACTCAAAGACCCCGAGCAAAGGTTTCTAAGATAATGACCTTTCCAAATCCTCCTTGCCTCATTATGGGCATAGCCAAAAAGCTACGTCCAAAAAAAAAGGTAAATGAGTTGTTCGTTTTCTTCCAAAGAACATATAACTGATGTTCCCCTTTGGATCAAATTGCCGAACTTCCCTCTTTGCTGTTGGAATGATGTTGGGTTCTCAAAAGTTGCCAGTTCGATAGGCATTCCCTTAGCCGTTGATAACTTGACGGCCTTTAAATCTAGAATTACCTTTGCTAGAGTGTGTGTGCAAGTGAGCCCCTCATCCCCTCTTCCAGATTCAGTCTCTCTCAATTTGAATGAGAATAAATTCAAACAGGAGATTATTTACGACTTGAAGCCGAAAGCTTGTTCTAACCGCTCCACATTTTCTCATGAAGATGACAATTGCCCTCTTAGTCTTGAGAAAAGACCCTCTTCTAGAGGACAAAGTCGAAGCTGTGCTCCTCGCCAGTCACAAAAAATTAATGCTTATACTACTCATCCTAGCACTGCCGATACTACAATGCTGCATGCAACTACTATTCCCCCTCTACCTTCTTCCTAGATTGCTCCTCCCTTAGACAAAGATCTCACTGGTAATTCCCCTATAAATGAACTTAATCAATTGTCTGCCCCTTCTCCCTCTCAAGAAGAAATCCCAGATCTCACCACTACCACCCATTCTTTAAGCAATGAACCCCCTCCTCAATCTGATAACCTGATCCTGAATTCTACTGGTGTTACAACCCGATCTGATGCTGCCTCCCCAGCGCGCTCTCAGTCTCAAAAATCCTTGGAACAACACTCAAAGACCCCGAGCAAAGGTTCCTTAGATAATGACCTTTCCAAATCCTTCTTGCCTCATAATGGGCATAGCCAAAATGCTATGTCCAAAAGAAAAGGTAAATGAGTTCTTCATTTCCTTCCAAAGAACATATAACTGATGTTCCCCTTTGGATCAAATTGCCAAACTTCCCTCTTTGCTGTTGAAATGATGTTGGGTTCTCAAAAGTGGCCAGTTCGATAGGCATTCCCCTAGCCATTGACAACTTGACTGCCTCTAAATCTAGAATTACCTTTGCTAGAGTGTGTGTGTGTAAGTGAGCCCCTCATCCCCTCTTCCAGATTCAGTCTCTCTCAATTTGAATGGGAATAAATTCAAATATGAAAATTATTTACGACTTGAAACCGAAAGCTTGTTCTAACTACTCCATATTTTCTCATGAAGATGACAATTTCCCTCTTAATCCTGAGAAAAGACCCGCTTCTAGAGGACAAAGTCGAAGTTGTGCTCCTCGCCAGTCACAAAAAATTAATGCTTCGACTACTCATCCTAGCACTGTCGATACTACAATGCTGGATGCAACTTATATTTCCCCTCTACCTTCTTCCCAGATTACTCCTCCCTTAGACAAATATCTCACCGGTAATTCCCCTATAAATGACCTTAATCAATTGTCTGCCCCTTCTCCCTCTCAAGAAGAAATCTCAAATCTCACCACTACCACCCATTGTTTAAGCAATGAACCCCCTCCTCAATCTGATAATCTGATCCTGAATTCTACTGGAACAACCCGATCGATGATGCCTCCCAGTCGCTCTCGGTCCTCAAAATCTTTGGAACAACACTTAAAGACCCCGAGCAAAGGTTCCTTAGATAGTGACCTTTCCAAATCCTCCTTGCCTCATAATGGGAATAGCCAAAAAACTACGTCCAAAAGAAAAGGTAAATGAGTTCTTCGTTTCCTTCCAAAAAACATATAACTGATGTTCCCCTTTGGATCAAAATGTCGAACTTCCCTCTTTGTTGTTGGAATGATGTTAGGTTCTCAAAAGTGACTAGTTCGATAAGCATTCTCCTAGCCGTTGACAACTTGATTGCCTATAAATCTAGAATTGCCTTTGCTAGAGTGTGTGTGTAAGTGAGCCCCTCATCCCCTCTTCCAGATTCAGTCTCTCTCAATTTGAATGGGAATAAATTCAAACAGGAGATTATTTACTACTGGAAACCGAAAGCTTGTTCTAACTGCTCCACATTTTCTCATGAAGATGACAATTGCCCTCTTAATCCTGAGAAAAGACCCGCTTCTAGAGGATAAGTCGAGTCGCCACAAAAAAAAATTAATGCTTCTACTACTCATCCTAGCACTGCCGATACTACAATGCTGCATGCAACTGCTATTCCCCCTCTACCCTCTTCCCAGATTGTTCCTCCCTTAGACAAAGATCTCACCAGTAATTCCCTTATAAATGACCTTAATCAAATTCGCTTCTCCCTCTCAAGAAGAAATCTCAGATCTCACCACTACCACCTATTCTTTAAGCAATGAACCCCCTCCTCAATCTGATAACCTGATCCAGCATTCTACTGGTGTTACAACCCGATCTGATGCTTCCTCCCCAACGCGCTCTCATTCTCAAAAATCCTTGGAAAAACACTCAAAGACCCCGAGCAAAGGTTCCTTAGATAATGACATTTCCAAATCCTCCTTGCCTTATAATGGGCATAGCCAAAAAGCTACGTCCAAAAGAAAAGGTAAATGAGTTCTTTGTTTCCTTATGACTATTAATCCTAGAATTTGATGTTAGAATGTTAGGGGCCTTCTTGCTGAAGGTAGACTACAAGACTGCAGGAGAATTATCAAGGAGTTTAAGCTTGATTTATTATGCCTGTTGGAAACCAAATTGTCTTCTTCCTCTCTTATTAAAAGCTTTCCTTCCAATAAGCTTCAACTGTTCTACCCATAGGAGTATTCAAAACATTTTGAATGCTTTCCTGGGGGAGGAATTTGGCTTAAATGGAACCCTTTTACTATTTCCTTCAAGACTCTCTCTAAGGATGCTCAATTTATCCATGGTGTTGTTAAAGGTAATGATGTGCCAGATTTCTTTGTTACCTTTGTCTATGGTCATAATAACCCACAAAATAGAAAATCTCTTTGGAGCACTATACGTGCTTTAGCTGACTCAATAAGCTCTCCTTGGATAATATAGGGAAATTTTAATTGTATTCTATCAAATAAGGAAAAATTTAAAGGTAACCCGACCCCTATGAACAGAATGCAAGACTTCAAGGAGTGTATCCAAGATAGTGGGCTCTTGGAGCTTCCAAGTTCGGGTTTGTTTTATACTCGGTCCAATCTACAATCTGGAAACCTTATCCTCACCAAGATCGATCGGGTCTTATGCAATGATCTATGGCTAAACACTTTCCCCAACTCCTACTATGAAGTTTCTACTCCCCTATCCTCTGATCACTCCCCTTTATCAATTTTGTTAATAATACTACTCCTGCACAGTCAAGATTTTGCTTTATAAACTATTGGACATCTCATTCAGGCTTCTTAGACATAATCAGTTCGACTTGGAACACCTTTGTTCAAGGGGATCCTCTTTTTGTGCTTCAAAAAAAAAACTTCAAATCACTAAGATGTTACTCAAAAGGCAGGGGTGGACTGCCTCCTCCCTTCAGATTCAGATCTCTTCAATAAAAAATGGAACAAGAAGATATCCTTCTTCGACTTGAAAATGATCCCCACAATGAGCTCCTTTTGAAGGAATCCATTGAAATTAAAAATAGGTATGCTTCTCTCATTAAAGAAGAATATGTGGGTTTTCGGAGGGCCAAGGCATTGGCTTACATCGTTTGATGATAACATCAAATTTCTATATTGTTCCATCAATGAGAGACAAAATTCCAATCGTATTAGAAGCCTCCAAGGGGAAAATGGAACTATATATGAGTCTATCTCTATTGGAAATGAACGTTGTAGATATTTCACTGATCTGCTTAATTGTAGGGAATTTTTAGTGTTGTCGAGCTCCATCATTCCTACTGGCTCTGTGGTTTCTCCTTTGCAAGCTGCAGAACTAGAAATGGATCTTACTGATTTGGAAATTACAAATGCCTTGCACAGTTTTGATGATAATAAATCCCCTTGGTCCAGATGGGTTTAATGTAAAATTTTTCAAGGCTAGTTGGGAAATTACAGGAAAACAATTCCTCCTAGTTGTGCATCACTTCTTCAAACATGGGAAACTTCCCACTCCATTCAAGCATACTCTTATTACATTGATTCCAAAATTTAAGCATGCTAACATTATTTCTGATTATAGGCCTATTTCCTTGTGTAATACCTTTTATAAGGTGATAGCCAAAGTGCTTGCAAACAGATTAAAGAAGGTGCTTCCGACTTTAATCCATCTGGCTCAATCTGCTTTTATTAAAGGTAGAGACATATCTGATAATATTGCATTAGCTCATGAGCTTAGTCTTGATTTTGCGGCAAAAACTATGGGAAATTCCTTTCTTGCAAAGTTTGACTTGTGAAAAGCTTTTGATTTAATTCATAGACGTGTTGTCCTTCATCGGCTAGCTCAGAAGGGTTTTCCTATTCATTTTATTAAGTGGATTGAAGCTTGTATTTGTGATGTTCCCTTTTCTGTGGTGCTCAATGGTAGTGTCAAGGGTTATTTCAATTCTACTAATGGCCTTAGACAAGGGTGCCCCCTTTCACCTTTTCTATTCACCATTGCTATGGATTCCCTCTCCTGCTTTCTTGAAGATCAGATTAGGAAAGGAAATTTTTCTCCGACTATTGTTGGGAATTATGCTATCTCTCATTTGATTTTTGCAGACGATCTATTAGTTATTGGAAAGGCAAACAATATATCTATCAATTCCCTAAGAGGCATCTTTTGCTCTTTGGCTGATTACTTTGGCCTAGAAGTTAACAGAGAGAAATCTATCATATGCTTCTCTAAGAATTACACTAATGCTGATAATTACTGTAGATTACTGCACATTAATGTGGGTCAATTTCCTTTCAAATATTTGGGCATACCTATTGCAGCTGGCCCTCTCAAAGCTCACCACTTTGCTGTTCTTTTGGAAAAGTTGCATCTATGATTAGCTGGGTGGAAATCCAAAATTCTATCCCTAGGGGGTAGATTTCAGCTCCTCCGTGCTACTGTTAATAACCTGCTAACTTATTGGTTAAGGTCGAATTTTTATGCCTAAATGTATTCTAAAGAAGATATCATCAATCATGGTCAACTTCTGCTATCATAATGGTGAAGCCCGTAAATTACACCTTATTTCCTGGGCTAAAACTACCCTCCCTAGGGATAGGGGAGGTATTGGTCTACTATCTACCTCTAATTTAAATACCTTAAGTAAGCTCAAATGTCTCTCGAGAGTTCTCAACAATACTTCTCAATTTTCAGGATGGTGTAAAAATAAATACATATCTCTATGGCATAAGAATGAATCCCGTATGTCCTCACTTTGGAGAGAGCTCAAACTTCTAAATCTGTGAAAAAATCTCTATTATAGGGAGGTCAAATCTCTACATTCTCTTTATTTTGATCCTTGGTGTAATGGTTTGTCTCTAGTTGAAATCATGGGTAATGAATGTTTTTCCTGCTTTGGTCAACCGGTCCATGCTAGGCTTAACTCCATATTCCACAATTGAGTAGATGTTCTTCCTGCTGGGATGCATTCTCGTTTCCTTGTTGTCTTCAAAGCAATCTCTGATTTTTCAGGAAGACAAGATTCTCATGAGGCTTTATGGGGAAGTACTAATAAACTATCATCTAAGCTTATTATTCAAGCATTGTTTGAGCACATTCCTATGATTATTTGGTTTAAAGGGTATGCTATTAATTATGCATTGTATTGCTGGATGGCTTTTCTCAAAGGGCTGAAAACCTCGGACCAATTTCAGGCTCGAGGATTAGGTCCCACACATACTTGCTATCTCTGTAAGATTTTTTTGAAATCTCATTCTCACCTCTTCTTTGAATGTTCTGTGTCTATGACCTTATTGAGAAACATTCTTCCTGTCGGGAACTTGTTACTTATGCAAACTACTTTAGCGCAGCTGTTGAGTGAGATTAGTAACATGGAAAACAGGATTTTGGCTGGACTATGCTACCTTATTAATGTTGTAACGGTGTATATTATTTGGAAGGAAAGGAATGCTCGGTTCCATAATCAGGCTGATAAATCCATCTTATGGATGGGTAATCAAATCAAAACTATTGTGGCATTCAAACTTAGAAGGTGGGTTTTCAAAGACCATTGGCCTGCGGAAACTATTAGTGCTTTGCTGAAATGGAGGAACCAGGAATACTAATTATCTATTTATAACACTGATGCTTTTCATATTTCCTTTTTGGTTTTATTTTTGGTGGACGATGATGATAATGGGGCCTACTCTTGTTTTTTTCGGTATTGATGGTGGTAAAGATTATCATTCAACTTGGATGGCTGGGTTGAATCCAAAGTTCTTTGTGCACTCATCGTGATATCTTTTGCATTGAGGACATCCTCGATGGTTTTCTCTGGGCTCGGAAAGCTTGGTGCTTTGAAATGGAGGAACCGAATACTAATCTATCCGCTTTTAACACGATGCTTTTCATATTTCCTTCGGTTTTATTTTTGGTGGACGATGATGATTATGGGGGCCCTACTTTTGTTTTTCGGTGCTGATTGTGGTAAGGATTGCCATTCATCTTGGAAGACTGGGTTGAAACCAAGATCCTTTGTGCACTTATCTGTGATATTTTGCTGGAGGACATTGGTCCTCGATAGTTTCTTTGGACGACAATTCAGAAACTGGTGAATGGCTCAACATCCTCATTTGGATGATTTTGAGATCTGAGTCCATTCAGTCACTTTATCCATTTCTGCTCTATTGTAAATGTTGATACTATAGTTCCCTCTGTCTTATGTTGTATTTCCTTTTGACTTGTTATTTAGTTAGATACCTCTGTTTAGTTCAATTGTAAAACTCTTTTTGGAATGAAATTGGGTTAACATCCTCACCTTTTCCAAAAAAAAGTTTTATCCGTATGAGATGCAGAAGTAGCGGTACTGCTTCAGAATGCTCAGCTAAAAAAAAAAATTAAAAACCCGTCCTTCAATTCAGGAGTCTGCATTCAGTCAAAGACTCTCGAGTCAAATTTTTTTATAAAATCAAATATTTTAAATCAAATAACTTAATATAATCAATTCATCTAAATAATAGGTCAAATCAAATTATAATTCAATTTATTTAATTTAATTTTTGACTAAATCGAATAACATATAAATAAAATAAAATTTTTCAATTTTGTTATAGACTAATTAATTAAAGCATAATTTAATAAATAATATATATTAAAAAAATTTAGACAAATAAAAATCTATTATTTTACATAAATAATTAAACATTTATAACTAAAATTAAATACTTATATTTGATTTCTAAATTATATTGATTTATTCAATTTAACAGATGTTTTCTTTAAATAGAATCGAATATCTAAAACCAAATTGAACTGTAAGTTTACAAATTGAACCGAATTGAACCGATCAAATAATGTTGGTTCAGTTCAATTTTTTGATTTGAACTGATTAATATATACCCATAATTCATTCACTAATTTAATTATCATTTTTCTTATCATCAAAATATATCTCTCTCTCTCAATATATAGAGAGAGAGAGAGAGAGAGAGAGAGAATCACTAGAGTAAGATGAATATCTAAAGTGAATGATATTTTATAAATAAATAAATAATAAATAGTAATTATAAGATAATTATTGTTCAAGTATGATTCTAATAATATTCATTGCATTTTAAGCCATGGCCGGCCTGGCATGGTCCAATAGGTTGAAATTATAATTATAATTTAATTTTTAATGCTTAGATATTTATAAATTGATTTATATATTCATTTAATTGATCTCTTTGATGAAAAACTATATTTATTTTATTTTTATCTGAGAGCTCCACCATATGGCACTAGAACTTAACATCATCGTTATACTGCCACAATATTTTTCTTACAAGAATCAGATGGAGGTCAACTATATAAAAAAAAAAAAAAATTAACAAAATATCAGGATCATTTACAAATGTAACCTTGGCAGATGTCAACTTGCAAATATATTTTGTGGAAAATCACGATTTTGTATATTTTATGCAAATGTAATATCAGATTATGATCCTGTAATTTTTTTTTTTTTCAACAAACTCAGTACCATATTCCCACTTTTTGTTCAAAATAGAATTGGAATATCAATAATAATTGTTGCGTGCTAGAGAATTTTATTCCTAGATGCAGATCTTCGTCAGTCAAAAATTATCCAACACACAAGAGTGGATGAACATTATAATGGAAAACCCGTTAAGGAAAACCACGCCCGCCTCAGAGAACTTTCACCATGTGTTCAAAAGATATGATCCTTCTCATTAGTCGAGAAGAAGGTGTTACAGTGAAACAATATTCCGAGTGTAGAAAATACATCTCAACTCCAACCTGGAGAAGTTTCCCAAAAAGCGCAGAATGATCTTCTGGGAGCAACCTCGATCTTCAAGAGAAAGAACCTCTTTTCTAGTCCTGGGGCGATCTCCTAAGGGCAGCCCCTGATCGTGCACTACCTGCATGATAGATCGCCACCGTGGTTCTCGAGCTCCTCTCTTCAAATCGATTCGGCCCCTCTAAGGTGAGAATGAAGCTCTATTTAGATTTAGGCCTTGTAAATTGCGTGGAAAACTCCAACCACTCCCATCTGACGCTACATCCCCTCGATCGACGGTGTATTTTGATGATCCGTGCCTTAATGATGAATTGGGTGATCTTGGATTCGTTGGATTCGCCTTGACGAGCCGCTACTATAAATATATCGCTTTGGTGACCATTTGGCGGATCAGATCCATTTTATGCTCCAATAGCTTGATCCAGTCGATTCGGTCCTGGATCGACTATGCTTGATGTTATATGTTCGCCTCATCGACGCCAACCGTGATTTTGAAATCATGATTAGATCGCATTTCAAAATGCCTTGAGATTCGCTTGATCGATTAATTTTCGATGTACGTTGCTCTATTTTTGGGTGACATTATCTCCATCCAAAAATATATGTCAAATACTTGAAAATAAAGAAATTCTTCAATGAAATTAATCAACCGCAGATTGAGAGAATGATCTTCAAAACAATATTATAACTGTGGAAGTTGATGCAGTATGCGCGGAGCCGGGTTTCTGGTTTGGTGAACCGCGACGGTGCTGGCGCGCGCAGCTACGACGCTGGTCATGCTGGTGGGGCTGGTCAGTGGAGCGGGCCGCTGGTCGGAACCTGGAATCTTCTGGCCGCTCAGCTGCCATGGGTCGAACGCGGGCCGTCGCGGCTGGACGTATGGGTTCGCCACGCCGAGGGTCGCACCGTGGACATGCCGGTCGGGCCGCCGGTTTCACCCGGACCGGAGGCGCCGCTGACCGGCGCTGACCGCTGGACCCGTATCCGACCGGCCATGCGCCGCTGGGTCATACCTGCCCGGTGGCGCGGCTGAGCGCGCGGCACATGGCGGCGTTATGTATGTGAAGGCCCACGGCCCAACGCTGGTTTTGACGTTTTGTTTTTGGGCGGTTTTACGCTTTTGCCTGGTCTATAAAACCCCTGGTAAGAGAAAGGCACACTTTCTCATCTCCTCTTCTCCTCTTAGAGTGCATAGCCTCCTGGTGGGAGTTTGGCACTCTTTTGATCCACCCCACCGTGAGTGCATGCCTCCCTGGGAGTTTGGGCACCTTCTCGATCAACCTCTACCTCCTCATCTCCACCAAGCAGAGTGCATCCCCTCCCGTGGGAGTTTGGGCACTCTCGATCAACCACCTCTCATCTCCACCAAGCCGAGTGCATAGCCTCCCCCGGTGGGAGTTAGGCACCTGAATAATTTTCATCTCGATCGCACGAAGCTTTGGGGTTAGATGGGTGAGAATCTTTGAAAGAGACACGTCCACCCTTGTAACTGAGTGACAGGGAACCTTCTAAAAATGGGAGGATCAAGATTCGGGGAGTCGCCGATCACGGAGACACATTGATCGCGTTTCGGAAAAATATTATTTTCAATGATTTGGTTCTTAAGTGTCCAAGAAGTCTCGATAGAGCCCAATCCTCACCCACCACTAGATGAGTTTCCCGATGATGCGGTTTCCATCCCCGAGATGATCGCCATTTTGTCAAGATGCGAGGTTTGCATTTCCCGCTGAAAGGTCAATGACGACGTGATGGGACTTATAGTTTTTTTTAGCACCTTGATGATTACCTCGCACGTGTGCAAGTTTACTATGATGCACATGGTCGTATCACCGCAGGAGTCGGGACGAAGGATCCTCCCAAGAGTTGGGCAAGCATTCTTTTGTGAAGAATGATCTCTTCGAGAAATGGGGAAAGCTAGAGATTTACCCATTCCCTGCAAGTTGGTGATGAAGATATCCGACGCTGAAATATTGAAGATCTTCGATTTGAGATTCGATATATCAACAGATTTGTGGAGGAATCTTGTTCGAGGCGGGCTTTCTATTCATCCCTGCTTATGCCTATGCTGAGAAAGCCCAACAAAGAGGTTTCCACCGATTTCCCAAGGCCCTTGGCTTCTTCCCAGAAGGACCCGCTCCAATAGAGAAGAGGAAAAGGAGCTAAGAGGTGATGATATCGACACCAAAAGAGCTCTTCAGCCCCCAAGGATCTTCATTCCCGAGGACGGTTGAATCATTCCTCGAGTCGCCGAGATGTCAAGAACTCGTAACAATCCTTCTTATGCTCATCATCTTTTATTTCCCATTTCCTCAGGCTTAACGTAATTTTTCTTATTTCGATATTGAAGAAGCAAGAACTTGACTTCAAAATGAACATCGTCAATGACCGAATTCGAAGTTCGTGAAGGTCAAGTTTCTCCATGGTGAATATAAGAAGGTATGTGGAGAAAGTAAAAGAGATGTCCGTGTTGGAGAATCAACTTGATGAGTGCATCGGCTATACCGACTCTTTCTTTTCAAGTTGAAGGATGAATTAGGAGGTGTAGGCTGTAGGTTTTTGAAAGGATCTCAAGATCTTTTCCGAGAAGGTTTCGTGTCTGAGGCAAAGAACCGAGAGTTACGCTACCGAGAAAGAGGCCTTATCTCTGCAGAGCGGAGCCACAGCCGGAGGACTTCAAGAACTCGCCCTTCAAGAGTATCATACAAGATCACCGTGAGGCCGAGACCACGGTATGAGAGGTGAAGGCTTTGGAGCGCAGTGTTGATGAAGGCTTCATCCGAGGTTGAAGGGGACACGCCAGATCGCAAGCTGGGAGTCGAGGTCCTTTCTCCTACAGCTTCCGACCCTTCAATACGACGAGGATGACTCGATAGTTCTTCATCATCTACATGAGACCATTACATCGAATAGTTCCTTTATGTTGTAAAATGTTGTTGTAATATTATTTCTGATTGATTTGTATGTTCAAGAAATATTAACAATCCACAAAATTATTTGTGAATATGAGTTGTGTGTCAAAGTGATGATAAAGATTCGTAAGAGATCATCTGGGAATCCCTTTAGGATAATTCGATCTATTCTAAGATCATTACCGTGCTACTTGATGACAAATTTCACAATATATTCCTCTCGATCTATCCTAGTCTGCTGAGCGCTTACTCATGATGTTAACCGTTATGGAGAAAGTTGTAGCGCCTATAGAGGATTGCCAACTTATCCAAGGTTATTTATCGAGCTACTACCGATGTTAACTCAGATAGATCGATCGACCCCTGGGATCGATCCCTCAATGAGATACAACAACGATCTTGAGTCGTGTTTTAAAATGCAAGCATAAGCAAGAAAAAGTCACAATAAGTATGAGAACTTTAACATGATAGAAACATAAATCCAAACACCTTGATGCCAAGGTTGGACAATAAGTACGACAAACAAAGTATCGATAAATGTTTAATTCAAGCAATACAAACATACACGATGATAATGTTTTCCGATTCACTAGAATAAAAAAGTACATCACCGGTAGTCGAGGTTTGTAGCATTCCGTGCACGAGAGTCTTCCCATACTATCCTTAAGCTTGAACGCGCTTGATTTTAGACACCACCACATACCTGCCTTCCCAAACCGGTGAGAGTTTGTTCTTGTGGGCCTTTTCCTCCGAATGAGACTGAGGACGAGGTCCCCAAGATATTGGTCGGCTTTACCCTTCTGCTGAAACCTCCTTTTGCCGATAGCCATTCTGAGTGTCGACATGGTCTCTCAGAGATCCGATGGAATCGGCTTATCGCCGCTCGCATCAAAGTTATGGGGCGACCGACGTCGACCGGAATAATGCTCAAACACGGTATGCTTTCTCGTAGGGTCCTGATGTATGGCGGTAAGCCCAAAGAACATTGATAGCTTCTTCCATTGCCCCTGGTGGGTGTCTTTACTTTTAGATTGTCCCATTGGTGACTTCTCCATTTGCCGTGGGATGGGATACAAATGTCTGACGATATGCGCCTCGGCGTAAAGATGTGAATGTCTTCCCGTGAACGGCCCCACATTATCGTGATGATTTTGAATGCCAAACGACAAATATTTTTCCGCATAAATTGCGGCATTTGTGATTTTGGCCGTTCATTTCCACCCACTTCAAGTAAGTAATCAACGGCCAAGATTATGAATTTTCGTTGCCAGGTGGCAATGGGAAAGGGTCCCATTATATCGATCCCCATTGAGCAAAGGGCCACTCGGATTGTGGTGAGTTCTCTGAGATGGTGTATGAGTGAGATTGGAATGGACACTTGTTACACTTCTTTACAAACTCAATCGTCCTTCTTCATTGTAGGCCGGTAAAACCTTGCCTCATGATTTTGAGAGGGCTTTTCCTCCCAAATGTTCACCACAAATTCTGAATGAACCTCGCATTGCATAGTTAGCCTCAGAAGGTGGTAGACACTTTAAGTAGGGCCCTAAGAAGGGCTTGTAGAGTTCATCACCGATTATGGTGAAGTTCGCTCTACGTAGAGGCGGATAGCATCGGTGGGTATTGGCAAGGCCGCTTTGAAGAAAGGACATGATCGGGTCAATCCATGAAGATTCTTTTGGGTCCTCATTGTATCACCCAAGGGCCTTGAATCTTGGGAAAGTGGATGTCCTATGTATTTTCTCTTGAAAAGATCTCACTGTTGTTGGCTAACTTGGAGAGGCATCACGCTGGCGTGTTACGCTCCCCAGAATATGAGTTATCGATGGGTCTCGATTACGGCAGAAGTGACTTTGCCAAAAGGCGGTGCGAAAGCTGCGGATGGCGGTATCGAAGTCTCCTTCAACTTTGAGGCCACAAGGCGTGAGTCTGTGTAGATGGCTAAGTTACGGACCTCAGTCAATGGCGAGCCTTAGTCACACTCGAGGGCCTGTACTCGGCGACATTATTGGTGGTAGGAACTTTAGTCGGCAGTACTCTAAAGTTATTTTACTTGGGAGATAAGCAAAATTCTGCTCACTTTAGGAAGTACACGAAGCTCCATCAACATATAATGTCCATTGATTTGTCATGGAGTGATGAATGATTTGTTCAGGTGGTGATGGGATGGTACATTCTACAAGAAGTCGTGAGCACTTGTGACTTTATATCGGGCGTGGAAGAAAATGGATGTCAAACTCTCCAAGCTCGGAGACCACTTCATCAACCTTCCGGATACATCGGGCTTTTGCGAATAGTTCTTAATGGAAGATGAGTGTAGCGTTGATGGTGTGGGCACGAAAGTACGGCATAATTTTCGCGAGAATGCAGAAACTTGTCTTATCTAGTGGATAGCGTCCTTGTATCGAAAGGATTTTCTTGACATAAGTAAATGGGTCGTTGCAATGAATTCTCCTCGCGTATCGACCGACTTACGGCATGAGAAGAAGAAAGCAAGAAGATGTGACTTCTCTCCTTGGATAGGCTTTGATAATAGAGCTAAATAGACTCGAAGTTGCTCAGCGGTCGACATTCATCGTCCGGAATCCATTTCCTCGTGCACCCTTTTTATTTTGAAGAATGGTAGATACTTATCTCTGGCGGGCCAAGAATCGTGATAAAGCGCAATCCTTCCGGTCAAGCGTTGGACTTCCTTGATCGTTCTTGGAGGTGACATGTCCTTGAGTGCTTTTATCTTCTCGGGGTTGGCCTATCCGTGACCATGAACTAGGAATTTCCCAGGAAACTCAAAATGCACTTGCTTGGGTTGAGCGCATCTTGTAGTGTCGAAGAATGTCAAAACCTTTGCGGTCGAAATATGTTGTGATATTTCCAAGCTCTTCACCGATATCATCAACATACACCTCCATATTGTGCCTATAAGATCCTTGAAGATCTTATTCATAAAGCGTTGATATGTTGCTCCGGCATTTTTTAGTCGAATGGCATGACGATAGCGGTATAGTCCCTTTATGTTTGGAAGGATGTTGCTTCCTCATCTGTTTTGTTCATCGATTTGATTGTAGCGAATAGGCATCCATGAAGCTTCGACATCGATGTCACGATGTCGCATCAACTAGTTGGTCGATCGAGGAAGGGGAAGCTATCTTTTGGGCATGCGATTAAGGTGTGGTCGATGCACATTCTCCGAGGCGTTGGCCTTCTTGACTAACACTCGTTAGCCAACCGGTGGGGTAGTAGACTTCTCGAATGAACTTGACTTCCGAAGTTTGGTGATTTCTTGTTCTATGACTGCAATCGTTGAAGCGAAGGTTCTTTTCTTACGTATCCGCTTGTAGGTTGAGTCAACTTTGAGGAGTGCGTAATGACTTGGGTCAATGCGAGAATATCGAGATCGCTCCGGGCAAAGATATCTTGATTTTTGCGAGAAAATCTACGTTATTGATTTACGATGAGCGGCAACGATCCCACCTTCACCTTTGGCGATGGATCAACTTACGAGATAGGAAGACAAATTACATCTTCAAGCTGAGAAGCCCTTTGAGGCATCCTCATCTCGTAGGTCAGTTCTCGATGTTGAGGTTCTTGGCGTAAATGGCGGGCTTGCTTGATATAACGCGCTTGTGCTATCTTGATTCCACCGATGCCGGTGGTGTCGGAATTTCATCTTGAGGTGAGACGCAGAGATGTGTGCGAATATAGGCTGGAGAGGTCTCCCAAATATTGCATTGCAGGACTCGACTTGACTCAATAAATTGTATCAAGTGGGTTTGTCGGAAATTCTCCAAGAGTTGGGAAGGCGATTGTCCCTTCCACTATCTGGTCGATTATCAAATCCATGATGGGCGGGTTGAAGCTTCTCTCTTTATACCCATGCGAAAGTGGAGTAAAAGAACATCAACCGAACTCCCATTGTCGATCAATATCCTTTTAATATTGAAGCATGGATCACCGACCCACTGCGATGACAAGGGGATCTTGATGTGGGATCAGCCTCTAGATCTAAATCATCAAAGGTGATAGAATGGTCGAGACTTCTTCTCGGCTCTTGAAGGAGGCAATGAATATTTAGAATAACACGGCCCTCACGCAATTGTTCTATCTCTCCGGCCAGCTTGGCGGTTCCTCATGGTTGCCCCGGCATTTCTTTGAGTGGGTTGGTTTTGTATAAAAGCGGCCTAGATACCCACGGCGTATTAGTCTTTCAATCTCCTCCCTTGGTGGCACTCTTGATGGTGTGCCCTTGCGGTGAAAGTGGCAATTTCTCTTGATTTCCAATTCCGGGCTTTAAAGGTGTCTGGCCACTTCTATCCTCTTCTGAATAGGGTAGGATGTTCGCATGGCGTGTTGAGAGCGTATATTTCCTCTGATTGAGTCATCGAGGTTATTCTTGAGGAGGTTTTGGGGGAGGTTCTTGCCTCTCTTCTTTTACGAGATGTTTGAACATCACCTTTGGGAACCTTCTTCTTCTTTGCTTGGTGGTTCAATTTCGATGAAACGATAGCTTCGTGAGATTTGTGCCTCTATTCGTGGACGTCGACATAGGAATGGGTGTCTCGCATTAATGATGAATAGAGTATCACGGAGTCCTCAGCACGCCCCTCAAAGTTACGGATCTACTCACGGTATCTGTCGGGCTTGAGAGGAGAACCTCGAAGTATTCTTTGAGGGACTCTCCATCGTTGATTAGGGAGATGTGATGAATCCATGATTCTCTTGTTACGAGAGCTGTTCTACAAAAAATCGGCGAGCTCTCCAAATGATGGACGGACCCCTTAGCGGCGAATAGAACCAATGCAATCTGTCCTTTGAGTCGGGAATACGACACTGAAGAGTCATTTACGCGAATGTGCATGATCGTTCGAAAGTGATCGATATGCTCGTCTGGATCGGTTGTATTAATCGTGGTCCATCTTTGGGAAGCTTGAATCTCGTCGAATGGTATTGCGAGATGATCTCGTGGCGAGGCGAGTTTTGGAAGAAGCGGCGGGAGAATGGATCATTCAGTTGTTTTAGAACTCTTCACGCATCGTCGTAGTTCATCGCGTATAAGGTGGCGTGGAGTTTCACCGTCTGGTGAGCCATTCGTGGGTGAGTAAATTATCGAAGTTCGACATCACGGATGTGGTGCCAAGGGTTTCTACTTGTTGATCCGGCATTCCGGGTAATCATTCTCGGAAGAAAATGGATTATCTTTGAGGGCGTCGGAACGCTCTTCCGGGCGTGTTGGAGCGTTTTCGGTCCTCTCGCGAGTCGAAGAATTTCGTTACGGGAATCCTCCATCCTTTGAGCGATCTTCCAAAGAGGGGCGGACCCTCACGGGAGACAGTGCATTATGTAGAAGTGTTGGAGACTTGGCGTCCTTGATCCACGAGAATGAGGAGGCGTTGGGCGCAAACCCGTTTACCAACCATATTGGAGATATAGCAATGGGGAAGCTGTTTATCCACGGCGTAAACATTGCGTCTTAGAGAATTTTATTCCGGTAGATCGAGATCTTAGCAAAAATTATCCAACACCTGGCGGGGATATGAACCAGGGGTTATCATTGGAAAACGTTAAGGAAAAAACCACGGGCCTTGCCATCTGTAGAACTTTCACTATGTGTTCAAAGATCTGAGGTCCTTGCTTCGTTAGTTGGAGAAGAAGGTGTTTCTGGGGAAACAATATTAGAGTGTAGAAAAAAAAATGTATCGGTCAACTCCAAAGGAGAAGTTTCCCAAAAGCGGCGAGGCGATCTTAGGGGCAACCTCTTGATCTTGAGGAGAAAGGAGCAAGCGTCTTTTCCCTAGTCAGGCGATCTCCTAGGCGAGCTCACGATCTTGAGCACTGGTGGTGGCGGTGGTGATAGATCGTCGGCGTCGAGTGGTGGTTCTCGAGCTCTCAGTCTTCAAATCGATTGGGTCCTCCCAGGTGAGAATGAAGCTCTATTTATAGATTTTGGGAGTGGCGGGGCCTTGTAAATGGAAAACTCCAACCACTCCCATGGGGGCGATGCGATCCCGTCGACGGTGTATTTTGATGATGGGTGCCTTAATGATCGAATTGGGTGATCTTGGATTCGTTGGATTAGTCTTGTGGCAGCTCGATATTATGTCGATTTTGGTGACCATTTGGCGGATCGGGATCCATTTTCGTCTCGATAGCTTGATCGAGTCGATTAGCGGATCGGTATGCTGATGTTGCTATGTTGTCTCATCGAGAGGTCGGTTTATTTGTAAGTTTCTGAAATCGATGATTAGATCGAAGCATTTAGAAAATGCCTTGAGATTAAATTGATCGGTTAATTTTAGAATGTATGATAATAATTTATAGTGATCATAATCTTTTTTTAAATGTAACATACATGAGTGTGTACAAAACTTGAAGAAAAAAAAATTTATAATTAAAAAAATAATAATTTCAGATTAAATTTATTTAAATATTTGAATTTGATGTGCATTTGAAATTATCTCCTTAAGATTTTGACAAATCAAATAGAAGTCTTGTAGTAAGTATAAGGATGTAAATTATTTTTATTTGAAGATTAAAATGCATATTAAGAAAAAATTTATGTAATTTTCTTTTTTTATAGCACTCGCTAGAAACTATTTATAAATCTTTTATAAAATAGAATCATTGTTTTTAATCATGATTGAAGGTTCTATTTTAGTAGCTATTTCAAATGAAATGGCTACTTTTTTTAATCATAGATGTATCGCAATTTGATTTATATTTCATCTTTATTTTAAACAACACATACAAATTTAATCTTATAAATTAAATCAATCCTATGCAAATTTTTCATTCTCTTTATTATTATGTAGGAAACTTCTAAAATGCTTTTGAGGATTCAAATCAAGCATAAACTAATTATAATTGTTAGACCAAATTTTAATCATGAGTTTTAATATTTTCAAGATGTATTCATCCCCAAATCTCTCTCTATCTCTACTCTCTCTCTCTCTCTCTCTCTCTCTCTCTCTCTATTTCTTATTTATGATTCTACTCTTTTCATATATATATGTATATATATATATATATATATATATATATATATATATATATATATATATATATATATATGAGTTCTAAACTATATTTGTTACTCTTTGTTATTTAAAAGAAATTATTATTTGTATATTTTTTATTGAAGGTAAAATTATTTTTTGAATATTTTCTCTAAATAAAAAGAAAAATAAAAGCAAATAAAAGACAAGTAAAAATTTAAAAAAAAAAAAAAAAGAAAATTAAAGAACAGAACTTCTCCCATCAAGATTTACATAAATTGGTATCAAACTCAATATTGATAAATCCCTAATTTTGTAGAATAATTTTTTTTAAATATGGACCTAAATTATAAAATTTTTAATTTTAAAAAAAATACATATTGTGCTACTTTTTCTTAGATGTTTCTAGTAGAATTCATAGTAGATTTTTGTCCGCGAGCGGTCAGCACCTTCTCTTTAAAGAACAAACAGATCAATCACGGATGCTTCCCTCCAAAAGAAGTTCTGAGACCTCTCCTGCTTCACGTCGTCGTGGGGTTGGCGGAGGAAGTCGGTCCCCAGCTTCCACCCAAGGCGCCCGTTCCAAAGAGCGGGACCCACATGTCCTTTCTTCCCCCAATATCAGGCCAGGTTCGTTTCACGGTTCAATTTCTCCTGTTTCTTTGGGCTGATGCAGATCATACAGATAGATGCCTTTATCCGTTTCTCACCTCTCGCGTAAATCGTAATTAAATCACACCGGCGGGTTATCAGACCGGGTCGGGTGACTTGGGTCAGACCGGGTCAAATGCGGTCCTAAAATTATCGGGCAGTAATAAATTAATAAACGATTCTCACCGCTTTTCATTTGGAATAAGTTTAATGATATTTATATTAAACCGACCCACCTTCATTAATTTCGTATTAAAAAAAATAAATTTTTTATTTTTTTATAAATAGTGATAATTATTATTTTATGTTGTAAATAATGAAAATTAATTATAGTTTTATATCCATATTTTTTAAAAACACAAATACTACATTATTTTGTCGAACTTAATAATACTATCAGAATTTTATAAGCATTATTATATAATATTATTAGAAAAAATAGAGATGAAAAGTCTTTTTTCTTACTTTATTGATTAAAAATTTATTTTATTGAAAACAATTGTTGATGATCAATTAATTTTTTAATGATAAAATCTACTTTGATTGCTCCATCTTAACTAAAAATATTTATGTGCATTTTTTTTCTTATTTGCTGAAATTAAAGTTTGAATTTTTCTCATATTTGAATGTTACTTAAAAGGATAATCATATTCTTTTACGATAATAATAATAATGATGCCAACATATACATTTTTTAAAATGGAAAACATTCATAAATTATTGATCATCATATTCTTTCCAGTTATGGCAACAAACAAAAATAAATAAATTTTATATTGCAACCTTTTTTATGCTATAAAAACTTGCCATAAACAACTGGCAATAAAATTAAGAATGGTGCAGCCGTTATGCATTTTAAATTTTGAATAATGTTTTTCTTATATTTATGTGTAATATAAAAGTTTATCCTCTCCTAACAATTATTATTATTATTATTATTATTATTATTATTGTTTATATATTGGCTTCACTCATTTTTTTAAAATCATTTTGAAAATACATTACTTCAAAAATCTAAATATTTTAAATCTCAAATAAAATAATTATTTGAAAATTTCTGTCACAGTATATATATATATATATATATATATATATATATCCTATTTTAACAGTAATATCTTAGCTTAGGAATCACTTAATTGTTAGTACATAAAAAAGTTAAATTTTTTTATGTCATTATTTTATTTTTCATTTGAGTATATATAAAACCATTATTTTTCATATAATTTTTAAAAATCATCAAATGTAAAACAATATAATATTTAACTAAATAAATGAAGTAACAGTTTTTTTTTCAATATAATTTCTAAGTTCAAACGGCCTTTATGTTTATTGGCGAATTCATAACTATAATGTTAGAGTATTATGATAAAATAACGTTTTTTTTTCAAATTTATTAAAAAATTTAAAAATCTTATTTTGGTTGAAATTTTTTTCTGTTTTTTTTTTTGAATAAAACCAAAACTACAGTTCAATTTATTGATAATAGTTAAGAGCCAGCAAAAGCCCAACAAGACATCTGGGCGGGTTGATCCCACGAACCCGACTGAATTCCCATTATTAAATGACCAAATTCTTCAAAGTGATGATCAGCTCACCGGCCCAGTCGAGCCGATAACAGCTATAAACCGCCGTTTCCCTATAAATAGCAGTCCATACCGAAGGAATAACAGCAGAATCGAGAGAAACAGAACCGGAAAGAGAGAGAAGAGAGAAATGGCGGATGCCGTGCAATCTTGGAGCATCGACACCATCCTCGAGAACCATTTATCCCATAAGGGCTCCAAGGACGACGATGATCAGATCTGGGACGATAAGACCATTCAGGCGAAGAAATGGCCGGCAGATCCTGCCGAATCCTTATCCAATGCTCGTCACGAATTCGGCGAGCATGGCGGCGTCAACATGTCGATCGAAGCGTCCGCCACGTTCACGGTCATGGAACCCGACACGATGCGGAAGATGTTCGCCGGCGAGCTCGGCCCCGAACACGATTTCTACATCTACAGCCGACACTTTAACCCCACCGTTCTGAACCTTGCCCGCCAGATGGCCGCTCTTGAAGGCACCGAAGCCGCCTACTGCACCGCCTCCGGCATGTCCGCCATCTCCGCCGTGCTCCTCCAACTATGCCCTAGCGGATCTCACATCGTCGCCTCTCGATGCCTTTACGGCGGAACCCACGCACTTCTCTCACGATTCTTCCCGAGAGCCGCCGGGATCCGGACAAGCTTTGTGGACATCAATGATATGGAAGCTGTTAGGGCTGCTGTGAGGGAAGGGGAGACGAGGGTGATTTATGCTGAGACGATGTCGAATCCAACGCTAACGGTGGCAGATATACCGGGGTTGAGTGCGTTAGCACGGGAGAAGGGGCTGATGCTGGTGGTGGATAATACTTTCACGCCGATGGTGGTGTCGCCGGCAAGATTGGGAGCTGATGTGGTCGTGCATAGTGTTTCCAAGTTCATAAGCGGCGGCGCCGACATCATCGCAGGTATGTGGCCGTACTTCGGATGCCCTTAGTGTGGAAATCGCCTAGTGCCCTCTTTTTTTTTTTTTTCTATTTTATTTGAAAATCTATAAAATTGCTATGGAATGTTCAGGACCTACAGGTTTGTGATTGTCGGTGCTTGTCGCTAGCACTTGGTATCATTTTTATCAAGAAAAAAACTTGGATCAATTTTGATTAAAATTTAATCATGATTTTTTTAAAATCTTTAAATCTATTTTACATATAAGAATTAATTGATTAATCATATTCTCTGTTCATTTTAAAATACATTTGAGAGTGTGATACAAATAACATAGAAGAAGATAAGGAGTCAATATTAATTTAAATTATCTTTAAAAATGTCCCGATTACAATAGTATAAGAATTAAAAATTAAAACTTTTATTGGCATATACTTATTCAATATTAAAATAATCAAGAAATATATTTAGCTTCTTTTAAAAATTTTTTAGAAAATTTTATGATAAAAAATTATGATAATTATCCGAAAGTTTATATCACTTTTTTTTAAATTGCTTTTTTACAATAATTTTGTAATCATTATCCACCGTCTCTGCTTGGCATTAAAATTTTAACTCCCTGCGCCGATTCGATTCCTGGTGAAGCACGTCTGGTGAATTATGAAGTGTGACCACACGCGAGCAATTGACAGGTGCAATACAATAATATTTTCACCCAAGATGTGAATGTGTGGATACCCATTCCAAAAAAAAAAAATCATTAAAAAAAAACTTAAAAGTTGTCTCAAACTGACCATCAGTCCAATTGAATCCTGCGTTTGAAGCACGTGCTATGTTCAACTTTATAACTTGCACCCATCTTCTATTGCCTCATTTGGTGGGCGACTATATATGAATGATAAATATGATATTAGGTTTTTTTGAGATTAATTATAATAATATAAAATATTAGAGGAATATCCATTATAAAATAATAGTAATAAAAAAAATAAAAAACACACTTTATAACTTGCGACAGATTTGTCCACAAGCCTAAAGCCATCTGGCCTTATCATCGGGGAAGATGGCAACAGCTCACCTCCGTCGTATGATAATATCTTATTCTTTATTGGGCCTCATATCCCTATTCCCTTAGAATAATGCACAACTTAATTAAATTTTAATTTATAAAATCCTAAATAAAGATATATATATATATATATATATATATATATATATGTCTAAGCTGTCACATTACTCATTTCGTAACCATAAAATTCACATTTAAAGTCTCAAGCTTGCAGTTCCAGCACGTTGTCGGCTTACATGGCTACACATATATATGCAGTTGTAACCATTCAACTATATATATATATATATGTATATATATATATATATATATATATTATAATACATATTTTTTATTGTATTATTATTTTTTGTGCAACTGATTGACAGATAACTGTTCTAAACTATCAGATAAATATGCATCTTAGCATAATGATTAAGAACTTTAATTTTTAATCAAGAGATCTTGAGTTTAAATTTTTATATATGTATTGTGTGTAAATTTAAGATTAAATTCGTTCAAATATTTTCAAACAAATCAATTGATTGGATATTTATACAAATTTTGATCTCAAGAATTAAAAGCTAAGCATTCAATCACTAAGCTTTTAATTAATTAGAATCTTCACTAATATATTTGTGTAAGTATTTGTATTTTTATTATGTCATTTAATTCGCTGAGAATATTGATTAATAAAACTATGTATTGTATAAATAATTCATTGTGTTTATTTTTTTTGCTTGAACGTGAAAAATGAAGGAAAAAAAGACTTTTTGATAATGTTTTTTTTAGTTGTATGTGATTTAGCTTTAATAAATATATAAAATTTAATGTTAATTTATAATAGCTTAATAAAAAACTAAATTTTCTTTTATTTCTGGCAAAATCGTATTAGTATGTCGTCATAAAAGTTTGTTGGGCTTTCCGATGCAGGTGCAATATGCGGCCCAGCAAGCCTGGTAAACTCCATGATGGACCCGCAAAACGGAGCCCTGATGCTTCTCGGGCCGACGATGAACGCCAAAGTCGCCTTCGAGCTATCGGAGCGGCTTCCCCACCTCTCCCTCCGCATGAAGGAGCACTCCGCGCGCGCCATGACCTACGCCTCCCGCATGAAAAGGCACGGCCTCAAAGTGATCTACCCGGGCCTGGAGGACCACTCCCACCACGCCCTCCTCCGCTCGATGGCCAACCCGGGCTACGGCTTCGGCGGCATGCTGTGCGTCGACATGGGCACGGAAGAGCGCGCCAACCGCCTCCTCCATCACCTACAGAACACCGCCCAGTTCGGCCTCATCGCCGTCTCCCTCGGCTACTACGAGACCCTCATGTCCTGCTCCGGAAGCAGCACCAGCAGCGAGCTGACGGAGCAGGACAAGGCGCTCGCCGGCATTTCGCCGGGCCTCATTCGTATGTCGGTGGGTTATAGCGGTTCCGTCGAGCAGAGGTGGGCACAGTTCGAGCGGGCGCTAGCTGCGCTTGCCAAGGATAATGTGGCGGCGCCCCAGCCGCCGCCGCCCATATCATCGCTCTCGTATGATGCTAATAACTGATACTGTGTTTGGGTGCTATATGGCGGGGTTTAGTGAGAGAAGGACAATAAGAAGGGGCGGCGGTGGGGTTGTGGGTGTCTGTAGATTTCTCCGTTCGTTTGAATTTGTGAGTTGTGTGCTAGCGTAGTTATTTTGATGGTGTTGCCCTTCTATGATGAACCTTAATAAAAATTTCTATGCGGGAAGTTGCACTGTTAACTTAATCGTATGTATTCAAATATTATTTTGATGTATGTTGTGTTGGCCCGTAGCCCTCTTTGTCCATAGTGCCCTTTCTTTCGTTTTTTAACAGATTACATTATATTATTATGTTTGATCTGAAAAACAAGATAGCACAGAGGCTATAATATATCAAAATATGGTTTTATTATCATATTTTGTTACAATTATTTTACCATAAAGTGATTGTTTTAGAAAGATGTTTAAGCACTTGCATAGTAAAATATCATAAATAAAACTTCATCAAAGTAGCAAAATTTGTTTGGTTCGCATTTGAATATTAATGATCATATTCAAACATTTCAAACGTTTGGTTCTGAAGTAAAATAAAATTCTAGTATTTCAAATCACAGAAAGATTCGTATTATTGGAATTTGGTGAATTCAAATCTGCCGATTAAATCTGAATGATCGTGGTCATCGGATCGCGGCCCATCGCCGTCGGCATTCTTAACCGCCGCATACCTCCGGCCGCCAGCCACTACCCGCATGCACCCCGCCCGTGGTATGCGGTCGCGTCGCCGTCGCCGTCAAAACCGGTTCTTTACATTATATTTTATCAATCAAACAAAAAAAAAATCATGAATTTATAAAACTATAACATTATAATCGCTTTTACCATTTCTTGTATATTTGAATACAAGAATCAAACACTCATGAAGTTGAAAAGTTCTATCTAAAATACTAAATGGGATTTCACATAAATGTTGTGGATGATCTAATTGTTCGGAAAGTTTCTTTAAAGAACTCCTTTAAGAGAATTTTATGGGATATTCCTTTAAAAAATGTATGTTCATATTTGTATTAAAAACAATTTTTGTGGTGGTAGGATCATGTTTTAGATAGAGATTCATTGTGGCACGTAAGAAATTCATTCATTAAAAAGCTTGTTATGGATCAATTTTATTTTGTATTTATATATACATATATATTATTTTAAAAATATATATTTATTTAATACAATTTTTTTAAGTATTTTTATTTTTCTTATTTTTGAAAAAAGAATCACATTATTTTTAAAAATATTTAAAATAATTTATAGATAATTTGAATATTTTTAAAAATAATTATCACCCTAAACCCTATTTTATTTTAAATCAAAATATAGGCAAAATAAAATGAACTCAAACAGCTCCTAAATTTTACTTTGGTTGGGCTTGTTTATGAAAACACATAAATATTTCTCTCTCTCTCTCTAACTCTCTCTCTCTCCTTCCATTTGCAACATGATATGTGCCGCCCCTATTTTGTAATATGCAGCTCTTTCTAGAGGACGGTTCTTACCTCAAGAAATGCGTCATGGCTGAATTTGTCACCGGTAGTTCAAATCCTGTTGGGAAATCTCAAAATAAGCCCATTAATATCAACAGGAAGAAGCAACTTCTGGAGCAGGCAACCTGTGGAGAAAGCTTCTGGGGGTGGTACAATCATAAAAATGTCATTTTTTTTACTAAGCATCCCCACCACAGTCAGGGATGTGCCCTCCCTGATGAAACTGTTAAATCTCAAGCGAAATCAAACATTTTGTATGTATTTTAATATTTTAGGAGGATGAAAATGAAGTGACAAAGTTCTGGCGAAAAAACAAAAAAATTCATACCCTTCTTTGAGATGGAGTGAGCGAGCTTCAAGTGGAAGGGACCTTTCTTCTAGCCATTTCTTCAGAGTAGAAGATATTGATCTGTTTTTCTTTTTCGTATTTACTATTAGGTTTTCGCTGACAAGAGGAATAACTTTAGAATCAGAACCAGCTTTCACTAGAGCTCTGATTCCAGATTTTGCATCTGTTATGTAGAAGTCAGCAGTAAGCCTCTGTGAATATTTGAAAACAAGAGAAAAATAACGGATCAGCAACGTGCTTTTATAAAAATGGTAATGAGTTTGATGGAATTTGTCAGCATACACCAATATTTATATGTTTGAAGGAGCTTATGATGAAAAACTGTGTATTTATAAGGTTAGCATATAATTTTAAGCTGTTGCATCTATTGCTAATTTCTAAGGAAAAATCAGTAACATCTTATCCAAAGCCTCTTGAAAATACACCAATATATGAATCATGGATAATTGTAGTCCATTCAATTAAAGAAATGGTAGTTCATGAACATTCATTTAAGGATATAACACATCTAGAATATGATCTGTATTTGTCATATAAATCTATCATTGAAGTTGAATTTCAATCAGCATATATATAACATATTAGATCCACTAGCATGAATTTATAATTGATCATAAGTCAAAAATAGAGTTTGAGGGTAAATTAAGCAAAGCAACAACAACAACAACAACAACAAGCCTTAATCCCACTAGGTGGAGTCGGCTACATGAATCCTTCATTGTGTCCTATTATGTGTGTCATTTAATTCAAGTGTACTAAGATCATTTTTTATACATCTTAACCAAGTCTTTTAGGTCTACCTCTACCTTTCTTAACATAATCTGCATCTACTCTCCAATTGGGTCATGGACGGTCTTTTATGTGGCCAAACCATCTAAGGCGACTCTCTAATCTTATCTACCATATTTCTCAACTTTTCCCGAACATACTCATTTTGCATTCTATCTCTAAGAGTAAAGCCACTCATCCACCTGAGCATCCTCATCTCTATAACACTTAACTTAGTCTTATGCTTCTCTTTTATTGGCCAACATTCTGCACCATGTCATTGCAGGTGATGTTAAATTGAATGAATCGCAATTGATAAGGTTGTTGAATCAAGAATTTGAACCAACACAGCTAGTGAAACCACCAAGCATGCTTGCAATCATGGAGAACAGGTGTGGCAAGCACAAAGAGCAGGGTGAGTAGGCACAGACAGCACAGAGAGAGAGAAAGAGAGAGAGAGAGAGAGAGAGCAAATGCACGTGAGATGACAATTGTTGATCAAGAGAAGAAAGGAGAACTAATATGGTTGTGCTACCGTGGTTGAGGAGAGAATCCTACATATTATTGATTGTATATTGGTGCTTGTATATAGTCACATAAAAAAATACCAAGAAAACAATAAAGACGAAAATTTTCTCAGTTAAAAGGATATAAAACATTAAAAAATATCTTCCTAATTTAGCATATTTCAATGATAGCTATTTCCAATCTAGTATTTTCTTACAATAATAAGACTCTATTTGGATTTAAACTCAAATAAATTTGATTTATTGATGTATCTCTATTTGCATAGCCAAGGTTAAGAAGCCATCTACTTTCACTATATTATTATACAAAAAATATTCAGCTAGATCCTCTTTTTCCTCTTAAAATATCCTCCTTTCTTCACACAATTCCAAAATTGCAACGTTGAGAATTGTCCAAAGGCGTGAACAACTGAGAACTGCACAAGCTCAAAACTCTACTCTCAATATCACTCTCTTCGGCACCCCCGCCTAGTTCATCCCTCTCTCCAACAAAGATGAAATTGAAATTTAAAAAGATGATCAAAGTAATCCAAAAACAAAATTGAGAGAAGAAAGAAGATAACTTCCAAGGGTCCAACATCACCTATCAACTCCATTCTTTGGTCTTGTTTTGTCTTCTTCTACTACTTGAAAACATAAAGTGCCCTTGCATGTGAAAATACATATGGCATTTCTGAAATAGCCTAGCCTTCAATGGCTACATTCACTTGCATGATAAGTCATAAATTATGGCATGCTAATGCATCATTCTCATAAGTACACAACAGCATAGCATTTGATCCATATCTTTATAATAAAAATAAAAATAACGTAATGTATGAATCTAACAATTGAAGATTGTGGTTCTTATGGATTATATCCTTCATCCACCCCAAACAATATATGAAAAAAAGGACTGTGGAAGCGATATTAATGCAAAAGAAAGATATCAGTTACCTACCTCCAAATATGCCAACTTCCAGCAAAAGCATCTGTCATTAGCACTTGCAATCCCTGATCCAGTATGGTAGTCGTTACTTGAAATCTTAAATCCAAATCCGCTATATTCATATAAAAGAGTTGACGTATATACACATCTTTCAACTTTTTCATATGAAGATTCTAAGGGAAAATCACCACATTCTGCAAGCTGCGTTCACAAATAAAATAAAAAGAAATTAATAAGATTAAAACAACTTCATAGACTACAAAAGAAACATGGGGATGAAAATTTCTTAAACAGGTGAAACTCATTTCTAAAACATTGGTCATAAGTATAGAGTGCATAAGCTAGAATTGCAAACCCTTTAAAGCTAAAGTGCAGATGAATTAATGCTTCAAAGTACAATGCCATATTCAATTAGAAATAAGATGGCCATATCCAACTTAATAGATTGCTCCAAAAGTCAAATGGAAAATCTTAAAAGTTGAGTAGATTGTGGAAGCATGCCAAAAGAATACATTGGATAAACTTTTTAGAAGCATATACAATCAAAGTTTCAAAACTGTTCACAATCTTCTCTATTGCGAAAAAGAAAAAAAAGGTTCCAAGCATAATAATCACAAAATATCCTCATACTTCCAAAATTTCTTCATCGTAACACTGTATGCCTACTTTTCTGTTTTCCTGAGTCTGAAAGATACAACTGACATAATCTTGAATGATGGTTAAAACACTCCATATGATTAAGATAGGGTTTAATAATTTTTCACATGATAAGATCAAGCTGTTCAACTTAGAAATAAATAACAGATGGAAAGACTAAACAAATGATTAACAGAGTTTTAGTAAGATTCATGCCTAGCTAAAATCATCTTCCTTGAACTACAGTAACTCACAACACTAGAAATAGAATTTATAGAAGAAACAAAAAAAAGTTACAGTGCACATCAAACAATTGACACCTAATAGACAAACAGTGGGTCCAAAACTGTTAATAGTTGATGTTCTCTCTCTCTCTCTAATCACTCATTTCTACTCTTAATGAACCTCTCTTTGAGGTATCTAATTTCTAAATCTTTTGACTTATCAATAATCCTAAGTTTTCCTAAAACATACCTTTATATAAACAAGGAACGTAGGTTACTATAAAAAACTGAGAAAGTTTACTACAAGTAATCATAGGCAAAAGTTGAGAAAGTTACGAGCATGCGTCACTGATTTTTGAACTAGAGCCAAGCGTTACTCACTCGCTCAAGAATGGAGCCACTCAACTCTTAGAATTAAGTGCTTCCCAAGAACTTTTTGACCTCCTCTCCACCAGAATAAGTGCTAAATCTTATCAGCTTCATCAAATCTCTCTTTGTAGTAAACTAGTTCTCAAGAGATTTCCCTCCTCCGCATTGCAGACCTCTCAGGAATCCTCTTAGTAGTATCCCAATCTTCTTGGCTTCTCATCCAAGCATCTATATAGACAATTAATCTCTCAATCATACACTCCCTTTTAAGAGGTGATTCATTCATGTGAACCAAGATGAACATGAGGAAACAAAGTAGTTACTCTCCTAAGTAAACCACTTAGCTTTAGAGCCCACCCGTTCTTTTCTTATCAATTTTATAGAGCGCCTTATGTGGAGACTCTAAATAGTTTTGGTTTTTTACATTCACATAAAGTATATAACCATGTAGATAAGCAACGACAATTGATATGTGTTGTCTCTAATCTTCTTGAAAATCTTGGATGGATCATGCCTAATTGGTTTGATTTTTTTTGAACTCCCCACCTACAATCTCTCATTATTGAAGTCACACAAAATCTCTTTCATATTTCTTTTTAACTCGATGACAATCATGCCGACATTTGTAAGTTGTAACTTTGTTGTGACTTAGAGAGTTATTTTCTAGCTCTAAATGAATTGTTTAAATCCCTTCTATAAATTTATGAGTCTCCTTAAGTCTTTAATCTTTATTCTTGGAAGTTGCTATCGACTCTACCTAAAACTCCAAGTCAAATGAACTTTAAAAGCAAGTATCCCAAACATGTTAAATACACTTTATAAAACTGTGCATCATTCTGTTGAAGCCAAATCAGAAGTAAAGCTTTTCCCCTAAACTTATGTGAAAATTTACAAAAAAAAAAAATTATGTGAAAAATTAAATAAACTTAAAATGATTTAAATGGCATAAAATCAATTCAAATAATCAACCACCCTAAACCCTGTTGAAGCAAATTATCCACATATTAAGAAGCATTGCCTAACTTTAATCTTCACATCCCAAAAGCTATCACATTACATGCTTTCTCATAAGATGAACTTGATCTCTAGACTCTAGCGCCCAGGATGGGGTCGCATTCCAAGCCGCCGCATGCAGATCGACGCGTGGGTTGGGATCACCTCGGGGGCACCGTCGTTCTCTCAGGCTCCGCACGAGACAACGCGGGCTGTGCTCACAGCTTTCACCCACCCCTCATTATCCGCAGAGGCGACGACGCTCTTCCTGCGCCGAAGGCACGACACCACCAGCGTCCATGCCTCGGACATGCACCCATCGGGGGGACGGAGTTGGCCTGAGCAACGACAGCCTTGACGGACATGCCCTGGGGCGGCCTCGGGCGCAACTTGCGTTCAAAGACTCGATGGTTCGCGGGATTCTGCAATTCGCACCACGTATCGCATTTCGCTGCGCTCTTCATCGATGCGAGAGCCGAGATATCCATTGTCGAGAGTCGTGTCCATCCGCATGGGCCACGGCCTCCACGCCACCAAGCGGCGGGGCCGTGCCTTTATATTTTCCCTTGGCGTGGGCTGCGCGGTTTGTGTTTCATCCGTCCGGCCGTGCCACGCCCCTCCGGGGAGGGGCGGCGGCAGGGGCGATGGTCGCGGCAGCCTTCCTTCACTAGTTCTGAATCGCCGATGTGTTTGGTCGACAATAATCCTTCCGGGTTCACTGAAACCTGTTACGACTCTCTTTCCTCTAAATGATAAGGTTTCAATGAACTTCTCCCGAGTGTGGCGGCGGACCGCTGCGTCCGGATCCGAACACTTCTCCAACCATTCAATCGGCAGGAGCGACGGGCGGTGTGTACAAGAGCGGGGACATAGTCAACGCGGTGATAACTTCGCTTACTGAATTCCTCGTTGAAGACCAACAATTGAAATGATCAATCCCATCACGATGAAATTTTCAAAGGTTACCCGGACGTAGGCCAAGGCTATATACTCGTTGAATACATCGATTTAGCGCTCGCCCGTAACATCTAAGGGTATCAGACTATTATTGCCTCAAACTTCCGTGGCCTAAACCGCCATAGTCTCTTTAAGAAGCTGGCCGCGGAGGTTGAACTCCACTAAATAGTTAGCGGTGAGGTCTTGTTAGTTCGAAACCCAAATCGCTCCACCAACTAAGAACGGTCATACACCACCCATAGAATCAAGAAAGAGCTCTCAATCGTCAATCCTTCTATGTCCAACTGTAGTTTCCGTGTTGAGTCAAATTAAGCCGCAGGCTCCACTCCTGGTGGTGCCCTTCCGTCAATTCCTTTAAGTTTCAGTATTGCGACCATACTGTGGGATGGCAACAATCTAGCCCGAATTGCTTCTTTCGTTGGTGAACCAATTGTGGATGGACAACCAAACCAACAAATGGGGGCAAAGCACATATGCACGGATCTATGTCAAAGTTGACCTATCAAAGAGACTCCCTCCTGGGATATGGATCAATGGCTTCAAAGGCCGCTTTTTTCAAAAAGTAGAATATGAAGGAATTGCTCAACTATGTTTCCATTGTGGAAAAGTAGGACACAAGCTTGAAACTTGTCCGGATAAAGCAAAACTTGACAAGGCCATGGCACCCACCAGCAAGCCCAACAACTCTCCTAACCCACTACATCAGCAACCCACCCTTCTGGCAAATCAGGTGCAGAAAATCAGCAAGGGTTCAGCAAGCAGTTCAGGTACAAACCCAAGTGCTCAACTTGCTAAACCATCCACCATTGTGCAACAAGACTGCAACAGCTTGGACAGAAATCCTGCTGCAGATTTCAGCATTAAAACAGCTTCTGAAACCAAAAGGAAAGATCCTCTTGCTAATGCAGATTTCAGCACTATGCAGAATTTCTGCAGCAGTTCGGCAAGCATCCCCGCTAATGATTTCTGCATTTTTTTCAGCAGCTCAAACCATAGGAAAAGAAGATCTCATTGATGCTACAGCTCAACCTGACTTAGATAAATCATATGGGCCATGGACATTGGTGACAAGAAGGAAGAATCGGCCTCCTAAAGCAGAAAGCCAGAACAACATGTCCAAAGGAGACACTTCAAAACAAAAATCTGCTGCTGCACAAAACCAGAAACTGCAGGCAGATGGAAATTTCAGCACCCGTTCTAATAACTCCGAAGCAAATGGAGAAAGGTACTCAATGCAGGTTCCTCGTGACAAAGGCAAGGGGGAGCCATCCACACCACGCATACCAACAGTTTTTTCAATGCATTCGACAAAGGCAAAGAGATCACCAAAAGTTTTTCTACAAAAAAGAAATAGAAGATGCTAAAGTATTCAAACACAACAAGGCTAAAGTGGGCCGGGAGATCTCTAAAACAATTTCAGAGGAGTTGGGTCAAGCTTGGGAATGATCAAAGCAATACCCGCGAAAACGGAAAAAGGCGAATTCCATATCGACTGACGGAGGCCTCCCAGTAGCATCCACCCCTTGATTATAATGTGGAATTTGCCGGAAGTAAGAAGGCTACGGGCCACTATCTCTGACAAATTCTTGGAGAGCACCATGCTCTCTTCATCGGCCTTATTGAAACCAAAGTTAAGGACATCACCAGAAGGAAAATTGATAAAATTACTGGACGCAACTGGGACTTTCTACACCAACCTGCTGTAGGAAAATCTGGAGGCATCCTTGCTCTATGGAGGAATGACTTAATCACTTTCTCTCCGATTACACAGAATGAACAGTGCATTGTGGGGAACATCTAACTGCCTGACAAGACAATGTGGAGGGTGGCAGTCTGTTGTGCTAACAAGAATTACCACATTCGCCGTGGGATAATATAATTCCTTTGCTAAACACCGAAATTCCAGCAGTCGTGGGGGGAGATTTCAATTGCATCTATGACCCAAATGACAAGAAGGGGGGGACAATTTACCTTCTCTCTCTCCAAAAGATGATGGATTTTTTGACCAGCGGACCTCCATGAACTGAATTTTACCCAAGATTCACATGGACCAACAACGAAGATAAAAACAGTCGTATCTGAGTTCGTCTCGACCGCTTCCTCATCAACTCCATTGCCTCCAACCCTCTTCCTCTTGCACAGACTAAACACCTTCCAAGGGTTGCATCGGATCACTGCCCCATTGTCCTTCAACTCACTTCAGTGGAGAGGTGGAAATCACAACGGTGGCTAAAATTTGAAGACACCTAGCTTTCCTATCCTATGGCTTGGAAATTAGTTTGGAGGAGTTGGCAAGGCAACTATGATGGGCCCAGGGCTGAAAATTTGGATAGGAAATGCAGCCGTGCAGAACATATTCTACTAGAGCAAGAACAAGCTTAAAGACTTAAGTAAGCAAAGAGACATCCTTCAGGAGGAAATTCTGCAGCTACAGGTGGTTGATTGCTCCCATGGGATGATGAGCAAGAGAAGAAACCTCCATGTAAAAGCAAATGAGCTGAACTCTACCCTTGCTCGTCTATCTTGTTGGTGGTGACAAAGGGCCAAAGTCAGGTGGGCTAAAGAGGGGGATGCCAACACCCATTTCTTTCACACCGTTGCAATTGCTAGAAAGGTCCAATGTAAAACGATGGCGGCCTGAATATTGAAGACCCGGTCTTGATCCACCGTGCTTTTATGAATTTTTTTCAGCAGAAATCGAGAGCTCATCCTATCACTACTGCCAATTGGCCTTGTTTTGCTGAAAGTAACAAAATATCTTCCCAAGTTGCCGAGCTCTTGGAAGCGTACATCAATGAGGCTGAAATTTGGGAGGTGATCAAATCTATGGGTGCTAATCGTGCCCCTGGGATTGATGGCATCACAACTTCCTTCTACAGCGCTTTTGGAGAATCATTGGCCAAGATGTCGTGGCGGCTGTCAAGGAGTTCTTTTACAGTGGTACCATGGCCCCTCAGTGGAAGAAAACCTTAGTCATTCTCTTGCCCAAGTCCCCCAATGCTGATTGTCCTGCAAAATTCAGGCACATAAGCCTATGTAGAACTGCTTACAAGCTCGTAGCAAAAATCCTTGTGTCTCAGCTGAAGAACATTCTCCCCACCATCATTTCTGAAGAGCAGGGTGCCTTTATGCCTTCCCATCACTGTTTGGCGGCCCAGAAAATTATCAATAAATTCCAACACTCCACCTCCAAGGAGGGATTCATGGCCATCAAAGTTGATATGGAGCAAGCATATGACAAAATGAGTTGAGAAACTTTAGCTATAATTCTACAAAAATTCGGGTTACCAACGAAATTCCTAATTCCTCCAAGCATTTCTTCTTTACCCTCCCTCTTGCTAAATGGGCAAAGGATTGATTGGATTCATGCTAGTTGTGGGTTCCGACAGGGGTGCCCGCTATCCTCTTACCTTTTCATCCTCTGCTTAGAACTGTTATCTCTAGCCGTCAAACAACATAGTGCTGATTTTGGAGTTGCCATTACCAATGGGGGAACTCGCATATCGCACCTTCTTTATACTGATGATATCCTCTTCGCAACTAAAGCTTCTATGGCTCATGCTAAGGTCTCCTTCAAATTCGGAAAATTAGGATCAACGTGATCAATTCACAAAACCGTCATTCTGTTCAGCAAATCCATACACAGATGGAAGGCAAACAGAATAACTAGACTCATGGGCTTCAGAAGAGTTGAAGAGCTTGACTACTTGGGCATCAAGCTTGCTATGAGGAAGCTTAAAGCTGCAGATTTTCTGCAACTTCTGCAAAAGGCAAGGGACAAAACTAGCTCATGGGGAGTTAGACACCTTTCTATGGCAGGCCGCTTAACACTTATAAAAATTTCTTTGCTTTGTATCTCTATGTATCAAGCAACCCACACCGAAATCCCCAAGGGAATTACAAAGGAGATTGAGAAGCTTGCAAGAAACTTTCTTTGGCAAGGAAATAACAACCAACATTGCATACATTACATTCCTTGGGACAAAATCTGCATACCTACCAACAAAGAGGGCACGGCCTGCACTTGGCCGAGAGCTGGAATGGCCCTCTAAGGGCTAGAATACCTTGGGATTTCATCTTTAAACCTGATATGCTACTCCATAAGTGCTTGGCCGAGAAGTATGGGTTGAACCCATGGCTTAGAGAACCCAAGCGGGGGGACTCCAATTGCTGAAAATTATTCAGAATGGTGCTGCTAGCCTGAACCGAAATATAAAATGGAGGATTTCTAATGGTAAAGAGGTTGATTTCCTTAACTCTGCTTGGATTGCTGACCTACCTCTCTCTAAATGGCCAACTTTCATCAACATGGAATGCATGGAGGAATGGAATGTGGAGAACCTGATTGCTGATCATGGGAGTTGGAAATCTGAAATTCTGCATGTGCTGTTCGGTTTGGACCTTGCTGAATTAATTTTCAGCATTCCTATTGTGGAGGAGCAACAACATGATACTCTGGAGCTCATCAAGTCACCCTTGGGGACAACTCTTACCTCCACAATACACAAAATCTGCTTTGCTGAACTTCCAAGAAAAAGCTCTTTTGGTGGCGGCTCATCAAAGATTCCTTGCCAACTAACACTTGGCTTGCTCGCCGGGGATTAACCGATATTACCCTTTGCCCTTGGGGGTGTGACCAGGAGGAGAATGCTAAACACATTGTTGTCCAATGTTCCTTAACCAATAGCATAATTTAGATTTTGGCAAAATGGGGTTGTTTTATCCCAATTTTCAGCAACTTGTATGATTTGCTCCAAGCTCTCATTGAGGTACGCAATGATAACTTATGTTGGGCTAAAATGCATCGTGCTATTGTCTACCAGGTTTGGAGAACCCGTACTGCAAAGACTCACGGCCGCAGCCATGGTGCTCCAAAAAGTATTGCTGCCTCTATTCTTAGCTCCATCACGCATTCTTCCTCCTATCCTCTCCAGAAGCAATGGGACATCACCCAGTCCTATGAGCTGATCAAACCTACTTTGTGGTGTCCTCCCCCTCCTGGTTGGATCAAGGCGAATGTGGATGGCTCCCTCCTTCCCAATGGGTTGGTCGGTATTGCGGTGGTGCTAAGGGATGAAAATGGCAACTCCATCAAAGCCATGGGTCATTGTTTTCAGCACTGGGACAGCACATCAGTTGAATTGGCTGATATGCTCTACACACGCAAAATTATGGAGCCGTGGATGACCGAATATAAGGGCATTATCATTGAAGGGGATAATATTGGTGTGGTGGATCACCTCAAACTTTCTCTTAACAATGAAATATGGCAGAACCGACTTCCAGATGCTCGGACATCGACTTTCGAAGAACTTTCAGGTTATTTTTGCAGAATCCGGATTTAGGCGACTTACGTGAGATATAAACTACTATTTGATTTTGTATGGCATAGTTTAGATTGTCAAACTATTCCTCCACAGTGTTTTGTTCTTTTGGAAGAGGATAGGAAAAAAAAACTTGAGGCTCTCATTTCCACTCTTTCTTTCTCTCTCTAGGCTGAATTTTCCTAGAGCTTCTCTCTCTATGGCGAGAGGTAGCCGGCGGTCACCTCCTCCCCAAGACAAGCCGACGGGCAAAGGAGGACATGAAGGCAGCAAGAATGCAAGGTTGGATGGCTCCAGGAACGGCCATGGTAGCAAGGCTGCTGCCCAAGGGGAGGAATCACACCATTCAATGGAGCAGTCAGTATTGTAGCATTTCTTACAATGGAGCTATTCTTGGCTCGGGTGCTGCGACTAGCATGGAAGTGGATGGCTCGTCTCCACTTCAAGGATCTAGGAGTGATGCTGCAAGCTGCGACCACTAGGGACAATGGCAATTGAGTCGCGGTACTCGGTTGTATCGAACAGCGGCATGTAACCTACTCGGCTATGGCTACATAGCAGGACGACATGGATGTAGAAGGGCCTGAGGCATCGACGAGTGAACAATGACCTTGTTTGAGTGGAAGGGGCGGCAGACACTCAATGCACATTGCTCGGCCGGAAGGCCGGTTCTTCTGGGAGTAAGCCGCAGAAACACTCGATCCACCATTGTGCTTAAGGGGAGACAATCAGAGAACTGTGCAAAGCCCTTAGCTACTCTCCTGGAGGCAGAACGAACTCAAGACTTACAGAAATCGAGCAAATAAGCCATGACTACGGGTGCAGCTGACAAAGGTATGGTCGAACCTCTTGATCACTTGAATTTTGATGGGGCGGGTAGCCCAGCTTGTATGGACACCTCCACAGGTCAAGAAGATGTCAGACACCCATTGGTTGCTGGGGCGGCTACCACCGACCTCCATATAACTGATTGCCCTGCTCCGGCCGAATGCACACAAGTTGTTTGTGGAAATGCCTCAACAAGACCGACAGCCTTGTTTTGGGGAAATGACTCATGTTCTTATCATGGATATGTTCCACATACTACCAACCATAAGGACCACCATCAGAACTCCACGGATCGGACTTTATTTAGCACCCAAAGTCAAGCCAAGCTAAGGACATCAGCTAATCACCATGCGGCTGCACAGGCCAACCCATGGCAACGGAAAGAATTCATAAAGCTAGGGCCAGTGGATAGAACTTCAGCACTTATGGAGAATGGAACAACAATTATACTTGATGAACATGCGGTAGAGGATAATCAGATGAGACTGGAAAGAGTTCTTGTGGGAAAACTATTGGGGAAAAGGTCCTCTTCTATTTCCTCAATGCTGACATTCAACGCAAATGGAGTCAGTGGAGAAAATTCAAGCTAATCATGGTTGCTCCTGATTGTTTTGTGTGCATCTTCGATACCACAGAGGCAAGGAATGCAGTATTGATGATCGGGCCTTGGTTGTTGCGGGAAATGTAATTGGCATGGATAAATGGTCGCCAAGCTTCACTCCCAAATCACTTCATGGTTTATCTTCTCCAATCTGGGTGCAACTTCCTAATCTTCCCCTCCTCAATTGGGACAATGTGACTATGCATTAGGATTGATCTCTCTCAAAGACTTCCAACAGGTGTATGGATTCAAGGAAGAAATGGGAGATTCTTTCAAGCTGTAGAGTATGAAGGCATCACACAGTTATGTTTTGCTTGCAGTAAAGTTGGACACAAGGTTGACTCTTGTCCAAGCAAGGAAAAGCAAAAATTATCAACTAACAATGGCAAGGCTTCCTCCCACACTCACTTGCAGCCCAAAATTTCTGCACCATTGCATAAAGCCTTTCATGCCTCTGAATCTGAAATCGGTGAGTGCAGTAACTCAAAAATTTCTACCAACGATACAGCCCAATAGCAGGACACTCTCAACAATGCAAATACCACTATACCTCAAGAAAGTGCTGAACTGAAAAGGAGTTTGCAGCCACATCATGGTGCAGCCCAACAGCAGGAAACTCTCTACAAAGCAGCTACCACTATACTTGAAGGAAGTGCTGAAATGGGAAGCAGTTTGCAGCTACATCAAGGTGCTATCCAGCAAGCTGAACCACCCAAAATTCTGCTACAATGCATGAGGAATATGGTCTTGGGTGTTGGTCACTCAGAGGAAGAACCGGCCAACTACGGAGACACAAAGAGGCAAAGATGGGGTAAATCTGTACCAAAATCTGCAGCTGAAGGTAAGGCTTACAACCACGACGGGGTGACTTCTACCAAGACAACAACTCTCCAAAATCTGCTCCCAACATTGGATAGTATTCCAGTCTCCCAACAATTTGGAGAAATCAGGAAGGCAAACGAAGGCTAGTTCCGGAAAGAGTAGAAGCGGTAAACAGCGGATCTCAAAGGCACATTTTGAAAAGAAATTAAATACCTGGGGCCGATTGAAGTGCTATCAAAAAAGCGGAAAAAGGTCATAATAGAGCTAACGGACGGCAGGGACGCGTCCCCTATGGCTACTTAATGTCCTCCATCCTCTTTTGGAATTGTAGGGGTGCTCGCAAACAAACTACGGGTAACTACCTACGCCACTTCATTGGTGGCACAACCTCTGCATGATTGGTTTGTTGGAAACCAGAATTGAACAAATCAGTAGAAGGGAAGTGGATAAGTTGGCTGGTAGCAACTGGAGTTTTCTTTGTCATCCTTCCAATGGGAATTCAGGAGGCATCATCATCCTTTGGCACAAGGAGCTAGTTGACTTTGTCCCTCTTGCTCTAACGGATCAAATTATTGTGGGAAGAGCTAGCATAGCTGAAAATCTGCAATGGACTATTGGTTGGGTATACGCCAATAAGGATTACCATTGTAGAAGATCTTTGTGGCAAATTATTGAAGGCAATGTGGACCATCTACTACCAACACTCATTGGAGGGGACTTTAATTGCATCTTGGCGCGATGACAAAAAAAGAGGGAAGAAGTTTGTTTATTCTCAAGCTGTGAAAGATATGGAGGATTGCATAATTTCTTCTGATCTCCATGAGCTCGACGTTGTTGGCCCACGCTTCACATGGAATAATAATAAAGACGGGAATAAAATTTGGATTCGACTAGATCGTGTTCTTGTCAACTCTCCTGCTTCCAACTTACTTAGGGACTTGAAGGTTCACCACCTCACCCAGATTGCATCTGATCATAGCCCTCTGCTTCTCCAAATCAGTCCTGCTAGTGCGAGGGATCCACACCACTGGCTGAAATTTAAAGATACGTGACTAACCTACCCTATGGCTTGGAAACTTGTCTGGAAGAGCTGGAACAAACATGACTATGGCACTAAAGCTGTTGTCCTCAACCGGAAGAGCACCCATACGCTGAAAGTTCTTCAACATTGGAGCCGAAATAAGCTGAAAAACCTCACCTCACTTAAAGCCAATCTTGAGAGGGAGGTTGCTGAACCCCAAGTGGCCGAATGCATGGATGATGGGCTGATCAGGCTATTCTCCGAACCAAAGTGATTGAGCTGAACTCTACTCTTGCTAGACTCAACTCTTGGTGGAAACAAAGGGCTAAGATCAGGTGGCTCCATGATGGGGATGATAATACTCATTTCTTCCACTTTTCTTCGAGGCATAGAAACAACAGAGTCAACTGCATAAAGGTGGCTGATGGGAGCCTATCCGACCACCCTGAAGCTATATCCTCCACCTTTACTAACTTTTTTCAACAGAATGGGCTGAAGGGGAAGTTTCTCTTGCAAACTGGCCCACTCCACCTAGCAACCAGCATGTGCCAATTGGAGTTCAACCTCTCCTCAATGCTGAAGTTTCATAACAGGAAATTTGGGTTGTTATGCAATCGTTGGGGGCCAATAGAGCCCTAGGCTTGAATGGGATCACCTCCTCTTTCAACAAAAGCTTTTGGCAATGTGTGAAAATTGATGTTATCGCTGCTGTCCAAGAATTTTTCAGCACTACACACATGGAAGGCTCGTGAAAAGAAACCCTCATTGTGCTGATTCCTAAGGTTGTCGGTGCTGATTGTCCGGCTAAATTCCGCCCTATTAGCTTGTGTCAGACCATCTACAAGCTCATAGCTAAAATTTTGGTGAACAGGCTAAAGCATGTCCTTCCCTCCCTCATTTCTGACGAGCAAGGAGCCTTGTTCCTCATAGAAATATCACACACCACTGCCTCCTCGCCCAAGAGATTATCAACAAGTTCCAACATTCAACCTCGCAAGCAGGTTTTATGGCAAGAAAGGTTGACATGGAGCAAGTTTACAATCGCATGAGCTGGAAAACACTTAAGAAGATGCTCTCTTTGATGGGGTTTCTGCAAAATTCAGCAAATGGGTCCTTCAATGTGTCACCCAACCCAAATTCACTATCTTACTAAGCGGGCGGAGGACTGATTGGATTAATGTTGAGTGTGGATTCCGGCAAGGCTGTCCTCTATCACCTTATCTCTTCATCCTGTGCTCTGAACTCCTCACATTAGCTTTCAAGCAGCATGGAGCCAACTTGGGCATGGCAGTTGCTACTTGGGAGGAACTTGTATCTCACATCTCCTATATGCTGATGACATCCTTATCACATCTCAAGCCTCTATATCTCATGGGAAGCAAATCATAGGCATCCTTCAAAACTATTGTGGATGGACAGGACAGCGCATTAATTGTGGGAAATCTACCATCATGTTTAGCAAAGTTGCTAAGAGATGGAGGACCATTGCAAGAATGACGGGCTTCAGGAGGGTCCAAGAGATGCAATACCTTGACCTCTAGTTGGCCATGCGCAAGTTATATAAAGCTGATTATTCCAAGCTGATTCAAAAGGCCAAGGACAAGATTATGGCTTAGGGAACTCGACACCTTTCCCTTGCCGTTAGTTATCAACTTCTCTTTTTCACACAGAGAGGTGACTCAAAACTTGCTTATTCTAAATGGTGCCAACTGAATTCTATTATCGATGGCGGATTGTTGATGGGCCGGAAAGTGAATGTCTTCCCAAATTTGGATGACCGAACTTCCTCTTTCCAGTTTCCCACATTTGGCCTGCTGCTTGAAGAGCTGAAAATGGGTGATCTCCTACAAAATCAGACATGGGATATTGCCAAGCAGCAATATTTTGGCCAACCCTTATTGATCAAGTTAGGAGGTTGTGGTGCATGCTTTGATCCGATAAACTGAACTCTCACCTACCTTTGTGAAAGTCTCTCACAGCTTTTGCCTATGAAGCACTCTTCCCCAATAGCAGCCCACGCCATAAATGGCTGTAGAACTTTCAACTGCACCACCGTGAAAAGCTGTTTTGGTGGCGTCTCTTGAGGGGAGCACTACCAACCTACACTTGGTTGCATGCTAGGGGATTAGTTGAGGATATCCAATGCCCTTGGGGTTGTACAGAAGCTGAAGGCATCGATCATATTGTGCTAAGATGTTCTCTCACCAACAAAATTCTGCAAACTCTCATCTCATGGGGATTCAATATGCCATCCTTTGCAAGCCTCCAAGACCTTCTGAAGGCCTTTGAAAACACCAACAGGAAGAGCTCAGCATGGGCTAGAACATACTGTTATGCTATCTACCAAGCTTAGAGGGCTAGAAATGCAAAACCCATTATTGCCAACCCAAAATTCTTCTGGACCTGGGCAAGAGGGCGATCCACCACCCCTTTGTTATCAACTCTCTTTGCTGCTACTACCAACACTCACACCAATATGCCAAGAAATGGGCTGCAAGAAGTGGAGAAAATGTGTAGGGCATTCCTATGACACAAAAGCACTACACAACGAAGTATTCACTATGTGGATTGGGACACCATATGTAAACCTCAAACGCTTTGGAGTGCTAGGCTTCCATTCAGCCTCCAAATGGACGGGCCCTTTAAGGGCTCGACTTGCTTGGGATTTTTTGCATAATCCAACTTCCCTCCTTAACAAGCGCCTGAAGGAGCGCTATGGGGAGGATATTTGGTGCGGACAACTGAAGAGAGGTGACTCCAAAACTTGGGCTGTTATTCTAAATGGTGCCAACAGCCTGAATTCTATTATCAGATGGCGGATTGTTGATGGACGGAAAGTGAATGTGTTGTCCCAAATTTGGATGACCGAACTTCCTCTTTCCAAATTTCCCACATTTGTGGACGCTGCTGCCCTTGAAAAGCTGAAAGTGGATGATCTCCTACAGCAAAATCGAACATGGGATATTGCCAAACTGCAGCAATATTTTGGCCAACCCCTTATTGATCAAGTTAGGGAGGTTGTGGTGCATGCTGAACTATCCGATAAACCTGAACTACTGCACCTACCTTTGTGAAAGTCTCTCACAGCTTTTGCCTATGAAGCACTCTTCCCCAATGGCAGCCCAAGCCATAAATGGCTGCAGAACTTTCAACTGCACCACCGTGAAAAGCTGTTTTGGTGGCGTCTCTTGAGGGGAGCACTACCAACCTACACTTGGCTGCATGCTATGGGATTAGTTGAGGATGTCCAATGCCCTTGGGGTTGTACAGAAGCTGAAGGCATCAATCATATTGTGCTTAAGATGTTCTCTCACCAACAAAATTCCGCAAACTCTCATCTCATGGGGATTCAATATACCATCCTTTGCAAGCCTCCAAGACCTTCTGAAGGCCTTTGAAAACACCAACAGGAAGAGCTCAGCATGGGCTAGAATATACTGTTATGCTATCTACCAAGCTTGGAGGGCTAGAAATGCTAAAACCCACGGCCGCCCACATGCAACCCCCAAAATTATTGCAGCCAACATTCTTGAGGTGTTCACTAGAGCTTGTGCATTTCCATTTCAAGAGCAATGGGAGATCCACCAGCACTCTAATTTCTTCAAAGAGTCGAAGGCGACCCACAATTAAGGCCGAACGCATTCGCAAGGGGCAGAGGTGATTACTGCAGGCACCAACCCAAGGTCCAACTATGAGCTTTTAAGCGCAACAACTTAAATATACGCTATTGGATGAATTACCGTACTGGCACCAGACTTGCCCTCCAATGGATCCTCGTTAAAGGGTTTAGATTGTACTCATTCCACTGAAGAGAGCCCGGTATTGTTATTTACACTACCTCCCCATGTCAAGATTGGATAATTTGCGTGCCTGCTGCCTTCCATGGATGTGATAGCCGTCTCTCAGGTTCCCTCTCCGAACCAACCTAATTCTCTCACCCGTCACCATGGTAGCCCCTATCCTACCATCGAAAGTTGATAGGGCAGATATTCGAATGATCGCGCCGCCACGAGACTTGTCGAGTTATCATGAATCAATGAAAGCGGAGCTCGCGTTTACCTAATAAACGCATCCCTTCCAGAAGTCAGGGTTTAATGCACATATTAGCTCTAGAATTACTACGGTTATCCGAGTAGCACGTACCATCAAACAAACTATAATTGATTTAATGAGTCATTCGCGTTTCACCGATCTAGTTCATGCACATGCTTAATCTTTGAGGGATATGACTACTGGGATCAACCCGGGTAGCGTCCTCGACGCAAAATGATCGCCCATCACAACCATGTATATATGGAGGGAGGAAATAATCGAGTCATCGAAGGATGAAGCGCGATCACCTCGAAAAAAATCGACGGCAGCGAAGTGACATCATCAAGACCATTTAAGAGCCATTATGACATGACAAGACCCTTTGTCCACCACGATCGGAATGCCGTGGGGACAGACTCCGGCCGGGATGGAAGGGTCTCATTCCACATGGCAGTCTCCATGCCATGAAAATCGGCATCAGAGGCTAATCCACAACACATCGACAGATGTTAGTACCGACAACGAAAGGATTCTCGTCGCAAGCAACCGCCACAATCGATCTCCAAAATATTATGAGCGAGGAATTGAAAGGATCTCCATACCGATAGTTGGCCACACGAAGGTGACCACCAATCAATAGAAGCAGAGTCCGCGACATCTCATGCGCCGCATACGAGTCTCCAACCTAAGCACATCACCAAGCCCAAAGGCACTACCCGAAAACAGAGATCAAGAAATCTCCGTCATTAAGCGAACCAAAGGGTCATGATAATGATGCGGATGGCGAGCTCCCGCAAGACACATACATTCACATCAGAGCGGGAAGAAGCTCCATGTGGGATGCCAAGCCGACCAATACTCCGAAGAGTGCGATCGATTCGTATGCCGCATGAAGCTCTTCCTTCTACTATGCCCAAAAAATCCATTCGATTCACAACACGATGACATAACATGAAAGAAGCATGCAGATCCGAAGATCATGAGCATTGTCTCACGTATGTCAAAACAAAGACCCGCCGCCAAAGACATCTCTAATCAGCAAAAGTGCAAAATGCACATTTCACTGGAAGTTCCAGAAAAGCCCAAAAGCTTACTTTTTTTATGGGCCATATGCCCAACAGAGGCCAAATGCACCCGTGAGCATCGCTGGGAGGTTTTAAGAGGTTTCAGCCTCAAAAAATGGCAAGACAACCAATTTTGAGGAGTTAAGCGCACATGGCACCACCACGGCCGGCACAGGCGCAGGAGGGCGCGGCGAGCGGATACCATGGCATGCACAGTTGAACTTGCGCTCACGGAGGCCAATGGACTTGCGCCAACACCAGTGCAAATTGCTCACACGACGCGAGACGATAAGGATGTTAAGCTCACGTACGCAGCTCCTTTGATGCGTGGCTCACATGGCGGCACTTGGGCACTTAGGCACTGGCGGACGACGGCGGCCTTGATTTTATATAAGATGCCCCCGCGCCGGCGCACCCCCCCGATTTCATCGCCCGCCACGCCGTTTTCGCCCGTCCGCCGGTTGCGCCGGCTATGCCACCAGAATCTTCTTCCGCGACGTAACGCCAAGACGCGATCTTCCGCCGCTGACGCGCTTGTCCGACAACGGTGCGACCGCCGATGCTCGGTTGGTCCGCGACCACCGTAGGACACTTACTTTGTATTCCCGCCAGCCGCCAGCTCGGCCGATCGCGACCGACCGGATGGCTCGTTCTTCACGAACATCGCGCGTTACGCCTAAATTTTTTGCATCACCTTCGCATTTGACCTGCTCACCGAATTTTGTATTTTTCGAAGTCAACTCAACCATAAACGATGCCACCGGGGATCACGATGTTGCTTTTAGACTCACACACCTGTGAAAATCAAAATTTTTGAATTCCTTGAAAGTTGCATTTGCATTAATAATGAAAAGAAGTTACAAAAATAGCACAAAAGTGCAAAATAAAAGAAAACTAAGTACAGCATGCTTTCTATCATCCTCCAAAATAATAAAAAAATCAGGAGGAATAGTATGACAATGTGTATAATGCCAAAAAATGTCAAAACCCGTAGCCCGCTGTGCGCAAAAGTCAGCCAACCTATTGAATTCCCTTCGAGTATGAGAGAAGAGCATTTGGTGGAACTCACTGAGGAAGCTGAGGTCAGGAGCCTGAGTTGGTCTAGATTTCCAAAAATCCTGTTGGATGGTATGGTTTGTTTGAGGTAGTTCACCACACTATAGTTATTACCTTCCAAAATGAGCCATTTGTATTCATACATCCAAGGCTCCATGAGTTGCTTGATGACTAGCATGGCTTGTAGCTCAACAAAAGTGCTATCCCAATGTTGTAAGTGGATTCCCATGGCTTTTACAAAGATCCCATTATCATCTCTGATCACCATCCCATACCCGCAGAACCAGAATTAAGAAGAGCTCCATCAACATTGGCTTTGAGCCATCCTGGAGGGGGGGAGTCCATGAGGAGTTTAAAGACAGCATGTGGGGCTGGTGGATCTCCCATTGCTCTTGAAATTGAAAGGCACAAGATTTAGTGAACGCATAAAGAATGTTGGCTGCAATAATTTTGAGAGTGACATGAGGTCGGCCATAGGTCTTAGCATTTCTAGCCCTCAAATCTTGGTAGATAGCATAACAATAGGTTTTAGCCCATGCCGAGTTCCTCCTGTTGATGTTTTCAAAGGCCTTGAGAAGATCTTGGAGGCTTGCAAAAGATGGCATATTGAATCCCCATGAAGTGAGAGTGTGCAGAATTTTATTGATGAGTGAGCACCTGATCACAATATGATGTCTTCGATGCTTGCACGCATTGGACATCCTCCACTAATCCCCTAGCATGCAGCCAAGTGTAGGTTGTTAGTGCTCCCCTCAAGAGACGCCACCAAAACAACTTTTCACGGGGGTGCAGCTGAAATTTCTGCAGCCATTTATGGTGTGGGCTGCTGTTAGGGAAGAGCTTCATAGGCAAAAGCTGTGAGAGACTTGCCCAAAGGTAGGTGCAATAGTTCTGGTTGATCGGACAGCAATTCAGCATTCACAACAATCTCCCTAACACGATCCACAAGGGGCTGGCCGAAATATTGCTGCAATTTGGCAATATCCCATGTTCGGTTTTGTAGATCACCCACTTTCAGCTCTTCAAGGGCAGCAGCATCCACATATGTAGGAAATCTGGATAAACGAGATTCAGTCATCCAGATTTGGGACAGCACATCCACTTTCTGACCATCAGCAATCTGCCACCTTATAATAGGATTCAAGCTGTTGGCACCATTCAGGATAACAGCCCAAGTTTTGGAGTCACCTCTCTTCAGTTGCTTGCACCAAATATCCTCCCCGTAGCGTTCCTTCAGGCACTTGTTAAGGAGGGAAGTTGGATTCTGCAAAAATGCCTAAGCAAGTCAAGCTCTTAAAAGGCCCTTCCATTTGGAGGTTGAATGGAAGCCCAACCCTCCAAGCGTTTGAGGTTTACAGATGATGTCCCAATCCACATAATGAATACTCCGTTGTGTAGAGCTTTTGTGCCATAGGAATGCCCTACACATTTTCTCCACTTCTTGCAGCACATTCTTGGCATTTCGGTGTGAGTAAGCTGATAGATCGCAGTGGACAGCAAAGAGGAGTTGATAAGAGTGGCACGGCCGACAAGGGAAAGGTGTCAGGTTCCCCAAGCCATAATCTTGGTCTTGGCCTTTTGGATTAGCTTGGAGTAATCAGATTTATATAACTTGTGCATGGCCAACTTGAGGCCAAGGTATTCCATCTCTTGAACCCTCATGAAGCCCGTCATTCTCGCAATCCGGTTCGTCCTCCATCTCTTAGCAGCTTTGCTGAACATGATGGCAGATTTCCACAATTAATGTGTTGCCCCGTCCATCCACAATAGTCTTTAAGGATGCTCATGATTTGCTTCCCATTAGATATAGAAGCTGGAGATGTGATAAGGATATCGTCAGCATACAGAAGATGTGAGATGCAAGTTCCTCCATTAACAATAGCCATGCCCAAGTTGGCCCCATGCTGCTTGAATGCCAAAGTGAGGAGTTCAGAGCACAAGAGGAAGAGGTAAGGCGATAGGGGGCAGCCTTGCCGGAATCCACACTCGGCATTAATCCAATCCAGCAAGATAGCGAATTTGGGTTGGGTGACACATTGAAGGACCTATTTGCTGAACTTTGCAGGAAACCCCATCAAGGAGAGCATCTTCTCAAGAGTTTTCCAGCTCATGTGATCATAAGCTTGCTCCATGTCAACCTTGATTGCCATAAAACCCGCTTGTGAGGTGGAATGCTGAAATTTGTTGATAATCTCTTGAGCAAGGAGGCAATGGTGGGAGATATTTCTATGAGGAACAAAAGCCCCTTGTTCTTCAGAAATGAGGGAAGGAAGAACATGCTTTAATCTGTTCACCAAAATCTTAGCTATAAGCTTGTAGATGGTCTTACACAAGCTAATAGGGCGGAATTTAGCCAGACAATCAGCACCGACAACCTTGGGAATTAGCACAATGAGAGTTTCTTTCCAAGAGCCTTCCATGTGTTTGGTGCAGAAAAATTCGTGCACAGCAGCAATAACATCAGTTTTCACATATTGCCAAAATCTTTTGTAGAAAGAGGAGGTGAACCCATCTAAGCCTGGAGCTCTATTGACCCCCAACGATTGCATAACAGCCCAGATTTCCTATTCTGAAATTTCAGCATCAAGGAGGGTTGAACATCAGTTGGCACATGCTGGTTACTAGGTGGAGTAGGCCAGTTTTCAAGGGAAACAGCTCAGCCCATTTCTGCTGAAAAAAGGTAGTGAAGGCGGAGGATATAGCTTCCGAGTGGTCGGATAGGCTCCCATCAGCCACCTTTATGCAGTTGACTCTGTTATTCCTATGCCTCGAAAAAGCGACAGTGTGGAAGAAATGAGTATTACCATCCCCTTCATGGAGCCACCTGATCTTTGCCATTTGTTTCCACCAAGAGTTAAGTCTAGCAAGAGTGGAGTTCAACTCAATCACCTTGGTTTTAAGTGTAGTCTCTTGCTTGGTTGTAAGCCCATCATCCATGCATTCAGCCACCTGAAGTTCAGCAACATCCTTTTCAAGATTGGTTTGAGTGAGGTAAGGTTTTTCAACTTGTTTCGGCTCCAATGGTGAAGAGCTTTCAGCGTACGAGTGCTCTTCCGTTCGAGGACAGCAGCTTTAGTGTCATAGTCAGGTTTGTTCCAATTTTTTCAAACAAGTTTCCAAGCCATGGGGTAAGATAACCACGTATCTTCAAATTTCAGCCAGCAGTGTGGTGGCCCATCACAAGCAGGACTGATTTGGAGCACAAGCGGACTATGATCAGAAGCAATCCGTGCGAGGTGGTGTACATTTGAATCCCCAATCAGAGTGGAAGCGAGAGAGTTGACAAGAACACGATCAAGACAAACCCAAATTTTACTCATTCCATCTTTGTTGTTAGTCCAAGTAAATCGTGGGCCAACAAAGTCGAGCTCATGGAGGTCGGAAGAAACCTCCATATCCTTCACCGCTTAGGAATAAACAAACCTCTTGCCCCCCTTTTTATCATGTTGAGTCAAGATGCAATTGAAGTCCCCGCCAATGAGAGTTAGTAAGAGATGATCCACATTGGCTTCAATGGTTTGCCATAAAGATCTTCTACAATGGTACTCCTTGTTGGCAAGACCCATCCAATAGTCCACTGCAGATTTTCAGCCATGCTAGCTCTTCCCAAGACAATCTGATCCATTCGAGCAAGAGGGACAAAGTCAACTAATTCCTTGCGCCAAAGGATGATGATGCCTCCTGAATTCTCATTAGAGGGATGACAAAGAAAGTTTCAGTTACTTCCAGCCAGTTTATCCACTTCCTTCCTGCTGATTTGGTCGATTCTAGTTTCCACCAAGCTAATCATGCAAAGGTTGTGGCCACCAATGAGGTGGCGTAGGTAGTTTCACGTAGTTTATTTTCGGGCACCCCTACAATTCCAAAAGAGAATAGAAGACATTAATTAGCCATAGGGGATGCGTCCCCGCCGTCCGTTAGCTCCACAATGACCTTTTTCCGCTTCTTTGGCAGTATCTCGATTGGCCCTAGATATTTGATTTCTCTCTCAAAGTGTGCCTTTGAAACCCGCTGCTTCCCGCTTCTATTCTTAGCTGAGCTAGCCCTTGTTTGCCTTCCTGGGTTCTCTAAGTTATTAGAAGATTGGAACACTGGGGTCTTTGAGGTATCCAGTGTTGGGAGCAGATTTTGGAGAGGTGTAGCTTTGGTAGAAGTCACATCCCCATGGTTGCCAGCCTTCCTAGCCGTTGCAGATTTTTGTTCAGGTTTACCCCCGTCTTTGCCTCTATGTGCCTCACAAATTGGGCGGTTCTTCCTCCGAGTGACCAGCACCCAAGGGCTATATTCCTCCTGCATTGTAGTAGATTTTTGGGTGGTTTCAGCTTGCTGGACAGCACCCTGATGTGGCTGCAGGTTGGTTTTCAGTTCAGCATTTCCTTCAGGTTTAGTAGTCCTTGCATTGTGGACAACTCCCTGCTGCTGTGCTGCATCGTTGGTAGGAGTTTTAGAGTTGCTGCACTCTCCAATTTCAGGTTTTGAAGCATGAAAGATTCCATTCAGTGGTGCAGCATTTCTGGGCTGCAGAAGAGTGTGGGAGGAAGTCTTGCCATAGCTAGTTGGCTGATTCTGCTTTTCCTTGCTTGGGCAAGAGTCAACCTTGTGTCCAACTTTACCGCAAGTAAAACATAGTTGTGTGATGCCTTCATACTCCACAGCTTGAAAGAATCTTCCTGTCTTCCTTGGATCCAAACTCCAGTTAGAAGTCGTTGAGAGAGAACAATTCTGATACAGACTCTAGCATACATGCTTTGCCCCCAATTATTGGTTTGATGGTCCACCCATAATGGTTCCCCGATAAACGAAGCAATTCTAGCAATGTTCACATTATCCCAGTAGAGGAGGGGAAGATCAGGAAGTCTAACCCAAATTGGGAAAGATAAACCATGAAGAGATTTATAAGTGAAGCTTGGTGACCATCTATCCATGCCAATTACATTGTCCGCAACAAACCATAGCCCGTTCATTAACACCACATCCCTAGCCTCCGTGATATCAAAGATGCACACAAAGCAGTCAGGAACAACCATCACCAGCTTGAATTTTCCCCATTGACTCCATTTTCATTGAAGGTCCGCATTGAGGAAGTGGAAGAGAGGCCTTTTCCCCAAGAGCTAACCCACAAGGGCCCTTTCCAATTTCATTTGATTATCCTCTACCGCATGTTCATCAAGTGTTATTGTTGCACCATCCTCAGTAAGAGCAGAATTCCTGTCCACTGGCCCTAACTTGATGAATTCCTTTCGTCGCCATGGATTGGCCTGTGCAGTCGCAGGGTGATCAGCAAAGGTCATTGGCTTGGCTTGACTTTGGGTGCTTAGAAAAGTCCCTTCCATGGTGTTCTGGTGGCAGCCCATGTGGGGGGTAGTAAGATGAGCACCTATGTCATTTTCCCAAAACAAAGCCGGTTGTTCTGTTGAGGCATTTCCACAAGCACCTTGTGTGCATTCGGCTGGAGCAATACAGTCAATCATGTGGAGGTCGATAGCAGCTGCCCCAGCTACATGTGGGTGTCCGGCGTGTTCTTGACCTGTTGGAGTATCCATTCCAGCTGGGCTACCCACCCCATCAAAACCAAGTTGATCGAAGGGTTCGGCCATACCTTGATCCGCTCGGTATGTATGTTGCAGTCGGCTGAAGCCGTGGACGTGGTCTGCACTCCAGAATTCCATGGGCTTTGAATTCGTTCAGCTTCCAGAAGAGCTGCTAGCAGCCTAGCACCACTTGCTGTCTGTCTTCCTTTAATCGCAATAGGAGATCGAGCCGGCTTCATCAGCAGAACGCCCCGACCCACAGCGAATTGGCTTCCATCCTGCCCGAGCAGTTGCTGAAGCTGCTTGTCACGGCCAGCTCCAGACGTAGGTCCATAAGGCTGCTGTCCGAGCCCATTCAATGCAGTTGTGCCGTCCACCTCCATGTTGTTTGCAGTGCAGGAGTTGCCCGCATGCCTAGTGGTCGTAGTCAAGCAGTGCACTGTTCCATTGCCGCATTCCTCCTCCAAACCGAGAGCTGTTGTTCTGTTGCCGCCACCTTCAGTAAGAGCTGCAGTGGTATTAGCCACTGTTCCATCTGATGGTTGGCGCATTCCTCCTCCAAACCGAGAGCTGTTGTTCTGTTGCCGCCACCTTCAGTAGGAGCTGCAGTGGTATTAGCCACTATTCCATCTGATGGTTGGCTGTCCATAGCACCCCTAGAACCTTGCACGGAAGAGGAGCAATCCACTTCCATGTCAGGCACAGCACCTGAACCGAGCATTGTTCCATTGCCGCTAGCCCTAGCAGTTGCTATAGTGGAATTCTGAACTGTTCCATTGCCCGAATGGTGAGATCCTTCACCATGGACAGCAGCCTTGCTGCCATGGCCATTCTTGGCGCCTTCCAAACCCAGTCTTGTTGCCTTCACGTCCTCCTCTGCCCATCGACTTGTCTCGGGGAGGAGGTGACCTCCGGCCACCTCCCGCCATAGAGAGAGAAGCTCTAGAAAAATTCAGCCTAGAGAGAGAAAGAAAGAGTGGAAATGAGAGCCCCCCAAAGTTTTTGGGTTCCTTGAAAGTTGCAATTGCATTAATATGAAAAAGAGATTACAAAATAGCACAAAAGTACAAAAATAACAAAAAACTAACTATGAGTAACATGCTTTCTATCATCCTCCAACAACAAACATACCAAAAAAAAAGTCAACCATAAAAAGTCAAGACAAAGGTCACCAACCTGTTGTGATCCCTGCAGATATGAGAGAAGAGCACTTGATGGAAGTCGAGAAGCGAGCTAAGGAACCTGGTCTAGATCTCCAAGTAATCGCTTCATAGTCACTGGAGGTAGTTCACCACCGAAGTTATCCCCTTCCTTAAGCCCTTGTACTCATGCATCCAAGGCTCCACATGCCGCTTGATAGCTAGCATGGCTTGCAACTCAATAAAAGTGCTATCCCAATGCTGGAGGTGGATTCCCATAGCTCTAACAAAGGCACCACTATCATCTTTGATCACCATACCGATACCCGCCAGTCCGGAAGGAAGAAGTACTCCATCAACATTGGCCTTAAGCCATCTAGGAGGGGGGGGGAGTCCATGAGGGGTTTGAGGGCAGCCTGTGGAGCTGGTGGATCTCCCATTGCTCCTGAAATGGAAAGGCACAAGATCTGGTGAATGCCTCAAGAATGTTTGTTGCAATGATTTTGGGGGTTGCATATGGGCGGCCGTGAGTCTTTGCATTCCTAGCCCTCCAGGCTTGATAAATAGCGTAGCAGTAAGTTCTACCCCAAGTCGAGCTCTTCTTGGTGGTGCTTTGAAAGGCCCTGAGGAGGTCGTGAGTACTGGCAAATAAAGGCATGTTAAACCCCCAACAGGTGAGAGCCTGCAGAATGCTGGTAGTGAGGGAGCATCTAATCATAATGTGGTCACTATCTTCAGCTTCGGTACATCCCCAGGGGCACTGAACATCCTCAACAAGTCCTCTAGCATGCAGCCAGGTGTAGGTTGGTAGTGTTCCCTTCAAGAGGCGTCACCAAAATAGCTTTTCACAGGGATGCAATTGGAGCTTCTGCAACCAAAGGTGGCTTGGGCTGCTATTGGGGAAGAGTGCTTCATAAGCCATGGCTGTGAGGAACTTACCGAAGGGTAGATGCATCATCAAGAAATCACATGTACCACCACTCTCCGACTGATCCACAAGGGGTCATGTAAGTTGCAGCTTGGATACATCCCATGATTGATCATGCTGAATGAAATCACCTACTTTCTGTTCTTCAAGGGCAACAGCATCCACAAACGTAGGCAGTCTAAAAAGGGGAAAGTTGTTTAGCCAAGTTTGGGATAGGACCTCCACCTTCTTTCCGTCAGCAATCTGCCATCTGATAAGGGGTTTGAGGCTATCGGCCCCATTCAGGATCACAGCCCAAGTTTTAGAGTCTCCTCTTTTTAGCTCCTTGTGCCAGATGTCTTCACCATAGCGTTCCTCTGCATCCGGAAGGAGAGATGTAGCTCGTAAAAGTCTCAAGCAAGTCGAGCCCTCAAAGGGCCCATCCAGATGGAGGCTGAGTGGAACCCAAGTCCACCAAACTTCTGAGGTGTACAGATGGTGGCCCACTTCACATAATGAATGTTTCTCTGTGTAGAGCTTTTGTGCCAAAGGAAAGCCTTGCACAATTTCTCAATCTCCAACACTGGCATGTCAAGGGTGAGTGGTAGATAACCCGCAAAAAAAGGAATTGATAAGGGTGGCACGCCAAGTGAAAGGTGTCGGGTTCCCCAGGCCATAATCTTATTCTTGGCCTTCTGAATCAACTGGGAATGATCGGCTTTGTATAATTTGCATGGTCAATTCGAGCCCAAGGTAGTCCATCTCCTGAACCCTCCTGAAGCCTGTTATCCTGGCAATCCGATTTGTCCTCCATCGCTTGGCAACTTTGTTAAACATGATGGTTGACTTTCCACAATTAAGGCGTTGACCCGTCCAGCCACAATAATCTTCAAGAATGCCCATAATTTGCTTCTCATGACAGAAGCGAAGAATATCGTCAGCATAAAGAAGGTATGAGATGCAAGTACCTCCAAGAAGAATTGTCATGCCTGGCTCCACACTGTTTGAATGCTAGAGTGAGAAGTTCAGAGCACGGGATGAAGAGATAAGTGAAAGCTTGGAACCCACACTCGATTAATCCACTCGCCTAGCCGCTCAGATGGTGAATTTGGGTTGGGTGACACATTGAAGTACCCATCTGCTGAATTTTGTAGGAAACCCCATCAGCGAGAGCATCTGCTCTAGAGTTCGTCAGCTCATCCGATCATAAACCTGCTCCATGTCAACCTTTATAGCCATAAACCCTGTCTGCGAGGTAGAATGCTGAAATTTGTTAATAATCTCTTGGGCGAGGAGGCAGTGGTGGGAGATATTCCTATGGGAAACAAAAGCTCCTTGCTCATCCGAGATAAAGGAGGGGAGGACATGTTTCAGCCTGTTCACTAAAATCTTTGCTATGAGCTTGTAGATGGTCTGACACAAGCTGATGGGGCGGAATTTAGTGGGACAATCGGCACCAGCAACCTTGGGAATCAACACAATGAGGGTTTCCTTCGAAGAGTCATCCATATGATAAGTACTTAAGAATTCATGCACAGCAGCAATAACATCACCTTTCACACACTGCCAGAAACTTTTGTAGAAGGAAGATGTAATCCCATCCAATCCAGAGCTTGGCCCCATAGTGCATGAAGCTCTCTTGCTGACACTGCTGGTCACTTGGAGGAGTAGGCCAGTTTGCAAGAGAAACGTCCCCCTCGGCCCATTTTTGCTGAAAAAATGTAGCAAATGTAGATGATATAGAGTCGGGGTGGTCCAATAGGCTCCCATCGGTCATCTGTACACAACTGATCTTGTTGCTTCTATGCCTCGAAGAAGCGATAGTGTGGAAGAAGTGAGTATTGACATCTCCCTCTTGGATCCACCTGATCTTCGCCCTTTGTTTCCACCAATTGTTGAGTCTAGCAAGAGTAGAGTTCAGCTCAATCACCTTGGTTCGGAGTGTAGACTCTACCCATGATAAGCCCATCTGCACTCAAAGAACTAAGGTAACATCCCTCTCAAGTTCATTTTAAGTGTGGTGAGGCTCTTCGCTTGTTTTGCTCCAAAGGATAGGACTCTCAGGCCGCTTTTCTGATTGAGGACTGCTTTAGTGCCATGATTCAATTTGTTCCAGCTCTTCCAAACAAGTTTCCAAGCCATAGGATATGATAACCAGATATCTTCAAATTTCAGCCAGCGATGTGGAAGCCCATCCCTAGCAGAATTAATTTGAAGCAGCAGAGGGCTATGACAGAAGCAATCCGGGTGAGGTGGCGTACCTTCAAATCCCCAAGTAAGTTGGAAGCAAGAGAGTTGACAAGAACACGGTCGAGGCGGACCCAGATTTTACTCCTCCCATCTTTATTATTAGTCCATGTGAAACATGGACCAATAAAGTCAAGCTCATGGAGATCAGAAAAATCATGCACTCCTCCATCTCCTTCACAGCCTGAGAGTAAACAAACTTCTTCCCCCCTTTCTTGTCATGTTGTGCCAGTATGCAATTAAAATCCCCTCCAATGATGGTTGGTAGTAGATGATCTACCCTGTCAGTGATAGTCTGCCATAAAGACCTTTTACAGTGGTAATCCTTATTGGCATACACCCAACCAACAGTCCACCGTCGATTTTCAGCCATGATAGCTCTGCCTAAGATGATATGATCAATAATAGCAAGAGGGACGAAGTCAACAAGCTCCTTGCGCCAAATGATGATGATACCACCAGAGTTCCTATTGGAAGGATGACAAAAACTTGTCCCCTTGTCCGCTTTCTTCTTATCTCACAATTGGTTTCCATCAAGCCAATCATAGATGTTATGGCCACCAATAATGAGCACTAGTTTGTTTTGCACCCCACAATTCCAAAAGAGAATGGAGGACATTAAGTAGCCATAGGGGATGCGTCCCCGCCGTCCGTTAGCTCCACTCTAAGCTTCTTTCGCTTCTTTGAGAGCACTTCAATCGGCCCCAGGTGTTTGATTTCCCTCTCAAAGTGTGCCTGTGATATCCGCTGTTTGCCACTTCTACTCTTTCCAGAGCTAGCCTTTGCATGCTTTCCTGCATTCTCTAAGTTGGTAGGAGATTGGAAAACTAGAGGTCTTGAGGTATCCAATGTTGGGAGGAACTTTTGGAGAGCTGATACCTTTGTGGAAGTCACCTCGTCATGCTGGGAAGCTTCATCCACTGCTGCAGATTTTTGTACAAGTTTATCCCCAGTTTTACCTTCTTGTGTTGCCCGTTTTGGCCGATTCTTCCTCCGAGTGACCAGCACCCAAGAGCCGTACTCCTCATGCATTGTAGCAGGTTTTTGAGTGGTTTCAGTTTGCTGGACAACAGCATGATGCTGCTGCAGACTGTTTTCGATTCAGCACTTCCCCTGTTCACAGTGGTATTTGCATTGGGGAGACTATCATGATGTTGGGCTGCATCCTTGGTAGGAGTTTTGGAGTTGCTGCATTCACCAATTGCAGATTCAGAGGCACGAAAGGTTCTGTGCAATGGTGCAGAATTTTGGGGCTGCATATGTGGGTTGGAAGGAGCCTTGCCATTGGTAGGTGAAGATCTATAGTTTTCTTTGCTTGGGCAAGAATCAACCTTGTGCCCAACTTTTTCACATGCAAAACATAACTGAGTGATGCCTTTATACTCCACTGCTTGGAAGAATCTCCCATGTCTCCCTTGGATCCAAACACCTGTTGGATGTTTCTGAGAAAGATCAATTCTGATGCATACTCTGGCATACATGCTTTGCCCCCAATTATTGGTTTGATGATCAACCCACAGTGGTTCGACGATGAATGAAGCAATTCTAGCAATGTTGACATTTGTCCCAATAGAGGAGTGGAAGGTCAAGAAGCCGAACCCATATGGGTGAAGATAAGGCATGAAGGGATTTAGGAGTGAAGTTTGGTGATCATTTGTCCATACCAATCACATTTCCCACAACAAACCAAGGCCCGTTCATCAACACCACATCCCTTGCCTCCGTGGTATCGAAGATGCACACAAAGCAATCAAGGGCAACCATAATTAATTTGAATTTACCCCCATTGGCTCCATTTGCATTGAAGATCCGCATTAAGAAAGTAGAATGGAGGTCTTTTTCCCAAAAGTTTGCCCACAAGAGCTCGCTCCAGTTTCATCTGATTATCCTCCACCGCATTCTCATCAAGTGAAATGGTTGTACCATCCTCCATAAGTGTTGAAGATCTGTCCACGAGCCCAAGCTTAATGAATTCCTTCCGTTGCCACGAGTTAGCCTGTGCAACCGCCGGGTGACCAGTCGATGTCCTTGGCTTGGCTTGACTTTGGTTCGCAAATAAAGTCCCATTCATGGAGTTCTGGTAGTGACCCTGCTGGTTGGTAGGATGTGGGACATAGCCATGTTGAGAGCTAGAGTCAAAACCCCAAAATGAAGCTATCGATTCAGTTGAGGAATTTCCGCAAACAGGTTGTATGCATTCGGCTGGAGCAGAACAATCGAACATGTGGAGGTCGGTGGCAGCCGACCCAGCAAACAGTGGGTGTCCGGCACTCTCATGACCTGTAGTATCATCCATTCCAACTAGGCTACACGCTCCATCAAAGCCAATCCGTAAGGAAGATTCATGTTGACCTGTTGCGGCTACACCCATAGCCAGGTTCTGCTTGTCCGACGCCTGGAGCCCCTGCAGTCGTGCAGTCTCTAAGAGGGAGGTCGAATGCATTGAGCAGTTCTCTAAGTGTCTTCCTTTGAGCATGATAATAGGCCGAGCCGGCTTCAAGCTTGTGACACCGTCCACCAGAAGGCAAAGCCTCCCCTCCGTGCCAGGCTGTGTCGGAACTCGCCGCCACTCGAGGCTTCACCAGTCGTCAGTTTGCGTCTGAAAGTTGTGTGTCCTTCAATTCCATTCCTCCACTGCGGACCGTTGACCGACTTTTGACCCGATAGCAGATGCCGCACCAACAAGCCTCGCATTGCTCCGGTTATCAGCTGTGTGGTCGCACCCAGCCGCCCTCTGTCCTAGCAGAGAACCAACGCCATCCTCCTCCATATCAAAAACAGCCACTGTGCCATTGCTATCGAGTTCCATGTTGCCACCAATAGTGCCAAAATTCAGCAGGTCATCCCTTGCCCGTGAACAGCAGCCGCTGCATGGATCCACCGCCATGCCAATTGCAGCATCTGTCCTCTTTACTGTTCCATTGCCTCCGACTCCTGCAGCAACTACAGCACCTACTTGCACTGTTCCATTGATGGAATGATGGGATTCCTTGTTGTTGGCAGCCGCCTTGCTGCCTTGACCGAGCTTGGAGCCATCCATATCTACTTGCTTGCTGCCTTCACGACCTCCCTACTCGTCAACTTGTCGGGGAGGAGGTGACCGCTGGCCACCTCTCGCCATAGAGTGAGAAGCTCTAGGAAAACCAGCCTAGAGAGAGAAAGGAAGAGTAGAAATGGGAGCTCTCCCCAAAGTTTTTGGGTTCCTTGAAAGTATGATCGCAAGGCTAAAACTTAAAGGAATTGAAGGAAGTGCACCACGGAATGGCACCACCAGGAGTGGAGCCTGCGGCTTAATTTGACTCAACACGAGGAAACTTACCAGGTCCAAACATAGTAAAGATTGACAGATTGAGAGCTCTTTCTTGATTCTATGGGTGGTGCGTATGGTCTTAGTTGGTGAAGCGATTTGTCAGTTAATTCTTAACGAGACCTCAAAGATGTTAACTAGCTATGCGGAGTTCAACCTCCGCGGCCAGCTTCTTAGAGGGACTATGGCCGTTTAGGCCACGTTTGATGCAACAGTCCTGGATGCCCTTAGATGTTCGGGCGCGACACGCGCTACACTGATGTATTCAACGAGTATATAACCTTGGTCGACATGCCTGGGTAATCTTTTGAAAATTTCATCATGATGGAGATAGATCATTGCAATTGTTGGTCTTCAATGAGGAATTCCTAGTAAGCGTGAGTCATCAGCTCGCGTTGACTACGTCCCTGCCCTTTCTACACACCGCCCGTTGCTCCTACCGATTGAATGGTCCGGGTGAAGTGTTCGATCGCCGTGACGGCGGCCCCGCCCGCTGACTCGAAGTCCATTGAACCCGATCATTTAAAGGAAGAAGTAACAAGGTAGTGAACCGGGATCATCGAGACCAAAACACATCGAGCGATTGGAGAACTAGTGAAGCGAAGCGGCCGCCGTCGCCGTCTCCCCTCTGGAAGGGGCATGTACCGGCCGACGGATGAAACATAAACCAGCGCAGCTCCGCGCCAAGGGAAAATAGAAAGGCATGGGCCTCGCGTCAGGCTTGGTGGCGTGGAGCGTTGTCGCGCTCCATGCGAATGGACACGACTCTTGACAATGGATATCTCGGCTCTCACATTAAACCATTTTGATATATTATTGAAATGTTTTGGGAATAATTTTCGTAAAACTTGATCAAGTTTTAATTTTTTAAAAGTAAAATATATTAATTAGATAATAGTATTTGTGCAATAAGATCATTTACCAAGAAATGGCATAGAAAGAAAATTACAACATAAAAAAGATGAAAAGTATTCAATTGGATCATATAGATCTTTTACTAATTCCTACCACTTTTGGTATAAAAAATATGAAATATTTTATCCACCAGAGTTGACACTCTGAATACTCCAATCAAAATCAGAAACCTACAATGATAAATAATTATCATTGCGTTCACAAATAGGATAAGATTGAGGCATTTCAAGAACTTGCAGAATATTGTTGATAATAATATTAACAGTTGATGAAGTAATCAATAGCAACGAGCTAGTAAGGACAGGAAAATCAGACACTACTTCCAGAAGAGAAACTGATCATGGTTCCATGTTGGAGAGACCAAAGTGATAAAGGGGATCTTCCACAAAAGGGGTAGGAGGATCATTATAAGCACAATAGATAAAAACCGCCTTAGCATTTTTTTGAAAAAAATCATAATAAGATTTATGCCTCATTTGTGCTATGTGAGGCTTACGCTTACCTCAATTTTTGTGAGGCATGCGCTTTTAAATCTAAATTTTTTTAATTATCCAAATAATACACACAATCAATCTTTGAATAGATATTACCCAAGCACTTCACCTCCAGTGCTTTATCCGCTCCTTACGCACAACACTGGTCACTACTACCACCATCATTGCTAGAGATGTTCTTCCTTTGATATTGGATAATTGGAGTGAAAAAAAAAAACTTGGTATATTAAATTTACTTTGAAACTCAAGCAAACTCTTAACACAAAAAAGATGAGTGAGAAAATACAAATATATTGGTTCACTAGAGTCATGGAACTAGCTTCCTTTTTTCATCTCTTTATGATTGGCTATCTTCACCTTCCTTAACTTTTGCACGACTACCCATCTCTAAGACATGAACTTCTCAAACTGGATCTACACCTTAAACAAACATCATCGAAAATGTTTCACAAAAAATTAGATGAGACGATAAAAGCAATAAACTGAAGTCAACTAAAAATCCAGATTGAATCTAATCAAAAAGGAATTCAAGCTTAAACGGCTAATCAAACTAAATCAAATAAACTATAGTTAAGATCTTTGGCAAGTATTTGTCCACTCATCAGTGCATTCACCAAGAGGACCGAGGAACTTGCTAAGTCGTTAATGCATTCACCTAGTCGCCAAGTTACTCACTGAGATGATAATGCATGTGTTGAGACCAAGATATTTGTCAAAATTTTGGTGCACATATCAAGACATTTTGATTCTCACCGAAACACGAAAGTACTCAACAAGATGCTAATGAATTCATCGAGGCACTAAGGTACTCATCGAGGCGCTAGCACATTCGTTGAGGCGCTCAGGTACTCATTGAGACAATAGTGCATTTGTTGAGGCACCCAAGCATTCTAAAGATGCTGCTAGATTCAATGCCCCCCAAGTACTTACAGACAATAATATTAACAACAAGCCTTTATCCCACTACGTGAGATCGACTACATGAATCCTTCTTCTCCATTATGTCCTATTAAGTATCAAATTCTCATGTAATTCCACCAAATTAAGATCATTTTTTATATTACCTAACCAAGTCTTCTTAAGCCTACCTCTACCTTTCTTAACATGATCAAATCTAATATATCTACACTCTTAACGGGTTATCAAATAGCTGACTTTTTAAGTGACTAAACCATCTAAGGTGACTCTCTCAAATATTATCAGTCACTAGAGCTACTCCAACCTTTTCATGTATATATTCATTTCACATTTTGTCTCTAAGTGTAAAGTCACTCATCCACTTGAGCATCCTCATCTTTGCAACACTTTTATTTTAACTTTTTTATAAATCATCGTTATTATCGTCTTATAAGATTTTCATTTAAGTCTAAGCGGTACTTTTCTATCACACAACAGGCCAGATGCATTCCTCCACTTTAACCATCTAACTTTAATTCTACTAATAACATACACATTTATTTCACCATCATTTTGAATAATCAACCCAACATATCTAAAATATTCACTCATTTTAATAACTTGATCACCCAATGTTACAACCCCACCACTAAATCTTTTACAACTAAAATTATACTCTATATATTTAGTTTTAGATCTACTTAAACGAATGCCTTTAGATTATAAAGTTGGCCTCCATAACTCAAGTTTCTCTTGAACTCCCTCTCTAAACTAATCAATAAGAAGAATATCATCAGCAAAAAACATACACCAAGGTACATCCTCCTACAAATGTCCAATAAGAACATCCATAACTAAAGCAAAAAGATATGGACATAAGGTCAATTCTTGATGTAAGCCAACTAAAATAGGAAAATACTTGGTCAATCCTCCTTGTGTTTGAACACAAGTAATAATTGTAGCATACATATCTTTAATGACTTGAATATAAACAATATAAGCAAGATTAACTCTTTTTTTTCTAGAATTCTCTAAAATACTTCTCTTGGTTTTAGATCTACTTAAACGAATGCCTTTAGATTATAAAGTTGGCCTCCATAACTCAAGTTTCTCTTGAACTCCCTCTCTAATCTTATCAATAAGAAGAATATCATCAGCAAAAAACATACACCAAGGTACATCCTCCTACAAATGTCCAATAAGAACATCCATAACTAAAGCAAAAAGATATGGGCATAAGGTCGATCCTTGATGTAATCCAACTAAAATAGAAAAATACTTGATTTTTGTGTTTGAACACAAGTAATAACTGCAGCATACATATCCTTAATGACTTGAATATAAACAATATAAGTAAGATTAACTCTCTTTTTTTCTAGAATTCTCTAAAGTACTTCTCTTGGAACTTTATCAAATATTTTCTCTAAATCAACAAATATCATATATAGATCCTCCTTACTCTCTCTATACTTCTTCATCAAATCTCTCTATAAATGTATAGCATCCATAGTAGACCTACTCGGCATGAATCCAAATTGATATTGAAAAACTTTTGTATCACGTCGTAACCCATGGTCAATTACTCTCTCCCAAAATTTTAATGCATGGCGCATTAACTTAATTTCAATATAATTTGCACACTCTTATGCATCACCTTTATTCTTAAAAATAGGAACCAACAAACACTTTCTCGATTCATCAAGCAACTTTTTAGTCTTTAAAATAATATTAAAAATATTAGTAAGCCAAGAAATTCATTGATCTCCTAAGAATTTTCACACTTCTATTGAAATATCATAAAGTCCTATTGCACTTCCATACTTTATTTTCTTTAAAGCCTCTTCAACTTCGATTTACTAATATGATGATAAAAAAAAATTTCTATTTTTATTTAGGATATTAAAATCATTAAAGTTGATCGTACACTCACAACATTTATTGAAAAGTTTATCAAAATATTTCATCCATCTATGTTGAATGTCCTCTTCTAAGAAAAGCACTTTATAATTTTCATCATTAATACACTTTATTTAAACTAAATCTTTACTTCTCCTATCTATTTACTTAGTTAACTTCTACATACATCTTTCACCTCTTTAGTATCTGATCTATTATATAAATCACTGAAAATTAAATTATTTCATCATATATTGCTTTCTTAAAATCCTTATGGATCATTTTATAACAAAGCTTCTTATTTTTAATCTTTTTTTGCACATTTTGACTCCACCGCCAATAGTTTTTATTAAAAAGAGTTGTCTCTTTTGATTCTCTAAGTATATTTTTTGCAACTTATTGAATCTCACTTGCTATATTTTTCCCCAAGTATATCCTGAGATAATAGTATATTCAATGAGGCACCTTACTAACTAACAAGAAGGTAATGTCTTCACTAAAGTGGGGCCAAGTATCTATCAAGACATTAATGAATCATCAAGGTGCCCAAGTACTTGTTGACATGCTAGTGCATTTGCCAAGGCACCTAAGTACTAGTCGAGAAGCTACTATTCAATAAGGCACCTAATTACTTGTCAAGAAGTTAATGTATTAGTTGAGGCACCTAGGTGCTCATTGAGATGCCAATGTATTCACTAAGGCACCTAGGTACTTATCAAGATGCAAATCTCATTGAGATACCCAAGTACTTATCAAGACACCAGTGCATTTGCCAAAACACATTTATTTTTTCAAGATGCTTATGTACTTGCCGAGACACCTAAGTTCATGTTGAGATACTAGTGAATTCACTGAGACACTCTCATCAAGGCACTAATAATTCGTCAAAGCACCCAAATCACTCTTAAACCCTAATTCTAACTCTATTCTCACCTCTCACCCCACTGCTGAACAAACCCTTATAGCTCTCAACCTCACCTCTCTTTGAACTCTAAAAGAAATCATAGTTCACCATTGCTCTTCTCAAGCTTTAAATCATCCTCTCCATTATCCCTGAATCTTAATTCATCCTTCAAGCTCATGCCAAATCCAATATACCCAACCCCGAGCCCATTACTTCACGTAAACCTCCACAAATAAATTTTACAAGCCTCACACCTTTCAACCAGTCCATAACAACCTACTTAATCTAACCGCAATAAACCTACAAGTTCACCACAACTCTCACATCGACCGTACAATATTATTTCAAGAAGAAAAACTTGCAATCCACCGCAAATCACTGTCACCCCATCACTACATATTGGCAACTTTAGGTCCGCTGACAAACCCCTAGACCTCACAGTAGCGAGAGTCTCATGCACTTTGCATGCCCTTCGTTACCAACAATTACAATGCTGAATTGGTTTTACAATAATCTAAAACTTCATACTTTTTTTACTGACTAGCATGAAACAATGGTATAGTTCGAAAGATTGAGTTTGCCTCCGTTGGGTCTACACATTATCATTTACCAGTACTGTCTTCATTTATCATGTTGCAAGTTCGTATGCAACAAAGAGTAAGCAGTAGCCGCTTACTCCATTATTTTGAATCAATAAAACCTTCACTGTATTTCGGTGTTCTACTTTCAGTCCAAATTCTTAACTGAAGGCTTTTCCTAACCCAAAACATCAACGTCGATTATGCACGCAAGAGGTAAGCCCTTTAACCTTGAGGAGCATTTTATGTGAATTTAAATCCAATAACCTGCATCGCTCTCGAGCATACGTTACGCGAGGGCATCAAAAGAGAAAAATTAAATAACACATGGAACAAATGCCACATAGAAAAAGACTGAGCCTGCCAAAGCATTCTTTGAATCATCAATTTCACGAACAGACATGCAAAGAATTCGAAAACCTGAACAAGCTTACTAACCTATATAACACATTCTTGAAAATGGGAAAGATAAAAAAGAGGAATAACTGTACGGGAGAAATTACGCCGGCGATCTTGACAAGCTGACCGTCGGAGGCAGTGAAAAGGTCAGAAACGGGCAGACGGTCTACGAAGAGGAGGACAGCCAGGTTCCTCCTGAAGCTTAATAAGTTCCAGAGGAGGAATGAAACGACGAAGGCTGATAGTAGCAGAAATGCAGCAAGGAAAATGGCCACGACCACAAGGATGAAGAGTGACACCGCGATACCCAGGAGGAGAAGCAGAGAGACCACAAATGAGACAGAAGCCGGGACTGGGTCACAGAGCCGGCGGCCCGATGTGGAGACGCTAGTGCCGGAAAGATCGTTCATCGGCCCTCTGCGCCAGTGGGCAGATCGGAATGTGTCTAGGATTGGAGTAGCCAGGAGGTTTTGTATTGGGTTACTGTTTGGTTAGGTGAAACAATTTTTCTTTTTTTACAGTGAAAAATAAAATATTGATGTTAGAATGACTAAAAAATAAATAATATATAAATTTTAATATATTTTAAATTTAATGAAAAAGAATTTCATCCCATTAAAGCAATTTTATTTTACAAGGATGATCGCTCCCGTCCCCATCTCTCACCTCCGCTATGGAATTTTACATTATTTTTATTTTATTCAAATCAAATATAAAAAAATAAATTCATGAATTTAATTTACATTCATCCAAATGATCATAAAGTTGATTGAAAAAAGAATACAGTATATTTGAATTACTTTGTTTAGTTGAAAACTCTATAAAAATATGAATTTATTTTTTTCGATTTGATAGAATAGAATGAATGTAATGAAAAAATTTTGGGATTGTGAAGAATATCATGGAGGGCTCAAAGGGTTGATGGTGGTGGCGGCAGAGGCGCCGACAACACTTTTATATTGGGTAATGTATTTAGCATTCACTCAAATATAGATGAATTTCAAATACATCAAAAATTCAGTCTTCTAAGATGTTCTAAATACATTACATTACTTTAAAATTTTACTTGCATCATGCCAAACACAAAAACTTAAATCTCATGCATTTATTTTACACTCAAAAGTATTCAAAATAAGCAGCCCCTGAATTTTTTTACATTGCATTCTTTTTTTATCCAACCAAACAGTCCCTAAAGCACTTTTTTTCTTCAAGTTAATGTCATGTATTTAAAATACAAATATTTTTAAAATTTTGATTTTTGATTTGATAAATTTAGATTATAATGTAAAATGTCATTGAATCTCAAATTCATCATTTAATTCAAATTCAATTGGCAAATTTCAAATACTCCGCTCGTTGTAAAGTAAAGACCACTACCGCCGTTCTCACTCGCCTACCGTCATCGCCGATTACACCACCACTCAATCGATCACCGCCCACCACTACCATTAATTGAATCAATATTTTATGATTATCAACATATTGAGTTATAAATCTATATTGTTATAAAATAATTAAAGCAAAATATAGACAATATATATATAGAATGATATGTAATCAAGCATAACTTTGAAAATATCATTATTTGTAGCAGAGTAGATGATGCTTTGTACCAATGTGCTCCACACTTTTTTCATTATAAATAAGATATTGTGTTAGTTGTCACACAAGCATGCTAAAAGATGATTTCTAAACAAATCTTAAGAAAGACAAATATGCTACAATCAATGGTTAATGTATGAGTTTTTTAAGCGATAGTAGTGGCAGTTGAATCTCTATGCAAGTCATGGTGTGATAATGGTTGCAACATAAGCAAAGGCTACATCATAAGTCTTGATGCAACAACTTTTATTGCACAATAGAAGAATGTGATGTAATCCTTGATGCACCAATGATAGTTCTGAATAATTCAAAGAGAATCTAAGTTGTCCTTAGAGTTTTAAAAATCTCTCTAAATAATTGAATGAAGAAATATTTATAGATTGTTAAAAGTATTTCAACTTTTGTTTAAAATTTGTATTCATTTATTCAACAATAAATATTGCTCATTAATCATGTTTTTTGATCGTAAGTAAAATATGATTAATGATACACATGGGCTTGCTTGATTAATTCTAATAATAATTTAATGAATGTTGCTATTAATGATATCTTTGATTAATAAGTTCAATGCAACACATCATTAACTTGATGATAATTGCACATTGTGTGATAAGATGAATTTTTGAAGACCTAAATGATGGAAAAACTTCTAAGAATGTTCATCATAGGAATTTAAAGTTGTCAATGAATGGGAATAATGTCTTATCCTTTTATATGGATGTATTCTTCTCTTTAGCAAGACTATTTTATTGCAAAAAGTTCATTTAACAAAAACTTGTGTGTGGATTGTAGTTGCTACAATAAATTATAACTTTTTCAAATGATTTATGCTATAGAGAGCATGTTTGACACAAGTAATGATGTCTAATGCAGTGCACTCTACTAACCATACCTAATGATTGACTTTGAATATCCCCTTATTTATGATGGTAGCAACAACAAATATGACACCACTTAGTCCACTGCTACAAAAGGTTATTCTACATGCAGCTTTTAATCATATAGAGAAAAATGATTACCTTGACCAGGAGTCCAATTTTGTATAGGTTGAATCGAGCCCTCATGCTTAGAATGATCATTTTCTACTATTTTAGATACTTGATCATTGTATTATTGAAATTAATGTATTTGAATAATGAGCCAAATTATTCTTTGAGCAAATAAGCAATGATTCAGTTCTTATGAATCACTTCAAGATTCATACATTCACTTCAAGATTCATACATTTAAATAAATCTCTTGCTTGATCAAATAAGGATTTTTTGAAGCCCCGATGTTTGTTAGCTATTTGTGTGCGCATTGGTATATAAGTCTTAAAATGCATTGCGTTTTAGACATATTTCTCTACAAAATTATAATTTTAGAGAAACTTCAAGGTGCAACTAATACATGGATGTAGTATGAACCTCCCAACTAGGGTCATGTTCTTAATCATTTTACATATTCTTTACTAACAAAAAAAATATAGGAATTCTTAATTATAGTATCATGTGAGAATTTTGTTTCAATAATTTGAACTAAAATTGACCTGTAAGTGATATATGTAGCACAAAAATACGATTACAATCATTATCGAAGTATTACATCAATATTTTAAACATCATTATCACCATCTCTTCAAATATGAAAGAATGAGCCACAAAGCAAGGCTTGATGCCCTCTACTTTATATATATATATATATATATATATGCATGATTGGACCCTTTTTTTCTCTAAAAAGCTACCAAAATGTGAAGGAAAAGAGCTCAAATCTCCCTCCGAATAAATTTGACTAAAGATTGATTGCAATTAGAATCATTTTCCTTCCAAACCAAATATCGGACAAAATTGAATGAAGCATTTTAATTTTTGGGGATTTACATACATAACACTCAATATTATAATATTTACATATCTAACACCTAAGACATAAATATTACTTTTCTACCACCCTAAACACACAAATACACCAAATATACCTCTCCCCCGTATATCTTCTAACTCCGTCGTCTTCCTTGTGTTCTCCGTCCTGCAATTGCACGCAGACATATCTTTCCGGCACGAACCGTCTCCTCCATCCCATAGGTGCATGGTAACAGCTATTGTATCACGCGAGCAACTCTTTCCTGCACAAATCTGTCTTCTCCGTTCCGCAGTCACACACAAGCTGCCTCGATTTCATAGGACAATCTCCTCATAATAACAGGATGCGCAAAGAAGTTTCAAGAGCATGCAACAAAATTTCAAAGATTGATAAAATATCCACATGCTTATGTATTTCTCATTGTACGCTGTAATAATCTTCTTCAGCTCAACAACAAGGCACGTAAAAGGAAGTCTTTGGTTTATAGGTATGACATGAATCTCGATATCTATAGAGAATGCTGAAAACTGAAATAAATTCAGCTTGGAACAACTTGCTCCAAGCAACCCCAATACCAATGCATCAAAAGCTCATATTACATAACTGATAACTCAATTGTAAGCCAAAATAAAAAAATTGCACTGCTGTCCTATCGCGTCGAGGCTGCTCGCGGGCACTTGCAGAACAGAAAAAGATCGAGTTCTTACAACAAAGAGCTGCTCATGCGATGATGTGGTTGCTCCCTGGCGCCTTGTGACTGTTTGCGGGATGGAGGACATAGCGGAGACGACGGGGTTAGTAGATATAACGTAGTGGGCTTAATTTTTAAAATAAGCCAATTAATAATCATAATCAGGTGATTAGGTATTTAAAAAAAAATTTAGAATGGAAGCCCGCCACCGCCGAAGACGGCCCTTTAATTTTTTTAAAAAATAAAATAAATGGGCAGTCTACATCTTATGGACGATCGACTCAATGGATGTCTGATTTCAGTTTAGTATCGAAAGATAATAAAAAAACCTACAACTTTAACAAATTTAAAATTCACGTCATTTTAAAAATTATCGCAATTTATTAGCATAATTTTACATTAGTATCGTTGGAAAGATAATAAAAAATTCAACAACTTCTATGTTGACAACTTTCGACGAATCTCATCCCGCAGTTTGTAAATATATTATTTTTTATAATATCAAACACTCTCTATATAAAAATTGAATCTTTGTCACTCATCTCTCTTGATTTAATTTAATCAAAATATATAAAATAAAGTACACCGGATAATAGAATAAGAAGTACACGAATGACTAAGGATAACAAATAAAAAACAAGAGTATACGCCTATCAGAGAAAAGATAACACATCTATCTTCTGATGCGCAGAATCAGATCGCTACTGAGTAATGGCTTGGTGCCGGGACAAGATGATGTTGTTGATGGTCCTCTCCTTCCACCCCGCCGAGCAATACCCAAGTCCGAACATGAGGTAAATCTCGACCCATGCGAGCAACGAATACCCATGGTATAATCGGATGGAATGGCTGGCGTGGTCCATATGACCGCGTATCTGGGTGCATCGGACCATATCATTGCCTCCCGATATGAATACCGGGTTCGTGAAAATGTCACGTAGACGCCCACCACTGCGGTGGATGGCCCCACATCCATGATCTGGCCCTCTGCAAGTGCGCTCGTATGTCCCCGTATCTAGTGTCGATATTTGCATTGCCTCAAGTCCACGCAAGCTCTTCATTCAATCGTTGAAAGATTTCAAATTCTATATCTTCATCTCGAAATAATAAATATCTTCAAGATGTCCGCATGCATAAGTTTTAGATCGTGATTTCATTGTTAATAAGAAAACAAATTATATAGATACATACTAACCATCAAACGCTCGTGAGGGTAATATGTGTCGAGGCATCGCGCTTGAGCATGTAAAGTGATTCCCATGAACGATACCACCTCATATATGGTTGATCGGCTCTCGAACGATGAATCAACTATGACAATCGAAGATGTGCTCATGCAATGAAGGAGTGGTGGTATTCAACCCAATCAACATCAACATTTCCTCCATCGAATGAATGATGGATCTATCGGCTACATAGATGGAGGCATGCCGAATGTCAATGAACATCGCATACCACTCTATCCTCTTCCAACATATCGCAGACTCTAGCATATATCATCTCTTGTAAACATATATATACACGCAAGGATCGATGTCCATATGGCTCTGAGATGACCCAAAATAAAACATAAGTTATTCTTTCACTACAAGATCGAATGAGTTAACCAAATAATATTACATTCAAAGATACGACTAGAAGTCCATCCATCCATAGACTCGATATTGGATAATGGCATTTCCAACATATCCTTCATTCCACCAAAACCAAGTCTGCTAATGTCGCAGGGATAAACACGAACGAGTCTTCCCACACGAGTGTGCTCCTGTGCCCATACCGGTAAAGAAATGAACACATCCCACCATATTCACGCTTTGGTTTGGTTTGTTTCATGTAATTTTCAGATAGATGAGCGAGCAACAACCCAAAGATAACCCCCTAAATGTGTCGATATCCTTGAGTAATGGCACATACTGCAAATGAATCTTAGAACCTGAAATATCTGGTAGAAGAAACGATCCAATAGCAAATAGTATGTAGGGTCTGACATGCATAGTGAACTGGAGATCTGGTAGATCTAAGTATGAATCACTATCCATCGTAGCCATGTAAAGGTATACACGCTGCGATGAGCCCTGCCCCATGCGGAACTCGATGTAACATGTGGATGGATGTGATCACGAAATGACGTGGCTATGGATGTGCTCCAATCAACTCATCATAATAATCTGGCCATGAAGCCCACCATTTCTTGCCACCAACAAGCCGCCAAATAATCATGGGCCATCTATCCAATGCCTAATCATCGCCACATCGTAGAACCGCCATCTCTCCGAAGTGGAAGGTATTCGCTCGAGGACACCGCCTACGCCGAAATGTGATGATCAAGCTTAATATATATATGAGAGACACAATCTTGGCAAGAACTCGCAAAGGCATCCATAAATCTAGGCGCTTAATGCCATTCCTAAACATCAAGTGCAATGCCCTCAAGCACGTAAACCGCAATCAAATGAATTATGATTATAATGCAAAGATATTAACAAAACCGCACAAAACCAAACACAAACTCTAAAAAAACCCTTTACCATATCGATGCGCAGGTTCACACGAATGCATGCCGGGGTGAACTTCTGGCGGCCATAGTCCACAATCCTCTCCGCTTCGCCTCCTCCTACGTGGGACGAGGAGCCATCACGACATCTTCCTTATAAATTTAGCCTAACAATTGAATAAAGAAGTGCAAACCGAGAGACAACAATGAAAGCATTTAACTAAACAATTTACTTGTATTTAATAAAATGACATTTACTAAACCAAATAACAAGAAACAACCAACACATAAACTAAAATAAATCACAATCTCCACGATCTAGAAATGAAATTACGAGGTACTACAAGCCCAACAGTCTTACACACCGTAAATAACAACCAACACATAAACTAAAACAAATTATAATCTTCACGATCTAGTTTGAGGATATGTAGACCTATTATGCCCAACAGTATTACACACACCACAAATTCTTGAACTTCTAGAAGTTCTCTCATCCATTGAATTCTTTCTATTAGACTTAGGATGACCAGACTTTCTTCTGACATTTGGAGGATTGTAATTTGGGTATACTAATCGAATGAACCACTCTTCGATCCCAGATACATGGAATTCCTTGGTAGGTTTTATAGTTTTGCAAGCTGTAATAAGGTGAGACAAATTGCACATGGTTTGGGCATGTCGCAACAACAATTACATGTGCACACGGTAGGTGGTAAGACTATGGTTGTCTGCATGAACACCTACAGTCATAGTTTTCGCTAGTTCAACCTTGAAGGTTCTGCCAGGACATCAAACACTTGGTACTACCATGCTTATCCTCAATGGTTCAAGAACTCTTCTTGCCTCTCGCTTCATTATCCCAACGCTCTTAATGCAGGGGAGAACAAGGTATCTGCCTCTGTGGTGGTAGAATACCGCCGCTTCATGAATAAGGACATGTTATAATACACTGCTGTAATCAAGACTTGAATTGGTAAATCACATGCTCTTTTTAGCACACCGTTGAAGCACTCAGCTGCATTTGTTATCATTGTATCATACCTATAACCTTCATCATGAGTTAGGGACTAATGCTTAACATCCCTAATCACCAATCCCGCTTAATAATGTCCATATGTACCTTTTAAAAAGTCAATATCATCAAGATTCCCAAAGAACGCATACATCTACATATGAACTCAACATCACTTATCCCTAATTTTACTACTCTTAAAGTTCTCCTCAAATGGCAAAAGAGATGTTCTGTGGAAAGATCTCTCAGCCACGAACAAGACCTGCATGTCTATCTGAGATGAGGCAGAGATCACCTCTTGTAGACACTAGTGGGATCAAATTTTGTAATGTGTGCAGAAACCATACCCATGACTCGATGCACTCTGATTCCACAACTGCAAAGGCTAATGGGAACAAGCCATTATTTGCATCGATTCCAACTACACTAAGTAGAGTACCTCTATACTTACCCAAGAGGAAGGTGTCATCTAGATAAAGTACCACAATACCAACCTCAGAATTGAAGGTTCAAACCACTGAATAACAATCATTGGAATATGTTTGATTATGTGTGGACACATACACATGGGATGAACATATTGCAGCCATGAATTTTTCCAAAGATCTGTAAGATTCCTCCCAACTATCAAATATGGCCTTTACTTTCCGCAGATCCGGCTTTCATGTAAGACACTCTTATATTGAACTCAACTCAATCGCCCTACAATTTCCTGTTTAGATCCACGACGCCCCGATTGTTGTATGAAATAACGATGAAGATGTATCATAGATGACCTGATAAGAATCGAATGAGCATAGAGGGTGACCCAATTGAACCAATCCTCCATGCACCACCCAAACCTCTTAATTGAGCTTGCATAAACGCCATAGTCTACCTAGAATCAGATGGGTGCACAAAGACAAATTTTGATTTGTTCAAGCATGATGACATACTGACGTTGTTTGATAGATCACTCAACAAATTGTAACTATTTCTCATGAAAATATACTTACCAATTCTTCCGAATGCGCTTCTCCTCAAAGATTGAATTATCTAATGGGCCATCAAATGTGAGATCCTCATCCCATTCTCTAGTTGTTTGCACGACAGATATATTGTTACGTATCATGTTGTGAGTGACTGTTTTAATTGAACCGCAATCAAATCTCTCACGAGGGATGGTTCGGCCCTCAAATCGTTTCTGGTCGCTATCATCCTCTTCATCATCACTACTACCTCCACTAGGCATAGTTTCATATCCAACATCTTCGAGATGGTGGATTCATATCGCCTCTCATAGCAGAACTTGTCCAGCAAAATAATCATGTTCTCTGTCAGAGACCTAGAATTCCACTTGAGAAGATGGTGTGATGTACCGTCGCTTCATTTCGACCGACATTCCACCGCACCGTTTATCTCCATCTCCAGCATTGTTTCGTTAACTTCAACGAAATCACAATAGTTGCACAATGCCGTGATTAACTATAGCTGTCATCATTAATGCGTAATAAATCCAAAGACCAATAGGAAAAACCCACCGACAATGTATAATGTGCCGGATCTAGCTTCAATGACCTCATTATTCTTTTCATCAATTAAGGGATTTGACCGAACGATTTTTCCTACCAACATATGTTGGAATGAATGCTTACTAGTTCACCACCATAAAAGAACTATACGTATAATATATGAATTCATTTTCAACTAATAATAACAAAACAACAAGAATCCTTCGTCTTTAAATGAATTTACATAGTTTAAATCGGATAAATAATGATGGGGCTAACTCATTGCTACCTATTGAAATTTAATAATTCAAATTTTATACTCTATTTCACATCTCTAATGTGACCTTACAAACTTTTGTTGTACAAATTTAATATAATCCACACAAAAAAATAAACACAAAATACACTTTGATCTATAAACACACACAAACATATTATCATTTATACTAAAAAAAATAAACACGAAATATACTTTGATCTATATATATAGCATAGCTTGGTAATTCTAAGCCATAAATCTAAAGATCTCTAGTAATTCAAGGCTAATGAAACTTTTCATAAAATTCCTTCAATGAATTATTCTGAAAGTTTTTTCTAGCACAATTCATAAATTTTTTTTTTTTTTTTTTTAAGGTGGTTTACTCAAGTTCAAACTATTTGCAAGTCATTTGGGCATTTGTGTAATTTATCAAATTGTTTGTAACATTGCAAAGTTGTTCACTATATATTTTTTGTTAGATCATTTTTGTGAGAAATAAACAATTTTAGTTTTCTCTATCTTGACATAACTTAGGTTTGTTTGTTTTCATATTGTTTTGATTTTGATTATGACCCATTAATTTTGCTTATGCTATTACAATTTCTCCATCACTTAGAGGAGTAAAGGAAGATTAAAATTATGATTTTAAACTTGAAATAATGTAATTAAATCAAAATGTTGATTAGTAGTCAAAGGCACAAGATTAAATTGTGTTTTCTCTTTTATTACATATTTACTTAAATATACTTACAAGATTTTTTATATGTTTGAATTTTAATAATTTAAAAATATTTTTTAAAAATATTATTTCACTCTCGTAATGGTGTTGTATATGTTTCCTAAAGTCAATCGAGATTTTGAATAAACAACACTACAATGACTTTCATGTGACAAACATGATGTTTTAAAATGTTGATTACAACACTTCAAGGACTTGCACTATCTAATAAACCAAGTTTAGCATACAAATTTTTTAAATATCACAAATATAGCTGATGAAACATTACAAGTAAATTCTCATAAACTAAATATCACACAAACTAATCAAACTTTGATCTTATCAAATATTTCACCACAAAAGGAATGCACTTAATCCAACTAAAGATCATACATATTGAGCAAAAGATATAAACTAATCAAACAAAAATAACCTCATTAATTCAACTAACCTCCAAAAAAAAAAAACACATTCAAAATCAGATCTAACACATATTTCCTATAAAAATCAAACTACATAGCTTAAAAATATCAACTAAATCAAATTTCTTATAAAATAACACATTCAAAGTAAAATCTAACATTTTTTCATTTCTAAAATTTACCTAAATCGGTGTAAAATGTTTGAGATCCACTCCTTCATCTGAAAACCACCAATGGTAGGAGGCTTTGTGGCACAAGCGTCTTGGCGAACCGACGACGACAACACGATCGCACGGGAGAAAAAAAAATAAACCGAGAGCTCGCGACTGCGAGCTCTCGGTTTGGCCCTAATTTGAGGGCGAGCTGGCCCGTCGCATATCGCTCTGGCCACAGCTTATTTTAAAATTTTTATTTTTAAATATCTAATCACCTAATTATGATTCTTAATTGACCTATTTTAAAAATTAAGCCTAACATAGTGTGGTATATTTGGTGCATTTGAGTATTTGAGGTGTAAGAAAAGTAATATTTAAGTACTAGGTGTTATATGTAAATATTATAGTATTACGTGTTATGCATGTAAATCCTCCTTTATTTTTTATATTGTATCTTTTGTTGCCTTTGATGTAATGAGAGACCTCAAGAAACCTTATAAAGTTTTATAATTGTTCCAAGATTAATTCCATATTAAGGGTAAGCCATCTAAAAATTCAAATGATATTATAAAGTTTTTGAATGTATCTTTTGCATCCATGTGCTTATCATAGTTATGATCAATGTGATCCAACAATAAAATAATAAGATAATATTATTTCTAAAATATTAAAAAGTTATGTATGCTTCATAAATTTTATCTTAACACTTACACGAGAAATTAAAATAAAATATAAATATTATTGAGAAGTTTATATCATTATAATAAATAAATTAATATCACTTTATAAATAGTTAATTGAATTTATTTATTATTCAATAAATAAAATATATAAAATAATAATATTTAAAATAATCAACTAAAAAATCATTTTAACAAAAATATTTTACGTTTTAGATAATTTAAATTTCGTTGAGAATGAGAAAATATAAATTTAATATAATCATATTAAAATTTAAATTTTAACTGTTAAATATAAAGAATATATATATATCATATAATTTTGATTTATTTATATTTAAATGTTTATTTATATAATATTAAAATTTTAATATCATGTTAAAAATATTATAAGATTAAATTTTTAGAGTGAAATATATCTATTATGATATTAAGTATTATATTTATAAATAATATATATGAATTTTGTGTTAATTATTTAATAAATCGTCCATATTTAAGAGTTAAATTTGCTGACAACCGCATAACTTAAATTTAAAAAGATTTCCCAAACGATGAGCAGAGGTCACATTCCTAAATCCGTAGCCGTCTCTTACTAATTTGCTGCAGTTCATCCTTCATCAGTCATGGCCGTGCCTCTCACCCCCTCCTCATTCCTGCGGCGGCAGTTGTCACGGTCTCTGCTCTTTTGTTGGTCGCCGCTTTGGCTTTGAAGCTGGTGCTGTCATGGAGAAAGCTTCCAAGAAGCCAGAAGAGGAGAAGATGTATGCGCCCGTTGCCGGCACCGTCTTCCACCACCTCTTCAACTTCAAAAAGTTGCACGACTTCTCCACCAGCCGCGCTCGCCAGAATCCGACTTACCGCATCCTTTCACCCTTTCACAGCAAGGTAATCGACGCTGGCTAACTCATTGCTCCAGGTATCATGAGTTTAGGAGTTCATAGTGGATTAATTAGGATGAGTAATTAGCTTAAATACCTCTTAATTGATGAGGATGAGATATGAAAAATAAATGAATAAATTCCCTTTTCTTCTATCTCAATGAAAACATCATGATAGGGACTTATCCTTTTAGAGCAATTTGAGCTTGCTAAAGCTCCTAAAGAAAGAAGAAGAGATAGAAGAAGGAGAAATTATTCATTCGTTTTCCACATGTCATCCTCCTCAAATAAGAGCTATTTATAGACTTATAACACATGAAGCTAATTTCTCATCTTAGTTAATCTATTATTTGAATCACAATTAGAACAAATATGCTTGCATGCACAAACTAATGTGTGTATTTGTGTTTGTGTGCATAATCAATGTATGTATATATGATGCATGTAAGATTGTCAATTTAATTAAACTCCTAGCAAGAAGTGGATAATTTTTTGTGATATGGATCAAAATATTGAGCTATGCCATATTCATTGAGATTGAATTGAGTTCTCCACCAGCCAAACCTAAGTATTCTATAAATCAGATATAGTTTTACTTTGTTTGGTGCTTAAGCAATTATCAAATCTTATCAAATTGCTAGTTCAAGATAGGATCATTTTAGAGGCCAGGTTTAGAATGGTGGTTTGATTGCCTTCACTATGACTTGGTGGTTTTGGAGGCGTATTTGAGGTTACTTTTTGATTGATTTTTAGAAATTTTTATGATGAAAAATTGCTTTTGAGAGCTAGAGCTATTAATATGTGGTGTTTGTAAAAAACTGCTATTTAAATTTTTTTAAAAAGAAAATATTATATCGCACATAATAGTTTTTCAAAAAGTTATTTTTCCCACAATAATTTTACAACCATCTTTATAAAATGTTATAGCTACCCTAAATAGATCCTAAGTCTTGAAAATATTTTCTTCACATTCTAGAGGTAAGACCAGTTGGGAGAAGAATCGAGAAAATCGGAGCAAACTCAGAACAAAATATACAATAATCAAAAGAGAACACTAGAATTTACGTGAAAAATCTGAAAATAGGAAAAATCAAGAAGCCACACAACACCAAGAAATCCATTATGAAAAAAAAAAATCAGGAGAATTATACAAGTCTCTCTTCACTTAAGTCTCTAGCAATCTCCACACTTACTTTAGGACACTCAAACTTCTCAAAAACTCACTCTACAATAATGAAAACAACACCTTTAAACTTGCAAAAAAAACTATTAGATTCGGACTTTGCCACTTTGTAGTGTTGCAAAAGCAATGCTTATGCATTGGCCACTTTATCAATTTGCTGCGATGAATGTGTCAAGGTGCTAGTCCCTCCATCTTTCTAGCAAAATCCCACAAATTCTTGTGCCAAGGTGCTAGTAGTTCCAGTTACATTATTGCTAAACCTATGTATCATTAAGGCTTCCCTACAAATGATCATTTTAAGTATACCTAGAAAAAATTTTTGCTCCCAGATAGAACAGTATTAATTAGGCTCCATAAAATAAAAAGACCATGTATATTTATCCCTTCCCTAGTTTTTGCACCAGTGGAAATCTCATGTGCTTGGTACGCCCATATTAGAAAAGGATCATTCATAGACTTACCTATCTTCTGACCTTCCTTGTCAAATGGGAGTTAGAATGTGGTTTTATGTTTGTTGCGTGCTAGAAAACCAGTTGTGGTAGAGTAAAAGTTTTCGCCTTAGCTTCGTTATGAAATCCAGCACACACACATGTATAAAAAGTGCGAAACTCCATAATTTTTATGTGAAAAATCTCGAAAAGAGGGAAAAACCACGAGGCCTAGCCCAGTAAAAAACTTCCACTATATACTTTTGAGTACAAGATCTTCCCGATGAGATTACAAAATTGTATATGAAAGGACAACATTACTAGTAATAGGATGTTGATGGATGTTGATAGCTGGATGACGATGTTAACAGATGTTGGCGGTGATGATGGCCGACGATAGTGGTGGTGATGATGACCGGCAATGGTCGAATCGGTGGCGGTGGCCCGGCCGGCGCGACGGTGGTTGGCCGTAGTGGCGGCATCGATTACTTGGAGGATCTTTAGAGCTCTCTCCTCTCTCTTGCTTGCTCCCGCATATGAGGAATGAGGGCTATTTATAGATTGGAGGAGCGTCTGTAAATACATGCAAAACGCACTCCCATCGGACGGCACACATGATCCTTTGATCATTTGATGTATTTTAAATATTTGAATGCTCAAATGAAGTCGAATTGTAAGATCTTTGGCTTGTTGGACCGGCTCGTCGAGATGCTTTGGTATAAACACTCTATATTTGAGAGCTTTTAGAATTTAATATGTCTCAAAGTTTTCAATAATATTTTAAGCGCTTGATCTCGACCCGGTTTCAATTTCGATCGACTATTCGGCGTCAAGATCATGCTTATTACAAATTTTGTCATTGCTATTTTTGGATGATATTATCTCAATCATCAAAAATATATGTGCAATACTTCAAAATAGTAAATTCTTGAAATCTGCGTCCATTAACCACACATTTTGAAACAGATCTTCATGTAAGTACAAGATTACGACTACGAAGCGATGAGGACAAATATACATAAGTATGTGCGAGCATGAAATTTGAGGTTCTGGACCCATCCGTCAGCAGGCGCTGCAGTCGTAGCCATGTATGGCCTTGGAATGGCCAATTACGACTCGAACGGCGTCTACGGAAATGAGCAGAACAGATGTGCGCATGTAGCGCGATGGCCCAGCTGAAAGCGTGAAGGTACAGTTGGCGTGTCATACCTGGTAGCATCTTGCCAGCAAAAACGGCGATTTTACGGTTTTGTTTGATGATTTTATTTTTGCCCCTAGAGGGGTCTATAAAACCCCAGGGCCAAGGGAGAACACTTCTTGATGCTCTAGTGCTTCTCTTCTTTTTTTTTTTTTTTTAAATAGTGCATATTTGCATTAATGAAATAACAAAGTACAATATAACCTGAAGTGCTTGATACAAAACATGCTAAGAAAACAACAGACTCTATCCTCCTCAAGTAAGGGTGAAAAGATGGAGGAATAATTGGTACAAGAAGGACTAGGCCACAAGAAGCTAGTCGCAAGCACAATTGCTCTGTTGCGATCCCTCTTCACATGTGTAAAAGTGAGATGGAAGTCTGAGGAAGGATGATCAGGTGAAGTGGGTGCAGTTCTTCCATGTCATCGAGAAGTGGTTCGGAGGAAGTCAATCCAGGCATTGTCTCCTTCAATATGAGACCCTTATACTAACATCCATGCTTGATGCTGCTCGAAATGTAGCATAGCCTTGAGTTCAACCTGTCAGTCCCATGATGGAGGTGTACCCCAGAGCTTGAGGAGAGTGCCACTATCATCACGTGGGACAATAAATGCCGGATCACCCGGAGGAGGAGAGCACCATATGTTGGCCCTTGAGCCATCTAGAGGGAGTCCAAAAGGGTTGAGAAGGTAAAGGTGGACATCCATTCTCACGAGATGAGAGCGAACAAGGCTTGGTAATACTCTGATGTATGCGACCATGATCACAGTAATGGGCTTCCATGTGTCTTAGATTATCAGCACCACAGTAGATAGCATATAAGATGCTTAGGTAGGTGTGCAGTGGTAAAGAAAACAAATACGCTCAATTCGTGGGCATAGAGATACCTGGTGAGTTCGCAAAACAAAAAAGTAAGTGAGCAATGAAAAGGATGTGGTCAATGTCCTCCATGGCATCACATGGCAACTTTCATCATAAGCCTCGGATGAGAGCCAACATCTTGTAATGCCCCCGACTAAGTCTCCACCAAAATAGTCTCTCTTGAATTGAGTTTTAAGCCAGGATGTCTAAATATCAAAAGCCATATAGGCTAAAAGTGATAGTCACCAATTGGTAAGTAATGTAGGTGAGGTTTGTTTAGTCATGATGTACAGAATAAATCAATTCAACAAGATCGTAAATGATTGGTGGAGTTTAGCAAGATCCCATTCTTTGTCATCAGTGAGAAAATCGATATAGGTATTTTACTGCATCCAAAGTCTTTTTGGACAATGGTTGTGAATGTAGCCAAATCTGATAGAACCTCAATCTGCGACCATCGGAACATATTAGGAGGGGTTTCAGTTATGCGTCCAAGTATCTTCCAAGGTAAAATAGTTCGATGCTCTGCCATAAATCTGCTCCATAACGCTCAACATTGGTGCGGTTGAAGGTCCGAAATGAAATCCAAAAGGCACGAGTGGTCCGAGTGATCAGATGTAACCCCAAACCACCAAGATGAGAGGTCCTTCCAGATGCGTAGTGGATGCCCCATGAGTCGTGGTTCCATAGAAAATCCAAAGTCGCCAATTTCTGTGACACATTGGAACCAATGTATATGTCGATCTAGGCAGTGAGGTTTAAGAAAGTAATCACCATAATGAGAGGACTACCCATGAGCAAGTCTTTCCAACCCTCAAGTTGGCTGAAATCATTTAATGAGTCGCCTCATACTAGTTTGATGCTAAGATAGTCCATTTCTCCTCTACCGAGCAATATAGCAATCATTGGTTCTCGTCGTTCGAACTTTGCTAAACATAATGATTGGTGGTTGATCGTTGGCCGTGAGCAATGTCTCGATGGTCGATATTTATTCAGATGTGCAAGAGTTGCCGAGGTTATCGATGTCATCACATATAGTAAGTGAGACACATGTACTCGAGATATAGACATCCCAAATGCGACTTTGAAAGCTAAAGTAAGTAATTAAGCAAGGAGAAAGAGGTATGCGACGGTGAAAACATACTGAAATCCAGCTAGCATGAATCGGTCTGTCTCCAGTGATAATGTAAATTTTAGTGTGATGCATTGCAAAATAGAGAAGAGGGAGAACCCCATCAATGTAAGCACATGTGAGTGAATGCATTTTGTCATAGCTTGCTCCATGTCAACCTTAAGTGCCATAAATCCCACCTTGGGTTGAGTCTGAAATTTGTTCACAATTTCTGCAATAGACAATGGTGTGAGATGGTCCGTTGTGGTACAAAGGCTCCTCAGTGAGATGAGTGTGAGGAGGTGTTTGAGACGATTGACGAGATTTTGGCAATGAGCTTGTATATGGTGGAGCATAAAAGCGATGAATTTGATGGTGTGGTAGCCCAATCTTGGGATCAAACAACATGTGTCTTTCCCATCATCCATGTGGGAGGTAAAAGAATTCCATTCTGATCACATCTTCTTTCACACAATGCATTTTTTGTAGAAGGAATCATACCACCATGTTCACACTGTGGGCTCGATGGTGGGCCTCCCAAATTTAAAAGAGTGCATTCAACAAGGAATGAGATGGGGAACTGATTAGCTAGAGGAATAGTTGGCCACTCATCTAGGGAAACGCCGCCTGCCGTCCATTTTTGTTGAAAAAAAAAGGAGGTAAAGATGGTAGAAATATCAGAAAGTCTTGGATAAAGTCCCATTGTCCAATTGAACTAGAATTTACTTCTATGATGATGCTTCTTAGTGAAAGAAATGTGTATTTTGATCTCCATCCCTGTAACCATGGACTTTGCCTTTCTTTGCCACCATGTAGTTCTTAATAGCGTAAGTTTAGACTTTCAGTAAGAATAAAATGGTCTGAGACCTTGTGGACATTCCACGGTTGTAGCTCCATTACCTCTTTTGTAAGAATTATGTTTGCATGGAGTTGCTTAAGTTTCATTTACTGGTGGTAAATGATAGTTCTACCACTTTTTTCAAGATTGCTTTAGTCCCAAAGTCATTTTTCTTCCGGTGCACACTTTTCCAAGCATTTGGATATGAGAGCCATGTGTCTTCAAATGATCCATCTGTGGTGGATAATCAAACAAATGGAGGAGAAGTGAGTGATCAATACAAGTCGTAAATCTGTATTATTGTCACAGTAGATTGGAGGCCAAAGAGTTCACCATAACCGTCCAACATTAATTTTACTTCTCCCATCTTTGTTGTTGGTCAAAATCTAGGCCAACAAAGTCAAGTTCACAGGAGGTTGAGATAAAGCAATCATCCATTTCCTTGGTAAGGAGTAGGAGAAAGACTTACCATAATTGATAGAGTGATCAACAAGTGTAAGGAGAGCGCCATAATAGTCTTTGACTATGGTAGTCATGATGGCATAAATCCATCAAGCATCCACTTGGTTTGATCAGTGGGTTGCTTTTCCAAATATGATCCGGTCCAGCAAAGAATAGAGAAGCTCACAATGTCGAGGCAAGAAGGATGATACCACACGAGTATCCAAAAGGGTGACAAAGCTCCTTCTTGCCACAAATTGTCCACCTCCTTTCGGATATGTGTTCAATTGTCTCTAAAGCCAACCAAGCATATATTATGATCCATGATCTTAGTTGCGTGCGGCACATTCAGTATGGAGGACATCAGGGAACCATAGGGGAGTCCCGTCAAATGTCCAAAACCTTCTTCCTTTTCTTTGAAAGACCAGTGTAGTCTTCATGATTTGCCTGTAAATCGAAGTTGCCAAGTTCTTTGACTTTTGGACTTTCCTTTAATTTACCTTGTGTGGGATGAAGGTATGGAGTGGTCAAAGTGGTTTGGAAAATGGGGGGTTGGTGGTGTATTAGAATTGAGATAAAGGTGGTTTCTCTATAGAGTGTTGGTGAATGTGGAGGTGTGGCTTGGGTAGAGTGACTCATGAGGTTAATAAGTATTTGGGTGGTTTGGGTTTCTTTTTCTAGTCACAAGGATGACCATATTCATCCAGTAAGGCTGAGCAGGGTAAAGATGAAGAGTGGGTGACTCCTTAGATGTGACAACTTCCTTTCCCCTTTTGGGCATCAAATTAGTCTTAGTGGTGGTATGTAATAATATACACGGAGGTTAGATGAGGCTTCGCCATGAAGTATGTGGAGTGGTGCCTTAAGCAAGAGGAGGAGCCATTTCTGAGGCGTATCCACTTTATGGCACTTACAAGAGAAACACAAGTGAAATACCCTCATATTCAAGTTGGAAGAATCGGCCATATCTCAGCCAAATTCGTGAGGTAACCGAGATCCACCTGATACACACTCGGCATGAGGCTTTGCCCCATTTGTCATTTGATGGTCCAAAAAGGTGCTCCAATGTATGAAACAATGCAGCAAGATTAATATTATCCCAATACAAGAGAGCAAGTTTGGGATACCATATTGGTGAAGACAATCCATGGAAAGATGTTGGGTTGAATGATGGTGACCATTTGTCGAGGCCAAGAACATTGGATAAACAAGGTCCACCCATGAGGGACATCTAGCTTCCACCGAATCAAATACAGACAAAGCAATCAATGGCTACCATGATGAGAGTGAATTTGCCCCATTGATGCTGAAGATCATTGTTAGGTAGAAGAAAGGCGGTAAATGCCAAAACCTTGCCAACCAATGCTCTTTCCAGTTTGGAAGTGTTAAAATCATCATCATCCAAGAGAATGGTGGTTCCATCTCCCATTGAGCATCAGTTGTCCACATGTGGAAGTCAACATTTTCCTTCGCTTGGGGTTGTCTTGTGTTTTACGTCCATGGGTTGGTAGAGCTTCAATCTTGGACATACCTTTGGTGGTGGGCTTGATGGTCCTGAAAGCATGGTCACGGCCTTTGTCCAGTGAGTGGGCTATTTGTCGAAGGAAGAACTCCCCAAAAAAAAGGGTTAGACTTCGGTGGAGCATAGTCCCTATTGGAGGCCCCGGGAGAGAGGCATCATCCATATGTGGTGAACGAACCGAGCCGAGAACAATGGTCTTGGTTCCAGTTATTTATGGCATTAGCCAGGAGCAACCATGTATGATTTGCTCGCAATTTGTCCGCAAAGAAGAAGTCATGATCGCAAGAGTGGCCGCGGCAAGGGACAAAGGTCCGCTTTTCCTTTCACGCGGGGTGCATAAATTGGCCTCCAGCGGTACGTGTCGTCGTTACCCTTGATGATTGGAGGTAGCGCTCCTTCAGCGTCTTTGGCATTCGCGATGTCGATCCGCCAGGCGCCTTATTGGCGCCAGCCCTCATTTGCTTATGGATTAGTAATCCTTTTTGTGCCTATGACGTCGTGTGCGTAATGTGCCCTCGCCTGCCGTCGGCGTCCATGCGAGCCTCATCTTGGTCATAGCAGCCGGGGTCTCGACTTCCCATATTGGTATCTCGGCCAAGCAAGACTCTCGTCCACAGGCGCCCGGTTTGGGCACAAGGCCTCTGGCCGTGGATAAGCTTCCAGTTATATTGTGTTAATCTGCTCAAAGTCACCTCAATTCCTTGAACCTTGCTCAAAGATGGCATCCATGGAGTTGGCCATCTTCCTCCATAAAATCCATGGATAATCTGTCCGCCGCTTTGTGGCTTCTTCCCGTGAGCTTATCAACATGACGATCGTCCTCTTGCTTACCCGAAAGGGTAGATAGTCTTGCACTCTCCGAACTTCCCTTCCGTCGATTTGTCGCGTGGAGAGGCAATCACGGCCACTGAAGCCGTGTGCTAATAATTAAGCACCGTGGTGATTACCAATTGTCCGCTAATCATCTTGCCGTGGTTCTTTAGTCGGCCTCGCCTTGGGGCTTGACCACCACCCCACTTCTCATGTAAGTCATGAAATCACCTTAGGTGAATCACCCCGCCCCCATACCCCAAGAAAAGCTTCTCTAGCAAATCAAGAAAGAGAAAGAGCTCTTTCTATTGGCTTCTTTGACAAAATGGTGAAAAAAATGTTAAAACCCTTTTACAAAAACATGCTTCTCTTCTTCTTGAGTGAGGTTCGTTTGGAGTCGATCAAGACCTGCGGTTTTACGTCGTTGTTTTTCCCTCGAAAGTCAGCCGCTCGTCGGACCGTCAGTTTGAGGCGATCACGCACTACTTCGTTGTTCGATTTTCCCTCGAAGAGGCGTCGGCCGACCGTGATTCGGGTTTGGGCGATCAAGGCCCGCGGTACTTACGTCGTTGTTGGTTTCCCTCAAAGAAGAGGCCGGCTTGATGGCCTACGTCGAGAGACCGTCGCCGTTAGACTTGAGGCGATCAAGGCCCACTTACGAGTATGCAGTTGTTAGGTAATTTTCCCTCGAAGAGGCGTCACCGCCTCGTCGGACCATCAGGTTTGGAAGCGATCAAGGCCGTGCTAATCTCAAGGTCGACCGTTGTTCCGGTTTCCCTCAAAGAGGCGTCACCGCCTTCGGACCGTCGGGTTTGGAGGCAATCATGTCCGTTCCAACTTTTCTTGGGAAATTAGATTTCTGACTTTAATGGATGATTTAGCGTTGATAACGCCAAGATGCGAGGAGGCGTTAGCAGAACTATCGTTCAAACGACTCATAAAGTTTGATAGGTAATTTATGAGTATCATCAGAGGGAAATATCTTCTCTCCTCTTTTTTTTGTCTTTTTCTCAAATGTATGTGTATCCTTTTTGTCAGATCGTAAGCGAAAAATTTTATCAAAGCTATCCAGGTGGCGAGAGTCAAAAGGCTGCATTGGTGAGTGAGTTGCTTTTACAAAATTCTCGATTTTATCATTTCTCCCTCTTTATTTATTATGTATTTTCAGGTGATGGGTGAGAAAACCCATAGTGTGGCTACAGACGATATACCATCCTTGTCACATCGATAGTTTAATGGTGTTCAGAAAGTTTTTCTTCCACTAATGGTTGGTGGCCATTGTTGCCAAAGTCGTCGAGCCGTTCACCTCACCGGGGTACTTTCTTGTTTACGAGATGATTCTTCGTGCGGGACTGCGATTCCCTTTGGCTCCTGAGTTGATTGAGATATGCAAAATATGTGGTGTAGCTTTGTCAAAGTTTTCATTTCGAGCTTTAATGTCATCGTCGATTTGGCTGTCTACTTCAGAGAGCGTGGTGTTACTTTGAACATCAAATACTTGTGTCGAATGTGCAGATTTACATGTGATACATAGGGACGTGTTTCTTATCGGACTATAAAGAATTGGATAGAATTTTCAGCACGGGATCAATCTAAAAATTGGTTTAATAGATTCTTTTTTGTGAAAAATGAGTGGGGCCTTCACGAGATGGGGAAGATTGAATGACCTTCTAGATCCATTGTGATGTGTGAGAATGAGATCCCGGCAACTCTTAATATCACGATGTAGGAAGCTTTGCAACATGAGTTACGTCATTGACAATATATAGTTGAAGATAGAATGTTCAAGGTTGGCCTTTCTATCCAGGTAGGGAGATCTCATTCTTTTCCATTAAAGAGGTCAAGTAAAGGTGATGAAAGGTCTCCTCATATTCATAGAGTTCTTTCAAGAAGCGATCCGCGAAATCAGGTGGTGGCAATGTTTCTTCCCTAAAGAAAAGAAGACATGCGTTGAAGTGACTTCAGATATCGAAGAAGATGTTACAGTTGACCTCGAGTTTAGTTGTTTCAACTCATGATGGGGAGTTCGTTTCTCGAAGCCGCACATTCCTGAAGAGGTGTTAAATCACATATGTACTGGGCGTCAACGAGCAGATGAATTGGTACGTTGTCTTCCCTTCTTTCTTCTTTTCTTCTTCTTTTCTTTTGTGTAATATTTGTGATGGTTTTTTTTTCTTTATAGGTAACTCAAACATTAGGGCAGATGGCTCATTTGAGTGTCGCTTTAGATGAGTGGAATACTGAATTTGTGAAGATAAAATATCTGCAAGGCAAGTATGAGCGAAATATGAGTATTAATGCCAAAGAAGTGGGGACTTTGGAGGATCAGCTGACCGAGTGCAGAACTGAGCTAGCGAACATGTCGACTTATCTTTCTCTCCAGTGTCAGGAGGTGGAGCGCACTCGTGATGAGCTGATTGAGGTGAGGATAGAGACTCATCGAAAAGAGAAAAGACTCAAGGCACTTGCAGTGGAGAAGAGAGCTCTCGAACTGGAGAAGAAAGCATTACAGGATCGTCTTTCTGAGAAGGAGCATATAATGTCAGAAGCGGAAGCAAATGAAATCTCCTTGAAGGCGGTGGAAGACTTTAAGAACTCTCTTATCTCGGTATACTCGAAGACCATGTTCGAAGCTTCGTAATCATATACTTGATGTTGAAGTGAAGGACTTGGAGCACCAATGTTTAGAGGAGGGCTTCAGGGTTCTAAAGGAATCGCTTAGTACATCGCAAGGCCAGCTAGTATTGAGGATCTGTCTCCCAAGTATCCGAAGACTCTTCGTCCGATTCAGGAGATGAAGGAGTTGAGAGTGAGTCAAGGAGTATCTCTAGTGGTGAGGGCGTTGATATCACCAAGCGATATGATGTAGCATCACTTGAGGATGCATTTTTTATATGTATTGTTATTAGTGTGTATCAGAATCTTGATTCTTTCTTATATCATCATGTTAATACTATCAATTTTTTTTAGATGATGCTCTTATTTTATTTTACTATCCAGGTAATTGGTGAATATTATTCGACGGCTTGCTAACCTGCGATGAGGTTGAATTGAATCCACTCGATTTTGACCTATCCAGGTTGTTTGTCGAGTCTCGCTTCGATGGCGTTAACACGTATGGAAGAGGTAGGAGTCCACCAAGGACCTTTTGACCTATCCTAGGTTGTTTATTGAGTCTTCTCGATGACATTAACTATGGAAGAGGTGGGAGAAGTCCAAGGACCTTTTGATCATGCTTCGATTGAGATATAAAGTGAGTTGTATATTTCTCAAGTGGGAGGATTAAATGAAGAAGAAACAAGTTTGTAAGAAGAAAGCTATAAATTCATTACTCTGATAAGTTCAGTGATATAATCATAAGACGATTTTAACACGGATATGAGTTTTAAGAGAAAATGACAACAACAACAACAAGTCTTTATCCCACTAAGTGGGGTTGGCTACATGAAGGGGAAATGATAAACGAGACAAAATAAAAGCTGCGATAATTATGCAGTAGGAATTATTGATAATATTTTTGGAGATTCTCAGTGTTCCAAGTTGAGGTAAAGTTTTCCCTCAGATCCTTGAGCTTGAAAGTTCACGGCTTCACATAGCTATAACATATGGGTCATCCCAAGAGGTGAGAGTTTATTGTGTTGAGGGCCTTTACTGCGACTTGAGACTTGTAGGACGTCATGAGATATGGGGCGAGATTTTACTCTTTTGTTGAAGTGGAGCTACCCTTTGGTGATAGGAAGGAGTCAGTAGGGCCATGTCACGTTTGGGAGTAGGTCTTGTGTGGGAGTTTTTCTTCATTATCGTCATGATCGAATAATTGAACTCTTGGACTTGGAACCCGATATCTGGTATAATAGCTTTGTCGAAACACAAGTTATCTGTGTCTCACCGGTCGAGTGCGATGTAGTCGGTAAGCCCAAAGAACATTAGAAAGCTCATCAACCCATTGCCCCGCCTTCTCGAGATGTGTTTTAGTCCTTTGAGTATAGTCTGTTGGTAGCAGTCACCGTTAGTTTGAGGATGTCTACTGTATCAGGTGAATGTGAAGATCTTTGCAAAAGGACATAAAGACTTTTCCGATAAATTGTGTTCCGTTGTCGGTGATGATCTTTGCGGAAGACCATCGACATACTATATTTTTCAAACAAATTGTTTAGCATTTGCCTCGTAATTTTAGCGAGTGGTTCTTCCACCCATTTAGTGAAGTAGTCGACGCTAAAATGATGAACTTTCGTTGCCACGATGCTATCGATATCAATCCCCATTGAGCAAAAGGCCACGGGCTTTGAATGGATGAGAGCTCTGTATGCGGCATGTGAGGGAGGTTAGAGTGCAACTGACAACTTGCACATTTTTTGTGAACTCCAAGGTGTCTTGTTTCATTGTAGGCAATAGAACCTTGCCTTATAATTTTAAGGGCTAGCCCTTCCTCTAGTGTTCTCCACATATCCACAGTGAACCTCTCTTAATGAATGTCGGCCTCACAAGGTGAGAGAGACATTTGAGATGCGGTCCAAAAGCTTCGTTTGTATAGTTCACCTCAGATAATAGTAAAGTTTGAAGCTTGTCTTGAGAGGCAGTGCGAAGTTGGGTCTTTGGAAGAGTTCCTTCTTGTAGAAAAGATAGGATGGGGTCCATCCACGAATGTTCCTTTATCTCATCAATTGCTTGAATTACCCATGACCCTTGGATACTGGAAAATGTATTTCTTCAACATGCCTTCTCTTAAAGATCCCACAGTAGCGGATGAAGCAAGCTTAGCAGGTGTCATTTCGAGTATTCTTCTCTCGTATGTGAATGATTTGATGTGTCTTGAAATGGGCAAGAAGAGACTTCACCAAGTGGAGGTATTGTGCCAGCTGGGGATTATGAGCATTAAAGTTTCCCTCAACTTGGAGGCGACAAGTTGAGAGAGTCTGTATCACTAAGTCTTGAGCTTCGGTCAATGGAGTCTCAACCTATGAGCCTCATATTCAACCATATTATTATTGGTTGCGGAAATTTTAGGCAAAGTCCATACTCTAGGTATTACTGGGAAATAAGTAAGATTCCCTCAGCACCGATTACTTCGAGCTCCATCAACAGAATCCATTGAGGAGGCGAAAGGCATGTAGAATAGCTCCTCAGGTTGGGGCGTGCATTCCATATAAAGTCTGAGTACTTGAGACTTTATAGCGGGGCGAGTAGAAAATTTATATCAAACTCTCCCAATTCTGAGATCACTTGATTAACCTCCCGGATGCTTACGGTTTTACGTAGGATGACCAATGGTAAATGAGTGTAACGAGATAGTGTGAGCTTGAAAGTATGGGCAATATTTGAGAAAACTAAAGCGCCACCTTATCAAAGTGGATAACGACTTTCTATAGAGAATTTTCGACATAATAAATTGGTGGTTGTATCCCACTTTCTTCTCGCACTAAAGCGGAGCTTATCGTGGGAAGAGGCTACGAGATATAAGTATAACATCTCTCCTTGAATAGGCTTGGATAGTAGGGGTGGAGATGTAAATACTCCCTTAACTCAAAGCGACATTCATCGGTCATTGAAAATTATTATTTTTAGCTCCCTTTAATATTTTAAAGAATGATTATCATCCCGAGCGGCTAGGAAGCGGGATAATCACAATTCACCCATTCAAAGCGTTGAACTTCCTTAATATTCTTGGAGGAGTCATATTTTTGAGAGCTTTGATTTTTCTTGGGGTTGGCCTCTATCCCATGGGTTACCATAAATCAAGAAATTTTCGCGTAACCCCAAAAGCACATTTGCGGGTTGAGTCTCATGTTATAACATCGAAGAAGGTTAAAATATATTTCTAAGTCAGAAATATGTTGTGATTCTTCTAAGCTTTTCACTAACATGTCATCCACATATACCTCCATTGTGTGGCCTAGTAGGTCTTTAAAGACCTTATTCATAAGGCGTTGATAGGTAGCACCAGCATTTTTTAATCAAAGCGGCATAACTTGTATAAACCTTTATATGTTTGAAATGTAGCTTCTTCATCCGTTGGGTTCATTTTTATTTGGTTGTAACGAGTAAGCATCAAAAAATTGAGCATTTGATGTCGCGTAGCATCAACCAAGATCAATTCGAGGAAGAGGAAAACTATCTTTGGGCAAGCCGTTAAGGTCGATGTAATCAATACACATTCTCCATGTTCCGTTTGTTTTCTTAACCATGACAACATTTGCTAGCCATGTAGGGTAATGTACCTCTCGTATGAATCTCGCAGAAGCTTGTTAACTTATTGCTCAATAGCTTGGAGGCAATTAGGTGCAAAACTTCGCTTCTTGGATGATCGGTTTGAATGTGGATCGATCTTGAGAGGAGTGCATGATCACATTGGGGTCAACTCCGGCATGTCATCGGACTCCAAGCGAAGATGTCTTGATTTGCTGAAGTCTATGTATTTTTCCCTTTGTTCGGAGAGATCCAACTTGCTTGTTGGTAATGGTTGGTCATCGATAATGCAACAAAAGCAATCTTCTGGTGCTTTGGGTACTTCTTCATCTCGAAAATTAAAATCTTCTATGCTGAAGGTCACAGAAGGGCGTGGTTGAGCTTATCTGAGATAACATGATTGTCTTTATCATTGATTTCACAGACCACTCCAACTCCAACGGGGGTTGAAATTTCATCTTAAGATGAGATATTGAAGTGACTACACCGAAAATTGATTGGAGGGGCCTTCCAAAGATAGCGTTATATGCTGAATCTGACTTGACCACCATGAATTGGATTAAATGAGCCACTTGTCGAGGAAATTCACCAAGGACAACAGGAAGGGTGATTGTCCCCTCTACTCGCACAGGGCGATTATCAAACCCGTACAATGGTCCTGCAGCTGGTTGGAGCTTTTTCTAACCAGGCCCATGTTAAGAAATGTGGAGTAAAATAAGACATCAACGAACTCCCATTGTCAATCAAAATTCTCTTAACATTATAGCATGGGTCACCGATCCCTACGATGACAAGTGGATCTTGATGAGGAACATGTACTCCTTCTAACTTCGAGTCATTAAAAGTGATGGAATGATCGATGCGACTTCTTTAACTCGGCTCTTGAGATGGTAATGAGAACTTGATTAGATATTATTGGTCCTCCTGCGATTGTTTCGATTTCTCCAACTGTTTGATGATTGTTTTGTTGTTTCTGTGATGATTGTCCTGGTTGCCCCCAGTTGGAGGTATGTTTGTTTGAGTCGATTGATTCTTCACAAATCGATGTAGATATCCTTACTGAATGAGCCTCTCAATTTCTTCTTTGAGTTGTTTGCATGCCTCAGTAGTATGTCCCGACTTGATGGATAATATTGCTCCGATTTCCAATTTGGTTTGATGGATGCGACCACTTGATATTTTCTTCATCTCGAATAGCCATTAGGAGGTTAACGACGATGTGTTGGTGTGTGTATTCCTTTTGGGCGTGGTTCACGTCGTTGATATTCGTGGAGGAGATCACGGCGCCTTGTTGCTTCTTTTGATAGGGAATTCCATTCCACAGTGCGTTTTCTGTAGATTGCTCAAATTGTTTGCGATGCATTAATAGCCTCATCAGAGATTTGTGCTTCCACCGATGAACCAAGTCGGCATATGAAGCGGACCGTGTCTATTAGTGACGAGTAAAAGGCCACACGAGTCCTCAAGGAAAACTCCTCTTAATAGTTCGGTCTACACTCGTATTTGGCGAGCTTCTAAGGAGAACCTCTGGAAGTATTCCTTAAGTGATTCACCCTCGTTTTGGCGAATGCCGGAGAGATGGGAGGAATCTTTAATGATCCTCCGGTTTGCAATGAACTGATCTACAAAAATCTTGGCGAGTTCGTCAAAGGTATGGATGGATTCCCTTGGAAGGGAGTAGAACCAAGTGCGAGCTTGTCCGCGAGGGTAAATGGAAAGACGACAAAGCGGTGTGTTAAGCTCGTTGGATATGCATGATAGTCTGTAATGGTCGATGTGTTCATGGGTCGATTGCCCCATCATAGGAATCAATGTTGAGCTTGAAAACGGAATAGGATGTTGAAGAATAGCTTCAGCTAAAGGTGAGGATTCCTCATAGCCGCGGTGAGGGGGAAGATGATTTCTATCTTGGAGGTGAAATTCATCTTGCATTAAGCGTCGTAATTCTGCACGTATAACATGAGTGGGGTCAACGGGACGAGAATGTGTCAAGCTACCAGCAATAATTGGTGGATTAGCAGTCGGTTGGTAGCGTGATGGATGAGTAGAACTAGTGTCGAGGAGATCAGCATCACGGTCTCTACGCGGAGGAACTTCAACATCAAGGAAATTAACATTTTGACCTCCCGTACGATCGATCTTGGGGAGATGTGTTTTCATGGTAGTATGTTGTGTTCCTCGCAAAGTGGATCATCTCATTTGAGACTCTTCCATTCGGTGCACCACGATCTTCTAAGAGATTTTCGCCCTTCCGATGTCTATCGAGGAAGTGAGCGAGAAGGTTGGATCCTTGGTTCAAGGTGGTTTGAGTGGCGGGAGTTGGGCGGGGAGGCTCCGTTATTCATTATTGCTATTGGCCATAACGAGTGTGTTCACAGGAATTGTGATTGAAGGGTTAATTCCCACAGACGGCGTAAACTATTGTGCTAGAAAACCGATTCGGTAGAGTAAAAGTTTTAGCCAGCTTAGTTGTGAAATCAACACACACATGTATAAAAGTGAACAATAAAACTCAGAATTTTTTGAAAAACCTCAAAAGAGGGAAAACCACGGCTAGTAAAAGCTTCTATGTATCATTTGAGTACAAGATCTTCCGATATCGGGATTACATAATTGTATATGAGAAAGGGACAACAATTGCTAGTAATAGACGATGTTGACGACGATGTTGACGATGATGTTGGCAGCGATGTTGTGATGATGACCAAACGATAGTGTTGGTGATGATGAGAGCGATTGTCGACAACAATGATGATGGCGGTAGCGGTGGCGGCGTGGTTGGCGGCCAGTGGTACGCGATTGTGCTTGGAGGATCTTTAGAGCTCTCCTCTCTCTTGGGCTCCCATATGAGGAATGAGCTATTTATAGATTGGAGGAGTGCGTCTCGTAAATACATGCAAAACCCCTCCACTTCGCCGGACTGATCCCTTTGATCATTTGATGTATTTTAAATATTTGAATGCTCAAATGAAGTCGGAGTTGTAAGATCTTTGGCTTGTTGGAACCGGCTCGTCGAGACGCTCGATTTCACTATAAACACTCCATATTTGAGAGCTCTTTAGGAATTTAACTGATGTCTCAAAGTTTCCAATGATATTTTAAGTGCTTGATTTTGACCAATTTCAATTTCTGATCAGCTTGCTTTCGGCATCAAGATTCGTGCTTAGTAGGCAATTTTCGGTCATATCAATGTTGACTATAACTATTGCGAGATCTTACGGGTGATGGAATATTTGCTGTGGATGGTGAGAAATGGTGGCACCAAAGAAAAATAGCCAGCCTTGAGTTATCTAAGAGGATCTTCAAGGATTATAGTAGCAAAATTTTTAGAAGCAATGCCCTTAAATTGGTTTCTATGATTGCACAGACTGCACGATCAAACTGCAAAATGGATATTCAGGTAAGCGTTTACCATAGGATTTTCACTATCTTATTTTCCAAGAGGGATTTAATTATACAAGTGGCTTACTGCATGCATGCAGGACTTTTTCATGAAGTCAACAATGGATTCCATTTTCCAAGTGACATTTGGGATTGAACTGAACAGTCTATCTGGGTCCAATGATGAAGAGAGAGAATTTACTGAGGCATTTGATGATGCAAATGTTTTGATCTCCTGGCGTTAGGTTGATCCATTGTGGAAGATGAAGAAGTTCCTAAATTTTGGTTGTGAAGCTGTATTGAAGGACAGACTTAAAGTGGTTGATGACTTTGTGTACCAACTTCTAAAATACAAAGTTTCAGAGTCACCTAGGTAGGAAAAACTCCAATTGTTATTTATAAGTGTTCACTCTTTGTCATCTTCACCATCAGTGGCCTTATTCAAACTATTTAGGACGGTTATTTGAATTCTCATCATCTATTCATTTTTGTTGAGGTGCTAGGCACAAGTCTTTCACTTAAAGAACACAAATAAAAATATTTTTAAGAGCAAGCTATAAGAGATTAGAATTTGTGATGTTCATGAAGCTAATATTATGTGAAAAAATAGAAATGAAATTAAGTTTCTAAAGATGCTTGGAGAATCAAAGGAAAAGCTTCTTTTAATAAGAATAGTTGGTGGTGGAGTGAGAGTGTGCAAGAAAAGATAAAAAATAAGAAGTATTGTTATAAAACTTGGTTTATATATAAAAAACTCGGAGAATTAGGAAAGATATAAAATTAGTGCAGAGATTAAGAAACAATATATGATGCAAAAAATTTAGCTTTTAGTGGTTTATACAATAGATTATATACCAAGAAGGTAAAGATGTATGTATAAGTTAATAACCAAAGAGATAGGAAGTAGACAAGCGAGGTCTATTAAGGATGAAAATAATAAAATGCTTTTTTTTAGAAAAGAATATTGAAAATAGGTGGATGAGGTATTTTGATAAACTTTTCAATGAAAGATCTGAAAGTACGGTTTATTTTAGCAACCTTAATACCCTAAACAAAATAGAGAATTTCATTTTTATTATTAGTAAATCTGAAGTTAGTAAGCTTTAAAGAAAATGAAATGTGGAAAAGCAAGACGAAAATATTCCAATAGAAGTCGAAATGTTTAGGAGATCAAGGAATTTGCTTACAAATCTTTTAATGTCATTTTAAAGACTAAAAGATGTCGATGAGTGGAGAAAGAGTTTGTTGGTTCTATATTTAAGAATAAAGGTGATGCACAAGAGTGTGCAAATTATAGAATTAAGTTAATGTGTCATACATTAAAATTATGGGAGAGTAATTGAGCATAGTTACGATGTGATACGAAATTTCTCCTGTGGTTTAGTTTCATGCCATGTAGATCTACTATGGAAGATACATTTGTTAAGGGTTTAATGGAAGCATAGAGAAAGTAAGGAGGATACATATGATTTTATTGATTTAGTGAAAGCTTATGATAAAGTTTCAAGAGATGTTCTTTGGAGAGTTCTAGAATAGAAAGAGTTAATATTGGTTATATTCAAGTCATTAAGGATATGTATACTAGAGTTGTTACTTGTGTCCAAAACAAGGAGGATTGACAAAATATTTTCCTATTTAGGTTGGATTACATCAGATCGGCTTTAATCCCTTATCTTTTTTACTTTAGTTATGGATGTTCTTACTAGGCATTTACAAGAAGATGTACCTTGGTGTTTGCTTTTGCGATGACATTCTTCTTGTTGATAAGACTAGAGGAGTCCAACCAATTATGGAGGTCAACTCACAGAGCAAGGTTTTCATTTAAGTAGATCTAAAGCGAATATATGGAGTGTAATTTTAGCTGTAGAAGTTCTAGTGGTAGTGTTGTAACATTAGGTAATTAAGTCATTAATAAGAGTGAGCGTTTCGGATATTTAGGCTCTATTGTTCAAAATGTTGGTGAAATAGATGGAGATGTTATTAGTAGAATTCAAGTTGGATGGTTGAAGTGGAGGAATGCATCGGCTTTATTATGTGATAGAAAAGTTATACTAAACAAGGAAAAATTTTATAAGATGGTGGTAAGACACAATGACTTATGTGAGAATGTTGGCCAATAAAAGAAGCATAAGACTAAGTTAAAATGTTCGAGATGAGGATGCTTAGGTGGATGAGATTTACTCTTAGAGATAGGATGCAAAATGAGTATATTGAAAAAGTTGGAGTAGCTCAGTGGTAGATAAGATTAGGAGAGTGCCTTAGATGGTTTGCACATAAAGCGTCAGTCATGACGATTAGAGTAAATGAATTAGATTTGCCTTATGTTAAGAAAGATAGAGGTAGATCTAAAAGACTTTGGTTAAGATGTATAAAAAATGATCTTAGTATACTTGATTTCAATGAATTTGACACATAATAGGACACAATGGAGATGAAGTATTCATGTAGCCGACCCCACCTAGTGGGATTAAGGCTTGTAATTGTTGTTGTTGCTAGGCACAAGTCTTTCTTCATAGATTCTATCCATGATATATTTGGTCTACTTTTTTTCTTTTCTAATTCATTTACTCATTGCAGGTGCATTTATTGTCCTTTGTTGTTTATGTACCTTCTATTTCTCTCCATCTCATCTTTGATAAATATGTTTCCCAAGTCCCTTTAATACAAGTATTCTAAGTCAGTCCTTTCTATTTTTGGCATTTAATCATCATAAAATTCTAATTTTATCTACTCAATTCGACCATCAATGACTTCTATGTCACCAATGCTTGAATCTATACAACGTTGCCAGCTTAATTGCAACTTTATAGAATTTTTTATATGAGTTTCCATAGTATTATTAGTACGTTTTATGAACTTTGGTATTTTAACACTTAATTTTAATTCTAAAAATTATATAGCATCATCTATATTTGTTATTCTTATGTACAATAAATCCAAAATATTTAAGTCATATGCCAGTGTTCACTGTGTTATTGTAGTTAATCAACAAGCTTCCCGAAACCCACTGGTCCCTGTGTTATAGTGGTTAATCAACAAGCTCACCAAATCTTTTTCCATCTTTCAAAGTCTGTATTGTTTTTATTAATGTAAATGTTATTGCAGTTGCAGCATGAGGACATTTTATCAAGGTTTTTGAATGAGAGAGAGCAAGATCCAAAAAACATCACATACCAGTACTTAAGAGATATCACCTTAAATTTCTTAGTAGCTGGCAGAGACATCACTCACTCTCTCATGGTTCTTTTATAGTCTTTGCCTGCATGCATCGATCGAAGAAAAGGTGGTCAGAGAGGTGAATGTAGTTACTAAAGTAATTCATCATGATGCACCTATAATCATGAATGCATTTATAGCAAGTTTGACTGATGAACTCATTGAGAAGATGCGGTATCTTCATGCAGCGCTTACTGAGACCATGAGACTCCATCCACCAGTACCACTGGTAATATGCCACAACTTATTGTAATGAATTTTTTTTTAAGTTTTAGGAATATTTGTATACAAGTCTCTTATGTATGCTTCTTAAGCACAATAAGGCGTCATCATCATCATCAATCATCTTTCTTGTTTGCTGCTTCTAGTTTTTTAAACTTCTGAATACTCTGCTTCTGTTGATCAACTAGAATAGTTGTAGTCGAGCACATTGTTTGAGTGGAAGAGAGGTTTCCTAGTGAGTACACAGCTACATTTGTTAGATGACCAGACTGATTAGATTTCTTCCAAGATCTGGAAGAAATGAGTTCGAGCTGATCAGAGGGATCTATTGAGAATTTTGAATGTGAACTCACATATAAATTTAATTATATATTAGGTGCTATCTTATTTTAAAGCCTATTCATTTTGTGATCAAATAGAGATTAATTAATTTTAGGCTTTTGAGGCATCTTATTAATTTTGTATGAAATTATCATGTGTAGAGATCAGATATTTTAATTTATTTTAATGATTGGCTAAAATAAAATGAAATATATTCAAGTATAAATAGGGTCATGGTCTTCATTCTAAAGGGTTAGTTCTTATTTTTTCTCACATCTCATCTTGAGTGAAAAGAAGGCTCTCTCACTCTCTCACTCTCAAGAACACCCCTTGAGAAGTGGAAGGCCAAAATCCCGCATTAGCTCTTTCATGATTCAAACACGCTTCCGACAAACTTTCTTGATGATTTGACATGAGATCCGGGCAAGATAAATGTATTTTAATCTTTATATATTTTCTAACAAGTGGTATCAGAGCCTCGATCATATTGAATCATTGAAGAATCAGATTTCTTTTAATCTTTCATATTGATTATTTGAGAATTTTAAATTAAAGTATATGATTCAAAATTTTTACGATATCTTTTAAATCACTTTCATTCTTGATTTGCATAAAATGATATAACAAAATTTTTACTTTTTACTTTGATTGTAATTTCAATTTTTATATGATCAATATGTTTATTCTTGCCATTGTGATTTTAATTTGAGAAATAAAATTCATATTTGGTCATATGAATTTGATTCAAGCATGCTTCATCTTTCACTTTTTTATTGAGAATTTTGTAATATTATGATTAATGCTTATAAATTTTTCTTATTATTATATATTAAAAAATGAAAGAAGATGAACTATTTTTTTCAAAATTGATGCATTAAATCTTGTAAAGATGAATTTTGCATTTGCTTGATTTTTGAGCAATTAGTGATAATTACTTATGGTGCATCTTAAATATTTTTTTATTGCATTAAGATAATTATAATTTAGCATTGCCCATCTCGGAAAAAGATTTATTTGAAGAGTCATAAAACTTAAAATCCTTCGACCTTTCTAAGTATCCAACAAAATAGTAGCTGATATTTCTTGAGTCTAATTTTTTTTCATTAGACTTATATGACCTAGCTTCAACTGGACATCCCCAGACATGAAGATGCCTAATACTAGGCTTCTTTCCAATCCATAATTCATATGGGGTTTTATATACTGCTTTTCTTGAAACTCTATTAAGGATGTAAATTGCAGTCTTAAGGCTTCTCTCCAAAGTGATTCTGGTGAGGAATAATGGTTTATCATACTTCTAACCATATTCATAAGGGTGTAGTTTCGTCTCTCAACTACACCATTTTGACTTGGAGTCCCTAGTATGGTGTATTGAGAAACGATGTCACATTCTGCTAAATATTTGACAAAAGGGCTTGAACGTTGTTCACCTGATCCATCATATATGTCATATTCACCACCATGATTTGACTTTTATTTCTTTTTCAAGTTGATTTTCAACTTCTTAAAATTTTAAATCGTCCATTGACTGATTTCTTATAAATCAAGTATAAGATACATAACGAATGATCGTCATGAAAGTAATGAAATATTGTTGTTCATTCCAGAGTATAGAATGACACAAATATCGTATGAATTAATTTGATGTTTAAACTCATATTTAAATTTTCTTGATATTTGTTTATTTTCTCTTGATACATTCTATACAGAGTTTATTATTTGAAAAATCAAAAGAATAAAAAAATTCTGCTGACACAAGTCTTTCAATTATATGTTTAGAAATATGTCATAAACGCTTGTGCCATAAAATATATAAATTCTTATTTATTAGTTTTCACTTTGTACCAAAATTACTTGCATGCAAGGTTTCATTAATTTGTGAAGCAAAAATATCTAATTTATATAGATTATCAACCAAAGAACTAGTAGCAATAATATTTGAATATTGAAAGAGATTAAATTTTTCATTTCCAAATGAACAAGAATAACCAGATTTGTTCAAACAAGAATAACCAGATTTGTCCAAACAAGAAAAAGAAATTAAATTTCATCTAAACGACGGTACATAAAAAGTTCCATGTAAATTCAAAATACAATCAGATTCTAGATGTAATTTATATAAGCATATTGCTTCAACAGGAGTTTTATTTTAATTTTTCACATAGATGAATTTTTCAGCATCAGTTGCATTCATTTCCTTAGGCAACTCTATATAGTCACACTTATGTGATTAGTTGCATCTGTATCTATCCACCAAGTGTGATTTAGTACTAATGATAAATTAACTTCATAATAAACAAAGTTGAGAAGTTTATCCTTTTTCACTAGCCAATTTGCATACTTGGGATAACCTTCTTCACATGATCAGACTTCTTGCAAAATAAAAATAAGTAACATCATTATCTTGTTTCTATTGTACCTTATGCTGTGAAGTACTTTTGTCTACAACTCATTTTCCTTTATAAGTCTTTTTTCTTTTAGTAATAATGTTATGAGAAGAAGTAGCTAGGTGAACACTTTCTTGTCATGTTTCAATCTCTCTTTCTCTTGAACACATTGAGCAATGAGCTCATTAAGAGTCCATTTTTTTATTATAACTTATTTTAAAAGAATTAAATTATACAGGAAGAGAGATCAAAAGTTAGTGTTCTAATGTAGTGACAAAATTAGACATCACCATAATAGTCTTTTCTTATGTCTTTATATATCGCATTGAAACGAGTTTACTAAGAATAGTACTTACTTGACGACCTTTTAACTAAGCGTTCTTATTTATTAGAAATTTTTTAGACATTCCTCTTCGATATTGCACCTCTTATGATTTGGAATAGAATGTTTCATGATCATAAGACTCACGATTAACACTCCACTTTTCAAAGTTAGTATTTATTATTGATAGTCTTTTCGCGTAAGAGAGGAGGGCGTTGATTCGAATGCATAATCAAGATTCATACGAATTATGGTGATATACTCTTTCCATTTCTTAAAGTTAGTCTTGGTTAAGCCTGGAATGTTATTCAAATTGAGAGATATAGAAAGCATTAACGAAAAAAAAAAAAAATCTTTTAACAATTATTATTTTTTTCATATATAATGTAAATAAAATATCGATATACATGCTTTAAATTAAATGTTTAAAAGATGGGACAATCTTGCTAACATTTGTAATTTAGTTTTTTGACATAAATAACAATTTGTAAATGACACTTTTAAAAAATTACAGTCAACAAATATTAATAATAAAATCTGTCAACGATATGTCTATCTTTGGATCGACATATTATATATATGATTAATACAAATTTATCACATATTTATTACTGCATAAATTCTGGCCAAAAAAATAATATCCTTTTGGGCTGACGCATAGATTTAAATATAATCATTAACTAATATTCATATTTTTCAAAATTAAATAAATTGAAATAATAGAGGTCACTTTAATGATATATTATTTCAATTTAAATTATTTCAAAACAATGAACATAAATATCACTTCAACAATTATTTTATTCAAAATAGTTAGTTTAAATTTATACTGATTAATCTATATTACATGAATATCATTTATAGTAAATATGAGTTAATTGCATAAGACAAAATAAAATTATTATTTGAATTCAGAGGAGTCTTCGTTTTGATCTCCTTTCCTAACAACAAAGCGGGAACTCAGTCGAAAATGACATTAGTAGCTAACTTAGCTACTTTTTTTAAGTATATTTAACTGTAAATACATATAGATTGTAGCTATTTTAATTTGCCAGTTTATCTTTCTGAAAAAATGATTAGCAATTTAATCATAATATTTATAACTTAACTTTATAATTTAGGAAAAATACATTTCTTTTGACGATGAATTATAAATCCATTCGCTACTATAATCACTTACATCTTTAATATTGCTGTTGTCAAATTAATATCGTAATCGATTATGTCTATTTTTTATTGGAATTCTTTTGGCCACACTTAATAATCATTAAGTGGCATATAAAACCACATAAAAAAACTTATGTAATGTTCACTTTATTTTGAAATAATTTGAAATTTAAGAAATGATTACTGTTACTTCAATAAAATTAAAAATTTAAGGAGTCGTTGGAATTAAGTGCATATAAAGCAAACGTATGCAAGCTAGAAATTGATATTAATTGAAAGCATTTATTTTTGGATAAATATGTGACCGATCAAAAATAAATATTAAGTAGGTGAAATGGTTCATATTATGATAGTTATAAATAAAATAAATTGAAACATTAATTATTCAAAATCTTAATTATGAGTGTTGGATGTATTCAAAATTTTTAAGACTGAAGTTGAAAATCAACTTGAAAAAAAAAAAACTGTTAAATCCGACTGTTGTGGTAAATACTATAGTAGATATGATGGATCGTGAAAGCTTTTGTCAAATACTTAGCGAATGTGACGTCGTTAATATCTGCTCCAAGTCAAAATGGTATAGCTGAGAGACAAAACATGACCCTTATGGATATGGTTAGAAGTATGATAAATCATTCTTCCTTACTAATCACTTTAAGGAGAAGTCTTAAAGATTGCAGTTTACATCTTAATAGAGTTTCAAACAAAATAGTAGATAAAACCTCATATGAATTATGGATTGGGAAAAAATATAGTATTAGGCATCCTTAAAGACTGTAGTTTACATCTTTAATGGAGTTCCAACCGAAGCAGTAGCTAAAACCTCATATGAATTATGGATTGGGAAGAAGCATAATATTATGTATTTTTATGTTTGGGGATGTCCAACTGAAGCTAAGCCATATAAGCCTAATAAAAGAAAATTGTACTCAAGAATTATTAGTTGCTATTTTGTTGGATCTCAAAAAGGTTGAAGTGTTATAAATTTTATGACTCTTCAAATAAATCTTTTTTCGAGATGGACAATACTAAATTTATTGATAAAGTTGAATATAATGGGAATAAAAAATCTAAAAATTTTATATTTGAAGAGCAATTTATTACCCTTATTTGCAGTTACAACAGAAAATGATCAGATAATTTTATATGATCTTATTTAAGTTGTAAATACATATAATCAAAATATTTCTTGAGTTAACTCCCACTCATATTGAAGAATCATAATAATCTCAAATTGAGATATCATTAAGAAGTCCACTAGAGAGAGGAGATCAGCAATTTCATATGATTATATTGTGTATCTCTAAGAACATGAGTTTGACATTGGATTGCAAAGTGATAAAATCTCTTTTAGTCAAGTCAAACAAAGTGTCAACTACTATAAATGGATAGAAGTCATTGAGGATAAGATGAAATCAATGAAAGACAATGATGTTTGAGATATTGTCGAATTATCTAAATCAGTAAAACTCATTAGTTGTAAATGAATTTTTAAGACCAAATGAGATTCAAAAGACAATGTCGAAAGATATAAAGCACGTATAGTCGCTAAAAGTTTCACTCAAAATGAAGGCATTAATTATAAAGAGACTTTCTCTCCAGTTTCATCGAAAGACTCTTTTAGAATCATTATGACACTAATAATTTAATATGATTTAGAGTTACATCAGATGGATGTAAATACTGCATTTCTCAATCGTGACATTGAATAAACTATATATATAGTGTAACTAGAAAATTTTTAATCTTCTTATTCAAAACACATGGTATGCAAATTAAAGAAATCCATCTATGATTTAAAGAAAGCTTCCCGTCAATGGTATAAAAAATTAGATCAAGTAATTACTTTTTTTGGTTTTAAAGAAAACACTATGGATCAATGTATTTATAGTAAAATCAGTGGGAGTAAATTCATCATCCTAGTGCTATATGTTGATGATATTCTACTGGCAAACAGCGATATAGACATTTTACATGAAACCAAGAAATTTCTTTGAAATAAATTTGAAATGAAAGATCTTGGGAATGCATCTTCTATGTTGGGTATATAAATCATTGAGATCGTTCTTGTGATATACCTGGTTTATCACAAAAGACATATATTGATAAAGTGCTTAGTAGATTTGACGTGAAAGATTGTGCACTAGGAGATACACTCATTACTAAAGGTACGCATCTGCAATAGGAAGTCTTATGTATGCTCAAGTTTGCGTCCGGATATTCTGTACATTATTGGAATGCTTGACAGATATTTAAGTAACTTCGAGGAATGGATCATTGGAAAAACAGAACGTTGTCTCGAGAGGAACAAAAGACTTTATACTCACATATTAGAGATCGGATCATTTGGAGATGGTGATTTTGATTGATGTTGCCTTGATAGTAGAAGATTTACTTCAGGTTATATTTTCTTATTAACTTGAGGAGCTATATCTTCGAAAAGTGTTAAACAATCACTCATAGCTTCTTCCATTATAAAAACATAATTTATAGCTTGTTATGAGACATCAAATTAAGGAATATGACTGCAGAATTTTATCACTAGGTTAAATATTTTTGATGGAATAGAGAGATCATTAAAAATAAATTGTGATAATAGAGTCGCTGAGTTATATTCAAAAAACAACAGGAGTTTATCAAAATTAAAGCATATTGACATCAAGTTTCTTGTTATAAAAGAAAGAATTTAGAGTTCTCAAAGTATTGAATATGTTATAAATTTTATAATTGATCAACCTACAAAAAGTTTACTTAAAGTATTTCATGAGCATGTGACTCATATGAAAGTGATTTACTTTGATGATATGTTAGCATAGTAGGAGTTTGCTTATGATATTTAATTATTGTAAATATATTTTTCTGATCAGAATAAAATATTGTTATTATATTATAATTGAAAATATTGAAATAAAGTTATGTAGTTTCAATTATAATTTAGCATAAATAAATGAAAATTTATAACTCTTTTGAGTTATAATATATGACCATTTGGAAATAGATATGATATATGATCACATTACATGAAATTTTCATGCTACACATCCGTACTTGATCTATGTCGTTAATCATATTAATTTAGTGGTCACTGATGGGTCTTGTTATAGAAAAATTATAACAAAGATTTCTTTGATTCTATGTCAATATTATTAATGGACCATATTGTCTAAAGGTATTCCTCTTTGAATATAGCAAATATTGAGCTCTTAAAGTATTTAATAATGTATAATTATCAAGCAATATATGTGATCCAAGTGAGAGAATGTTGAGAATTTTGAATGTGGGCTCACATATAAATTTAATTATACATTAGGTGATGTCTTATTTTTAAACCTATTAATTTTATAATCAAATAAAGATTAATTAATTTTATACATCTTATTTTGTATGGAAGGCGGATATTTTTATTTTAATGATGGATTGAATAAAATAAAATACACTCAAATATGAATAGATCATGGTCCCCCATTTTAAAAGGTTAGTTCTTGTTTTTTCTCACATCACATCTTAAGTGAAAAAAATGCTCTCTCTCTCTCTCTCTCTCTCTCAAGAATACCTCTTTAGAAGTAGAAGACAAAAATCCCGCATTAGCTCTTCTATGGATTGAGTGCAAAACCTTGATGATTTGACATGAGATTCAAGCAAGATAAATGTATTTTATCTTCATATGTTTTCAACAGATTCGACCTGTACATTAGGGACTGATGGAGCTTTCCTTCAGGTCTTGAGTACGACTGGGATTATAGTTTCTACAAAACGAAGTGTAAAATGATGGTATTTTATCAGTGTTATTGTTCCAAAATGTATGAAAACCTGTCTACTTTCCAAAATTTTGTCCTTGGTCACACATAAGGCATATTATAGAGGCTTGTCCACAAATCTTTCCGAATAACGAAGAGAAGTTAAACTACAAATATTAATCAAACTTTTGTTTTTCTACACTCTGGAACAGGACTCGAAGATTTGTTTCTCTGATGATACTTTACCAGATGGTCATGATGTGAAGAAGGGGGATATGGTGGCTTACATGCCTTACTCAATGGGAAGAATGAGATCCATATGGGGAGATGATGCTGAAGTTTTTCTTCCCGAAAGGTGGCTTAAAGATAGCGTGGGCTTTATTCAAGAAAGCCCTTTCAAATTTACTGCTTTTTAGGTATCCAAATTTGATAAATTTGGCATTGTTGCGTGCTAGAAAATCAGTTGCGGTAGAATAAAAGTTTACGCCTTAGCTTCGTTGTGGAGCCCAGCACACACACAGGTGTTTGAAGTATTAATAATAAAACTCCAGAACTTTTATGTGGAAAATCTCGAAAAGAGGAAAACCCAGGCCTAAAAAAAATCTTTCACTATGTATTTGTTTTGGAGTACAAAGTTTTCCGTCTGGATTAGATATAGAGAAGAGTATACAAGAATCCGAATCGACAACAACATAAAGTAGTCACTGTTATAATAGTTGCTTTATGGTGGTGAAAGTGGGAATTCGGCAGCGATGAAGGTCGTCGTGGTGGCCGGCGATGGTGACGATGGCAAACGATGGTAGTTGGCGGTGGCAACGTCGGTGTCAGCGATGATATGGCGCAATGGTGGCGATGATGACGCGGCAGTTGCACCAGTGGTGCGGTGGCGCAAACGATGGAGATTGGACCAGCGGGGACCAGATGGCGTGCGGCGGCCGCGGCGAAGTGGTTGGCGACCGTTGAGTGGTGGCACGATTATGCTTTGAGGATTTTCAAGCTTTAGAACTCTCTCCTCTTTCTTGCTTGGGCCTCCACTCATGTGAATGAGGGGCTATTTATAGATTGGAGGAGTGTTGCTTCTGTAAATACATGTAAAACCCGAACTACTCAACTCCATGGGATGACTCAAAATGATTTTTTTGATCATTTGATGTATTTTTAGTATTTGAATGCTCAAATGAAGTCATAATTATGAGATATTGGGCTTGTTAGATCCGGCTCGTCGAGACGCTCGATTTGACTATAAACATTCCATGTTTAAGAACTATTTAGGGATTTAATTGATATCCCAAAATTTTCAATGATATTTTAAGTGCTTGATCTTGACCAGTTTCAACTTAAAATCAACTTGCTTTTGACATCAAGATTACTTATTAGTGGTATTTTAAGTATCATATCGGTTCTATTTTTTGGATGATATCTCAATCCAAAAAATATATACAAATATTTGAAAATAATAAATTCTTCAATGAAATTTTGGGTCCATTAACATACATTTTGAAAAATAGATCTTCATGGGAGCCAAAATTGATCGAGCGGGGGCGCGAATGTGTGTGCAGCTGGAAGATTTGGTTATGGGCACCCACAGGCACTTACGGGCACCCGCAGGTTAGACCATGAAGTAAAAAAAGTAAAAAAATTAAAATAAAAAGTAAAAAAATTAAAATTAAAAGAGATGCCAAATGGCCCCTAAAATTCTTAAAATTTCTAGAAAATTATGAAACTATGTTCAAGTATCTTAAAACCACTAAAAATACTTAAATTCCAAGATTATATGTTTGAAGGACTCATCAAAGCATGATTATAATTTAGTATGAAACTATAATGGCATTGTATTTAAAATTATCCATATGAGTTTGATTAATAGAATAACATAACACAAGTAATGTATTGTGATCGACATTTCTTAAGATGATTTAATGAGAGAGCAAATCATAGTACCATAAGGCCTTCGGAACCTTTAGGTCATTTCCTCATGCAATAAACAAGGCATATTACATGGATAGATGTCAAAACTCTTACTACATTATTATAGATATTACAAGATAATGTATGCTACTATTTTAAGATTAGTGGAAATAGCACTAATGATGTACAAACATGCATTTGGAGAGGATTTGAGTGCGATTAAGAGTTCTTGGGTAAGGCTCAAGAGAAAAGTTTTGAGATACATATTGAGAGGCTTTTCGAGTGATTTGAAAGCTTAGAATAAGAGATTGTGTCATGATTGTTCATATGTAAAGACTAGATGATTCTAATGTGTAGCATGAATTATTAGAATAATAAATATGGAAGTTGAAGATGGTGGTTAGAGAAGGAGTTCTATATCAACTTCGGAAAAAAATAATAGAGCTTTCCTAGGGCATTGATGTTCAATTCAAATGCCACATGAAATTTTGAAATTTTTATTAAGGCAATAAATGATAATGTCATGATTTTCCAAACACTAAGATATCATCAATATTTAAGAGGTAGGAAATAAGAGTGTTTCCATATAGAGACTTAAGATCTTTTAGTTATAAGGTCATCCAATAAGTACAAGAAGTCATCCTTACGAAGTATAAGAGGTAAGTGGTTAGAAGGCATCGATATCTTATCCCATTAACTGAGGGAAAGAAATATGTTAAATAATCATTAAGGATGATGGAAAAGTGAATGGTATATAAGTGACAATGCTTGACCATAGGAATAATAATAATAATTATGGCTTCAATAATTTAAGAAATAATCTTAGATTAGAAGGATATCTTGATTGTAGTCATGACTTACAACCATGCAATTTCCTAGCAAAAAATAAAAAATAATATATTTTTTTTAAATGAATACCGAACCTATTTAGATTATGTGTAAAATTTTTTTTGAGTATCAAATACCACAATGTGGTTCTCTTGGTCAAAAGAGGTTGGGGTGGGGGTGGACAGTGGTTAATAAGTGAGTCTTACAAATAATGGGGGAGGGTTAGACCATAAAGAGATTGTTCCCTGAGTGGTGATGGTTAGAATGATAAAAGTTAGATAAAAATTATCTTGCTGAAGAATATTAGATAAAAAAATGAGAGTATCCTATCAATTGAATGAGGCTTTTTGATTAAATTATAATTCATTTAGCCTTTGGTTTTGGATTAAAAATTTTTTAGATCATCTTCACCTATTGATAAGCACTTAGCTTTATCTCTTTAAAGACCATATTATCTTCAACATAATAAGAAGAGACTAATTATCATAGGTGTTAAGATCTCAATAATAAATATAAGATCAAATAAGTTATTGTCCAACAATAAATGAATCTATATTTGTTTATCTTTGATTATTTTTATAGATTTAGAGAACATAGAGTAAAATGACAAAGATGCTTGCTTGAAGAAGCTTTAGCAATTTTGCTTATTTGGCAAAGAACAAAGATTGAATGTCCTATGACAAATGTGAATCTAATTGAGCAAAAAAAGATATTTAAGCCTTTCATTATATGTCAACAAGTTCTTAAATGTGAATCTTTGCATCAAAATAATTTAGTTTCTAATGGAGATGGTGATAAATAAATGGTTTCAGTAAAAAGGCGGTGACACTTTAAAGTAAGACATAAGACAAAGATCCATCTAATGACTGTAAAGCAGAGGTTGATCTAATTTAGATAAAATAATGTGCTTAGCATTGTTTTTAAACCACATGAACTTTAAGCCAATGCTAAGAAGGTCGATAAGCTCGAATTGGAACTTGGCATCATTAAATTCAATAAGCTTACTTGAATATCCTCTTGCCTTTTCATATTAAAATCTAGTGTAGTTAAAATTCCTAAGAACTAATCATTAGTAATATCCTTAGAGATGGTAGAAATAGAGGACTAAATGATCTTTCTTTTAGAGTATACATTAAAGAAATAAAACATAAAAATAAAACAATAACATAGATCAAATGCATGTAACCTATCCATGAATGAATGAATTAACTATGAAAAAGGATAAAGATAAAGGACATATTTAATAAATTTTACTCAACCCAAATGCTCTCATCATTGCATATGTAAAAGTTATTGTATTCAGAAGAGAAATTTTATTTCCATGAGACAAAGGTGGTCAAAATTATGGGACTGCACAAGGCGGTGACACTTATGCACATTCTCAAACCTATGAAACCCCTTTACATTCTTGGCTACAAGGTATGAGATATGACAATTTTCATAATAATGATTATTTTAAATTCTACCTTCAGATGGATTTGGGGGCAAATGGGGCTAAACGGTTAAGTTTGGGGTATTTGGTTGAATCACAATAACAAAATTATAATTATTTCTACATTTGGTACATGGTAAGGGTTTTCAATCATAATAAAACTCTTATTTCACAATATTCTTATTGAGGTTAATGAGAATGTTATTAGGGTGAGGGATTAACAATGTCTCGAACTAAACACAAATTTTGTGAAGAGCAATGGTAAGAGAGCACCGTATCAAATTAGAAATTTGATTCAAATAGAGTGATGGGGAAGAAATCAACATTTGCAAAGGACCAAAATGATAGTTTATTTTAATTTAAGATGAATGATTGATCAAAGAAAAACTAAGGGCCACCCATTTAGACAATCATATTTATCCATGCATGAAGCTTAAATAAGAAAAAAGCCTTCATTTAATGTGAGAACATTTAGGTTATTTCAAAAATTCCAAGTCTTTTCAACTGACACAATGAATATACCATAAAAAGACATTTTTTGATCATACAACAAACTAGAGTCCATTTCATAAGCTTTGACATGATCCATTAGGTCATCAAAGGAAAACTTTATTGCCTCACCATGATTCTTCATAAAGCTAAAATAAACATTAGGTGAAATTACTTGTTGAGCAATGAGAATTCTCTTCCAATTGGGATCTTCAACATGGAGGAAAGGAGAAGATATAGAGTTAAGAGGGAGATAGTGAGTTTATGACCATGAATATAAGGACCCATACTAATGTTGGGGTTCGAAGGAATGGAGGGAAATTGTTGGAAAATAGAGGTTGTTGAGGGGAGTAGGAACATGCATACATGTCAATAGGACATGAAGAGATTTCAAATATTTTGATGAAGTTAAAGACGAGGCCTTTTGTAAACGAGAGCAAGCTAAACCTGATTAAGATGAGGTTTAAGAGCTGATAAGATTAAATAAGAAGCATACCCCTAATCTCATAATTCACTTTATTAAATCCCATGCATTAGAATTACACAAGATGTTTACTTGGTAGAACGCAGTAGCCCTTAATGAATTTTCAAATAAAAAATTATGTGTTGGGTCACGACAGTGGGGCGAGGTGGGGCTACATACATACCATATAATTCTTTTTTATTTCTATATATTTTTATGTATAATATAATCTTATCTAAATCACATCAAAATACATACATGAAAATATGTGTTTCACTTTAGATAAGTTAATATTAATGATATTTTTGATATAATTTAGAGATATGATATTACATAAATAAATATTAAAATTTAGATGTTATATATATATAAATAGATATTTAAAATTTATAAATTCATAAAATTCATAAATATCTAATTATTTATTTATGTATGTCTAACTCACAATATATATATATATATATATATATATATATATATGTATTTCTAAGTTGCCCTCGTCGCTCTACTTGTAGTGCACGCATTTTTTCTGCTCAAACACCGTCCTTTACCGACCTTTCGTTGGAATCCGACGAAAGGAAGCTCACCATTCTCGCGAAGCTACTTTCTCTCGCAGTCTCTGAAGTAAATTTCTTCGAGATCAGAAACAAAGGAATCCAAACAATTCGGCTATCACGGCGTGTTGCCTCCCTTCGGCGCCAAGAATTCTGCTGCACTTCCCTCTTTTCGATGACCTAGATCGCTGGATCATGACTTTGTTGTTAAAACCAACAACCTATCACCAAGCTATAGAGTAATCGGAACTCAACTCTCTAAATTCTTCTTCTTCTTTATCTCTAGCTCAGGACCTTGTCCTCTTTGGCCTTTTCGAATTTGCAGCAGGAATGAGCTTCTTCAAGGACCTCGCTGAATCTTTCTCCTCCTTCTTCTCTTCTGCTGCGTCGGATTATTCTTCATCTCCTCCACCGCCTCCGACTGCGGAGGAGGTGATGGAAGCTCCCTCGGTTGTCAACGAGCGTGTCGTCCTTAAGCTGAAGGGCTACTTTGAATTGGCCAAGGAAGAGATTGCTAAGGCAGTGCGGGCTGAGGAATGGGTTCTGATTGACGATGCCATAACGCACTACAGGAACGCTCAGCGCGTGATGCTTGAAGCAAAGGCTGCCAGGCTACCCCCCGCACTATCTTCGAGGTCTGATTTGTTTTGCGTTCCTAATGCAATTGAAATCTAATCCACGACTTCTTTTATTTACTTTAAGTATTGTGATTTAACTAAATTTTTTTATATTGTTGCTCACCAGCGATTATCGTCAGGTGAAGGATTATCAGCAAAAGATTTCGAAATGGCAGGGGGAGGTATCTGAGAGATTGCAAGTTTTATGTCGGAGAACAGGTATTAAATTTTTTTTCTGTACCTTCCTAAGAATGATTATATTGGAATTGATCTCCACGAATTTATGTTTGATTTGCGACACTGAACATCTTAATAAATTGCTTGTTTTGGCAGGTACAACGCCAGCGAAGGTATGTAATAGTCGGTTATAACTGTAAGTTATATGGCATATTTTTCATGGCTAAACATGTTGTTCCTTTTAAATCTGGTGAATTTCAGTATTTGGTTGAATCCATACATAGCTGTATGACTGTTAGAGATTAACTTTTTTATGTTGACATTGAGAATAGGACTAGCATGCAAAGCATAAATAATTAGCAGAAGAACTCAAGTTTGAGTGGATTCTTGGCTTCTGATAGTGTGTAGTTTGATGTATTTTTTTCTTTGATTCAGCACACACATTTTTGTATAAGCCTTTTGTTAATGTTTCTCACTATTGAATTATGATGATACAAACATTAGAATATATTTTCCCTTGTATATGGCTCAGCAAACATTACAATCTATCATGACCATTGAATGATATATGAATTAAGTATAAAGATTTAGGTGGCATGAAAACTTTTAAAATTTATGAGTTATATAGTAAGGTGTGGAAAATATTGATGGAACATAGTCTAAGGAAAATTGCATTTGTATTGGAGAACTAATTTAGTTTCATCTGAGGAAGATCCAATGTTAAATCTTAATTTTCTACTAAAGAAAAATATGAAAAAGTTTAGAGAGTTGAGAAATGATCTTTATTGATTTTAAGTAGGCATATGAACAAGTATAATGCAAATTAATTTGATGTGCATTAATGAGAAAATGTGTCATTGGTATATTGAAGTTTTTAAAAAATTTAGATGATGTAACATTAACTAGTATTAGGACTACTCGTGTGGTGATCAAAGAGTTTTTAATTCTTATCAAATTACATTTAAGGATCAACATTAAGTTCATATCCTTTTGTATTAGTTATGATGATGCTTAAAACATTTAAAAATGAGTTTGATGTATATTTTTGCAGATGAATAGTTTTGGTCAATGAGATATTTGTTGAAATAGGTGAAAAGTTTGAACAATTGAGAAAATGTTTAGAAGCTAAAGGGCTTAGAATTTGTTAGAAAAGGTTGAATATATGATTTACAATTTCAATGGCTAAATGGGCCTATGTTAACATTTATTTTAGGTGTGATATGTTTAATTATTTTGAATCTGTTATATAAAATGAGGATATAAATGATGATGTAAGTTATAGAGTGAGTGTGGGTGGTTAAAGTAGATCTATGATGTAAGAGTTTTATGCAATTAGAGAATATCATGAAGGCTTTAAAAGATAATCTTTATTAAATTGTACATTTCTAGTCATACTCTATGGATTTGAGTGTGGGGTAATGGCCAATGATAGATATATTAAGGAATGGTTATGTTGAAAGGAGTGGGAGCAACATTTATTGAATTTAAAATAGTTGAAAATAGATTTATAAAAAAAGGTAAAAAAATGCACTGATAACACTGGTATATGAAATTAGTGTCAAAGAATTAGCAAAGACAATAACTAGGCCAATTGTAACATGAATAGAAGTTGTGTAAAAGATTTGCATAAAAGAAGTTTAATACTTGTTGTAATACCCAACAAGAATAAGTTGAGACTGATGATTCATATAACAAACCCAAATAGTTAGGATAATGATGTGAATACATCCATCCTAAAGGAATTGACAATTGTTCCATAAACATTTCATGAATTTGCAATTAGGTTATCTACAATTATGTATCAAATTATTCTATCCTCATATGCTATGCAAGATTGTCCTTATGCATCTTTGTTTTACTGAAATTATTTAATTTCTGTGGTATTCCATTTGACTTCCTATTCACTGCTACATGATCAAAGGGTTCCAACAAGTTTTGAGATAGAAAGGTCTTACGTTCTAACATATTTGTAAAATTAGACATGGAAATGATGGGAAGCAACCACCTGTTATTCATCTCGTTTCTGGTCTCTGAGACATGTGCATTTGTTTAGGCTAGCACTAGCCACTCATCAACTGGAAAGCCATCATCTTTCGCATCAGGTGCACAAAAAGCTCCACTACAGGATTTGCCAAGTTCGAGGAGAGTTGTATCAGGAAGCAAGAGTGATAGTAGTAAAGGCTCAAAATATATTCAAGATTCTTCTGGTGCTAATGATGCCAAATTAGTGGAAATGATAAACACTGCTATAATTGATAAAAGCCCTTCTGTGAAGTGGGATGATGTTGGTATGAACCTGGGAAGTAATTTATATTCAGATTTTGTTTAAAAGTTCTGTTTTTTAGCTTTACTTTGTAACTGTTTCAGCTGGTCTGGAAAAGGCAAAGCAAACCCTTTTGGAAATGGTAATCCTGCCAACTAAGAGAAGGGACTTGTTTACTGGACTACGGAAACCACCGAGAGGTATATCTTTTGTATCTAGCGCTTCAAGCCTTAGCATCGGTGAAGAGTCTCCACTTAGATGCTTATCCTTTGGGCTAAGGTGCTCATGTATGTTCTGTGCATTTCAGCATCAATTGGAGTGTGAGATTTCGTTGATTTTTGTGGGCATGTTAAATTCCTAACCTATGTGATCAAACTTTCTACATATATTCAGGACTACTCCTCTTTGGTCCACCTGGCAATGGTAAGACAATGCTCGCCAAGGCTGTTGCTTCGGAATCAGAGGCTACATTCTTTAATATTTCGGCATCCACCTTGACCTCTAAATGGGTTTGCTATCATCATATGTTTCACTGCTTTCTTTCAGACTTTTCAGTAATGAAAAGTGACCTAAAAATATGATGACAGGGCAGGTCGGAGAGGCAGAAAAACTTGTCCGGACTCTTTTCATGGTTGCTGTTTCTAGGCAGCCTAGTGTTATTTTTATGGATGAGGTATGCGTCCTTTTTTCTTTTCTATTTGTGCTCTATTCCATGCTCATGACTGTGTAGTTAAAACGCAAAATGTGCCGTGCCTATGCATCTTCTGGTTTTTGTTCTACAGTTATTGCACTTTGTGTGAGTTCTGGAGTTAAGGATTAGACAGAGTTTACTATTTTTTCACATTTTCTTCATATATAGCGATTGCTCTTGTTATCAGGTTATCCTTTTGCCTCAAGTAGGTCAACCCTGAAATATGTAGAGGCAAGTTCAGCTTAGAAAACAATATGGAAATTCATGAAATATGAGTTCTGCTGTAAGTCATTTTGTTGAGTTTTATTCTTATTTATGGCTGTTGGTAGGAAAATGAAATGGCGCTCTTATTATTTCATATAGATTAATGCAATGATTAAAATTATGCAACATGTAATAAGTTGTATGGAAGTTCTACAAACCAAAAAAATTAACAAGGATACGATATACTTGAGCTCAAATTGCTAGTCACTTTGTATTTTTACCGATCAAGAAATGCAAATGTGGTAGACATTCACAAACATATGCGTCAGAGTTATCTATTTAAATTGGCCCATACTATGATAATTGTAAAATGCTTAATGATATCTAATAATGCATAGAAGAAGTCTAACGAGATTATCATAATTTTTTTTTCAACTAACCTTTTAAGGAGGGTTGCACGATTATTGTTGTGGGTTTCGAAGATTCGCACCCGGTCTCTTGATGAGAGAGTTTTGATGTGTATCATAGATCTTAACTTTTAGAAGATAGATGAAAATTATGTATAAGACACTACCCAAAGATTTTTCTCTTATTTTATGATGGTTTTAGATTTTGTTCCAAGTTTATTATATGTAATCATCTATAGTTAATTAACCCTCTTGATGCTGAGAGAGAATTTTCAATTAAGGTTTGCTGAGAATTAACCATATAGTAACAACAGATTAGGCCTGAAGTTTGAAAATTCATCATGTTAAACTTAAAGCAGATGGTAAGAGAAATAATGATAAGCTCGATCAAGATCCTATGATTCTATTATCTCTTGTTGTGGCATGGTTCGTAGTCTACATAGTCAGAGGAGGTAGTTGACCTAACTGATTGAATGATCATTGTTGGTAGTCATGAGTTGCTTCATCAATGGGAACCTTGCAGATTTGGGTTGAATGTTTTCTTAAGAATACAACTTTAAATTAACATTAGCAAGCAGATAGTTATTTGCTTTATTAAGTGTATTTTATGATTCACGACTCAAGGAGCAAAGCTATTATGAAACTTGTGGGCTACAACTGTAATCAGAATTTAATAATATCATCTAGGGGCGAACCACTGGTCAAAAGGCTATAGTCATAACTGCTATTTTTTGTGGTGTTATTTAGGGGCTAAATCATAGGATAGAAGACACATGTCATGTTATTATTGGCGTAAGAGTTATTGAGAGTGAACATGACAATACATTTGGCTTGATATTAGCTTTTTTGTGAGTTAGAATTTGCTTAAACTGTCACTTCCGACAAGTACTTGTGGAAGGTGTATGAGTTTTATTTTAAGTTTTAGATTATGAAATTTCACTTGAATAATTTCTTTCACTTTAAAATTATTTTTATTTTTAGTCTTAGATGTTTTGTATTTAGAATTTGATGTCAAAATGATTCATCATTGGAATTTGGGAAATTTTGATAATGATAACCTATGTGTTAAAATTTTCAATCAATTCAATCATCATCAGGGCAATTTAGGGCTTGTGGTCTATCATCTATATATAATTGATCAATTTTGAAAGTTTGTTATGTAATGGATCTTGCCAACTCTATTTTGCATTTAGAGGATCATGCCTTTCATATGCGTATGCTTAACCAATTTTGAAAGTTTATTATATAATGGACTCTATCGACTCTATCTCACATTTAGAGTATTAGGTCTGTGGTAAATTTTAAAAATCTTTTCTTTTGAAGACCTTGTCAACTATGTCCCCTTAAGTAGAGGATTAGATCCATAAATTAGAACTTTTGTTTATTTTTTATAATATGGTAGTCAACAATACACATTTTAAGTTTCTTTTTTAAAGCTTATGCAAAGCATAAGATGAAATTATCATGATGAGATTAAGAATAGAAGTTGAGATTCATTTTTCTATTTGTGATTTAATGGAGGTTTATCATTTGGAGGGTTGTTAAAGAAAATATCAATTCTATCAACTCTAGTCCCTGTTACGAGAAAGACCGAATTGATCAGCTCACAATCCCACCACACAGGTGAAGTGGCTCGACTCGAGAATATGTTTTAGTTTTGAATTTTAAAAGACAATTTAAATTTTCAAAATATTTGGTGATTTCTTAAAACATTTGCTTGCTTTTTAATTTAGGAAACATGAGTTAATTTCATTTTCAATCCGTGCAACATCCTAAAAACATCGGTTTAAGAATTGTGCATGTGTCGGGGCAGAGGCATTCTTAAATTTAGTATTATGTACGCATTTCTGTTCACTCGGGTTGTATGATTGCATGAATTTTAGGTGCATTGACATTACACATCCACACAAATTTCAATGCAATTGTGCTGTGCATGAACAAACCTATTAATGCACTTTTGTGATGCAATTGCACACTAGTATGCATTTTAGAACACTTGCATGGCTTTAGAAGCTTTATTATTAGCTTGAAAATTGTCTCATAAGGCTTGAAAGTTTTAAAATTGCCCAAAACTTTGAATGTTTACATGAATACTTTGTCATTAGGTGATACACAAATTTTCATTTTGACTTTTTAAATGATGCCTTCTGTTTGTTTGAATTAAAGTGTTGCGGACCCAGTGACATTTATTATAAATTGGAATCTTCTAGGTGAGTTTGAATATTTTAGGTATTTTGAAGTACAATAATTTTGTCTTTATGTGTTTGAAAATTAATGAGACGAGCCCCGCTAAAGATTTCTTTTTCTTTTATAAAAATTGAGGGGCCAAGGTAGTTCATTTAATATGAATTTAAAGAGGTTTTGTGTATTTTGAAAATAGTTGGGATGTTTTGCTTACATTCTAAGCGAGTCTTCCAAGTCTTCATCAGTTCCTTGTAAGTTAATATTCATATTTTGTATTCACTTTATGAGTTAATTTAGTTTATTATGCTTAAATTTTCATTTTAAGTTCACTTCTTTTATTTTGTTTGTGTCTTGTATTTCTTTTTTTAAAGTTCTATAATATTTCAAAATTTGGTAGCATTTCAGCATCATCTTGACGTCTTCCCAATAGGAGGCTACCTCGAGGCTACTTGGCCCACTTACCATGCCTAAAAAGGCATGCATGATTGTGTCGTGTGATATTGCAGTTTAGGATCTTCATATCTTCCGCACTTATAAGCATGCATAAGTCTTCAAAATCTATACGAGAAAAGCATATCATACTTTTTCTCGATTTGTTGGAACAACACGAATGAGTACTTAAATTTCTAGCATAATTCCCCATCGCATTGAAACAACACAAATTGATACTTAAAGTTTCTAGCAAGTTTACATGTCAAGTTGGAATAATAATATAACATGAACACATATGCGCTCAACACATTTCCTGCATTTTACCTTCAAGTGTTAAGTGTGATATCACGACAATGAAGTGGCAACGTAGTTTGCAAACAAATTATTTTTTTCGTTCCCCTTTATTATTTTATTTTTTTATTCATTGGTTTTTGAAGAAAAATTTTTTTAGAGAGAGAGTAGAGATGGGTCAAGAGAGGGAGATGGTGAGAGATTTTCTTTCTCTATCTAGAGAAAGAAAAGAGGTGGATGGTGGTTGTAGTGGCTACTTGATAGAGAAAGAGAGATAAGGGGTGGAGATAAGAGTGAGTGTCAATGGGTAGAGGGAAAGGAGGATTGAGAGATGAGGTTCTCGATGGTAGGAAGTCGGCTTGGAGTTGTTGGCTTTAGGAGGCAGAGGCAAGTTAGATGAGAGAGAAAAAAACAAGGTAGTTGTTTGTGTGGTGCAGGGAGGAAGAGAATAGTTGAAGGAGAGCTGTAGTGGGGACCTTCTTTGTGTATGGGGAGAGCGAGAGTTGCATGTGATTGGGCCGTTTGGAGAAATGGGCTTTAGATGCAGGCTGGTGGTGATGAGCCAAGAGAGTGACAGATAAAATTTAGAAATAAGTATAATCATTGCTTGTTAAATGGACGACTTAGAGCTTGTGTCAAATCCATGTGGATGTAGTCGCCTATTTAACAGGCGATTTGACTAGGGCACCGAAAAATCTATCATCATTCTCATCGAGTCTCTCTTTGAGAAAAACTACATGCAGTCTCAAACCACAAGCAGGAAAGTGGCGATCATGACATAAATTCACTACTCCACATCTTCTCCGTTTCATAATATACATGTAACTATTTTTTTATAAAAACTTTTAATGCTTTTCTCGGATAAACAAATTCGATGTACACTATCATGATTACCCTATTTTAAGCTTTGAGAGGAAGTAATATTTTCCCTTTCAGTTTCTCCTTGTATTTGTTTAGCATCATCTCATACTCTATTTTTGTTCTAATTGCTTGTGTTTCCTTCCCTAAAATAGAGATCTCTATTTCTAATTTTGAAATTCAATGCTTTGGCAAATCTTTGATTGCTTCATTTTGGTAGCCATGGGGAAACAAAATGGGACCAACCTCTGCTTCATATCTAACTTTAATGCTCATGGTTCAAGGTTGCCTGTAGTCTTTCTCAGAGAGAGGCTCAATGAGGATGATGATAGATTTCTCAATGCGTCTATGTGGATTTCGTATAAGCACTGTCGTATGAGTGATTATGTTCATTTTTAAAATTTATTTTTTAAATGTTTATTTTTTAATTTTGATAAATTTTTTAACGAAGGTTGTGAGAGTATGATTGACTTAGTAGTATCCTAAATAAAAATAGAGAAATAGTTTGTTGATTCTTATTTTCAAGAATAAAGGTGATTTAGAAGAGTGCACAAATTATAGAAGAATTAAGTTGATGTGCCATACATTAAAATTATGGGCCTAAATAAAAATAAAGAAAGAGTTTGTTAATTCTTATTTTGAAGAACAAATGTGATTCAGAAGAGTGTACAAATTATAGAAGAATTAAGTTGATGTGCCATACATTAAAATTATGGGAGAGAGTAATTGAGCATAAGTTACGATGCGATATAAAAGTTTCTCAAAATTAGTTTGATTTAATGCCGAGCAGGTCTACTATGGATGTCATACATTTGTTGAGGTATAGAGAGAGAAAGGAGGATCTACATATGATATTTGTTGATTTAGAAAAAGCATATGATAAAATTTGAAGAGAAGTGCTTTGGATAATTCTAGAAAAGAAAGGAGTTAATATTGCTTATATTCAAGTCATTAAGGATATGCATATTGGAGCTGCTACTTGTGTTTAAAAACAACGAGGATTGATCAAGTATTTTCCTATTTTAGTTGGATTACATCAAGGATTGACTCTAAGCCCATATTTTTTTTCTTTAGTTATGGATGTTCTTACAAGACATTTACAGGGGGGATGTACCTTGGTGTATGTTTTTTGCTAATGATATTCTTCTTACTGATAAGACTAGCGAGGGAGTTCAAGAGAAACTTGAGTTATTAAAGTTAACCTTAGAATCTAAAGGCTTTCATTTAAGTAGATTTAAAATTGAATATGTGGAATGTAATTTTAATTGTAAAAGATCAAGTAGTGTGGTTGTGACATTGGGTGATCAAGTCATTAAAAAGTGTGAACATTTTAGATATATTAGGTCGATTGTTCATGATGATGGTGAAATAGATGGGGATGTTATTAGTAGAATGCAAGTTGGATGGTTGAAGTCGAGGAATACATCGACCTGTTGTGTGATAGAAAAGTACCACTTAGACTTAAGATAAAATTTTATAAGATGTGGTAAGACATGCAATGTTTTATGGAATAGAATGTTGGCCAATAAAAGAGAAGTATAAAATTTGGTTTAAGTGTTGCAGAGATGAGGATGCTTAGGTGGATGAGTGGTTTTACACCTAGAGGAATGTTATTAGTAGAATGCAAGTTGGATGGTTGAAGTCGAGGAATACATCTGACCTGTTGTGTGATAGAAAAGTACCACTCAGACTTAAGAGAAAATTTTATAAGATGTGGTAAGACGTGCAATGTTTTATGGAATAATATGTTGGCCAATAAAAGAGAAGTATAAAATTTGATTTAAGTGTTGCAGAGATGAGGATGCTTAGGTGGATGAGTGGTTTTACACCTAGAGGCAAAACAAAATGAATATATATGTGAAAAGGTTGGAGTAGCTCTAGTGGCAGATAAGATTCGAGCGAGTTGCTTTAGATGGTTTGGTCGCATAAAATGTCAGTCATTTGATAACCCAATTAGAAGAGTAGATGTATTAAATTTGACCTGTGTTAAGAAAGGTAGAGGTAGTCTTATGTAGATTTGGTTATGTAGTATAAAAAGTGATCTTATTTTACTAGAATTAAATTAGCATTTGACACTTAATATGACACAATGGAGAAGAAAGATTCATATAGACACCCCCACATAATGGAATAAAGGCTTGTTGTTGTTGTTTATTTTTTAAAATTTTGATTTATATTATATCTATTTTAAAAATTCCGTCGAATGGGAGTGGATTGAAGTGGGTACGAGCTGCTATAGTGGCAAACTTTGATTTTAATTGATTTCTTTTATTTATAAAATATAACTTAGTAATATTTGTAATGTTAGTGAATATTTTTAATTTTAATTAAATTTAATAATAATCTTAATTTCATTTTTTTTAGGATAATTAATCATATTAGATGAAAATAATTTAATATAACTTCGATTTAATTTAATCTAATCATTATTTTTTTAGTTAATCACATTTTGAGTTATGTGTCATCATTTTCACACAAGTAATTTTCAAGCTTTACTTTCTGGCAGGGGTGCGAGCAATATGATTGTTGTTTTTGGGCAATTTCAATATTCTGGATGCATTGACGTAGTCCATTTTGTGAATTGATGTTGTTTGACTGATTTTGATGATAGTCTGAGCAATTTCATCCTGATTTGCGTAACACTCTTCAATAGTCCATCCTTGTCATGCCATTTGATTCAGTTTTTTAGTAAATTTCAATGTTTTGAATGCATCAACATAGTTAGTTTCGCGAACGAATGATATTTGGAATGTTTTGGTGATGTTTGAAGCACTTGAACTTCAATTTATGCGATATCATTTGTCATTTTTTCCATGATTTGTTGGATCGACCGAGGGGGTCCTCTCAGTAATTTCAATTCTCTAAATTCATCGATTAAGGGTGCGTTTGGAACAATTTTTTGGCTGCTTTGCTTTTCAGAAAGCAGCCATAAAGCAACTACAGTTACATTGGACTACTAAATTTTTGGCTGCTTTTTAGAAAGTTTTGTGGCGAAAAGTTACTTTTGAGAATCGAAATGTAGAGTGTGATCGGAAGCGCTTGAATTTTAAAAAAAAAAAAATATTTGTAATACCCACAACAACTTTTTAAAATATTATTTTCTCCATAATAGTTGTACAACTAGTTTTTCAAAAAGCTACAATTGCCTCTAAATATACCTTAAATCTGTTTTGTTAATGGGTGATGTTTAGATAGTTTCAATGGTGATCATAATTATTTAACTTTAACTTAGATGATGTTGTGGTAGTCCATCGATCCCATCGCATTCGCTCGATTAGATTTATGAAATAGATATGGAGGTCAACAACTGCATTTCATTTAGATGCATTAATATTGATCCATCTTGTCAAAGCCTTTGTAGTGGATGAAAGTAGTTTGTGATGGATCGTTTTCCTTTGTGAGGTATTGGTTTTGATTTCATATATTTGTGCCACATCACATATTTCTAAATATATTTGTTTTACTATATCTTGTGTTTCCTTTGCTTAATGAAGAATATGCATGTGTCTAGGGGTATGCATTAGTCAATTCAAATTGAAATGAATCGACATTATATGGTCGGTTTGGTTCAGTTTGTAATCTCACGGTTCAATTTTTGGTTGTAAATACTTAGTTATTTAATTTTTGGTTCAGCTAAAAAAAAGTTTGATTAAACCAAATAAATCAAATAAACCAAAAATAGATAAAAAGTCAAATATAAATATATAATTTTGATTGTAAATGCTTAGTTATTTGTATAAATTGATAGATTTTTAATTGTTTAAGAAATTTTTAACAAATAAAATTTATTAGATTGTGTTTTAATTATTTAGTTCATTAAAAATTAATTTTTTTAATATATGTTATTTTGTTAACCAAAAACCGAACCTAAAGAAACTGAATTATAGTTTGGTTTGGTTGGTTTGATTTTATACCTTATTTAGATGGTTCGATTATTTTAAATTATTCAGTTTAGCAAAAAATTCAACTAAATTGATTGAATGCATACCTCTACATGTGTCACTTATTTCAGGAATCACAAAATTTCTTAACCAGGACATGACTACAGAGCTAGTTCATCTCACTAGTTAATGCATATCTTTTCATTCAAATGCTATGTTGAATGGATGTTTTGAAATTCTCTCATTAAATTTGGGTTACTGGTCTTGATTTCAACATATAAGTAGGTTAATATGTGTAATTTTTATCCATCGGAAAGAAAAATGTGATAGTAATTAGTTGTAAAGTGAAAGAAGGATATAGAGAAGGCTTCATCGATGAGGCTACAAGTAAAAAACAATTAGGTGAAATGAAAAGGGATTTGTAAATGAAAGCTTACAAATTCTACGTGATGAAACAATGAGGGATACTCATACAAAATATAGAAATTATGGTCTTTGGCTGCAGGGAAGGGTGATGAAGGATGAGAAAGGATTTCGGAAGAATTGGAATTAAATTTTATTGCAAGAACTTAACCTATTTATAGGCAATTACAATTGGAATAAATCTTTATCTAATTCTAAACAAATTCGATAAAGGAGGAAATTTTATTTATAAATATTAAGTAAGATATAGATATCTTCAAATAAAATATACTTATAAAAAATTAGTTTTAAAAATATAATATAATTATATTCAGATGCAATTTAAAATTCAAAATTTATCTTTATTCTATTATATTTTAAATTTTGATCTGGCATTCCATACTACTTGCCTCAAGCCTTTTATGGATCTTTTTCATTGGTAAACTCCTTAGTAATGTCTTCTTCAATATAATAGTGTGATATGAGAATCAAAACAATCTCCGGTCTCCATTAAGAAATTAGAAATTCCAATCGACTAACTTGGTCTACTTATCCCTTAACGATTTGATACCCAAATTATGGGGAAAGATTCTTCTCAAGGACTTCTTTGTGCATTGTTATTATCAACTATCTTCTTAATGATCTGATCCTCATATCATAGGTTACCCATTTAGGACGTTACTTTTTGAAATCATAACTTTTGTTGGAGGAGGGTTGATTTTTCAACCTCCCAGCTTGTTTTTTTTTTTTTGTTGTATTTGACAACAGATCTTTCAAGAAGTTTCTTGGAGATTTTTGAAACTTATTTTATAAACTTGAATTTTGAGAGCCTCTTAGATCATAGAACTTGGGTGTCATTTCATCTTTAAAAGCCTCTTAGCTTAAGGCTCTCTACTATTTTTATTATTTAGGAAATGCACAAAGTCAGATATTTGGTGTACTACTTATTTTGATTTGGTTGTATAGGAATGCCACCTCTTTTGAGGTTACGAAAACTAATGAGGCTCTAACTTGTTATCCTTTTTTTTTCTTTTGAATGGGTCTTTCTTTAGTAATGAACTCTTTTCCACTTGTGTAGGCTCTTTTCCCATGGCTCATTTGGATGACATGTTTTTTTTTCTTATAAATGTTACTGGGTGACTATATGTACACTGTTATACAACTATATCTGGTCTTGGACTCTTGGTCTCTCCTTGATCACCTTCTCTTTGATGGAATCAATTTTGATAATTGTCTTTTGATACCTTGGCATAATTGTCATTAGTGTTTTGGAGATGTTATGTATGCCTTGCTCGATGGACCTCTTTGATTTCAGTTTGTACTTCCTTAAAGAGTGACTACATGCTTCTTAATCAGCTTATGTGTATCCATGCCACAAACCTTGCCCAAGACATGGAGATCAGGCTTTTATTTCTTTAACAAGGCGAACAAATGTCAACGAGAATTTTTGTTTTGCATATATTTTTTTACCTACTTGTCTTATTGTTAGTACATTGCTATTAACACACCATAGCTTTTTTTTTCCAACATAATAATCTTTTTCTTCTTTTGTGAGTTGACATTGATTAGGTCATTGATGTAGTACCAGGTATTTATCATGTTCTTCAGGTTTCATTTCTTCTTTTTCCATTATGTGCTCCCTTAGTTTGTTTTATTGTTGCAAACTCACCCCGTCTACTTCCTTCAAGAATCTGGGAAATTTGTGCCATATCCATAAATTATCAAGGCTAATGTGATTGTGCCTAACATCTTAGTAGTTGTTCCCATTATCCTTCATCTTTCCTCCATGATTCCACATATAGAAATAAAAGAGGTATTGATCTTTTCTTCAATCTTTTTACTCTTTCCCCTCAAAAACTTTTAGTGCTTTGTGCCACCAATGACACTTACCAAATTTAATGAAACCATGGCTGTGGCTGCATATAGAGATACCCGAGCCTCTACAACCCTAGTAAGTTGTGTTAATGGACAATCTTTATGCTTCAAATGCATACAATCCTCCTACTTAGGGTTACTGAAGCACAAGCGTGTAAATGATTGTGCAAAGGGGTTTCATGGTTCTACATATGGTCATAGGTGCGTGGGAAACATTGTTTAACTTAACTTGAGTTGCCTATAATTGCAAACATGTATTATTGGTTAGAATTAGCCAGAGTGGAACTATATTAAGTTGAACATTTGGTATCTATCCCTTGAAGTATTTTAGTAAAGGGAAAGCGTAAGGATTCTGAAACAAGTGGTGGAAGGTTGTTTAGTGTGGTTGAAGTTAAGCATTGAGAGTATTCCTACCATTTTGAGTATCATTATGTTTACAGCAGAAATTCAAAAAAAAAAAAAAGGAGGGGGTGAAGGGAAGGGAAAAAGGAAAAAAAATTTGAAACCCTAATCGCTCCCATTGTCCATGTTACTGCATCCGCAAGAGAGAGGAGCAAGAATGGTTGAAGCCCGTTCAGCTATAAAAGGGGAAGGGAGACTCGACTGAAGGGAGAGGCATACACACACATGCCTTGTCTACCTGAGCGAGAGAAAGAGGGAGAAGATTGAATCCTCTATTGTCGCGTGAAATTGAGTCGCCAAGCCACTCCTCTCTTTCATCGGGCGAGGAATCCTCCTAGCATGAGAGAGCTGCACGCTCTCCCCCGCCAATCAAAGCCCTAACCGCCATTCCTAGCCGAGGCCAAGAACTCCTTATGTGAGAGCCGAGCCGCGTAACTATCTCACGTGAAGGGCAAGTTGAGCCACACCCTCATCTTGCTCTAATAGAGCTCTTTTGGCAATTCTAAACTTACCCCTCTCTTTCTAAGTCTTAAGGAAGACTAGACAAGGGTAAAATCATCCAGATTGAAGAAAAGGTTTTTTAAAGCGCTGATTTTAGATAATTTTCAAAATGAAATTCTTGCTCCATAGGTAAAATTTGAAGACTTCCACCATCAATCTTAGGTCTAGTGTGAGATGAAAATCCTTCATCCGTTGATCTTGGATCTGGAGCAAGGGAGAAGATGCGGGCATGCAATTTCGCAAAACTATAACATCATTAAGCTAGTATTTTACTAAAACAACAACAACAACAACAACAAGCCTTAATCCCACTAGGTGGGGTCGGCTACATGAATCCTTCGTCTCCATTGTGTATAAGCTAGTATTTTACTAAAATAAAAATAATTAACTCAAAAAATTAAATTATTTGAAATTAATTAAATCACAGGTTTTAAAATCCAAAGACCCGTGTCCGTTGATCTTGGATTAAACCTGAAATTTTTACGAAGACCTCTTTCGATCTTAGACCTTGTGTGAGATGAAATTCTCCCTTCGTCGATCTTGAATTTGAAACAAGGGAGAAGAGTATGAATCACACTCAATTTTGTGATTATAACACTACTAAGTCATTATGTTATTGAAATCTTATTGAAATTGCAAACTTAAATTTTAATCAAATGTAAGAAAACTTGAATTTTTAAAATTGGATTAAATTATTCAAAATCACTCTTTTTTCAATATTAAAATAATAAAATTTAATCAAAATCTTGAATTAAAGAATTTAACCTAAGTCATTAGTTCGCAGCGGGCTTATAATTTGTCTAGACATTCTAATGAATATACGAGTGGTTCATGTTCATAAGAATGAAATTTGCATTTAAATGTTGGCTGTCTAATAGATATAAGTTCAACTTCAGCTTGCAAGGCAAACATCACATATAAAGAATGGGCCTTTCAATAAATGTAAATATAAACTATATTCGCAAGGCAAATTTAATATTTATCCTGATCAAATTAATTTTTTAAATGAATCAATTACAAACTGGCATTCCAATGGATATAAGTTCGGTCATTGTTCTCTAAGCGAATTTTATATACTAAACATTGGGTTTTTATTAGATGTAAGTCCAATATGTATTTACAAGGCATAAATATTCACACCAACATTCTAATAGATGTAAGTTTAGTGGTTACGATGCAAACACTAATCTCAACAATGACATTCCAAAGGGTTGTAAGTCCAGTCATATGTTCGCTTTATGAACTTTCTTAAAACTTTGGCATTCCAAAGGAATGTAAGTCCAACATAGATTTATAAATTGAATTAATCCAAATATGACATTTCAAAGGAATGTAAATCCAATTCATATGACATTCCAATGGATGTAAGTCTTATGCATGTCTGCAATGAAGACTTCAACCTTATTCAATATGACATTCCAAAGGGATGTAAGTCTAACCCAACCTGACATTATAAAGGGATGTAAGTCAAGTCTTATGTTCGCCCTGCGAAATCAATCTTATTCAATATGACATTCCAATAAATGTAAACCCAATCAGTCATTAGTTCACCATGCGAATGTCTCTCTAAAATATAGCATTCCAAATGGATGTAAGGTCAATCTAATGGTTTCCTAATAGATATAAGTTTGACATGTTTTTGCAAAGTAAGCACCACTAATCCAAACATGGCATTCTAAAGAGATGTAAGTCCAATCTATATGGGATTCCAATAGATGTATGTCCTATGCATGTTTGCAATGCATACTTCAACCTTATTCAATATGCCATTTCAAAGGGATGCAAGTTTAACTCAATTTGGCATTCTAAAGGGATGTAAGTCCAGTTATATGTTAGTCCTACGAACTTTCTTAAATCAATTGGCATTCCAATGGATGTAAGTCTAGTTAATCACTAGTTTGCCATGTGAACGACTCTAAAATATGGCATTCCAAAGGGATGTAAATCCAATCTAATGATTTTTTAATGGATGTAAGTCCAACTTATGTATGCAAAGCAAGCACGACTAACTCAACCTGGCATTCCAATGGATGTAAACCCAGTCAATTACTTGTTCGCCATGCGAACATCCTCAAATATGACATTCTAATAGATGTAAGTTTAATCTAACGACTTTCTAATAGTGTAAGTTTGACCTGTGTTTGCAACGTAAGCACCACCAATCCAAAACTGGCATTCCAATGGATGTATGCCCAATCAGTCACTTGTTCACCACGTGAACTTTCCTAAAATAATGGCATCTCTATAGATGTAAGTTATATGTATGTCTGTAATGCCGACTTTATAAAATTGAATTATTGGTATACTTATAAATTAAGTATAGCTTAAATAATTCAAATAACATTTGCACTCACAATAACACCTGCACAATAACTTTAGTCTACTCAGGATATCTGAGATGAGACAATTCATGGCTGCTAATCAGATTCCCTAAATATTACGGCTAATAGCTCTTTGATGTTGGTAAACTGGAACAACAACGGTCCCGAGATGACGGAATCATAAGATCTTGATAGGGATTGCCCTCTTTTTCTTTTTAGACAGTCATCTACACCACACAGCTAGACACCGATTTATATCAGAAATTTATATTTATTTTCAACTTTAAACGAGAGTGTTCTCTTATTGCGATAAGAGGGATGAATGCTTGTGATCATAGGAAGTATAACCTAGATCTAAATAAATCCTAATATAATGTTAGGAGAAATATGGTTGAATATAAATCAATTTGTCTCATGAAGAATGAACTTCTTAAACATCCTATAAAGATGACGGAGATTTTCAAAGGCATTTTTTCTTAGCCATCACATTACAATATGAACTAAACATGATATAAGTTCACAACATAAAGAGTTGTTATACAACGAAGATCCAAAATGGTCTTCTAAATTATGTATTAAAGAGCAAAATGATCCCAAATTATCTAAAAAGATTAATATAATCTCCCAGCTATTTGAAAAAGGATCAAAGGAGTCTCACTATCCAATCTAATGAAAATTTAGAGTTTATGGTGTTAAAAAAGGAGATATTTTGGAATATATATATATATATATATATATATATATATATATATATATATTTTTTAAGTAACTCTAATTCCATTGCATTCTTCTTTTTTTTTACTTCATTTACTATATTGATAAAATAATTAAACTATCAAATATAATATTTATTTTTTTATAAAATATTTTATTAAGATCAATATTTATAATTTTAACACTTTGGATTAAAACATAAAATTCAATGCATTTGATTACAATGAAATCAGAATAACTAAAATTATAAAAATGTTCTTGCTTTGAAATCTACACAATCTTAAATTATGTCCACTGAATGTAATTATACTTACTATAGATGAGGAAATAAAATTAGTAGGAAATTAGAGTCTCTCTCTCTCTCTCTCTCTCTCTCTATATATATATATATATATAGTTTGTGTGTGTGTGTGAATCTTAAATTTTCGTTGGTTTGGATATTGGGATTGATTTGATCTTTTAAACTAATTTTGGTGCTTTTCTTACTTGTTATATCTATCCCCATGAATTGCTGCACATTTTCGATAAAAAAATGTTAAGAGACTAGTCCAAAACAAGCATATTCCTATTTTATCTTTTGTAAATTATAGCACTGCATTTGGCTAAATAATTGGTTAAGTATGATAAGTATATCCTGTTACCAGCCTATTAGGAACTGGCATTTTGATGACTATCATTCTCTTCCATTTTAGTGTCTTTTGGAGTATGAAACTTTGTTTTTTATATGTAATGGATGTCTGTATCTATTTTTTATGATATTGGATGCACATGTTGATGTATGGACTAAATTTGAAGGGCATTTGTAATGTACTATAGACTCACGTACAACAAAGGATAGAAAATACATCTATTAGGTGACTAGATAAAATTGGTATCAATGGTTTTGGAAAAAGGAGTATACATAAAGCTATGTGGATAGAAGTTCCACAAAATAATTTGCAAAGAATATATCACAAATAACTCTCAACAAAAATGGATGACAAACGAGAAATTATTATGCTGACCACTAATATTTCCAGTAAAACTATGATGATGATGACTAGACTCGTATGTAAGGTGATGCTGAATACTGAAGTAGTTTAATAGTTAAAGTGGAAGCCATGATGCCATGATAAAATATTGTGCTGAATTGCAATATTAACTGGAATGTAATATTTTTTATTTATAAGTCTAGTTTCATCCTGCTTTTCCTGTTCATATTAAACTCAATTTCTGTTTATGTTTCCAGATTGATAGTTTATTGTCCACGAGGTTAACCAATGAGAATGATGCAAGCAGAAGATTAAAATCAGAATTTCTAGTGCAGTTTGACGGGGTTGCCTCCAATCAAAGTGACCTGGTAATCGTTATAGGTGAGATTGCCTGCCTATTTACAGAGTGTTGGCATCCTTTTCTCAATATGTCTCCCATTTATTTTTCATCTGGTTGATGTAGTACATTATTGTCGTTAACTTGAAATTAGAATGATCGATCTCAGCATGCCAAACTCAAAAGAAAGTTCAATGACCAGCATAACACAAACATACAAGGCCAAAGCCAAATGATTGGTTGTTCGTTGTTTGTGTATATATACCTTATTGAGAGATAATTTCATTTAGTTGTACTGTATTTGGCTTAGAATCAAGGACATAATTTTTAGAGAGTAGCTGAATGTTGATGCAGGTGCAACTAACAAGCCACAAGAGTTGGATGATGCTGTTCTACGAAGATTGGTGAGTTTCTTGTTCTCATACTTTTTTTTTTTTATTGTTGATCAAACTCATGCATGTTAGATTATGGGCATCAAGGCTGTTTGTTAATTTTGTGTTTATTCATAGAGGAATAGGCCTAAATAGGGTACTTACCCAATTAAACATTGATATAAATGAAATTACAAGCTTTGAAAAATAAATACTGGTTTGCTGTAGTGCATTCATCCATTTTCATGGAAAAGTGTCTCTGTTTAAGGGCTACTGTTGAATTTGAGGCCAAGTGTGGAAATCATACCTAATTTTCTTTGCAGAACATGCTATTTATTGTTTAATGTGTTCATAAGATTTTTTTTTTTTTTTTTCATGTTGAGAAAACCGGTTCAACTTTTTGGCCTTAATTTCCGAGATTTATAACATCTTGATGGCTTGTTAAAACCAGGTAAAGAGAATTTACATACCTCTCCCAGATCAAAGTGTTCGGAGACTTCTTTTTAAAAACAAACTTAAAGGCCAAGCATTTTCCTTACCAGGTGAGTGAGCTTTCATTAAATCATGATCATTTTAGCCGTCAGTTTCATCCTTAATTCTCGACTACATTTGGAATTGATCTCTCATTTATTGTATAGTAATTACTTAGTTCATATCTTCACTAAGAAATTTTAAGTGATAAGCAATTATAAATGGAGTTTAATTGCAGCTTATTAATGGCCAAGCGTTTTCAAATCATTCTTCTTGTCAAAAAGGTATTGAGAAAATTGTTTACTTGGTTTGGGATAGGAATGGGTCCTGTATTTCTGCACATGGGATTGGTAATACTTTCTGATCTATTGTTTCGAGCTGTTTCTTGCAAATTTTTCTTGAATCATATAGTTTTCACGGCCTCCCTGACATCATATTCTGTGAACCTAAGAAACTGATGCAAACTACATGATAGCTATTGGTTACTTCTGCTTATTCAGCTAAAAATATTACAATTGGTTACGAAACGTTGGCCTTTGCTGGGAAAATCTCATTGACAACAAAACGGAACATTGTTTAGCTTCAAATATTTAATATCATTATTCTTTTACAGATACTGATTTGGACAGACTTGTCAAGGATACTGAAGGTATGTACTCGGCAGTTGATGTCAAGATCATGCAGAAAGCTCTGTATATGTAACCGTGTTTTGAGCTTATGCATAGGCTATTCTGGAAGTGATTTGCAAGCTTTGTGTGAAGAAGCTGCAATGATGCCAATTAGAGAATTTGGTTCCAAAATCCTGACGGTACAGGCTAATCAGGTGCGCGCTAATGAATAACTTGACATTTATTTTGAATGCTACCAGTGTGCCGTTCATTTTTTTTTATAATAAAAGGTATATAGAGATGATACTTTGTCAATGTAGGGCTTGAGAAGGGGTAATATACGCAGGATTATTAAGTGAAGAGACTATATCCGTGCTTTCATTTCTTTTGAATGCTTTTGTTGAATTTCTTTGTTTTATTTCTGAGTTTTGTTGATAAACGGATAACAAAATTCTTTTTTTTTTTCCTTTTATCATTTTTCTCAACTTGAAATGAAAAAGGGTAAGGGAATTGAATAGTAATTAGTTTTCACCTACATGTTTGGTTTGTGATGTGGGTGCCAATTAGTCATATTGGTAAGGACGTTGGAAGTTATTGTTAAAATCTTGAGTTCAAATCCTGTTTACACCAAATTAATCCCCATCTTATGAACTTAGGTTGGCAAAAAAAAAAAAAAAAAGGTTTGGGTCACGATATAAAATTTTGTTATTTTCAGAAAGAGAAATGTAGCAATTTATGTTGGTGTTCTTGAATTAAATTTGTTTGGAAGATTTACATACATGCCACAATATTCTTATGCATTTACATATCTAATGCTTAAAGTAAATATTTACTTATTTAATACTTTTTAAAGTTTGAAATTATGCATTTCACTTTAAAAAATGAGCAATGATAATATTTTTGATGTGATATATATAAAAATTAAAATTTAGATGTTGGATATGTTAACACATAAAAATTGAAACATAATACATAAATGGATACATTGCTTTTCAGGTACGGCCATTAAGATACGAAGACTTCAAGAAAGCCATGGATGTTATCAGGCCCAGTTTGCGGAAGAGCAGGTGGGAAGAACTTGAACAGTGGAACATGGATTTTGGCTCAAACTAATTGCAATGATCCAATTAAATAATATTAACCTGAGGTAAAATGACCAAAGGTTCCTTCTTTTGATAAACCCTGAGAGCTATATTCTATCAAATTATAGCTGCTACTGTGATGATTTCTTATTAATTCATCTATATGACAGATAAAATTGTTCATACAGTTTCATGCAAAGAACAGTGTAAAACAAAAGCAGCAGCTTGCTGAGTTCTGTGCACTTTTCTGCATGTAAGAACCTTGAAATGATTGCAATAATCTATCTGCATGCAAGGAATTTAAAAGTCTCATGAAAGAAATATTTTCTTACAGATTGATGAGCTCCAGATACAATGCAGGACTACTGTTCTTATGAATTTTAGGTTTAAATTGATTCATGATATGAGGCTTGAATCTATGGTTGTATCAAAGCTGCCATTCTATATGGATTTGCTAGGGTTAATTAACTTGGATTGATTTGATATGTTATATGTGAAGAATTTGGAGTATATATGACGATATAATTTGTTTAGAGTAGCTGATTTAAATGGATAGATTAATTGGAGTAATGGGATTGGAGATTATTATGTAGATTTATGAAATATTATTATGATTTAGTTTATAAAGTTAAGATTTGGCTGTTTAATGAATAAGTTATTTACGAGTAATGTGAAAAGATTTAAATTAAGTTTTATATAATTTTAATTCGGTGAATTATGTTATAAGAATCTTAAGTATTTGTTGTTTTAGTTATTGATAGTGAATTAGAAGAGAATATTAAGGTAAATGTGTATCATGTTTTAAAATATAATAATTGTTACTCATTTTAGGTTAGTGGTTGGGAGCTTAGCTTATAAACCATTAGAGTAAAATGAGCAAAGCGAATTTCATTTCTCTATCATTAGTAAAAGTTGAAAGGTTTAAAGAAAATGAAATGTGGAAAAGCAAGGACCGGATAATATTCCAATAGATGTGGAAATGTTTAGGAGATCAAGGAATTTCTTGGCTTACAAATCTTTTAATATTATTTTAAAGACCAAAAAACGCCGATGAGTGGAGAAAGAGTCTATTGGTTCCTATATTAATAACATGCACAAGAGTGTGCAAATTATAGAGGAATTAAGTTAATGTGCCACATTAAAATTATGGGAGAGAATATAGGTTACGATGATAGTTTTACAATTTGGTTTCACGTAGATCTACTATGGATGCATACATTTGTTAAGAGGTTTGATAGAGAAGCATAGAGAAAGTAAGAAGGATCTACATATGATATTTATTGATTTAGAGAAAAGCTATGATAAAGTCTCAAGATGTTCTTTGGAGAGTTCTAGAACGAAAGGAGTTAATATTGGCTATATTCAAGTCATTAAGGATATGTATACTAGACTTATTTGTGTCCAAACACAAGGAGGATTGACAAAATATTTTCCTATTTGTTGGATTACATCAGGATCAACATTAAGCCCTTATCTTTTACTTTAGTTATGGATGTTCTTATTAATTTACAAGAAGATGTACCTTGTTCATACACATTCTTTCATTGATAAGACAGAGAGAGAGTCCAAAACTTGAATTATGGAGGTCAACTTTAGAGTCTAAAGGTCTTAAGTAGATCTAAAATATATGGAGTGTAATTTTAGTTGTAGAAGTTTTCTGATAGTGTTGTGACTTTAGGTGATCAAGTCATTAATAAGAGCTGATATTTAGGCTCATTGTTCAAAATGATGGTGAAATAGATGGAGATGTTATTAGTAGAATTCAAGTTGGATGGTTAAAGTGGAGGAATGCATCGATATTATGTTTAAAAGTATTTAAACTTAAGGAAAATTTTATAAGAATGGTAAGATGCAATGACTTATATGCGAATGTAAAAGAGAAGATAAGACTAAGTTGTGAAGATTTGGATGTTTAATGAGTGGCTTTACTCTTGAGAGAATGCAAAATGAGTATGTTAAAAAGTTGAGTATAAATGGTAGATAAGATTCGGAGAATTATGGTTAATAAAAGCCAACCGTCCGATGACCCAATTAGAGAAGAGCATTAGATAATGTTAAGAAATAGTATAGACCTAAAAAAAGACTGTTAAGATGTAAAAAAATGATCTTAGATAAATTAATGAATTAACATCATAATGAAAGACGAAGGATAGAAATTTAACCGGGGATTTTGTTGTTGTTTTTGTTTGTTTGTGTGTTTGAAAAATAAATTTTACTATTGGTATTTACTTTCAGATTTTACTGAATTCAAATGGATCTAAAGGAAATGTAATAATTTGAAAAATTGGTAATAGGGAGGATTCGAATTTGGGTGAATTTTTTGCATAATAAAAATTTTAATCACTAAGTTATGGTTGTAATTTTGATATATATATAATTTTTTATTTCGAGTTAAATCGAGTTGAACATCGTTGAATAAAGGATTGTTTATGTTCGGTTATAAATTAAGTTTGAAATATTTATTTGTGTATAATTCTTTAGTTAATGAACGAGTTGAATACGAGTTGTTTGTGAATAATAATTTTTTTGATAATCTTAATAATAATAAGATTATAAATTTGAATCTTTATGTATTCAAGCTTGATTTTGAAATCAAATTTATTCAAATAAAAAAAATGTTAAAAGTATTTATAGTTTAAGGTTATAATTAAAAAAAGATAATGCAATTATGGTTTTAAAAGGTTAAAGCTGATATAATAAAAATGAATGGAGGATTGAAGAATTTAAAAAATATATATAAAATTAAGGATTTGGGTAGAAGTTATTGTAAAAGAATTGTATTTATGTATTCATCTAAATTTGAATATTTACTTATATATTATTAAAAGTTTAAATTTGATAAACTAATAATAATATTAACTTTTAAGTGAGAAATTTTTGTGCTTATATTTTAATTATAATGTGAAAAAGATATTATATAGAGAACTTATCTTCTGGCCAGCGATTTAAGCCCAAAATCATTTTTGCAAATAATCAGGGAAGAATCAGATTGATTTTCAAATAATCGTTCAATTTTAAAATTAATCAAAATTTATTTTATTTAATTGAATGGTTAAAATTAATAGATTTATATTAAAAATAAATAAATATAATTAAAATAATGTCTAAAATTAAAATTAAATGTGTATTCAAAATATTTAAGAATGAAAAACTTTAAATTAAAATATTATATTTAAGTTGCTATAAATAATATTATTAAATTATTTAAATTATATTAATTTTTTTTTATATTTATGTTCAACCTAAATTAAATTATTAAATTTTAAACCTCGTTTTTTTTTTCTCGATCCGTTTTTTTAACACTATTATTCCATTCTTCTTATAGGTGTTATATTAAAAACTCACTGAAAATGTAATATTATTCAATCTAAATTCCTCTAGAAGTTACTGAAACTCATCTAGAATTCAATGGCTCTAATAGGGGTATGCATTATTTGGTTTTAATCAAAAAAAAAAAAAATTAAACCGAATCAAAATTTTTGAGTAATTAACTAATGAAATCTTTGATTTTTGATTTTTACATCGATTTATTAAATAAAATTTTAGATGGAATCAAATAAACCAAAGTAAATATATATAATATGATATTATTAATTTATGTATAATAAACTTATTTATTATATATTTATTTTTATTTACTTTTTAAATACTTGGTAGATATTTTTTTGAAAGATCAATATCCAATTTTTTAAAATATTTTGATCTCATAAAATAATAATATAATTTCATCAATTTCAAAATTCAAAATATCTTTCAAATAAAAATTAATTTTAAATATATTTTTAACACATGAAATAATTAATTACATATTTTATTATATTTATGTTATTTTATTTATTACTTTATCATTATATAATAAAAAATTATATAAATAATTTTTAAATATAATCAACTTCATTTTATCCAAAACTAAATCAAAATAATCGAACCAAATTATTATTCAGTTTATTTAATTTTATATTTTATTTGATCAATTTGATTTAATATTTTTAAGAATCCAAAATCAATCGATTTTAAAATTTTATCATCCAATCCATCCAAATCAACCAAACACACACCCCTAGCTCTCAAAGAAGATCAAAGAGAAAAGAGTCAATCTTATATCTTAAAAAATAGTAAGTATAGAAGAAGAAAAAAAAAAAGAGTACTTTTTGTCTCAATTTGATTGAAATCTTAATTCATTCTTGGAGATCTCGGGTTCCAATTTTAGAGAATACAAGAGTGCGTATTTACTATAATAATGACTCGAATGATTAAAAAAAAAAAAAAGTCAAGAAAAGCTAAAGCGAAAAATTATACAATGTATGTATGTTGTTCACAGTGGCATCCCAGAAGTTTCAGATATATATAATATAGAAGATAAACTGTTTACCACTTATTGCTTCACAGATTACAACTCCCTCCAGTTATCAAAGAGGTTCATTCAATTTGATCTTAGTTCAATTACATTTATAATGTTGCATAAATCAATAAGTTTGTGTTTTCAATCTCTGTTAAATCGAATAAATTAAAGAACAAATATATTACATCAAATCAAAAGTGAATCAAAAGATCAAATCAAAATAAAACACACTGATTTGATTAATCACTCTAATCAAATCACACAATACAATTTTCTTTTATATATGAAGCCATCAAATTTAAATTTAACATCTGTGCAAACTAAAACTTAAATCAAATCAAACTAAACCAATCCAAATGAACTGAATTAAACCGAACTTACCAAATCCAAACATCACAATCAACAATACCAACCTGTATTTGATTTGATTTCAGACTATAATCAACTTATAATCAAAACAGCAATCAAGTTAATTTAATCTAATATTATTCCCTAACTACCAAAATTAACAAAAAAAATCCTCTATTTTATCAAAGTAATCAATTCCACAGGCCTTCAACATATCCATAGGATGCTGACAACAAAGATGGATCCCTGACGTCAAGAGTATCATTCACTGGTGAAGAAAAAGTAGAGCATGCAGATCTAATGAAATATATTTATACTTAAGAGTTAATAATGTCAAAAATAACATTTAATATGTCATTTCAATAATTGAAATAATAGCTTTGGTTGTTGACCTAATCACATTAAACAAAACAATTGTTTTTAAGCAATGAGAAGTAAATATAAACTCTATCGCAGCCACAAAATTTTGCCACCAAAACTGGGAGCAGGAATTACCGTGTAAAGAATATATACTGTCAATGTTACTGGACTGGATGTGTTTAAAATATAAGCTGTTTCTTCAGTTTCTTCGATTGAAATTTCTCCCACCACCACGTCCCCAGCCGCCACCAAAACCGCCACTCCGACGGCCAAAACTGCCGCCACCATCTCTACCCCTCCTCCAAATCTACCACTGCCGCTGCCGCCAAATCTGCTGCCACCACCACCACCTCCAGGTCTGCCGCCGTTCTTGTCCCTCTCTTGCAAAGCAGGTAGTTTCTTCAAAACCTCGATGGCCACCATGCTTGCATTTTCCTGACCTGCAGATTTGGAGATTACATTAATGCAAAGCGTAAATAATTGATGAATACACATACAAATCATTCAAAAAAGTTCTTGAATCTCTTCTAAAATATGCAAAAGAGCATATTTTAAACTAAACATGCACAATAGATGTATTTTATAGATTATACTAATTGTAAATAAGAGAAATAGAATAAAAAAATAACATGAAATAAAAAAGATTATAATTAAAATAAATTTCATATTATTATTTCCAAAAAAATAATTTCTTAATTGTTATTCTGAATCATAAAAAGTAAATTCACACAATATCACCTTTTGGCATCAAAGTTGGTTCATATATCCCCATTTTACCAAGGAGCCATTTGACTTGTTGAAATAAAAACTAAAAAATGTAATGTATTTAAGAGATTTTAAAATTATTTGATTGACTAAAAAATAAATGCACGGGATAATTTTTTAATGTTTGGTTAAAAGTAAAATTAATTCAGTGTAAAGTTTAATGATGGCTGGAAAAAGCAGCGGTAAACTATCGTTGTAGACACTAATTGCTGCGGTCTATGATGCCAACCTGCAGGGGCAACTACAACGACGAGTGTCTGTACTAATGGTTTGCAATCTATTTGAAAATCAGCCAATTCTAGAATGCGTCAGATTAAATTTATTTTTCATGGGCTAAGGGCCAATATTTTCAAAATTCCTTCACACGTATGATTCAAACAATGCAGTTAAAGTCTCTGACAACCCAAAAAACTAAAACCTAACGTAAAAGAAAAAAGAAAGCATTCAAAATAAGTTAAAACATTAAAAAACAAACATTAGTTGAAGATTCAAGTTCAGGTCAAATTGATAAAAGCATTTAGAAAGCAGTAGATAACATTTCAATTAAAATCATAAAAACTATCAAGCAGCACCATCAGGATCACAAAAGAACATAACAAATGTTATACTAGTAACAGTTTAGCCAATGATACCTTCAATAAAACTATCTACATCATCAGCAGGCACATCAAATACTGCACCCATACAATCAGCTGTAATGGAAAGATGCTTCACTCTTGCAATCTTTTCTTCAGGCATGAATCTCTTCAATATACTAAAAGCAAACCTGAGGCAACGCAACAAAAAAGAACACGATTAAGGTCCTAATCATTGATACAGAAACATATCAAGCTTTCAGAAGTAAACAGATCTTCATGTAAACTTAGATTCAACTACAGAGCTGTTTAGTTTGCTGAATTTATTGTGTAAAGAATTTAGAACATAGTGTAAAATTTCGTATAAATACAAATTCACCTTGAAGTTCATTTTTGTTGTATTCCTAATTTGTCCAATTTTGACCAAATTTTAAATACATCAAAGTTGTGAGCATTGCAACCACTGATAATAGGCTCCACAACGATTGCCAGTCACTGTTGCTCCCCCACCGCTCACCGCCATCATCATCAATGTCAACTTTTTAAGCTTTACATTACTTTTTCTTTAAGTCAAATTAAACATAAAATAATTTCTTATGTTTATTTTACATCTATCCAAAAACTCAACGTATTTCAAATACATCACATTTCAATTACATTAAATTTTTTTACACTACATTCTTTTTTCAGCAAATCAAACGGCCCGTTAAACATTTAAAATTGATTTGATGGACAAAACGTAAAGGATGATAACAAAATCAACTACTTAAGATGATGCTTACGCTGGTGTATAGATCTGCTTCCCTGCCACAAGATGTAACGTTACATAGTCATCCAACGATGAGAGGAGTGATCTCTTTGTAATAGTAGTGTATCCCTGTTTAACAAACAAAACCATTACCCAGAAATTATAAACAAAAGCACAAGAAAATCTCAAAAGAATTAATAAGACATTCAATACTAACTGCAGTCTTTGCAAGCGCTTTAGCAAGTAACTCCACAGCTGACAAATTTGATGAGTTTAGGAGTTCCTCAGCCTGCGATAGAAATACTGGAACTACACTGCACAAGAGATAAAGTATATAAATAAATATATTCACATATAATAGAACAAACATTTCAGCAGAGAAAGGAAGCATGCCTATCTGAAACATTGAGAATGGCGTCCGCTGCTTCAGAACCAGCCGTGTCAGCAATATCTGAAGGCTCGGGTGCAGTAATGTGCTCAAATTTTACACCAGATTGTTTTTCTATTTTATAAATGCTATGCGAGTATTTAGGTTCATATAACAAGATAGCAACTCCAGAATTTCCTGCAAATTAGGTAACATTAGCAACGTATTAAACAAGAGCAATCAGAATAAAATCACAAAAAGTGATTTCACCATACCAGCTCGTCCAGTGCGGCCTGAACGATGGATATAAGCTTCGACATCACGCGGCGGTTCACACTATCGGGTCAAAAAGATGAATGATTTAAGCATCATGCACACACTAGAAGACATTTTACTTGCTAAAAAAATGCTACTTATCCCAGTATATGTAATCTAAATAATGTTCTCATATGCTTGTCAAATTTCAAATGACATGCTGATGTTACATGTATGTGCACATGATGACTTATTCACATTGCACATTCTAAATTAAGTTTACAAATTTCTTCTAAAACCACAGCATAGTTGTCACAATTCTTCAGAATTCAAGTTATGTTCTATCAAATGATTGAACTTGTGATGCCTTCAACAGGTCTTATTTTTTTTCTTGTACATGTACTACAGTATATATAATGCTGTATCATACATTTGAAACAACGTCTCATACCTTAAATATATAGCAGCATTTCAAAAAGACGTCAAGGAGATGCACTTAAAATACACGCCAAAATTCTCAAATTGATACGTAGGATTAATCATAGGCTAAGAAAGTCAGAATAATGGTTAATTGTGTTGATTTAAAATAGATAATACAACCAATACTGTTTAATTACATCAAAAAGAAAATTGAGTGCAAAAAATGCTTGATATTTAAAAATCGCCAACCCTATTATATAGGAAATGCGCATTAGCACATTCAACAAATATACAATCAAATTGAGGGTTAAAATAGCACTAATCAAACTCTGCTATAAAAGAAGAAAATATGTCTTCCATAACAGTAAGCTCAAGACCATCCACATAAACCTTAAACTTATTGACTTAAAGTATTTTAATTATTTTAGAAATCACCTTGGCAGACAGATTATCCAGATAATATATAACAAACCAAAGCTCAACATTTACTATTTTTTTTCAACCCATGACCTGTTAATCGTAAAGATCTGAGAATAAATCATTTTATGTTTATATGAAGCTGCCATATTTCAAAAGTTGAAAGGAACTTGAATAGTGATATGGTATAAGATACACATAAATTATGTAATGACGTCACATAAGGTTGGATCTCATGTCACCATATACACATTTGCAGCAATGAACCATAGCATGAATTTACCTACAAATTGTAATACCTGAATAATCAATTGAACATCATTAATATCCAAGCCACGTGCTGCCACGTTGGTTGCCACTAGGACCAAGAATTTGCCAGACCTAAATCCTGCTAGTATAACCTACATCAATTCAAACCATACAAGGTTAAAATGGAGATTTCATACAGAAACTCATAGGAATAAATCCAAAACTATCCAGCATCTGTTTGAAAACTAAAATCAACTAGTCACACTGCTCAATTTGACATTAGCTAGCATACCTCACGTTGTGCCTGCATTATATCACCATGCAACGCCCGAGATCCAGGTATTAGCCCAGAAAGTTGAGAAGCTGACTCTTTAGTCTCGGTGAAAATAATTGTACGCCCTCCACTGCATCAGATAGCAAAAAATCATTCATGGATATACTAAAAGAAGAGGTCCCAAAAAAAAAAAAAAAAAATTGCAGAACAAATCAGACCGGCTGTAGCAACGAATAATATCAGGAATAATTTGTGGCCGTGCAGCACTGGAACAGGGGAGAACAAGATGTCTAACACTTGCACTAGTTTTCAATTTCTCATTTCCAACAAGATCAACAGTTTTTTTCAGTGGTTTTAGGAACCTTGTTGATATCTGTTAACATGAAAAAAATCAGCACTGGTTTAATAGCATTTTTTTTTCAATATTTGAGCCTTTGAGAAAAAATTCCAATGATGCAAAAAAACAAAGTCGTCCACAAATGAAGCCAACCTTCTTCACCCAATCAGGTAGGGTAGCACTAAACAGAAGTGTTTGGACTTTGTTAGAATCCGCAACCTTACCTGGAGAATACATGAATTATTAAAAAAAAGTACATCAATTAGTAAAAAAAATGGAGACTTGAGGTTTCAAAACAAACTCTTGTTTTTGGAAGATTCATTTCAACATAAATCCAACGTGAAAAAACAAAAAAATTAGTTGAACAAAACTATCAAGATGAAAGCCAACAGCACAAATAAGATAACAATATATAGTATTCAAACAAATGTACAATGTTGGAAATATCACTTCGCCCGCAGTCACTACCTGATGTCTGATTTGGCTAACAACCCTATAATACTATTCCTTATGCTAATAATAGGTAACCTACAAATGAAGTGATATAGACGAAATATCACAATACAAGCTATAAGAAATACTACTAGTAGACAACTTCAATTTTCCATGACAATCAAAACACCACTTCAAGAGACAAGAGAGCATTGCCTGGGTCAATCAATAACCAAAATATGACCGATTAGAGTAAATATGCTAACAATCATTAGTCAATGAGGTGATAATCAACAAGAAACTGGGTGATAAAGAGTGGCATCCCCTTGTGAGGTAACCCAGGTATCCCGTTTTGAGGTAACCCAGGTATGTATGCAGCCTTGTATCTTACATTCAACAAACAAGATAAACACTAAAATAAACACTAATAAAGGGCATAGGACGTGAAACATACAAGAAAAATTGAAATCACGCCACCATAAAGGCATAAAACATAAGACAAAACAGTCTCACATAAATTATATATATCAGCAAAAAATAAAATCAAACAAATCCAAAGATAATGTAACACAAAAAACTTATCTAAGAAATAAATCAAGTAAAAAAGATGTCATGAAAAAATAACAAGAGAAATGAAAGTAGTAATCTAAATGAAAACAAATATAAAATTTAAGTGGCAACCAATTTGGGTTCAACTAATGTTTTTGTTGTGCCTTGATATGTCAAGTGCTAGAATAAACAGTATCGTAATGACATTTCTGCATAGCATACAAGAATCTCAACACCATGTATAACAAGACGAGATAGTCTTCTAAATTAAATTTAATTCACAAATATATTTAGAAGAATATTAGATGATTTTATTTCAATAAAGGGGATCCATAACAATCTTCTAAAGGCACGTTACGTTTACAAGGTTCCTGCACTAGGATTGGATTACAAATTGGCATACAAAAAAAATAAATAATTAGTTGTTTGACATAATGACAATATTTTAGGTAAACAGTCCCCTAATGAAATGGGAGAATTATTACCAAGAATGAGCTCAACATCATCAACAAAGCCCATATTCAACATTTCATCAGCTTCATCAAGCACGAATTTCAAGGACTTCAAATCAAGTGTACCTCTCTCTAAATGATCCTACACAAAGTAAAAGATTGTGCAAATGATAAAAGATTAAATTATCTCTCATACTGGTAACAGAATATTCAAGTAGGACATGAACAAGAAAAAAAAAAGGGATAATACTTTTATCCTGCCAGGTGTTCCGACAACAATATCAACACCACGCTTCAGTGCAAGTTCTTGAGAACGGTAAGGAGACCCTCCATATAAACAGCAAGAGGATAACCCAACTGCACCACCGTAAAACTCAAAATCGGCATGCACCTGAGAATCAACAAATAAAATAAAATAAAATAATGCAATTGAAACTAGAAACAAATAAGTTAATGCACATCTCTCAGTTAAGCTCTCACTGCACCTGATTAGCAAGCTCCCTTGTGGGTAGAAGAACAAGTACACATGGAGCCCTACCATAAGCAGTGCTCCTTGACACCTTGTGCATCCCATTGGTTAAGGACTCCAACATAGGCAAAACAAAGGCCAACGTTTTACCCTAAGTAAAAGGTCAAAAATTCCATTATGAAAAAAAAATCAGGTAGACGAGAACTTTAATACAGTGACAAGGCCAAAAAATAACTTCAAACACTCATTCAATATAAAGCCAGGGCCAGAAAAATCCTACAGGGAAGAGCAAACATAAAATATGTTCTGTTACAACTATATATATATATAACACAATATCTCTGTATCCAATTATAAAAACGAGGGAATTGAAATAATTTATCAGGCATCATTCTCTTTACAAATGACATCTCTATTCTCTGAATTCTCAAGTTCCTTTCACCAAACTCTTGTGCATTACTCTTGGCAATTCTCCAACAGCAGTGATTCAGCAAACATCTCACATTTGCTTATCCCAATCATCCAAAGTTCTTGCTTGACTTCTTCATGTATAACATTGCCTCTTCATTGCATCAAGATGCTGTCATTTCTGCAGTTAAGGTCATGAATCTCCTGAATAAATTGAGTTCATTTCTTTTTTCAATTAAGTTATAAGGTCACTGGATTCCAAACTTTCATAATTTCTAATGAACATTCAGGATGTTTCCATTTTTGAGTCATTATAGTTTAAGGCTGTGCAGCTTGGTTTGGAATATATGTTGAAGAGTGCTTTGCTCTGTTATTTTGTTCAACTTACACTTCTGAATGTCCTTTAACATATACCATGAACAAATTGCTTGATATAGCTTTTATGCTTAAAAAAATGCATACCAATAATTTAAGATGTTCTTACTCTTAAATGCATTTTTGTTGAAATATCACTCCAACCCTATACTTGATATTTTTTTATGCAAGAAAACAAAAGAGTGCTACAACCATATTTTTATTGCTATAATTTCTTTTACTGTCCCATGCAATGCAAGAGTATGTGACTAGTTTGGTTGATTAAACCCATGTTCCATAATTGACTATAATAGACACTAATGCATAATACTTCTCAGAAGCTGACACATAAGAGACAAGTATTTCAAATAACTGGCAGGGATCATATTCACAAACTATATTCCAAATGGTTTAAGCTTCCCCTTCTAAATCCTATAAATGACCATTAACTGAGCTTCTCTACAGCAGAGAAGAATGTTGTGTTGATTTTTCTTACTATTTAAACTACGGGTTTTTCCTTCATTTGGCATTGCCAGATTCATAAAAATCTGACCAAAATACCACTTCAAAAATAGCACCTAAAAATTATGAGAGTGGTTTTATACGGCTACTTAACAATAACATTGAATGGCGGAATCTTCACAAATAGAAGTGCAATTGCAGAATTAAAAAGAATAATTCCAATTAATATCAGAAAGAACCACCTCCCTACCTGACCCGTCCGTGCTCGTCCAACCAAATCAGAGCCCTCAAAAATCATGTCAAAAGTCATCGCCTGGATCTGAAATAGCGCTTTTATCCCCTTGGAGTTCAACCTCTCCCTCAAAACCTTGGAGATTCTAAAATTAGTAAGTTCATTTGGATCGGCATCTCCCCCTTCCTCCTCCCCACTCCCAGTGAGTTCCCCGTCATCCTCCACCTCCTCCTCCATAACCCTCGGCTTCTTCGGCAGCGATCCATTCACCGCCTCCTTCTTAAGTGGGACGGGTTCAATCGCTTCTGACGAGGTATTGCTCCATTCATCCTCCTCAATGATTTTTCTCTTTTTCTTCTTCCTCTCGCCATCCTCAGGCTTGGACTTCTCGTGCTTCTTCTTCTTCTTACTCAATTTATCCTCTTCGGCGAAGCCGTTCAGATCCGGAGACATAATATCGTGCTTCATTGGCTTCTTTGCTTTTGTGATCTTAATGGGGGAGTCCGGTAAGACGAGGGCGGGCATAGTGATAAAAGTGGAGCTTGGCGGTAGCGTTTTGGCAACGCGGAACGTTAAAGAGAAAGGAATAGCAGAAGAGTTTGGGGCTTTATAGTTCGCAGTTCGCAGGTGGGAGAGAAACCCTAAGTTCCGTAGTTCGGTTCGCCGCTGTCGTCCGCCGTTACGGTATTGATTCCTCACTAAACTTAGGTTATTTTACACATTAAATCTATATTAGTGTCTAATATTAAATCGTATATTAACAAAAATAATATACATTAATAAAATTAATAAGAATAACATCTAAATGTTTTTTTAATAAAAATAATATGAGTGATATGACCCTGAAAATTCTTCTAGTTGAAGCTCAAATCGCTCGAAAGCAATAATCAATTGGCTGGTGAGATCAAGACTTAAAATATCATTGCTTTGAGGCATCAATTAAATTCTTAAAAACTCAAATATATGGAGTGTTTATAGTCAAATCGGCGTCGCGGTTCAACAAGCCAAAGATCTTTCAATTCGACTTCAGCATAAATACACAAAATACATCACATGATCGAGAATCATCATGAGCGTCCGATTGGAGGTGGTTGGATTTTGCATGTATTCTGAGACGCCACTCTCCATCATAAATAGCTCATTCATTAGTGAGGGGGGCCGCAGAGAGAGAGAGAGCTCTAAAGATCCTCCAAACCTGTCGTCACTCGGCCGGCGTCAACCATGCCGCCCACCGTCGTGCCGCCGTTGATCCTTTGTCGTCAATCTCTGTCGATCTTCATCGCTGACTTACCTGATTGTTCCACTGTTTCTGCCGTGATTGTTCCGCATTTAGGTAATTGTTCGCGTGATTCTCGCATAGTTCCATCATCGCAACTACTAGCACTGTTATGACTGATTCGTTGTCATAACATTTGTTCCTTTATCATATACTGATTCAGAATCCGTGCGGAAGATCTTGTACTTTGAAACGATACATAGTGGAAGCTTTTTTTCTTTGGTAGGGCCCGTGGTTTTCCCTCTTTTCGAGGTTTTCACGTAAAATTTTGAGTTTTATTGTTCACTCTTTAAATACATGTGTGTCTTTGGATTTCAAACTAAAGTGAATACTTTTACTCTACCGCAACTGGTTTTCTAGCACGCAACAATGAGATATAAGCTAATAATTATTTTTTAATGTTAATTTTTGTTGCATGCTAGAAAACCAGTTGCGGTAGAACGAAAATTTATGTCTTAGCCTTGTTGTGAAATCCAGACAGTGTTAAAAGGCGAACAACAGAATTTTATGTAAAATCTCAAAGAGGGAAAAATCAGTCTACAACAACAAACAACAAGCCTTAATCCCACTAGGTGGGGTGGTACATTAATCATTCATCTCCATGTGTCCTATTATGTGTCAAATTCTCATTTAATTCAAGTATACTAAGATCATTTTATACATCTTAACCAAGTCTTTTAGGTCTACCTACATTTCTTAACATAAGGGTAAATCTAATGCATCTACTCTCTCTGTCGGGTCATGACGCCAACGCTTTATGTGGCCAAACCATCTAAGGCGACTCTCCCTAATCTTATCTACCACTGAGCTACTCCAACTTTTTTTCCCGAATATACTCATTTTGCATTCTATCTTTAAGAGTAAAGCCACTCATCCACCGTATCCTCATCATCTGTAACACTTAACTTAGTCTTATGCTTCTCTTTTATTGGCCAACATTCACCATAAGTCATTGCAGTTACCACCATCTTATAAAATTTTCCTAAAGTTTAAGTGGAACTTTTTCATCATAATAGGCGGATGCATTCCTCCACTTCAACCATCCAACTTGAATTCTACTAATAACATCTCCATCTATTTCACCATCATTTTGAACAATAGAGCTAAATATCCAATCACTCACTCTTATTAATGACTTGATCACCTAAAGTCACAACACTATCCAGTCGGCCGAATGGCGGCGGTAGTCAACGGTGGTATTAGCGTGGTCGGTGGTGGAAGCGGTGATAAGCGATAATTGACGATGGTGGGTGAGTGGTCGACGGTGACGACCGACGACGATGGTTGACGGCGATGCCCGACGACGGTGGCCGGCGACATTCGTCGTCACTGACGATCGACGACGATGGTTGACGGCCATGCCCGATGACGGTGGCCGGCGATAGTGGTCGGTGGTGACGACCGGCGACGATGGTTGACTACGATAAGGATTTTTGACCTATCTGAGGTTGTGTGTTAGAGTGTGACTCGATAACGTTAACCTGTATGGAAGAGGAATTAATGAATCGGAGGATTTTGACCTATCGAGGTTATTTGTCGAGTGTTACTCAATTAATCTATGGAAGATGTTGAATTGAATCCACTGAGAATTTTTGATCTATCCGAGGTTGTTTGTCAAAGTGTTACTCGATGACGTTAACCTGTATGGAAGAGGTCGTGGGAAGTTCACCAAGGACCTTTTGACCTATCCTAGGTATTAGCCAAAGTGTTATTTAACTTCTTATTTATGTAGAGTTGGTGCAGAGTTTTGACCTATCGGAGGTTATTTTTTAGAGTCTTTGCTCGATGACGTTAACCTGTGTGGAGTAGGTGCGAAGTTTTGATCTATCCGAGGTTGTTTGTTGAGTGTTGCAGATGGCGTTAACTATAGAAGAGGTGGATGTCCACCAAGGACCTTTTGACCTATCCATTGTCAAAGTGTTACTTGACTTCTTACTTGTATGGAAGAGGTTTGATCAAGTCCCTTTGGGATTGATCATGCCCGATTGAGATACAACGTGAGGTGTATATTTCTCAAGTGGAAGGATTAAATGAAGAAGAAACAAGCTTGTAAGAAAAATCCATAAACTCATTACTTTGATAATGTTGGTTATACAATATTATCATAAGATAACTTAACAAAAGGGACGAGATACATTTTTAGAGTGAGTTAACAAAAGACAAGAGGTGGAGAGGAAAAGATAAACGGGGTAAATTAAAGACTACACTATTTATGCACCAAGGATTACATATAACACTTTTCAGAGACCCTCGATGTTCCAAGTTTTAGAGAAGATTTTTTCCTCATGATCTTTGGTCATAGCTTGACGGTTGGTCATTTAATAACGAAGTGGAGAGCAAGTCTTTTACAGACAAAACCATCTGAGGTACTTCTTTATCTTGAAGATTAAAATTCTCGATGTTGAAGGTCACCAAAGGGCGTGATTGAGCTTGCCTGAGATAACATGATTGTGCTATTTGTTGGTTTCCACAGATCACTCCAACCCCAATGGGAGTTTGAAATTTCATCTTAAGATGACGCACAGGAGGTAAGCACCAAAGATTGATTGGAGGGTCTTCCAAAGATAGCATTGTATCTTTGACTTGACCACTATGAATGAACTGAGTGAGTGACTTGTTGAGGAAATTCTCTGAGAACAACGAAAAAGGTGATTGTCCCCTCCACTCGTACAGGGAGATTATCAAACCTAGGGGTGCAAACAAACCAAGTGTTCGACAAGCTACTCGAAGCTCGGCTCGATAAGAGATTGTTCATGATCGTTTGATTAATTAATCAAACAAGCTTGAACACTTTTGTGAATACTCGATTGGTAAATGAACAAGCTCGAACAACTCATAGCTCGATTTGATTATGATCGTGAACAGTATCATTTAATGTTCATGAACAAGCTCGTTAAGAAGCTTGATAAGGCTCGATTATGATCGTGAACAATATATCATTTAATGTTCACGAACATACTCGCGAACAAGCTCGTTTAATGTTCATGAACATACTCGCGAACAAGCTCGTTCAAACTTGTTTAGGAAAAATATTTAACATTTATAAAAAAAATGTAAACATTAATTAAATAAAAATATATGTATATTTATATGAATTTAATTTTAATATTATATAATAAAAGTTTCTTAACTTTAAAGCGTAATAAAATTTCTTAATTTTAATTTTAATATTACATAATATATATTAATCATTCGATTCACGATCCGATTGACGGTTCTCGGACTCATCCGTTAGCTCGAGGCCGGCTCGGCTCTTTCAATCAGTCGTCCGTTTAATGATGGATGGTCGATCCCGATAGGCGATATGATAACCTAGCGAGTAAGCGGCAGGCTCTTATTCGATTATCCCTAATTCCCCTACTGCCTCATTTCTCTTCCTTTCGGTTCTTCCCCAACTTGAGGCCATGAAAGCTTAGAAATTTAGAGCCTGAAGAGAAAAGATTTTGGATTGATAGAGTTTGCTATATTTTGTGGTAAGTGATTTATTATTTTGGTTTAAATTTTTGTGAGTTCGAATGAGATGAATCATGTTGTGTCATTTCTGTCGTGAACTCTAAATGAGAGGAAAATCTTTGTGGAGAAGTTTGATTGGTTTATTTCCATCGGTCATTGTTTACGGTTATCGTTCATACTAAATAATTTCCAATTATTTTGACAAATCGTGGAGGCTCGAGAAATTTTGTTCGGATGTTAAGTTTATATTTGACAGTTTGAGACTTTGGGTTATGCCTCTTTCAATTTTTCTTCTTGTTCAATCGTTGGCGCTTTATGTTCTGTAACTTTGTTGGTGGTTATTTGGTTATTTGGCTGAGATGGTTGTTTCTATGACCAAATCTAATCACATGGGTAATACTGAGCTTCTTTTGCTATATTGTTGCATATTTCCGGCCTTTCCCTCTTTCGATTTTTCTTCTGTTGTTTGGCAATTGTTGGTTACTTTATGTTCTGCTGTAACCTGTTGGTGGTTATTTGGTTATTTGGCTGAGATGATTGTTGCTATGACCAATTTTAATCACATGGGTATCGAGCTTCTTTTTTGCTATATTGTTGCATATTTGGCCTTTCCCTCTTTCAATTTGTCTTACGGTTGGGCTTTTAGGTTACTTTTGGTGGTGTTTTCGGCTCTTACTTGGTTATGGTCTAGCCTTCTAGTCAGGGTTGTGGTGCTTTTCAGTTAGTAGACTCAAAATTTTGTGAATAGTCGAATGGACTAAATTTTTTTTTTTAATATTTGGTTGGATTCTGATGCTGAGATGGTTGTTGCTATGACCAATTCTAATCAATTTTGTGGTTACTACCTTGTGATATTGATTCCAATCTTTTCACTGTGTTGGCTTGGTGGTTGTTGTTTACCTTATTATTCTAGTTGCTGGTGGATAAGTTTGGTTTTTTGACTCATCCTAGCTAGCTGTAGGTATTGCCTTTCTATGGTGGCCGAGCTTCTTTTAAAACTCTATTATGTGGTGCTTTGTTAGTTTTTTTACTTTTTCTTGGCTATTGGGAAGGCTTCTTTTATTGGGTACTTATGGTGAGCTATTCTCTAGTGGTTGCCTTATGGCTATTTTACTTAGCTAGTTTGGTTGGAGGACTTTTAGTTGTCTTTAGAATCTTGCTTGGCTGAGTTTTTTTCTTGTTGTTCTTTTCCTGCTTATTGTACAATATCTTTGGAGCCTTATAGTATCTTGGTGATTCTTTGTTGATCCTTTTGGATTAGACTTTTTTTGGATTCTGGTTGTTGGTGGCTACCTTCGGTCCCCTTTTGTGTGGAATCTCGAATGGACTCAAAATTTCTGTTATATAGGTTGGTAGCTTTTTTTTGTGATTGTAAGCCTTTTTTAAAATCCCAATTGAGGTATCATTTTGAGATAAAGCTATATGAAATTATTTTTTTTACTATTATGTCATTTTTTAAATGCTCATCTTTGTTTACTTTTTATATTGAAGGTATGTCTTCTAGTCAATCAAAGGAAGATGCCAATCTTATAGGACCTACTGTTAGTCCTATACAGGTGCCTATGAGAGAGTTTAGTGTAGGGTCCTCATTGAGCCCAACAGTAGTAGAGATGCCTATGAGAAATATAATTGTACTAATTGATGACAGTCAGATAGAGAAAGCTGATCCTTTTGCTAAAAAAGTAAGAAGAAAAAAATCATTAGTATAGAATGATTTTACTTTGATCAAACTCAATGATGGTATTGAGAGGGTACATTGTAATCATTATAAGCATAATCTTACAAAGAGCAAAGGTGGTGCTACTACACAATACAAGTGACATTTGCTTCATTATGGTAGGAGGATGGTGCAACTGAAGGGCAACTTAATCTTTTAATTCAATCACCTATGATTGCAGGTACCATTGACTCTGTGAGTGCTTGTAGTGTTGCTAATTGGAGATATGATCATGCTAGGATAAGGGAATTAATTTCTCATATGATAATGGTACATGAGTTGCCATTTAAATTTGTAGAATATGAGATGTTCAACATTATCATGAAAGTTGCTAGTCCACATTATGAAAGGATTTCACGGAATGTAGTGAGAAATGATTGTGTAGCAAGTTATGAAATTAGAAAAAAAAAAGATTGAAACACTTATTGGATAGGGTCAGTAAAGTTAGTGTCACAACTGATCTATGAAAATCTGGTCAAGATATACATTATATGGTCTTGACATGTCATTTTGTAGATGCTGATTGGAATCTGTAAAAAAGAGTGTTTAATTTTGTTGATGTGCCCCCACCTCATAGAGCAGCAAACATACATGACATATTATATAAGTGCTTAAAGGATTGGGGCATTGAAAATAAAGTTGCAACAATAATGAGATAATGCGATACTGATACATTGGTTAATATGTTGAAAGCTAGTCTAGAGTTCCACAAGAAACTTCCTCTTAGTGGAAGAATTTTTCATGTGCGCTGTTGTGCACATATCTTGAATTTGTTAGTTCAAGATGAGATTTCTGAAATTAAAAGTACAATTGATTTGGTTAGAGATAGTGTCAAATATGTGACCGCTTCACAGCATCGATTAGTGATGTTCAGCGAGATAGCTCAACAGTTGCATTTACCTAAAAAGAAATTGATTTTAGATTGCGTCACTAGATGAAATGCTACTTATGCAATGTTATCTTCACTGCTTGAGTTCAAGGAGGTTTTCTCAAGGTTTCAAGATAGAGATCCCTGTTACACTTTATGTCCAAGTCAAGAAGATTGTGCAAAATTAGAGGATGTTTGTTCTTTTCTTGAGCTTTTTAGTCAAGCCACAGAATTGATATCAAGTTTAATTCTAAGCTTTGCATATTTTCTAATTATTACTGCAACTCATTTGCTTTATAGTCACTTAAATTAATTTAATTTTTAAATTATCATAGGTTTCGAATATCCCACCTCTAACTTATTTTTGTCAGAATTGTGGGGGATCAAAGAGATGTTAGATGACAATTCTCTTAGTTGAAACCCACATGTTAAGAAAATGACAATCCGAATGAAAGACAAATTTGACAAATATTGGGGAAGTTGTAATCTTTTAATTTCAGTAGGTGCTGTTTTAGACCCCCGCAATAAAATGAAGATGATAAATTTTGCATTCAACTCTATGTACTCTGAAGAAATTGCACAGATGCACATTGGTGAGGTACGTCAAAATTTATATAAACTTTATAATGAGTATGTTGAGGATTATAGAGCTAATAATGCAGATAAGATTGGTCTAGCAGGTGAATCAAGTTGTGTTCCGGGAAGTGCTTGTAATTTTGAAGGGAGGCCAGTATATTGAAAGAGAAAGTATGAGACTTACATCAGAATAGATTACACTAATCAAACAGTTAAATCTGAGCTTGATATTTATTTGGATGATGAGATTGTCAACTCAAATAACTTTGATTGCTTAGGTTGGTGGAAGGCAAACAGTGTTAAATACCGTATTTTATCAAGGATGGTCTCTAATATACTTTCTATTCCAATAACATCAGTTGCCTCAGGATCAACTTTTAGTGTGATAGAGTCATCAATATCGTTTTCTTTTTTGTACGTTAATATTTATTATGTAGGAGTGACTGGTATCGTAGTTTCTACGGAATTAAAAGAAAGGCAAAGGTTAGTGGCTAAATTTAATTTACTATGCATTACAAATTTAGCTATTTTGACATTAATATCTATATAAATTATGTTATACAGGGCAAAGAGGAGTTGAAAGAAGTTCTTTTACCTTGAGATGTTATGGAGTCAATATTTGGAACTTTGAAATGTAACTCTACTGAATTTGAACTAATTTGATATATTATTATCTTTTTCTCTTGAACTCTTTATGAAGATCGAATGTCATAAGATTAGTACTTATTTTTTCATATCGAAGATGGTGCTACTAAGCATTTAGCATAAGCTTTCAGCCTTTCAGGTACAGTTTCAGTTTATGCACATTAATTTTTATAAATTTCTGTTATTCATGAATGCTAGATGCTTATTTATGCATGTTTACATTATTCTATCATGCTTGAAATAGTATTGATCCAATATTAGCAATGAAAATAATGATGATATTACAGATTCTATTTGGGAGTGATTGTTGCAATGAATGATATGTACTATAGTAGTAGTTGCCCTTTTCTTTAAGTATTGCTGGTAGCCATTATGTTGAGGTCTTATTAAAATGCATTTGTGAATGTGGTACTTACTCTATAGAATTTGGATCTTCAATGTAATGTTTGTTGACCTTTCTTCTATAGTTGATGATAGCTATTATGTGAAGCTTAATTTGTAGTAGCCCTTCTCTAAGTATTCGGTAGCCATTTGAGGTCCTATGAAAATGCATTTGTGATGGTACTTACTCTATAGGATTTGGATCTTCAATGTAATGTTTGTTGCCATTTCTTTTAGAGTTAATGGTAGCTACTATGTGATGCATAATGTTTTATCTGAGCTCAAGCCAATATTGGTTGATCATTTGATTGTACTGCCATAATTCTGATTTCCTTGGTATTTTATGTTTTTTGCTAACTGGTGCATTTCTAAGCTTGAACTTTGCATAATTCTGATTGCCATAATTATATTTTTTCATGGTTCAGATCTGGAGAATTGAACTTTGCAACTGGTTAAAATTTCTGTATTAATGCAATATTTTAATACTCTTTATTGACATCTTTGAGTTGGAGAGTAGACCGATTGAAGCAGGTATTCTTCCATTGAACTTATTTGAGTTTAGAGCTCTAAAATGGGAAATAAAAAAAAGGTGGTAATATGCTTGTTACACTACTTGTTATACTACTCACAAGGTGGTAATCTGCTTCAGATTTCCTATATAATTCCCTGCATAATTCTTGTGTTTGTAATTCTAGGAACAGAAGGATGGAACTTACAAAGAATCGGCAACTACATGAGAGTTGGGATATGTCTACCTCCATTGTCGGTTGGCCTCGCTTCCTCTAGCTTATCTCCTTCATTTTCTTTTATCGTTGGACTGTTAGTTAATGTAATTTTATTTTATTGTACTTAGTTTTAGTCCATTATCTATTTTCTTTTGCTGCTGGACTTTGTATTCTTTTTCTTAAATGCAAAAAAATTTCTTCTTACTTAAATAAAATAAAATAAAACTATAGTCTGTAGCCAACAGATTCAACAAAATTTTCAGGGTTGCCCCCTTTAATTCTTTAAAAATATTATAATTATTTTACAAATTTATATTGTTTATTTATTCATGATTATTAAATGCTTGTTTATGCACATTTATTAGTTCATTTAAGCTCATTTATTTAGTGTTTGTTAAGGCTCGTTTATTTAGTGCTTGTTAAGGCTCGTTTATTTAGTTGTTTTAGCTCGCTGCCGCTCATTAAGGCTCGTATGTTAAAGCTCGTTAAAGCTTGTTTAATTATTGCTCGATAAGACTTGATAATAGTGCTCGTTAATATACTCAATTAAGCTCATTTATAATTCCAATCTTTTACTTGAAGAGCTCGATCAGAAATGAACCAAACATAAATCAATCTCAAATCAAGCTTGAACATCTCGATTGCTACACCAACTGAGCTCGAACACAGACTAGCAAGCTCGAAACGAGCTCGAATCGAGCTTGAGCTCCTAGTGTGCTACCGAGCTCAAGCCTGAACAGGTCTTGGCTCAATTTTGTTCGGTTTGTTTGTAGCCCTAATCAAACCCATATAATGGTCCTGCAGCGTGGGTTGAAGTTTTTCCTTAACCATACTCATGCTAAGAAAGGCGAAGTAAAATAAAATATTAACGGAACTCTCATTATCAATCAAAATTCATTTAACAACATAATAGGGGTCACCAATCCCCACACTGATGATAAGAGGATCATGATGCAGAACTTGGACTCCTTCCAAGTCTAAGTCATTAAAAGTAATAAGATGATACAAGATTTTTTTAACTCCGACTCTTCAAAGGTGACGATGAAGACTTGATTAGATAGTAGTGGCCCACTTGCAATCGTTTCAATTTCTCCAACTATTTGGCGGCTATTATGTTGTTTCTATGATGATTATCTGGTTGTTGGAGTTATGTTTGCTTGATGGTTGATTTTGCACAAATTGGCGTAGATATCCCCGTTTGAATGAGCCTCTCAATTTCTTCTTTAAGTTGTTTACATGCCTCAGTAGTATGTCCACGACTTCAATGGAAGTGCCAATATTGCTCCTGATTTCCTGAATTTGATTTTAGTGGATGTGGCCACTTGATTGTCTCTTCATCTCGAATAACAAGACGCAATAAGATGTGTTGGCGTGTATTCCAATCTTGCGAACTTGGAAGCTTGAAACCAACGGGAATAGGATGTTAAAGAATAGCTTCAGCTAAAGGTGAGGACTCCTCATAGACGCGATGAGGGGGAGGATGATTTCTGTCTTCAAGGTGAAATTTGTCTTGCATTAAGCATCATAATTATGCACGTATAACATGTCGAGTGGAGTCAACAGGATGAGAATGTGCCAATGTACCAACAATAATTGGTGGATTAGATGGTTGACTGATGGATGAGAACTAGCGGTGTCAAGGAGATCGCATCACGCCTCTACGGAGGAACTTCGGTCAAGGAGATTAGCATTTTGACCTCCCACGGCTAACGATCGATCTTGGGGGAGATGTATTTTTCGCGATAATGGCTGTTGTGTTCCTCGCAAAAGTTGGATCATCTCATTTTGAGACTCTTTCATTCGGCACACACGATCTTCTAAAGAGATTCCTGTCACGCCTTCACCGACAGGGTCACGCTTATCAGGGGGAAGTGAGGTAGAAGCTTGGCGTCCTTAGTTCAAGGATTGATTTTGAGAGTGATGGGAGTTGGAGCGGGAGGCTCCGTTGTTACGAGTATTGCGTCTATTGGCCATGACGCGAGTGTTCACAAAAATTGTGATTGAGGGGTTCTTTTTCCACAGAAGACATTAAATTGTTGCATGCTAGAAAATCAGATGTGGTAGAGTGAAAGTTTACGCCTTAGCCTTATTGTGAAATCCAGCACACACACATGTATTTAAAGAGTGAACAAGAAAACTCCATAAATTTTACGTGAAAAATCTCGAAAAGAGGGAAAAACAACGGGGTCTAGTGCAGTAAAAATCTTTCACTATGTATTTGTTTTGGAGTACAAGTTTTCCCGATACGAGATTACAGAATTGTATATGAGAAGGGATGACAATGTGAATCCCAAAATCAGACAACAACAATTATATAGTAATGGTGAATAGCGGGGATCAACGACGGCAAGGATCAGCGGTGGCAGTTGACGGCGGCGACCGGTGGCAGTGGTTGACAACCAATGGGGGTGGTCGGCGACCGTCGAGTGGTGGCCCTATTATGCTTGGAGAATCTTCAAGCTTTAGAGCTCTCTCATCTCTCTTGTCTGATCTCCCCTCATATGAAGAATGGGGGGCTATTTATAGATTGAAGGAGTAGCGTCTCTGTAAATACATGCAAAATCCGAACCACTCCTCTCCATTGGATGGCTCAAAATGATTCCTTTGATCATTTAATGTATTTTAAGTATTTGAATGCTCAAATGAAGTTAGAATTATGAAATATTGAGTTTGTTAGATCCGGCTAGTCGAGACGCTCAATTTGACTATAAATACTTCATGTTTGAAAGCTATTTAGGGATTTAACTGATATCCCAAAATTTCTAATGATATTTTAAGTGCTTGATCTCGACCAATTTCAACTTCGGATTAGCTTGCTTTTAACATTCAAGATTTGTGCTTCGACTAGTAGTATTTTAAGTGTCATATCAATTTTAATTAAATTCTTAATAGTTTTATTATATTAAATTTGATATTAGTTTTATAAATAATGAGATTTTTAATCAAATACAAGTAAATCTCTAATTTTAGAATTTAAATGGAATTGCATATATGAATTTTATGTGTTTGTTATATGTAAATTTTAAATAATGTAAAGCAATATTTTATTTAAGATGCATGTTAAAGAAATTAAATATGGAAATTTATGTACATAGCATATCATTTTTATGTATTTGTATATCTAACACCAAACGTTTGATATTTATAAATATAATATTTTTGCTGTGTTAAAAAAATAAATTTTACTTGAAATAAATTAATGATGGTGATATTTTTGATATATTGTTAAATATTTAGATGTTATGTACGTAAATATAAAAGTTTAGATATTAGATATAAAAATACATAAGAATTATGTGATATGCATGTAAAAGCCTAAGGTGTGTCACATTAAATTTATACTCAAAGACTTATTTAGGATTCAAAGGAAATACAAAAGAATAAAGAGGAGAGAAAATGGTTGTTTTATTTAGAATTTTTAAAGAATATAAGGCTTTGTCTTTGTCATAACTCAATATTCTATAGAACAATAATTCAATACTTTTTATGAGAATGGCGTTTACCACATTTATTTTTGTATATAAGATTTACATAATCTTTTATTTTAACTATTGATTTTAATTTAATAGTGCCAGTAAATTAAATTAAGATTCAATTATGAGCATTAGTTTTTAGTATTTTAATATTATGAGCAAAGAGCTACAATTGATAATTCGATTATTTGAAGGGCTTTGTGAGTTCTCACTTCAAAACTCAAAATTCAACCGTGAAAAGAATGCTACAATGTTCTAAATTCTCAACTTCACACGCCCCCTGACTTCGCGACCTCCCACTACTTCATCTACTGGATAAGCCTCTGACTCTGATATCTCTCCTGGCTAGTACCAAGCTGGTGATTCAAGCGCATCCCATGCCTCAACCGCTCCCCTTCGACACTCTTTGATAATTCAATTATTTAAAGGGCTTTGTGAGTTCTCACTTCAAAACTCAAAACTCAACCATGAAAAGAATGCTACAATGTTCTAAATTCTCAATTTCACACGCCCCCTGACTTCGCGACCTCCCACTACTTCATCTACTGGACAAGCCTCCGACTCTGATGTCTCTCCTGGCCAGTATCAAGCTGGTGATTCAAGCGCATCCCATGCCTCAACCGCTCCCCTTCGACACTCTTTGTTAACAATTATTCTTCTCAATGATTGAATCATAAATGTTAAATTTATCATGGGAGTTTAAATCCCAATGTAGTGCATCACAAAACTTATATCTCAATCAATAGATGCACTATGGAAGTTGATTTGTTGAATGCACTAGCTCAGATCATCTTATAATTTAATTTAAATTTCTCCTAAAGTAAACCATGAAGCCAAAATATTAGTTTATAATTCATTATAATGATTTTATGAGAGGATTATATCCTAAAGTACAAATAAGGAGTTATAAACCTAAATAATGGGTGAACATGATATCACTAGAGCTTAATTTGCTTACTTGAAATCATATGACCATTACTTTTTTTTTAAATAATGAAAAAGCATATCAAATCATTCAAATACCTATTCACTGAGAAAACATTAAATTTTATTCAATATAAGACTGCCAAAACTCAACTTAAAATTAGCCATTAGATTACTCTCTTCATGAGAGGAACAAATCTTTTAAAAAATAATGTTATAATATAAGGCATTTATTTTAGAGATGATTTTTTTTTTAAGTAAAAAAACAAAAGAATATGTAACTAGTAAAATATAATAAGACCATTTTCTTTAACCTATGCTTGAGAAAATCAAAATCTTTTTTTATTATGTTGAAGAGCTTCCCTTTACCAATCTAAATTAATATGATAAATGTTGACTAAACATCATGAGCTATTTTCTTTAACTTGAACCCAAAATTTAATTTGGAATAATTATAACTTAAAAATTATAAACTATTGTCAAAAAGTAATTTTAAATATATATATATATATATAATTATAAGTGTTATGAATAATTTATATTTAAAAATTTTAAAATAATAATTTTCTAATAACCAATACACTTTAATATGCTAATTCTCCAATATAACTTTTCATCATAACTTTTGAAAAATAATAAGAAAACTAACAGCCAAACATAATTATAATTATATTCTAAAAATCAGAGAAATTAAAAAACTACCTTAAACACTTAGTTTGATATTTTTTATCATTTAATATTTTAATAATTACAGGATTCACCTTTTAGGTCTTTTAATGCTAGGTGCTTCTTTTATGATTCTACAACAAGAATTTAACTTACTTCAATATCCCATAATAGTTAATAGAAACTTGTCCTCAATCTTTAAAATTTTCTACTAATCCATTCAAGAGCAGCCATATTTAAACTCGCAGAAGGAAACAGGATTAACTAACTTAATGTTATTTTCTTTTTAGACATTTAAGTAAATTTAATCATAAAATTACACAATATCTGTGCAGTACAAGACATTTCTTTGCAGCTAAGTTGCAGGAGGCAGTTCATTTAAGTACATTTTTAAACTTTACAGTTCATAATAAAGTATTAACAAATAGTTTTCAGAAAGAACTATACAATTCAATGGATGTATTTACACAAAAGTTATTTGCATGACAATGAGTGATGCTTCATTAGTCAGCACTTGCACTGCAGCTTCAAGAAAACTGGCAATAAATCCAAAACTTTTAATCTGAAGGATTGGAGTACTTCTTTGGGTAGATCTAATCTTATAAATGGAGATACCAAGCTAATTCCAAAGAAGCAGCTTATGCGCATCAGCATAAAATCATTGACTTTGATTGATGCGAAGTATCCTGCTAGAAGGAAGATTTTAAGGATCAGAGCCTAATCACAATTGTTTATAGCCCAAGCAAAGTAAGATAAACTCCAAAATAGCATAGGAGCAGAAGCCCAGATTATAGTTTCCATGAAGAGACATGGACTCCATTATAGCCAAGATGAAGCAGAAGAGGTTCTTGATGCAGCACAAGAATTTAATTCTGTATTGTTTCTATTAGTTTAGGACATATTTCAGTTTGATTTCATTTAACAGTAGGATTATATATTTTTTATTGAATTAGATGATAGGGTTATTAAGAATTACTTAGATTTGGATTAGATTTAAATTCATGAAAGTTTAATCTCATATCACACCACTATTTTTATAAATACAGGTTTTATGGCTTATTGATAGTTATTGATTGCTTAATTGATTTGAATATATTCTCTCTTCTTTTATTATCTCCCTCTCTATTTCTCTCTCCTACCCGTTTAGCTTTCTCTCCTCTTAATATTTCTTTCATCCTAACTGACTTCTCACTGAAAATACAAATCCAGCATTACAAAGGCTCATGCTGCAACAGTACCCATCCCTGCTGGAGTGTATCCATAGTAACGGATCCTATTGCAAGGTTTAATTTGATTCCAAAGATTAATTCAAAGAGAACAGAAGAGAAAGAAATAAAAGATCCGCCAGTAAATTGGTTTCAATCCATTCTCTATTCTTCATCGATTGGCATTAGAGCTGATGACAATTGTATTTAAATCCTAGTCTATAGCCATTTGAGTTTCTTCCATCTATTATCATGACATCAATGACAAGAAAGTTGATGTATGAAAAATCAGAGGATAATAGTAATGAGACAAACGCACAAAGACAAGAAATCAAATATAGCATACACAAAAACATAAGCATACAAAATTTTATTGGTTCGATAAGATCCACCTCTGTCCACGGAGTGAAAATTATGAACTAAAAAGTACGAAATGCACTCATCAATTATCTATAAGATATGACTGAGTTATTATATTCTTTACAAGTATTTAATTGATATTTATAAAAATATGATTAACATTTTGATCAATAGTATGTTTAGTTTATTTTAAGAGATTATGAAAAACCATGAGAGAGAGAGAGAGACAACAACAACAAGCTTTTATCCCACTAAATGGGGTCTGCGATATGAATCCTTCTTCTTCATTGTGTCCTATTAAGTGTCAAATATTCAGTTAATTCTAATAAACTAAGGTCATTTTTTATACATCCTAATCAAGTCGTTTTAGGTCTATCTATACATTTCTTAACATAAGACAAATCTAATACATCTAATCACCTAATTAGGTCATTGAACGGATGATGTTTTATGTGACCAAACCATCTAAAATGGCTCTCTCTAATTTTATCTGCAACTAGTGCTACTCCAACCTTTTCACGAACATATTCATTTCGCATTATATCTCTAAGAGTAAAGCCACTCATCCACCTGAGCATCCTCATCTCTGCAACACTTAACTTAGTTTTATGTTTCTCTTTTACCAGTCAATATTCTGCATCATAAATCATTACAAGTCTTACCACTATCTTATAAAAAACAACAACATGCCTTTATTCTACTAAGTATAAACAGATAAAAATAGAGAGGGAAGAGGGGCTTCCATTTGGGAAAGAATGGGATAAACTTAGGATGCTTTGTAAGAAGTCTTTGATTTTTGAGGTTCTATTAATTTCAATTCTATTAAGAGAAGAAGCTGTTAATTCACTATGACATATTTTGTTCACTTTAATAGATCTTGTAAGACCTTGCAAAAATCTTTTAATTAATTCTATATTTTCAGACAAGTACATATTCCCACCATAAATAAAGCCTTAGAAGAAGATATTTTGACATCTCACAAATGAGAAGTAAACAAAGGGAAACAGAGGGAGCTCGCCATCTGAAAAAGAAAAAGGAGGAAATTTTAGAGGACTTATAGGGGGAGATTTTCAAATCCTTCAAAAAAAATATTGTTTTGCTATTTTTTATTCCAATAGATGCTCTTATTATATCAAGAAAAGAAGATCTCATTTAAACTCCTACAATAGAGAAAGAGCGTGACTATAACAGCAATATCTTCTTCTCTACATTAAGTCTTCATCATCATGGTAGATGACTATCTTCTCTTGGTCATTGACAGACAAAATGATCTCTATTTTTTATCTCTACCTTTGTATGAGGCGTATTCTCTTCATTTATCACTTTTAAAATTTGGTGAATTTTTTTATTTATATGTGGTTATGAATATAGATGGATCTATCAAAATCACTACTTCATGTATTTTCAATCTCTAATGTATTAATTCTCTCATCTTAGTCTAATTTTTTGTTCAAAGCTTATTATTATTCTAACAAATGATATTAGAGCTTTGGCTTAGAAAGTTTGAGCATAGAGGACAAAAAGATCAAAAAGAGCAAGTGCAATGACTGAAAATTTGAGTTACAGAAAAGGTGGAGAAAGGACTATATGTACCACAAAAAAAGCTCAATAAACTGCTTGAAATGAGTAAAACTGCAGCCAATTGATTTATAAGAGTCAAATCTAATAAATAGACAAACTCTGAGGATTATTCATCAATCCTACAGCATGAATGTGGCTTTCAACATTCTCAATAAGACCACTAGGGGTGTAAACGAAGCGAGTCGAGTCGAGTTTTGATTTAATCGAGCTAAGCTTATTTAAACCTTGTTAAGTTCGAGCTCGAGCTCGATTCGAGTTCAATTACCAGGCTCAAGCTCGACTAGATTTAAAGAAAGTCAAGCTCGAGCTCGACTCGAATGCTCGAGCTCATTTCAAAAGCTTGAGCTCGTTTAAAAAGCTCGATAAATTATTAAATCGATAACGTAATATATGATAATTACATTTCACCATTATGTAAATGAGCTGGCTCGATAAGCTACCAAGCCGAGTCAAACTAGGCTCGAACTCGAGCTCGAATTTTTTTTGAGATTGTTTATGAGCTCGAGCTCGAGCTCGTGGCTCGATAAACTTGGCTCGCGAGCTTGTTAACGAGCCGAGCTCGGGTCAGCTCATGAGCTGGCTTGACTCACTTACACCCCTAAATACCACTATATTAGGCAACAGGAAATCTTTATAGTAGGAGTAAAAAATTTTCGCATAAGATCTCTATAAGATATAGTTACGATCACCTATTTATTGCAAATATTGTATTGAGATATCAAAAAAATATGGTTAATCTTCGGTGGGATAAGAGTTATTTTGTTTACTTTAAGTGGTCTAATAATTAACTCTATATTTTTAGCCAATATGTTACTTTAGGAGGAATTTGGCATAACACAAATAGGAAATGAGGGGTAAGAAAAAAAAAGGAGAGTGTTGAAGGTATGCCATCCAAGAAAAAAAATGAGAATAGTTTTTTTGAGTATTGCAAGGGAGATCTTAAGCTTCATCAAGAGGGCAGAGGTGCCAGACTACCACTAATTTTTTGGTCTAACAATGTAAGATGTTCTCAACTATACCGAAGATAAATTCTTGTTTGAACTCCAACAAATACGAGGTGAAGAGAGTAACAACAACACTTTTTTCTGCATCCGATCACATCTTCCTAGCAAGTGGTTGTACTCTCTCCCAATCATTGACATAGATAAAGTAAAATCGCTATCCCTATCTCTAATTTTATATTAAATGTTGTATCTTTAAATGTCATTTTTGAAGGAGGTTGTTTGCAAGTATTTGAAATTCTAAAGTACTCTAAGTACAATGCAAAATAAAATCATTTGTAATATTTAGCTGGTGATTGGTTGTTTATAATAAAAGGAAGATATAAATACATACCACACAATTCTTATGTATTTACATATCTAACACCTAAAATTAGATATTCACTTATCTATCATTTTCCTATGCTTAAAAAGGTGCATTTTATTTTTAAAAGTGAGTGATGATGATATTTTGATATGATATTGAAGATTAGGAATGTTGTATATATAACAATTGAAGTTTAGGTATTATATATGTAAATATATAAGAATTATGTGGTATGTATGTAAATCCTCCTAAAAAAAATTATTTGTTTACTTTTTGCATTTGGTTGCATACCAAGTATATCAAATACTTGTAGCAACAACAAGCAACAATGATAAGTGATAGCCTAAGGTAGCTGGCGTGTGATAACCAAATAAAAAAGAGGGATATTTGTAACCAAGAATAAGACTGATAACGATCTCAGTACAAAGTACAACATCCATCAAAATAGATGGCACAACCTTATCGATCGAGCACTGCTTTACTCACAATATTTAGAGAGGCAAAGAGAAGCGTAAGTGGGGTACACTCGACCGAGAGAGAGAGAGAGAGAGAGAGAGAGGTTGAGCATAAGAGGAGACACAAGGACTTAGTGCACACATGCGTGCAAGAGACAACCTGAGCAAGTTCAAGCCAAGGTTGAACTAAGGAGGAAGGAAAGATTATAATAAATAGATTTTAATATTTAAAATATTAAGAAAAAAAGAAAACAATTTAGATAAATCTTATGAGATTATATTAATGATGTTTCCAAAAATGAAATTGTTATTATACTTCATTAATTTTAAAAAGGAGATAAAATCTTAAAAAGAATATGAGGAATATAATAATATTAATATAAATATTAAAAAAAATTAATAAATAAATACCATTATTAAATATAATGTAAAAATATTATATTTGTAAATGCAATATAGTAATAATAAATAACATATGCTTATATTAAAAAAGAAGAGAAATAATAATATTAAATATTCTTTATAAGTAATTGGATTAATATTCAATGTATAATAAATAAAATATTATAATATAAAATAACTAAATTATAAAAAAAGAAAGAGATAAAAAGATATTTTAAAAATATTAAATAAATGTGATAATTGTAATATTTAAAATTTTATTTATTTAATTAAGATAAAATATACATATTTTGATAAACCAAACTTAAATTTAATTTGAAATAATAAAGAACCAAATAAAAATAAAAAATATAATTGATGATGATGATAATAAAAGAGATAAATTTAATAGAAAATTTTAACAATTAAAGTAGGTCACAAAATATTTTTAGGTATTTAGGATAAGTTTGGGACAACATTCTGAAAAGAAAGGAATTACAACTGTGTTTGATTACTAGCTTTTTTATTACTTTTTAGAAAATTTTATGGTGAAAAATTAATTTTGAAAATCAGAGCTGTTAGAGTGTGATGAAAACTGTTGTTTGAATTTTTAAAATTAAAAATATTTGTAATACACATAAGAACTTTTCAAAAAGTTACTTTCCTAATAACAGCTTTACAACTAACTTTTCAAAAAACTACAATTGCCCGAAACAGACCTTTAGAAAGAGGAGATTGAGATTAAATGACAAACTTCTCAAAAGATAAGTAAATAATTATGTTTTTAATTTCATAGTAATTACTTTTTTTCTAGATCAAAATACATTGATTAATATGGTTTTTTATATGAGAATGTTCAACTTAGTGCTTAAATTATTACAAATACTTTTATACTTCTATATGTGCATTAAGAAATATTTTCATTTGATGCCAAACTATTATTGTAAAAACTTAAAATGATTTTTTTCTTTCTTTGCTTATGAAGTTCTCATATTAATATGATCATTATATCTTTCTCTCAATAATTGAAATCTAAATAATATTCTTAATGATAAATAAAAGATACCATCAAATGTATGATAAAAGTCATGAAAATGAATATATTATAGAGTACTTGCTCTTCCGTGTTGATAGATGACATTCACCCCCTTATAATACTGATTAGGGATGTAATGTATTTGTACGCATTAATGAAAATGAAAAAAATTATTTGCCCTTTTAGGTTAGGTTTGGAAAATATTATCTTCTCTTTAGGAATGATTTGGAAAAGAATATGTAATGGTGTACTTTTCTTATACTCATTTAGATGATAAATCCTATGACAATTGTATTATAAAATAAAAAAAGCTAAGATATGAAAATTAAAAAAGAGAAGATAAATAACTATTGAATATATTCTTTTAATAAATATATTTTTCTTATTGATTCATGAAAAAAGATGATATTGATTTAATAATAGAAATTGTCATGTATTTTATTTTCAACTTTTGAATTACTATAATTTAAGAATACAATTATCCACTAAATTGTTTAACTCACTCTTTAGTTAATAATTATTTTTCAAGAAAATCTATAATAACATAAATGGATGAAAGATGTGTACAGTAAAATTCACTTCTAGGACTAAGTATTGTAGTTAAAATTGAAAGTAACATAAACAAGAGAAATAAAATATATTAGCAGTGTGCTAAAATATAAATATTTATGATTTAAAAGGATAATTTAGTTGTCTCTTTTCTATCAATAGTAATTTGAAAATGCTTTAAATAATCATCTGATCGTTTGCTCTGGCCTTAATATTTCGAGCTCCCATGCCAGATCTTGACACAACAATGGCAATGATTGATGTTGATAATAGCAAAAGATGGTTGGCCTTGGACAACAATTAACAATGACAGTGGAGGATGGATGGTGGTGGAGGCCAATAGCCAATGGCAGTAAAAAATGACTGATGATTGCGGGAAGGGTGGCCAGCAACAAAGGATAACCAACAATGAGGCAATGACAGGCACAAAAGGGTCAATGGTGATGGACAATAATAGTGACAACAGCTAGTAATGGACAATGGAAGTAGCAACTAGATTGATTAACGCTAGAGAATGATGGCAACGACAATAGAGGATATGATTCACACAAGCAGGGCATTAGGAATTCACCCAAATCAAGAGAATTTCAAATACATTGACAATGAACTAAAAGAAAATTCTAAAAACATTAAAATTTTACACTACATTTGCTTTATTTTGGCCAATACTAAAGATTTCAAAAGTCATGCAACGCCTATGAATTGAATTATGACATTTGATATGAAAGACAACTTCATCTTGTTTCTACAATTATTTTACTACATGATTAGCATGATGATGTCTCTAATTGATATAATGGCATATGTATGCCATCAACAACATGATTTTGCCAATACATGTAGCATGACTGATTTTATGTTTTGATTCTGATGCAAATGATAAATATGATGATGAATCTATAAGTTTGTAGAGTATGCCTGCGAAAACCAAGATAAGTCAATAGGCTTGTTGGAAATGGTGAGAAAGATATGGTGTTAGGCCATTGAATGGAACTATAGGGGATGATAGAACCACTAATTGACTAATTTTTCGTATTGATATGGATGGCCATAGACCACAACAATGATTCCCAAGAAGAATAAGTAATATGCCTGATAATGGAACACAATGGAATCATGCTACTTCCTTGTTCTGTATGTGACTGAATGAATTATACGGACATCATGACTACCATGGAAAAATGGAATGATTGCTTACATGCATATAAATCTTTTCTAAGGATTATCTTGCACATTAGACTATGATACTGTTGGCCTCACTTTTGGAGTGAGCTCTCAACTTCCTTATCATAGATCTAGGACTCTCATAGACACTAAGAGCTCTTTAGTCTTAAGATACTTTTAGTGATTAGATGAACACTTAACCTAAGCCTAAAGATCTAGATGGTTTAGCTATAGGAATAGGGTATGACTTAGGATTTAGGAAAACTTGTCTGCCCTATAACATTGAACCCGATCCTTCCTTCTTTCAAACCAAAATTCAAATTCAAATTCCAAATACAAATCCAAATCATGAATCAACTCCAAATCAAATGATTGAAACCCATGATTGAATTCAAATTCTAAAATCTCTCCTAAACCCTTTGATTTCATCTTATGGACTTAACCTTAACCAAATCCAAATCACTTCAAACCTAAGTGATTTTTTCATGAATCATTTATATCTTCATTTATATTTTCAAATATAAATGAAGTATAAATTCAAATAGTCAAAACTAAATCTAAAATCAAACCAAAATCCAATTTACACCTTTTTAAGCCAAGTCCTTGAACTTAGCTAAATAATACCCAAACTAATTCAAAACTCATGAATTTCTTCATGATTCAATCATTCCTACAATCATTAACCTAAATATAAACATAAACCACCATTATCAAATCCAAATCCAAGCTAATCCAAATCAAACCTAAGTTAGCCCTTTTGACTTGAAATTGTCATATGAACTAAAACACATTTGGCTCCAAACCACTTGCAATTGAATTTATATTTCAATTCTAGGCTCATGTGTGAGTTCAACTAAACTTGAATCAAGCTATGATCAAGCCAATTAACTCATTTAACTTGATACAAAGTGGCCTAAAGGACCTTTTTGAGCCAAGTTCTAATCCAACCCACAACATGATCAACAATCACCGTAAGTTAATCAATTGTCTTGAATTGGGTCAAACTAAGTCAACCTAGCCCGTTGACCAAGTCAACACTTAGCTCAAATAAAACTCAAACTTGTCAAAATCCACCACATTCCAAATTGATTAAAACCATTGATTCAAACCCACTCATAATCAATGATTGAACATGACCAAACCTTCACTTGAGCCAAACCAAGCATAATTGGTCATTTGACCCAAGTTGACCCAAATTAACTTAAAAAGCCAAAATAGGTCAAATCATGATTTGATTCAAATTGATTGTAACCAATGGCTCAAGTTCATTCCAAATTAATTATTGAACTTGACCAAAGTCATAATTGAGCTCAAGTTGACTAATTTGTTAACTTGACCCAACCTAGCCCAAATTAACCCAAATTAATTTCAAATTAGTCAAAACCCAAATTAATTTCAAATTAAACTAAATCAAAGCCTACAATCATTTTCAACTAGCCAATTGAACTTGACTCAACATCCAACCTAACTCAATTTGGTTAAATTGGTCAACTTGATCCATTTGACCTATATGAACCCAAATGAGTCATAATCAAATCCAAAGCAAATTAAATCAAATCAATGACCCCAATACACTCCAATTGGTCATGTGAAATTGACCCAACCCTTGGTTTGACCCAATTTGATCAATTGATCAACTTGACCCAACCTAACCCAATTTGACCTAAATAGCTCAAATCAAGCAAATCAAATCAAATAAACTCCAAACCGCTTGAAATTTGGGCTAACTCACTTTTGACCCATCCCAAATCTACCCAAACCAAACTCATAGCCAAATGACTATTTTGCTCTTGGGTTTGGGCATCCCATGAGATAAAACGCATGCTCATTGGATCATTTTCTCCCCCTAGCCACTTGGCACCAATTCATAGGTCCACTTAGGCACCTAGGATCATGGCTCACCTGAACCAAAGGTGGTTGGGTCGGCCATGATCCATGGGGAGGTGAAATTACCTCCTCATCCCCATTGGAGCTTTCCAAACCACCAAGGACAAGCACTTCCTCCTTTGGCAGCCATCTCCACACCCCAATCAAACCGAGCCACATCATGCACCCAAGGACCTCCACCAACCTCTGATTTGGCCAATTGATCAAGAAGAAGCCAAAGAAGCAGTGGTCGTCCGATCCAAGGAATGAGGGGGTATACCCCCCTCATTCTCACTCAAACTCAAAGACACACTCGATTCAACCCTAGCAGCCAAGGAGAGAGTTCCCAGAGTGATTTCCAAGCCTTCCCAAGCTCCCCAAAATCCCCATTCTCGGTTTACGCAAAACCGAAATAGGGGAGGCCACCTTCGATTCCCATTTGCTCAAACCTCCACCAAAGTGCAATTAACTTTGCACACATCTTCCTTGGAGTCAAACGAGCAAGAACGAATCTTTTCCCAAGCTTCCCGATGACCTGAGGGTAGAGTTCGATCAAGCCCGACCATCTATGTCTAGTGCTTTGGTCTTCCGAACAAACTACATCAAATCAAGGCTCGTGCGGCTCAACAGAGCTTCGTTTCTACCAAAGGAAACTTCCTCAATCATTGGAACCGCCAGTCATAAGCTCCGATGAGGTATGCCATTGAAATCGATCCTTGAATAACAATAGGTTGGTCTTATGTGAAAGAAATTTTCATGTCATGCAATTTCCACCGTTAGTTTGATTATTGTGCTTCCCCGAAGGTGTGGGATCATTTTCATCTCCATCTGAGCTCGGATCGAGTGACGATCGATGGACGATAGCCATTGTTCGATGCTCGGGAGGAGATAGATCATGGACCGTCCATCCCGCGTGATCGGAATGGATGGTCCTGATCAGATCATGCTTAGAGCCTCTCATTAATCCCCCTGACACCATAATGCAGGTCAATCGATCTGACGTTACAAAGTTATGCGTGCCATCCAGTCGCACTGATGTGTCAACTTAAATAATCTCTCGCCATGTGGAAAGCGCGTCCGCCACGCGTGGCCGACGGATTAAGGCTCTAAATAGGATTAATTAATTGATTTTAATCCTAAAACTTCCAAAATTCATAACTAATTCTAAAAAAAATCCAAAAAATACAAACTTAGGCTCATTTCAAAGATATTTCATAATAGAATCCAGGAAAATTCTTATTAACTGATTTTGAACAGTAAATTTAGCTTAATTAAGGCTTAATTAGAAATGTAATTAGCCTAATTGCTCTCTAATTAATCATCCAATTAATTTCAAACTTTCTGTGCATGTTTAGGAAGATGACCTCTGCCTCCCCTATTTTTCTGGGATTTTATTGGTTGCTTAATTAGGGAAACCAATTGAAGTCTTAATCACTTTCTTAATGTAATTAATGATAATTAAACAAATGAATAGTAAATTAATCAATCAATTAAGCTTATTAGCCTCTGTTAATGATGATGAAGTCTAAGGAAATGGATTGGGACTACCCCTTCCAATCTTTTTCTTCAAGTTTTCTCTAATCCCTCTTAAATTAATTAATAAGATTAATCAAAAATTCAAATCATACCTGAACTTTAATCAAGAATTTAGAGATTGAGATTTAGGCTCCCTTCCTTGTCTCTTTCTCTAAGCCCATCTCATTTTGATTGGTTAAGGTTAATTAAGGTTTAATTAATTAATTAAACTTAATTAATTCAATTGAATCTATTTCTCTAATTTAATCTTGGGTAGCTCTTGGGTGTTCAATAACCCAAAGGGGAGATAATAAAATTATGGTTAGCTCATATATCTAAAAAAATCATAAAAATAGTTAAGTGAGATCCCTTAAGCTTAATTAACTATTAATCACAAGTCAATTGCTTTAAGCCCTTTCATTTCTTAAGAGCATTGTAAATTTACTTTCCATGTAATTGCATATCATATTAGCTCATTATTAATTAGTTAATTAACTTAAAGTGATGTAAGTAAGAGTTAATTAATCCACTTAATTCATACCCTAACCTAATTAAATCATAAAATCAACTTAAATACTTATTCCTTGAACCAAAATTAACTCACACATGGGGAATGAGATTAGGACCAGCAAATCTCTTTCACTTTCCTAACTCAAATCAAACATAAAGATGAAATAACATTAAAGAACTTTGATTTGTTTTAGATAGCCTTATTTAGTATGATTGTCCTTAGGAATTAATTATAATAAATGAGATTATCTGCTTATGTTCTTTATTTCTTTCCAATTATGTTAAATGTTGATTGACATATATAATCATGCAATCATTTTTTTTAAAATTAACTAAATGAAATGATTCCTTTTATGTCAAATTGCATGTGTTGATTTAAATTAAAAATAGGTGTGGTTATTATTACTATTAAATCAAAAGTTATTTTTAAAAACTCATAAATAAATTATAATAAAATGGAGTGATGTTAATTACAAATATCTATAAGTTTGCATGTGTTGATAATATAAAATATGCAATATGAAGCTCTCTTTCTTTATCTTACATGGATTCACATAGGAATTACAAATGTATAGTTCATTTGAAAAGAACACAACATTTGTATAAATCTATTCCTATGCATTTCCATGCTCAGACTTAAAAAGAATTTTATATCACATATGTAAATCATATAATCAAATCAAATATGACTTCTTCCATGACTTCTTTCTTCTTATGGTTCTTATACATTCACCTGTATCTGAGAAAAGTGGTATATTAGTCTCTGCGCGAGAAGGCTCTAAGTCTTGTACCTCTACAACAATGGCAATACTCACTTAAAACTCTTATACATGTGTATGTGTGATGTGGCCAATGAATAAGAATCATAAGTCAAATAAATCAAATACAATTTTTGCATGAGTTTTCCCTATTCTTATAGTTGCTTATACATCTATATGTATTTAAGAAAAGTGGTATATTATTCCTGACACCTGTCAGTTTTAAGCAATCCTAAGTAGTCTTGTACTTTACGCCTCTGGTGCAAAACAATGGCGACATACTCACTTAAAACTTTTATACATGTGAATGTGTATCTAGTTAATGAATGAAAAATCTCTATTTTCTATCAAAAATGCATGCATTCATAATTCAATCAATTGAAATATTTAAATTTCAAACACACTTCTTTGCATTCATCATTCAAGTATGCTAAAAATATAAATTGCATGTATATGTATGCTTAAAATTTACTAATATGCATGATGGAAAGAAATAAATGAATATGTGTTATGTGATAGTAATTAATTCTAATTAATCTTAAGATGTCTTTTTTATTGAGTAAGGTTATTTAAAGTGAACCTAAACATATGATTGATTAAAACATATAACAAGTTATTCACTAAAGAAAATTGATTAATTAACTTGCTTTAGAAGTGACCTAAAGTAGGGATGAAAGAAAGATTCTCTCTCTTTCTTCTCTTTATAACACTTAGTTATTAAATGTAGGTCATATGAAACAAAAGAAAATATTAAATAAAATCTTCAAATCAATTAAATCACTTAAAGAGAAATCAACCTTTTATAAATTAAATCACTCACACTTAGCAAATTACAACTCTAAAGTCTAGTTAAGACATACCACACAAACTTTAATTCACACACATTAAATTAAGTCACTATTTCTAACTTTATGTTAGGGTGGTGCATGGTTTGATGTATGTTTGATTTTACGATATATTATTTTAGACTGAATGTTAGGGTGTATGTCTCGTAGACTGGATGTTTTAGGCCGTGATTAACCTAATCATGTTTTCTACATGAGATTATGCTTAAGGGGTGCTTAAAATAAATATAAATATTTTGCTGTGCAAATTGCTTAACCCCTAAGCATAATCTACATTAAGACATGTGAGCTTGGTTACTCATATATGAGGTACTAAGTCCAAACTATTCATATAACAGTTTGAGTTGTATGATAAGTTTAGCTAATATTTATTTTGCAAATGTAGCTAGATTTACTTTTCTTTTAATGTAATTTTACATTAGGATTAAAATGAGTGCTATGAGGATTATGATGAACATTGGTTATAATTGTTGACCTCCATATATTATTCACAAATCAAACGATGCATAAAAGTTAATACCAATCATTAAGGAAGTAACATCGTATGAATAGGTTTAAAACCCCTAATCATAAATCGAAATTCTCTTGAAAATTCGACTTCGTAATGCACCTGAAATATCGAAATTAATTGAATAAAAAATATTGAATCAATTAATGATGAAAATTTTTTAATGAAATTACATGCATATCGTGAAGCTCGACGACGTCGACGTCTGATTCGCCAAACGTTGAAATCTATCAAACGACGCTTTCCGCGATCGATTCGACAAAGTGTGCGCAAACATCGATCATTCAACCCGCATAATTTAAACACTAATCACCGTGCCGACGTGTAAACGACCTCCGATCATAAAATCGATCGCACCGTTGCGTTCGGCACAACAAAAATAGCTAAAATTAACACTAATATTGTTAGGGTTTATTGCATAAAATAAATTTCAAAATCGCGAAACGATATTAGAGTAATCAAGTAATACGGCCGCTTAATCCTTATTTTCCTAATCCTTATCCTAAATCGCCTAACTCACCTAATTAAAATTGCTTATTTCGATTTACGCAAATTAATCAGACGCGCCTAAAGGTAACGAAAGGTTCTGCCTCTTTCTCACGACTCTCTCTGGCGATTCTCTCTCTCCTCTCCGCGTTTCTGCCTCTTCTCTCTCACGATTCTTCCTTCCTCTCTTCTTCACGCATGAAGAACCCGAGAACAGAACTACGACTGGTTCCTTTGCTTAAGCCAACCGAAACCCTTCTCCTAACTTTTCTTAGCATTCGATACTTCCAAGTCGTCTCTTTCTAACCCTAAGCTTATTTCCATACATTTGGGTATTTTGAAAGTTAGGGTTTTATTACATACGCCATATCTTATGCTTGAATGATGTTGAAAAATTTTCTTAAAAGATTTGGGATGATGTATGGCCCAAATCCTGCTTTTTTCTTGTTTTTCTCGACTATGGATACCTACGTTTTATTGTTTTAGAAATGACCTCTTCATAGCAAAAGTTTATGTTGGTTATCCTTCATTATGAGTTTAAAGTTGAAATCTAAAGCTTAGAATGGATTTTGAGATAGTGTATGGCTCAAATCCTAAGCTATGTGCAAGCTTCCTTCCTATTTTCATATTACTTTTCCTGTTTAATGGATATGATGCTTGCTGAAATTTTTTATCTAAGGGAAATCATATCATTGTTTAATAGATATGATGCTTGAAATATTTTTTATTTGAGCTAGAATATGAAAATGTGATAAGGAAGGAATAGGATGTATGGCCTAAATATCATACTACTTGCTGTTCTCCTAGGAATCTCATGCTTCTACCTTGTTTCAATTGGTTTTCTATGAAGGGAATTATACATATATCATGCCTCTTTCATATACAAATCAAATGAAATTAAAAAAAAAGAGATTTTCAAATATTGCATCAAATCCCAGGCTCTAATGCCATGTTGCTTCGCTTCCTATGGATTTCATTCATTTAGTCTCTTGAACATTGTTAGATTGAAATCTGAAATTAAAAGAGGGATTTTCAAGTATTGCATGATTTGAATCCCAGTCCTAATGTCATATTGTTTCTTATGGATATCTATGCTTTTATCTTGCTGAAAATAATTTCTACATGAGATAGAAAATGGAATTCCTAAGCTAAATACAAGTATTTATTATCCTTAACCCTATGTTCTTATCACTTGGAGGAAGTAATGTTTGTTGAAATTGTCCTTCTTACCTACAAAAAAAAATGATGAAATCTGAAATTTAAAAACATAGAAGGGCTTGGGTGTTGTAAAACTCCAAAATCTGAAATTCCAAAATCTCAAATTATTTGCTTTCCTTTATGGGTTTCATTCTTGTTACTTTGCTTAAATCAATTCTTGATGATACATTATGTAAAATCTTGTGAAAGGAAGAAAGAAATGATTGACATTTGAGTTTAGTCCCTACTTGTATATACTTGCTATTTCTATCACTTGATATCTTATTAGGGAAATTTGTTATGCTATGTTAACCCATACATTTGGTGGGCAAATAATCACTTCTCACGACACCCACCATACATGACTTTCTTGGCATGGTGGGAAGGCTAATCTCAGCCCCATATGTGATGACGGAGGTCAAAATTTTGGTAAACAAAAAAATATATAAAATGCTTAAGTGTTTGAGAAGGAAAATATATACATATGTTTATTTATGCTTAGCTCATTCATCATACCATATGACAATTACAATATACTTATCCATACTTAGTTTAGTGATTACTTGAATCTTCATAGCATATAAAAAATTACTTATTTAAAGTTTAAGTTCATTTTGCATAAATGGTGATTATGCTATATGAATGGGTGAAAAATGAAAATGTGATATTCAATGCATGGTATGATTTAAACTTTACTTTTATAAGTCTGCACATGTTTCTCCAACATGGGAGAAATTTGTATATAAGTACGCATTTCTCCAACGCGCGGAAATGCTATATTGATTAACCCATACACGCCTTTCACACAAATAAAATTCGGCAGCGGTCTCACGACATCTACCATACACTTTTCTTTGGTTGAACACCTGGCCTCCCAAGCGACCATATGGGGATGATTGAGGCTACCGGAAAATTTGATAAAAAAAAGGGGAGGAAAGGAAATTATTTGTGAGCTCATTCTATTATTACCTATTGTTAATATGAAGATGAGGATTTAAAAGTTTATTTTCGGTTTCTTTTTCTATGTTATGCTTAACCCATACCTTTCTTGGCGTGGTGAAAATAAAATTTCGTATGTCTCACGACACCTACCATATATGCCTTTTCTGGTGTCTATTCCAAGAACCCATGTGGACACGGAGGTAAAAATTTTGATAAACAAAATGTGAAAAAATTCTAAGTGCTTGAAAAGGAAGGTATGTGGATATGTTTATTCATCATACCATACGATAATTACAATATGTTAACCATACACGCCTTTCTCGGCATAAAATTTGGTATGTCTCATGACACCTACCATACACGCCTTCTTTCGGAAGAAGGCCTCCCGAAGCATGAGATCTGGAAATTTTGATAAAAAAAAGGAGGAGAAAATGAAATTATTTATTGGGGAGCTCTTCATTCTATTACATATTGTTATGCTAATATGAAGATGAGGATTTAGGCAAAGTTTATTTTCAAATTTCTTTTCTTGATTTGGAAATTTCAAGTATAAATATTATCTCATATTTGAGTTTGTAGATTGGGTTTTGTCAATACTTTACTAAATCTAAACCCTCTCTTTCCTTTTGGGTTTATGTAATGCCATGCTTAATGTGGCTATCATATAGAAATGAAAGGGGGAGATTGCCTGTTGTTTGGTCATCAAAAATATCATTATTTTATGATTTATTCATGAATAAGTGTTAAATTTATGTCTTACATAAAAAGCATTACATTTGAGTCAAGAGGCCTTCAAAATGTCACATTGGATACAACTTTAAACTTCTTCAATGATTGATAATGTACTATGTGGACATTCAACTTATATTGATATGATTCTCCAAAATCACTTTCTACATGAAACTTGTAGAAAATTGACATTCAATCACTCAAATCTAATGCATAGAGGATTCATTTGATATGCAAATTTATCAATTTATATCGGGAGTGTTAAATGACAAAAAAAGAAATTGATACATGTCGATCAAAAAAAGATTATTACTATAAGATGTATTAAAGGTGACATCACACTAAACATACTAATTCATAAGACATTCATATGTTCATACACATTTAAAAAAAAAGAACAAATACACGATGTATGTATCTATATCGATCAAATATTTAAATATGCTTCATAAATGCAAAACAAAAGAAAACAAACAACAAGAACAGATGCTACACATGTTGGTCTTCATTTTAACAAAAAACAAGCCTTAATCCATATCCTACATGAATCCTTCTATGTGTCCTATGTGAAATTCTCATTTAATTCAAGTATCAAGATCATTTTTTATACATCTTAACCAAGTCTTTTAGATCTCTTACCTTTTCTTAACATAGGCAAATCTAATGCATCTACTCTAATGGTCAAAGACGCTTTATAAACCATGCAAATCCCCTTAATCTTATCTACCATGATGAACTTTTCCTAACAATTTTGCATTCTATAAGAGTAAAGCCACTCATCCAAGCATCCTCATCTCATAACACTTAACTTAGTCTTACTTCTTCTTTTATTTAAACATTCTCGCATATAAGTCATTCTTACCACCATCTTATAAAATTTTCCTTGTATGGAACAGATATAGATTATAGATTATTAAGTCAAATATACGATGCTACACATCCCGATTTGATCTTCTGACCGCCTAAAAAACCCAAAAATATATCAAAACTCATACTTGCATTACATCATATCAAATTCAATTTCAACTTTGGCATTCATATGTATACAATTTTAAAATAGATACATGTATGTATGTCAAGATCCAATATATCAAATATCTAAAGACATATAATTCAAAATGCAAGATAAATATACTCTACGCTATGCTTTCGGTTTGTCTGTGACCGTCCAGTTAACAAAACCTAAAAATTTGATATTATAAGAATTTCAAATTAATATCCGGTGTTTTCATATATTACAAGATATCGAATCAATCGACATAAGAAGTTGAGTCCTAAGAAGAAAATTTCAAACCGATCCTCTATTCAAGTATGGACAAGGTTTAATTATACTTGAAAATGAATTGACATCATTTATAAAACTAAACGTAGAGGTCAATTAATTAATATTAGTCTGATCGAAGGTAATTATTATTAAAATTTTAATGATAAATGATCATTATATTCAAATCTAAATCAATCATAGAATGATCAAAAATTCAAACAAAATAACAAAATATAAATAAAAAAAAATGAATTATTTAAATTAAAACTAAAAAAAAATCAATCCACCCCTCCGCAACTGTTTGTCTTGGGTGACAAATTAAAAAATTTTCACAAAGAAATAATGTCAAATCAAATAAATTAACTTCACACTCAAATATTCCTAAAGTTCGTAGGACGTACCCGATTCTCCGTCCGCGGATTTCTGAAATGACACCACATAAATGGCATTTACTGAGCTCCCGACTTCCACGATATATGACACTAAATTACTGCACCTATGAGATGTTCCCCAATGCTTGCTTTTGCGGAAATGTAGAATGTATTTTATTTGGCAAAAAACCTATGTTACTAAGGTTACTTATATTTGTCCCTGACAAACTCCACCCCTACGACACCTCGACGAACATGTGTAGAGGCGATCCTTCACAGGGGTCGACCATCCTCGACTAGACAATCACGAAATGATGATCTAATCTAGATCGGACGCGCATCGCTCCCCACAAAAGTTTTAAATTGAAATAATAAATTTCATAAGTTCTAAACTCCACTCATCGCAATTATATACTCGTTTTAACATTATTGACTCAAATTTTAATCGAAAGTTCTCTGGATGAGGATAATTATAAGCCAGGCTATGGGAAACTTGGAACCAAATATAAAATTTCTCACCAAATGAGAACTAAATCTCTAGGTCTTATCTACTATTCATCTGCCTTCTGAAATTTTCATCGACACTAAAACAACTATTTTTATCCAAAAGAGGTCGGTGGAGAATTTTCGGATCCCACACAAGTTTTATGGACCATGTGATGCATTTGGAGCAAATAACATTCAAATCAAACTAAAAGGAAGAAAGAAATAAATAAAATCAAAATGAAGAGATGAAAGATGAAAAGATGAAGGACGAAGAATGAAGAATTAAGACCCCCATAACATTCATTATTCTTAATTGTAATTATTCTTTTGTAATACGAGTTGTATAAGGGGTTCGCTACCCATTTTCTTTTCTTGTACGGTCTCGATCGATTTTATTCTTTGTGATAGTTTTATAAAATTGTTTGATATTTTATTTAGCTTGTGAGAAATGACATGTTTTTTTTATAGCTTTCTTTATGACGTGTGTATGATTCGTTTAGGCTCTTAAGATAAAAATAAATTTTCTATTCTATTAACAACTTATAATTAAACCTCTAAAATAACACATAACACCTTATAAAAACCTAAGCATTAAATCAAGATAATAAAAATATTTAGCAACCCCTTAACTGAATGTTGTATGCTTAATATCATGCATAATCATCTTGTTTCACTCTTGTTAAGAGAGGGCTTTCATCTTTGTCAAATAGAATGGACTTAACCTTTAAGAGTCTGTGATGGAAGAACACATCTTTCCTTTTGATTCTATAATCAACTCATACGCATACAAAATCTCATAATCTGTGCCAAAATAAAGAGTCCTAAATTAAATAAAATTTGATAAAAATTTGAATTAAATTTAAGTCATCATTCGTACCCCTCATGCTCTAGTCTCTTAAAGAGTGGGTTTAAAGACTTAGTTTTTTTTCTAAATAATAATAACTTAACCATCTCGCAAAAGCATATGACTTGCTTACATGGATTTAAGAAGTAAGAGTTGCCATATCACCCGCATAATAAGTCCGCAGTGGTTTACTCTCTGTGGAGATAAATCATATACTACTTTGCCTTAAATTTAGGTCGTGCTTTAACCCTCGCCAAAACTCTCGAGATTTAGAGGATTTAAGGTTGTTGTTTTCCTTTGCGGGTTACAAGCATAAATCCTCACCTCTTATGCATTTTCGCAATATTGTATTGTGGAATTATTAAGTCATAAATTTCTAATAAAATTTCAAATCAAATAAATAAATCTCCTCAATTTTAAACATATAAAGTAATCATACATGATTAAGTACTATTTATCATGAGCACTCCTACTCATATCCGTTGATTTTGATAATAACTCTTCCATTTTGATCCATCACACTTGATTTTATAAAACACAACCAATTTATTGATAATCCTATCTTTGAATTCTTTGGAGACAACAATCGTCTACTTTAATCGAGAGAATTCTTAAGGGATTCATTTTTCTTAAGATGTAATTAATTATGGGGACTTGTCCCATAGGGAACTTTAGAACTCGGTTTAAATAAACTCTGCTTTACTTTTTTACATAAAGTAGGGAAAAAATTTCTGGTATATTCGAAGACCCATCATGCCTTAGGAGTCCTTATTAGGTGATTAGGTTCATTGTAGGATAGTGACTTCATCTTTCAAGATAATACACTATTCCCGTAATTCATCATCTCTCAATAAATATATCCTCCCATCTGCTGGTGTCCCCCCCATACAAATGAAACCGAAAATAAACACCACAGATACCTATTGAATTTTATGCGTACTCTTATTATATAGAATATCATTCGTTTAGCAGGGCTAAAAGGAAGTAACTTGAGTGAGATAATCGTTAGTTAATACATGACAATAGAGATTTGATCTTCTTGTCTAATAGAGGACTTGTTTAATGATGTAATTGGTCAATGTAAAAGATGTACGTTATAATAACTATGATGCAAAGATGATGTGCTATACAATCCTATGTCACAGTAAATAAAAATACCTGATCTAATCAGCCACAAATGCTTCTTAACGTGTTAATGGTTCTGTGCATATTAATGAAGTTTAAATAATGACAATAAATTGAAAAGTCATGATAGAATTATGTTTCCTTCAACATCCAATGAGGTTTGTGTGATTTGCTACAGTGTAGGGATTATATTGAGCAGAGCCATGACCTGGCTCCCCCCTTTGATAGCTATACGGTGACTTCAAAAACACATCCAACCTAATTTCACAAGTATTATTACTTCTTATAGGGAGTGAAAAAATGTTTAGAGAAAAAAATAAAAGGTGTGCAGGCCACAACATTTAAATATTTATGATCATTATTTACCTAAGTATATTTCACCATGTTTTGAAGTCAAACTTTCTCTCCATCATTGACAATTAAGATGCCTCAGCTTTCTGGCATCTTCATCATGTAAACGCACCATCTGCATATTCAAATGTTGTTGCTCAGCTAGAGTTCCAATAAAATGGATAATGTGAATAAAAAAGAAAAGTTTTCAAAGTCAAAATCATCAAAAGGCCCAAAGAAAAGAACAGCTAATATTAATTATATGATAAAAAATACCCTTCATGCAGCTGTTCTGAACTTATTACAAACGCTTTCATGTCCTGCACATCCATGAAATCTTAGACAGATTTTAAAATAATTTAGATGCAGATGAACCAGTGTAATTTAGCAAAAGTTTTATTGCAAGAGGTTAAAAAAAAAACACAAGAATCTTAGTAGTTACATGAATAGACTCCGGGAATTATGTCCAAGTCTCATTGACTGCTATGTTTCTGAAGATAAAGAGAGCTAATGCACGGCAGCAAAAATGAAGGTGAACCTTTGGAATGTTAGCAAGTAATGATATTCCTCAAAAGGTAAAATGAAAGTTGTATAAATTATCAGAAATGGAAATGCCCTTAATGTTCAAGTGATTAGTACAAAAGAAGTTCACTCAAACATACCTTATTAAAAAGCTCTGATATAGGATTATTATGGGGCTGACTCCTTTTGTTAGTTGAAAAGTTAAATTTCTGTAAAAAAAATGTCTGTTTAATGTACATTTAGATTAAATTGATTAATGCATCCAAGAAACAGATACCTCATGTAATATACGAAGCAAAAAATGCACAAAAAAAACACCTATTATGACTTACCTTCCCGTTGCGGTTTAGACTCTGGAGTTTTTGTGTGCTTCCTCTTTCTTTCTTATCATCACTAATATGTAACACAAGTTCATGATATGCAAACACAAGGTTATAAAAAATCGCAAAATGTTTGTAAGAAATTACAATAAAGCTAAATTTGATGGTTACTTTGTCTTATCAATTTCTATTGACACTTAAAGAATTTATCATGAAAAGAGAAAGCATACATTGTGAGCCTTTTTGCAGAATGATGAGTTTAAGTTATGATAATAATTATCTATAAAAATTCATCAAGCTACATTCTTTATATGTTACTATAAATAAACCAACGTGCATTGCATTCTCACACAAAAAATACCCCCTGGTCCAAATTAGACCATACCAAAATGATTCAGTTGTTCTGGTAACAAACTGACTGCAGGCTTAAGCATGTAGGCTGCAGCCCGTTAAGTTTGAATGCTACCACTACTCACATGAATGCCTATTATTTTGCAAGCATGATCTTAACACAATGAATTTTTGTTGGAACGGTCAAAATATTATAGCTTATGCTGGAAAAAAAATTGGGGGTGCCAAGATTTGAACAAAGGGCTGCTTCCGTATTACATACTCATCACTAAAGGATGGATGTTTATGATCAAGCCCATAAATTAAAATTAAAAAATTTTAAATTCTTACAACTATGAAATAATTGAAAATTCAATTTTCATAAAAAAAATATATGAAAAGATCATACTGAATACAAATTTGATGCAAGAAAATACTAACATAAGTGAATTCAAATATAAATATAATGATAGAAAAATGAAACCATATAGCTCTGCAGATACGAACCGGATGGTACTACTATTAATATTACAAAAAGAGGATACAGTAAAAGATAAAAAATAGAAGAGCCACCAGAAATGTCACAAAACAAGATTGAAGTGGCTAATGATTGAAGCAAACCTCTCATGCGAAAAAGAGACAGGCATCATAAAATAACATTTTGTGAACTAGTATCAAGAATAAACTAACTTTAAATGGCTCTTAAAACCTAGCTAAGAAACTTTCAAAAGACCTTATAACACTTCTGTACATACTTTCTCAACGGCCCAAGGATCAATGAGTTAAATAATTTACCTAGGAAGTAGCCGGAAAATGCTTTAATAGTAAGGACAAGAAATGGCGTTCATAGCTACAGAAAAGAATTTGAGAAAGCAAAAGTGTTTTGGATCATTCATTCAAAAGTCAGCAAGAATAAGAAAACTATAATTTTGCAATTCCTTAATAACAAACGTAAAAGATTTGAAAATCAATTAGGGGCAGTGCCAAGATCATTTTCAGTGGGGGACACAAATAGTATAAGAATCGATATCACTATCATTTGTCAGATTTTGTCTTAAACATATACTATAAGAAATTTTCTTAATCATAAAATACTATCATACAAATAGACAAAAATAATGAGATTAAATAAATTAAACTATAATTATTTCTTTAATTTTAATAGATTTATTATGAATTAATTAACTATCAAACTTACAACAATAATAAATATATTTATTAAATTATAATTAACTTGTGATAATATATTAATCAATCATTAATTAGTACCAAATAAATTAGTTTAAATTAAGTTAAATTAAATTAAATTAAAAATAATTTTAATTTAATAATAAACCTTTCAATTATTATTTAGTAAACTACAAAATCAATTAAACTCAAGAATTTTTAGTTAAAAAAATTAAAATAATAATAATAATAGTTTAATATAGTATTTTTTTAACTAATCATTGATTTAATAATATTTTAACTTCAGTTTGCAAATCCCATAAAATCACCCTCCAACGAAATTTAATTTACTAAATCCTGAGTTTAAGTAAAAAAAGGAAGAAAAAACGAGTTTAAAAATCTGTAGGATACATGAATTTAAACTAGTAATTTTTTTGCTCAAGCCCTCCTACCAAGCAGTGGCTCGCAAGTCACAGAGACAGGCAGGTAGGTTCGGTTATAGGATTAGAGGGGCTTTTGATTTTATAAAAAACAATAAATTCACGTTTAATTTATTGGGCAGAGCCAATGGGGGCACGGCCCCCAGTGCCCCACTATGGCTCCGCCAATAGAATCAATGATAACTCAAATTTAAAACTAATAAAAGCTGAAATGATATGAATATTGCAGTAATATTTCAGCAATGCCTTCTATTTTTTTAGCAACTGAAGATTTAAAGATTGTTAGCTAAAAGTTCAGGTAGTAATGAGTCATCTTACCTCGTCCTTTTGACAAACTGGAAGATTGATATTCTGATATTTTGGAGCCCATCAAGCAATCTTTTGCAATTGAACTAGAAGCATGATTATCCGTGACCTGCAACAATTTGACTCATCAATACCAAGTGCAAGTTCCATAACACTCCCATGCATTCGCCCAAAGCATTAAAAAAAAATGATTTACAAAATTATTAATACAAGATGATGATAATGCCTGTCAATAACAATTTACTTTTGTATACATATGGCTGTTTGTGGTGGTGTGCATTATGTTCTATAAGAACTACTTGGTTAAAATCGTGGCATTTGAGGTGTACTGTACCAATGATCTCTCGGTAACCATTGAACGAAGGAAAGCTCTCTCAGATGTCTTGAGTTTAAACTCCTAAATTTAAAGCACAGAATCGGTTAACATGTGAACATGTTTGATTTAAAATAGGATATGAAAGATTAATGTCGGTATGAAGGCTCACCTGAAATTCGGGCAACTTAGGTGTACTCTTATGAGGGAAAGACAATGAAGGAGCTTCAAGAATCTGCAACGCCAACTAGTTAAGGTCATAAGAATGAGGTGATGCATAACTATAAAAAATCCTTTAAAAGCTTCACACTTTACTTTTCGGTTCAGTGGAAGAGCTTTGAATGTAGATGTGCTGGTTTCTTTCCCATCAGATGGTTAGATCTGGAAAAAATTAAAAAGAATAAATACCATTCTCAAGGACTTCCTTTCTATGTGATATAAGTTGGATAGCCTGACCCGTGAGCTTAAGAGAAAAAAAAAAGATGAAAAAAAAGCCTGACCTGTGAGCTCTAAAGTTTTTTGCCCGCCGTGCAGTTTCCAGCACAGGTTCTCTTGGAATTGTGAGTCTCATTTTAGAAGAATGAGAATTGCAATTAACAAAGCACTCCTACATCAAAAAAAAAAGTTGGCAGCAAGAGTGAGAAAATATGCATTATCATGCATTATATCAACTTCAAATCTTTTTATGCAGCTTTTTTGGAGAAATGTACCGAAAAAGAAAAGGCTATAAAAATGCCATTCCACATCAGGAAAAAATATTTACCAGAAGTAAATCCATTTGAACAAGGAAAATAAATATAAGTTACAAAAAAAGATCACAGATTTTAGTTATCATGGTTGATTGCATTAAAAGAAAAGATAAGAGTTGAAACAAGAAATATAGAGAAATAAACTAAAATGGTCTTCAATTATGTGAGAAGCCATTTTAGTCCCAGATTATATAAAATGTTTAATTTAGTCCATGGAATCTTAAAATAGGATCCAAAATAGTTTTGCTATTAAAGGCAATAGAAATTAAAGTCAAAGTTAACAGATGGTTTAAAAATGAGGGCATTTTAAAAATGTACATATTGAAATTTTTACAAAATCTTATAAATGACCCTTTCAACAGTGGGATTCATTTAAGAAAGTTTATCAATAATAATTATTAAAATTAAAAATTTAATATGGAGATAAAATTAGAGAGAGTCGCTTTAGATAGTTGGTCACATAAAATGTCGGTCATCCAAAGACCCGATTAGGAGAGTAGATGTATAAGACTCGGCCTATATTAAGAACATAGAGGTAGACCTAAAAAGACTTGATTATGAAATGACCTTAATTTATTATGATTAAATGAGAATATAGCACTTAATAGGACACATTAAGAAAAAGTCATGTAGTTAACCCCACATAGTAGGATAAAAGTTTGTTGTTGTTATGATTTTATCACGGAGCATCTAAAAATGAAACAATATTGAGAATGTTACCAATAAATTATACTCCAAACAAGGTTAGTAGAAAATTAAATTTTATAAAAATTTTAAAAAATAAATTTTCTTTCCCAAAATACTCTCATTTTTAATACCATCCATTAATTTTAACTTCAATTTTCACGATTTTAAATAGTGAAACCTTTTTGGCTCCTATTTTAACAGTCTAAAGACTAAATCAAACATTTTATATAGTCTAGAAGTAAAATGGCCATTATAAATAGTTAAAGAACAATTTTGATCATTTTTTTTTGGGAAATATATGTATAGATCTGGAGTATAACTTCTTAGATTAAATGAAAATAATATACATTAAACTTAATAAATTACCTTCTTTGAGTTTTTGTGCAATAGATCACATTGTTGCGTTGTGCCAATAACCTATATTTCAGTTATAAAAAGAAAAGATTCCAATCAGTCATGTAAAATAAGGCTTCAATGAAAAATAACAAATGAAACATAATTGTGCGTATCAACAAACAAGAGTAGATCAAGCAAAACATAATGGCCAAAAGAAAATTTGCTAGTTGTATTTGCATAGCAATAGAATAGCATCCTATGTTTAGAAAACAATAGCAAAGTATCAAGAAAAGACATTGATGATCTGGATCAATAGAGAATGCAAAACGCAGCATCACTTATTTTTCATTCTAGGAGAGAATTGAAGAGACAACATCATGTTACATGAAGCTTATCTCCTACAAACAATCAGCATAAATCATTGTCACAAAGGGTCGTCCCCTAGAGGAAGTCTCCAACAGATAACCCGTAATTCAATTGGATATCCAACCATGGCAGCCATACTAGCTGGGAAGACATTTGAGTAAGGCTAACTTCTCTTAGCTTTTATCTGAAAACAAGGAGAAAGGAAACTGTATACTTTAAAATAAAATCAAGTGATCACATAAGAGCCTTATTTAGGCACAAGGCTGCATTGAATAAAAAAAAACTGAAATTGTCAGATATGTCCATCTGGTGAGGATTGTTGTGCCAGGCTATGAATGACAAGCCACAAATGTTGGTGATACCAGATAAGTGATCTTACAAAAGTGGGTAGCAGTGCAGTGCAGCACCCTGTCAAGCACAAGGAGCATATGACAAGCAACAATTACTATTGTACCCCTCAGGTGAGTGAAATTTAGATGCAATAATACTTCATCCTTAATATTTGTGCAAGCTTCGCATTATAGCATTGATCACAAAACACTTTTAACTGCTGGTATCGATCAACTCATGTCTGACTTGGTCTGCCTAGTTTAAACCCAAAGAGTATTGCCACAATTCCCATATAAATTCACACAGAAATAGGATGGGCTCCATTTTATTTCAAAGTAGAACAACAGAACAATGATAACATATGCTTTCGCATGAGCAAGTGTTGATTGTTCCACTTAAACAAAATGAATCAAAATCACATTTTATGTGAATTTGTTTAAGTGTAGCTCGGCTTTAAGCTGAAGAATTGCATTTATTCACCATCTGGCCAAAGTCAACATAGAAGATGACAAGCATTTCAATAGTTTAAATATGAGTAATAGTATTTTGACCAACTCCTTTACCTTGTGTCTCCTTACAAAGGCCAATATTTGATCATGAAGAGAGAGAACTTGAAGAAGAGAGACATAATGACCACTCAAAGAGGTGAGTTGTGATGAAAAATCAAGAGAGTGATCCATGAAGACAAGTTGAAGGGGTAAGTAACGATGATGTGTCAGGAGACAAAGGCAAGTCGTGATGATGAGAGATGAAACAAGTCTCAAAAGGCCTAATCCTCCGGTACCATATAGAATCCAAAATAGAGAAATCCTTATTTCTTATCCCACCAAATAAGGTTGAAAAGTACTTATACATGAGATAAAAATATCCCTTTTTATTATTTCAATAAATCAAATCAACTAAAAAAATGAGTAATTACAAAAATAACAAGGATCCAAATGATAGCTAGACAGAAACAACACAAAAAAAACTCATAAAACTCACGTATTTAAATTTTAATATCGTTCAAACATAAAGCAAGTTATTACAATTTGTTGTTGATGAATGCTCAAAAAATAAAAATGATATTTGTCACAACCTCATACAACGCAGTCAGTTTACAGTTCACGCAGGTATCAACTCATGACTAAAGATTACCAATAAACCATAGAAGTTACAAGAACCAACATCTTTCTGAACTGAAGTTATGAAGGCATTACAAACAGGTGATGCAGATAGAAAAACTAAATTATTAAGTTAAATCATAGTCGGTATGAATATGGGAAAAGTTGCATCAAATCAATGCATTTCAATACTAGTCTAACGTGTAAAGTTCCTTAAATAGCCTAACAATTAACAAAAAAAAATTAGGTATGTCATTTCTCTTATCACTTTTTCTCTCGAGAACTCAAAAAATACCATGTTCGATGACAATCAGCCAGCACTAACGGGCATTCTCCAACCACTGAGTGAAAATTTCCATATTTTAATAGTGAATTGAATTCAAAGGGCAAGGAAGCAAGCCCCTAGTGGACCATGGGGAAGAAGACTTCTGCTTACTGGCTAGGAGAATAAGTTGATAGTCACTCCAAACCTGGCTCTTTTTGTCTTTTATGTGCCAGAACAAAAGAAATATCATATATTCATTACACTGATTCTAGCGGATGCCATTACTTAGAAATAGTGAGCATGAATTATGAAAGTGTTCATTTAGTATTTCAGCCACAAATAAAGATCAAATGTGCTAGGACTTCTGCAAATTGAATACATACCACGCCATGTCATCCTTGGTGACTAGCATTCAGAAAATGCAAAAGCAGGAGAAAGCACATGAAAGCAACAAAAAAAAAGATAGCACTCGGCATACTCTGGTCACAGAAAACATGAAATAAATGGAGTTGCATATTTACCTAAGTAAACAACGATTCTAGAAATTCAAAAAAAAATTGCTCCAAAACATGATCATCATCAGTTATGGAATTGATATTATGAAATCCCAAGGTCACTCAGATTTTCTTGAGATATATGCATGTAAAATTTGCAGAATAAAATGCTTCAATGATAGTACCTTGCGTACAAGACCTCCAGTCACTTTTTGCCTTTTGGCAGCGTGAACCAAACTATGTCTTGGATCTTCAGAGCACCTCCTTTGCACAGGTACTGGCCTCTGAAACCTGTTAAAATGGAAAATAAATCAATGGATAAAACTAGAATTATATAAAATTTGTTTTGCTCTTTAAACTTGCAGTAGATTGTTAGATTAATTGCAGAAGCCGATGTACAGAAGAAGATTAAACAAATGTTGCAGAACTTAGAGAACTACTTGTGTATGCAGAAGAAAATAAATAAATAGTAGAGTATGCATAATTAATCATCTAAGTAAGTTCGTAGCCTAAATGATGAGCATTAGAGATATATTCCTACTTAAGTAATCAACAGAGAAAAATGATGTATGTTAATAATCAAAGTTAAACAGTTACAAAAACAGAGCTGGACGTTGCTTACATTGACCGGTCAGAACTCCTCTGCACTAAATTTTGCCTAGCCAATTTACTTGTAGTTGGCTTCATAAAACATGGATCGCTAGAACCATTGCCATCGAAAGCAGCACAATTATTATCATTTGGAAGATCTTGTGGTGGCAAAGTATCACACGCAAGCCCTACACAAATAAAGAAAAGAATAAACTAATGCAAAATGAAGGAGAAAAGGAAAGAAAAACATGGGCAGGGAGGTGAACGGGAGATGTATTGGAGGTCATCTTTATGGACATAAATAGACAAATGCAACACATTAACAACCATGAAAAGCAGGTGCCAGTGGAGAGTGACGCATATATAAAAAAAAAGCTACAACCCTAACATTGAAAACTTATTAAGAGATCAAGCCTAGCGGAACCCAATACCTGCTAAGCTTCCACAAAGAAGAGATGAATCAGGGCAAGCATAGACGCCCATTTGAGCATTAAAAGAATCCACATCCCTGATCTTAAAAAGTGCATCGATATTCTCCCTCTTTCCTTTCTTGCCAAAACATAACTTAACTAACAAAGCTGACAAATCAGGCAGAGTAGTTAATTTTATAAAATGTCGCTGCAAAAAGCTGTCCCAAATAACAAGATATGGTAGCTTAATTAAGCAATATGAAGTAAAATTTCAACTTTTCTAGTTGATGTACAAATAAAAGCTCAGCAATTGTATGCAATATCATATATAAATCCACAGCATTTTTGTCAGTGACGTTACTTTCTTATTACCAGAAACATATAAGTATTAAGCTGGCTCCAAATAGTTGGGATAAGAATAAAGATGATGAAGATGATAAGGATTCAAATGTCTTCAAATCATGAAAGTTTTATTGAAAAAAAACAAATAATATAACGCAATACGCAAGACAACATTTATTAGTTCGCATGCTAAGTATATCATTTTATTTTATACTGCAGATAAAATTGCATATCAGGCCAGTCATTTGTTGTTATTATTCCTTCTTCTTCTTTGAGGGATTCATATTTATCATTGTTATAGGAACTAAGATTTAAAATAGATGACAAATGAAGCATTTTATACTTTTGACTAAGACAATCCAAAATAAATAAACAAGACAAACAAACAGAAGGCAGAGATGTAATTCAATAGAAATAAGTAAAGAACAATCAACTGATATAAACGATCTAAGTTGCCTCCCGTATCAACTTTCACTTCCCAGTCAAAAGAACTTACAAAGAAGCATATACAAAAATGAGCTAGCAAGATTTCATTGTGAAGCTACCCCATCAGTGGAGAGTATGTCATAGACAATATCGTTCAATCACATTATTAAACTTAGAATGCTACTTAGATGATAATCACTGGTGATACGCTGGTACTAACATTAAGGACAAGGAAGGTGCTCATTAGTGATGTTAAGTCTAGAGGAATTTTACAAAGGCGATGGAGTGACCAAACAGCTTTCAATCACTAAAAGATTTCATTCAATATCTAATGAATTTTGTGTATTTATGAACTAGTTTTGAAAAAACTTAAAAAAGATATACAAAGTGAGGTAAACTAATGCATGTCATTTGCAAATGACATAATTTGAATGCAAGAGACTCCTTCTGAATTAAGTGGAAAAATAAATAAATGATTGAGAAAAACTTTCAAAGATATTGTACAAATGATTTGTTGAACAAGACTAACTATATGATATGAAAATTCAATAAATGTGAAAAAAAAATTTAATTAATAATTTTAGAAGATGAAGTAATACCTAAATAAAGAAAGTGTGAGAACTTTGGATCTATTATTCAAAAGAATGAGGAAATGAAAAAGGATATAACTTTCTAAGTTAAATTTGAATAATTAAAATAGAGAAGCCTCAAGAATACAATGATATAAAAATAATCTAGAAGAATTAAAGAGTAAATTTTAAAATATAATTAGAATGACTATGTTATATAAATATAAGCATTGAGCAAAAGAGAAATCACTTAGAGCCAAGCCATTGTTATAGAAATAATCTTTAAATGGCTATGTGACAAAACTCGAAAGAATAAGTAAGAAATTATTAGAATAAAGAAATTGTAAGAAACAACTCTTGAAATTAAATTTAAAAAAAAAGACTTACATGATTGGGCATATAATAAAGTGCAAAAGATCCAAGAATAAGATGGGTAAATAGAAACAATGTTAAAGAATTGAGATGAAGAATTAGCATATCAAAAATAATATATTTAGAAATTCTGTGAAAATACTTAAGCAAAACGATGATTAACATCATTCATAGCACTTAACAAGACTAAAAAAAATTATTAGTTAGACTAGAGACTAGAGGATGAGACATCCATAGAGAATACATATATAAAAGGAGAAAAAGGGAGGCATGTAGGATTCAACTTTATGAACTTAAGCATAAAAAATAATGAGATGTATGCCGATCATCATTGTTAAATGAAGACATCTATTTGATATATGATGGAATAAATAAGTAAATTCAGTGTAAAATACATAATTCAATATAGTTTACCTACAAAAACTTGAAAACAAAAATATATTTTCTAATTACCCAATCACATCAAATTATGTACATGATAAGCATATTTATTAAGAACAATAGTGTTATATGCATATTTATTAAAGATGAATTCACAAGGGAATTGATGCCCAAAATTGCATTAAGTAAAAGGAGAAATATGAGGTGCTTGCATTTTCTAAAAAAGAGGCCAAAATCTACAAAATTGTATGAACTAAATATGGACTTTGTTTGGTAATAATGTTATGTGGTGTTACATAGAATCATACAAAGCCACCTCTCTAACCTCATAAAGTTGAAGAGCTACTCTACAATAGCATTCTCTATGATATTGAGGTCAAAAGGGGCAAGGGGAAAGGTTCACACATGGGTTATGGAATTATGTGGAGTGTTTTCTAATAAATCAATGCTATGTGATACTATATTGAAAGTGGCTCGAGCACTAATTATACAACAACAACAACAACAAGCCTTTATCTCACTATGTGGGGTCGGCTACATGAATCATTTTTCTCCATTGTGCCCTATCATGTGTCAAATTCTCATTTAATTCAAGTATACTAAGGTCATTTTTTATACATCTTAACCAAGTCTTTTTAGGTCTATCTCTACCTTTACTAACATAAGGCAAATCTAATGCATCTACTCTCCTAACCGGTCATGGACGTACGCTTTATGTGGCCAAACCATCTAAGGTGACTCTCTCTAATCTTATCTGCCACTGGAGCTACTCCAACTTTTTCCCAAACATATTCATTTCGCATTTTATCTCTAAGAGTAAATCCACTCATCCACCTGAGCATCCTCATCTCTGCAACACCTAACTTAGTCTTATGCTTCTCTTTTATTGGCCAACATTCTACACCATAAATCATTGCAGGTCTTACAACCATCTTATAATTTTTTTCCTTAAATTTAAGCAGTATTTTTCTATCACACAACATACCAGATGCATTCCTCCACTTTAACCATTTAACTTGAATTCTACTAATAACATCTCCATCTATTTCACCATCATTTTGAATAATAGAGCCTAGATATCTGAATTGCTCACTCTTTTTAATGACTTGTTCACCAATTATGCAAGGTTATAAGTACTTACCCAAGGGAAATCAAGGCTACAACACTGATGAAACAAAATCTTTAACTCTGAGTCCTTTAAGGATCTCGTAGTGAGGAGGTAATGTGTTCATTTTTATCTCGACGTTGTGTATTGTATATATTGTGTGATTCATTCTATAGTCACACATTTTGTATTGCTAATATACATGTTTTTAGAAAGTATTGGGCAATCTACTCTAAGTTGAAACCATCATAAAATATTTCAAGAGAAACCATCATAAGTTTATGAAACCATTAGGTCAACATTGACCACACGAAATAGACTTTTGATCCTTTTATACAATACAATTATATAGATCCATATAAAAAGGTCTTATTGACTCCATTTCAAATTCTATCATATATGAATAGAGGTATCAAAATATTTTTTTATCATGTGTGGCTTCTCTTACTATTCTAATTCTATAAAAAGGTCCTGCATAAAACAAAAACATAATCTAAGCTTTGGAATGAAGTTTAACATTTGTCTCCCACCAGGGTAAAAAGGGCCTGCTTCCAAGATGCCAATCCCAAAACCACTTGATATGACCATGGACTGAATTTAATCATCTTGTGTTTCTTCTAAACCATTTATTTTATTATGACCAATAAGCTTCCCTTATTCTTTAGTTCTCCACCTATAGGTTCCATGAGATTTAGAATATGAAGACAACTACATTCTGACAAGAACTTGGCAACAATGATATTAGCTAAGGATGATATTAGCTATAGTTTTTCACTTTTAAGAATATCTTTCAATTATCCTTCTTTGACTTTTCAGAAAATCTTCACAATAATTTTTCCATTTTTGAATCCCAAAATAGTTCAATGTAGATCCATCACATGGCAAATCAAAATTCTCTTTATTTTGCAACAAAAAGATGTAGATATCAAATATTTTTACAAAATAAAATGTTTAGGACATTTCATGTTTAACTTGGAAACTTTTTCCAATTTGAAAAATTGATGAATTCCTCCAAGTAATGCATACCTCTTGTTTTGGTTTAAATCTTAGCGCTTACATAGTATATGATCCATATTAGGGCATGCATACATAAATTGGTTGAGAATAATTGTCATATTTCAACTTCGATTCATAGTTTGCTTTTGCAATTATAACATGTCCACAACAAAATGCAAGATGCAGAAAATGTAAAAAAGAATCATTCAAATGCATAGTTTTAATGCATTTGCATTCAAATAACAAATTCTTTCAAAATATAAAACATAACAAGATGGGACAAAACTTCAAATATCTGCTATCAGTAGACAACACCAAAATTAAGATTAAAAATACAAAAAAATAATAATAATAATAATAATAAAATAAGAACTGTAAGAAAATCAAGGGAAGAAAAGAAAAATAATGACAAAATGGTAGCTCAAGATGAAAGAAAAAGAAAGAGAGAAACAAATTAGTTCATAAAAATTAATTAAAACTAATATAATTAAATAATAATAAAATAAAATTTTAAAACTAATAGCAAAAAATTTAACAACCTACCACTATTTAACAACAACAACAACAACAACAACAACAACAAGCCTTAATCCCACTAGGTGGGGTCGGCTACATGAATCCTTAGTCTGTGTCTATTATGTGTCAAATTCTCATTTAAATCAAGTATACTAAGATCATTTTTTATACATCTTAACCAACTCTTTTAGGTCTATCTCTACCTTTATTAACATAAGGCAAATCTAATGCATCTACTCTCCTAATGGACCATCGACTGACGCTTTATGTGGCCAAACCATCTAAGGACTCTCCTTAATCTTATCTACCTGCTACTCCAACTTTTCTCGAATATACTCATTTTGCATTCTATCTCTAGAGTAAAGCCACTCATCCATCTAAGCATCCTCATCTCTGTAACACTTAACTTAGTATGCTTCTCTTTTATTGGCCAACATTCTGAACCATAAGTCATTGCAGGTCTTACCACCATCTTATAAAATTTTCCTTAAGTTTAAGTGGAACTTTTCTATCACATAATAGGACAGATGCATTCTTCCACTTCAACCATCCAGCTTGAATTCTACATATAACATCTTCATCTATTTCACCATCATTTTGAACAATATAGCCTAAATATCTGAAACGCTCACTCTTATTAATGACTTGTTCACCTAATGTCACAAAACTATCACTAGAACTTCTACAACTAAAATTACACTCCATATATTCAGTTTTAGATCTACTTAAATGAAAACCTTTAGACTCTAGAGTTGACCTCCATAATTCAAGTTTGGTTAGACTCCTCTCTAGTCTTATCAACAAGAAGAATGTCATCAAAAGCATACACCAAGGAACATCTTCTTGTAAATGCCTAGTAAGAACATCCATAACTAAAGTAAAAAGATAAGGGCTTAAAGTTGATCCTTGATGTAATCCAACTGAAATAGAAAAATATTTTGTCAATCCTTCTTGTGTTTGGACACAAGTAACAACTCTTGTATACATATCCTTAATGATTTGAATATAACCAATATTAACTCATTTCTGTTCTAGAACTCTCCAAAGAACATCTCTTGAAACTTTATCATAAGCTTTCTCTAAATCAATAAATATCATATGTAGATCCTCCTTACTTTCTATATGCTTCTCCATCAAACCCCTTAACAAATGTATAGCATCCATAGTAGATCTACGGCATGAAACCAAACGATTGAGAAACTTCGATCACATCGTAACCTATGCTCAATTACTCTCTCCCATAATTTTAATATGGCACATTAACTTAATTTCTCTATAATTTGCACACTCTTATGCGTCACCTTTATTCTTAAAAATAGAAAACAACAAACTCTTTCTCCACTCATCGGCATCTTTTAGTCTTTAAAATGACATTAAAAGATTTGTAAAGCCAAGAAATTCCTTGATCTCCTAAACATTTCCACACTTCTATTGGAATATTATCCGGTCCTACTACTTTTCCACATTTCATTTTCTTTAAAGCTTCACTAACTTCAGATTTACTAATACGACGATAAAAAGAAGAATTTCAATGCTTATTACAGCTTACAACTATCTTTGTACAGTAAATAAGCTAAAATAAAGAAGAAAATTAAAGCTTCAACACAATTATCATTGTAATATCATCAAAAATGATTTTTTTTTTCTTTCATGCTTGTGACCTCTACCACTATAGGATGTCAATTATATTCTTTCTAACGTCACTTTTTTACCAACAGAAACCTTGATGGCAGAGTGAAAGAAAATCCTTGTTTTCTTTTTAGTGTAATTCCATCACTAAAGCATGTTAACCCAATTTATTTCACATGGTTTATGCCCATATTCATTTTTGTAGATCTCTTATCTTCTAACCCCCTTATTGACCATATCATCATATTTGTTATCAACACATGAAATAAATCATATTGCATGAAATACCAAACCTTATGTTGTATATTGGACTTATGCTAATATTATCTCATGTATTCAATCAATTTCACAAATGTGTTTGAGATTTTCCATCCTTATTAGTAAATTGACATCCCATCTTTCAGTATTACCTTCTAAAGATATTTTTTTCTTGTTAATTTCTTAAAGATTTGCTCCAATTTCATATACATATGTTAATTGTTATCCTTGAATTTGTCTGAAATATTGGCACTTAACCACCACATTTAGTATTAAAACCACCAAACATTTTTGAAGGCCTCTATTTTCTTATATATGTTGTTAGAAATGATAAGTTGCTGGCCAACAATGTTAGTCTTGATATATTCAAGCTTAACATCTATTACCCAAAAACTTAAGCAAGTGATGGGCAACGACTAATGTAACATAAATTGACATTTTTTCAAACATCTCTTAAGGTATTAAATTGTACTTATCAAGTGCAATAACAAAATATTCATACATAGACCTTGAAGCATCAAGAACCATACAGGAGTCACAAAAACTTACTAAACAATATAGAAAAAAGGCACAAAGAATATGAGACACGGATGCATTTATCAATGCAGCACAACCAACTCTTACAATCCAATATTAATTCCTAGGGTATGTCTAGGGGCTAAGTTCGATCACATTCAAACATGGTAGAACATTTTACAAGATTAAGCTGATGGTTGAAAGTCAACACTAATATATTATATAGAAATAAAACCAAGCACTCTCATGTTACTCTTTCTGACATCAAAAGCTCCTATAAGAAATTTATAACTCATGTTTCTCAAGGCACTCCCCAATCATAATCGAACCCTATATAAGCAATTTGGAGTGACTAATACTATTTTCAAACACAACATGGTCTGCAAGATATAGCATGTCATTATTCAGCAACCATATGTCAATTTCAAGAATGAACAAATCATCACATCAACTTATACATTTCATAGCACAACTGGTAGTTTTTTCTAAGGATATCATGTTATATTCTACTATTTGTGCTTACTTTTTAAAAGAAAAGCACTTTTAATAGCTCTATTTTATCCATTATTAAATATATTATCCTTCAATAAAATCAAATCATGCTAGATTATTCTACCAAAACTATGTCATGTTAGATGAACTATTGGCTTGAAATGAAGTATATATGATATTGAACAGCTCACCCTTCTTAGCATGAAAGTTCCTGCAACTTCTAAAGCAATCAATATTATTTAAACCTTTTTTCAGTGTTTATATGAGTATCAGTCAACTTTGGGGTATGCTTAAGTAGTCCTTAGACACACCAATGCATGGGTCTTGAGGCTAGTGTTTATGCTTATTTTGCACTATGAAGCGAGTTCTAGAACCCAGAGTAAATCCTTGGGCTTCCCACTTCTTCTTCCACTCCAGGTCACAGCTTCATACCTTAGGCAATCTCCTTGGAGATTTGGGGTTTAATATTTTAGTTTCTGAAACAAGGTAATCTATAGGTTCTATGACCTCACTATCAAATCAATTCTTCTCATAGTCATTAGCCTGAGTTGCATGGGTCCCTTATAAAAGGAAAACATCCTTGAATTGAATGTAGACCTCTTTTTTGTTGGTTGCTGGTAGTTAGTACATGACTTCAAGCTAAGTAAGGTTCAACTGCAAAATTTACTGGCATATAAACCACCTACCAGCACCCAACAATGATGCATGCTTGGACCTGCTTTTTCTAGTTTCCCTGCATGCATGTAACATTTCTTCATTTTATGAATCTTAAATTGTTACTAGAATATAATTATCAACAGAATTCCAATTAGGTATCTCAACTACCAACACATAAAGTTTGCTGGCTTGTTTTGACGTGCCTTCAAAACAGCCAGGAAGAGGATGAAAGGACTTCATATATGTATCTCGCTACTGATTCTGCTGAACAATCTTCTTTTGGGGGAGATGTTCAAAGTTATTAAGAAGAGCATTTTTTTTAATGTTTGATTAAACAGTGTCAAACAAACCAAATTTCCACAGAAGTCAAAAAAGAAATGCTTAACCTTTCGTTATCAATACGAAACAGAGGACGTAAAATACAGAAAAGAAAAACAAAGGATATCCAATTCTATTTTCTTGAAACCTTCGGAAATAAGTAATATTTAACAAAAGCTCAACCATTCCCGCTCACTTTCTCCCACACAAACATCAACATTCAGCACATTCGGAAACACCATGCTAGTGAAAACAAATGACGATCGAGCAGAGAAGAAAAAACAAATAAAAGAACCAAAATGTAGAACGAATCAAGACGACGAAAAAAAAAGAAATCCAAATTAGAAACCCTACGAGAAGGCGGGTAGTTCCCGGCTGTCTCAAACCAGAGCTCTGCCTGCTGGGCTTCCGGCGGCAACTCCTCCCTCCCCAATTCAAAATACCGTGGGGCATCAAACTCATAGTCAACATCGATGTCGGCACAATAAAAATCCTTTTCACCCTCCAACACCACTTCCATTTCCCCTTCCATCATGCTTCCGAACAGGCAGAGAGACAAAAAATATCAAAGCTCCTAAAACCCTTCAGAGTCCTCTTCCCACACTGATACTAGGAAGATAACGTCGCGCAACATTGAAAGTACGCCGCCGGCGAGAAATCCAAAAAAAATAGAGGAATCGCCGATGAGGAACCGAAGAAGGGGGACAAATGGACAAGAAATTTGAACGAGGCGGAACGAAAGGTATGTAAAGACAAATATACCCACCGTATGTTCCACTCCGCTTTCCGATGTAGCTCTTTATTTGAATAAAAAATTATGGGTATTATTGGCATAATGCGACCCTCGCGCTCGAGTTCCTAGACTTATTACTGTCTGAAACAGTCCTCGGCTTAACAGAACCCCAGCGTCTTCCAGCATTCGGCCCAATTATTTAAGGAATTCTCACCCGGACATATATATATATATATATATATACTTAAAATTATATATTTTTAATTAAAAATCTAAGCTCTCAATTATTAAATTATTAGATTAAAATTACTTAAAATTTTAAAAAAAATCTAAAATGACACTTTTACTTACATAATCTATAATTTTTATATATTTATATATATAATATCTAAATTCTCATATTTATATAAATAACATTTAAATTTTTAGTATTATATCAAAAATAACATTATGTATATTTTAATATATAAAAAAAATATTATATTTATAAATATCAAATTTTATGCATCAGATATATAAATACATAAAAAATATATGCTATGTATATAAATTTTACAAAATTTTAAATTATAATATTATAATTAATTTTCATCAAGATATGGACTTCATTTTTTTTTTCTTTGAGAGCCATCATCCAGCTAATTTTGTCCTATTTATTCGAATATACAAATTAAGCAAAAATCAAGAGAGAGGAAAAAATATTGACTCGGCAGTGTTCTCTGAGAAAATATGCACGTGAGAGTTTTAAGGATTAAGTACATTATTCAGCCATTACAGATAGCCATTTTGAAGAGCTGCGATGAAATGAATGAGTCCACTCACGTATATCTTGCACTGAGTTTGCTTTGCGCCATGATGTTTAGTTTTGATATGGCTCTCAAAATACCACTAGTCAAAGCACAAATCTTGATGTCGAAAGCGATATGATTTTGAGTCAAATCTGTCGAGATCAGACTGAAATATCGTTGGAATCTTTGAGACGTCAATTAAATCTCAAAACTCTCAAATATGGAGTGTTTATAGTCAATCATCGCGTCTCGTGGGATCTAACGAGCCTAAGATCTTATAATTGACTTCATTTGAGCATCCAAATGCTCAAAATACATCAAATGATCGAAGGAATCATCCCGTCCGTCGAGGGAGTGGTAATACGAATCGTGAATTCTGAGCTCCTCATCCCATAAATAGGCTTCATTCCTCCACATGGGGAGGCAGAAAAGAGGCTGAAACAGTGAAGAGAGAAGACACCGCCGACGGTCATCAACCATCGATCCGCCCAGATCAATCGCCCAAGCAAGGAAGAAGAGGAAGAGTCCAAGCAAGGAAGAAGAGGAAGAGCCCAAGCAGAAGAGGAAGAGCAGAGCAAGGAAGAAGGAAGAGTCAAAGAAGAAGAGGAAGAGTCAAGCAGAAGAAAGAGTCAGCGAGGAAGAAGGAAAAAAAAGTGAGGAGGAAGAGAGAATGAAGCAGAAGATCCTCCAAGCAAGATCGCACCAAGCAAGATTACCTCCGCTCGTGCCATCAACCATTACGGCCGTAAATCCATTGTACCACTATTCATGGGAGTTACCAGATCTCCATCATCGATTAACATTCTGTCGATCATTGTTATTATTCTCTCTCATGCATTCAGAATCCGTTATCGGGAAGACTTTGTACTAACGGATACATAGTGGAAGCTTTCTTGTGGTGGTTTCCCCTCTTTTCGAGGTTTTCCGTTAAAACTGGTGTGTCTCATGTTCTCTCTTTAATTACGTATTGTCTTTGGACTAATCGACAAAGCTAAAGTAAACTTTCACTCTGTGGTTTTCTAAGACAACAAGTTTCATCGATATTTGATTTGTTCAAAAGGTTGCGATACATATCTTGATCGACAATGAAGCAAATGACGCCATTGATTCAAAGTTATCTTCATGGTTTATTTTTTTAAGGTTTTGGTGCGAGAAGAAGTCAAATAACTTATGATGAAAATTATGGCTAAAGTTTAACTATAAAACCAAAGAGATATGGGGGTGCTCTCTCATTATCTTCATTATGATAACCATTATATCATAATATTCTGATAAATTTTATTTTACTATAACAAAGCCATGTGATTGGCTTAAGTTATTATGCTTTGTGTCTAACAAATTATAATGATGATTGGCAAGCTTGATTGATGTTTGTATGTGAGTGAATGTTTTGTGTTTGAGGTGTGTTGCTTGTTTGAAATTGATGTTGTTTTAGTATTATGATGTATATTATATAGAGGTGTAAATGAGTCGAGTCAACTCACTTACTAGCTCGAACTTGATTTGTCAATGAGCTCATGAGTCGAGCTTATGTAGCTGTGAGCTCAAGTAAGAGCTTAAATTATAATTCGTTTGTTAATTAAGCTTAAACTTGAATTTGATGAGTCTATGATTGTTGGCATATGAGCAAACTCATTTTATTACTAATCTTATTTTGGTTTAAGTTAATCTTAGATCTAGTCACATTGATGCCTTCTCTAAAGAACTGCTGCCACAACTTTCTCACTACCAGTGTCATCAATGCCTTCTTCAACAAGCTATTAACGTGACTCTCTCTTTTTCTATAGTTATTTGTCTCATCAATATCTTATCAAGCATGCTTTCTATAGACTTTCTTTTCCTTTTCAAGTTGTTGTTGGTCTTGCCAATCCTTCTTTAACAAGCTCCTCCTCCACCAAGGTCTTATCATTTCTTTCCTTGTGATTCTCAAATGACCTTGAGCTCTCAAGTAGAGCGCACGGTTGGGAATAGACGGATGAGCATAGTGCAAGGGTGTAGGATCCGAAAATTTGCCACCAACCTCTCGACAAATATTGAATTGAAGAGAGTATGACTTGAAAGTACTGGTGTAATTTTCAGAAGGTAGATGTAATAGTAGATAAGACACTACCCAAAGATTTCGCCCTTGTTTTGCGATGACTTTAAATCTGGTTCCAGGTTTCCTATAGGCGCAAGCCCCTATAGTTAATTACCCCTCTCAATAAGTGAGAGAGAACTTTCGATTAAGGCTAGTTGTTAGATCGCTAAATGCGTGACATATAGTAGCAGTATATGCAGTATATGGAGTTTTGGAATTTAGATTATGAAATTTATCATTTCAGCTTAAATCGGATGGTTGGGAGAATGATGACGTGCCCAATCTAAATCTCGATTCATTATCCGGCGATGGTCTATACAGTGAGGAGGTAGTGACTTGTAAGGATCCTCAGACACATGGGTTACGTCGTCCAAGAAATCCTTGTATACTTGGGGTGGTGTTTATCTAATGAGACAATCTTAAGTCTACCTTAGCTAACAGAGAGTTGTTTGTCCAATCAAGTATATACTATGATTCACAACTCAAAGGGTATAGTCATTGGGGAGCATACGGGCTACGGTCGTGATCATAATATAATGGAGTCTGATTAGCCAAACCACGGATCGAGAACTCAGTTATAACGCATCATCGTGGAGCTCTTGGTGGCCATGATCGGGGAACAGGTCACGCGTCCTTGGCGTGAGATTGATTGAGTGTGAACATAACATAACATTTGATTTGACATTAGCTTCTTTGTGAGCTAGAGTTTTCTTAATTTATCATCCCCGACAAACAGTTGCGGAAGGTGGATGGATTGAGTTTGATTTAAGTTTTTAACGATAGAATTTTATTTAAGCAGCTTCAGACTGATATTTGATTTAAGTTAATTTTATTAGAGAAATTGATTAATTTGAATATGCTTAAGAGCTTTAGATCTGTCTCCGTTTAGAACATTAAAAGGATTATATATACTATCACCTAACAGAATCAATTTTTCGGATATTTCACTGATTTAAAACTCTTATTATAGGTTTTTTTAGATTTTGTTAACCTAGACCCAGTCCTAAGACTAAATCGGGAAACAACTCGCACAGCATCCTCAGACACTTGAATTTAAGCACTCAGTATAGTGTCGGGGCTCATGCGGGTGTATAGTAAATTAATCTTAGATCTAGTCACATTGATGCCTTCTCTAAAGAACTGCTGCCACAACTTTCTCACTACCAGTGTCATCAATGCCTTCTTCAACAAGCTATTAACGTGACTCTCCCTTCTTCTATAGTTATTTGTCTCATCAATATCTTATCAAACATGCTTTCTATAAACTTTCTTTTCCTTTTCAAGTTGTTGTTGGTCTTGCCAATACTTCTTTAACAAGCTCCTCCTCCACCAAGGTCTTATCTTTCTTTCCTTGTGATTCTCAAATGACCTTGAGCTCTCAAGTAGAGCGCAAGGTTGGGAATAGACGGATAAGCATAGTGCAAGGGTGTGGGATCCGAAAATTCGCCACCAACCTCTCGAAAAATATTGAATTGAAGAGAGTATGGCTTGAAAGTATTTGTGTAATTTTCAGAAGGTAGATGAAATAGTAGATAAGACACTACCCAGAGATTTCGCCATCATTTTGCGATGACTTTAGATCTAGTTCCAGGTTTCCTATAGCCTATAGTTAATCTCAATAAATGAGAGAGAAAATTTTGATTAAAATGGTCGTTAGATCATTATCGTGACATATAGTAGTAGTATATGGAGTTTTGGAATTTAGATTATGAAATTTATCATTTCAGCTTAAATCGGATGGTTGGGGGAATGATGACGTGCCCAATCTAGATCTCATGGTTCTGTCATCCCAAGTAGTCGGTCCCCTTCTAGTGTCGATTGGAGTGGTCGACGTGAAGGATCCTCAGACACATGGGTTACATCGTCCAATAAATCATTGTATACTTGGGGTAGTGTTTGTCTAATGAGACAATCTTAAGTTTACCTTAACTAACATTGGGTTGTTTGCCCAATCAAGTATACCCTATGATTCACAACTCAAAAGGTAGAGCCATTGGGGAGCATAAGGGCTACGGTCGTGATCATAATATAATAGAGTCTGATTAGCCAAACCACCAGATTAGATGACTCTGGTTGTAACTGCATCATCTGTGGAGCCTACTGGCCAAGCCGCGCAGTCAGGGAACACGGGTCACGTCCTTACTGGCGTGAGATTGATTGAGTGTGAACATAACATAATATTTGATTTGACATTAGCTCCTTTGTGAGCTAGAGTTTTCTTAATTTATCATCCCCGACAAACAGTTACGAAAGGTGGATGGATTGAGTTTGATTTAAGTTTTTAACGATAGAATTTTATTTAAGCAGCTTCAGACTGATATTTGATTTAAGTTAATTTTATTAGAGAAATTGATTAATTTGAATATGCTTAAGAGCTTTAGATCCTGTCAACTCCGTTTAGCTGCTAACAAAAGATTATATATACTATCACCTAACAGAATCAATTTTTCGGATATTTCACTGATTTAAAACTCTTATTATAAGTTTTTTTAGATTTTGTTAACCTAGACCCAGTCCTAAGACTAAATCGGGAAACAACTCGCGCAGCATCCTCAGACACTTGAATTTAAGCACTCAGCATAGTGTCGGGGCTCATGCGGGTGTATAGTAATTTTAGGTAATTTTATATTTGAATTATGAGATTGATTTTATATTTTTATTTTTTTTATTCCAATTTAGCCTGCGCAGCCTTTTCAAGAATTAAAATTTTCACTTGAAATCTCTATGTCCGAGTACATGCAGGAATTTATAGCTTAGATAATTTCATCTAATTAATAAAATTATTAATTTTAAAAATCACAATTATAATGAAATTCCTTGATTTTTTGTTGAAGGAAGCCTTATGATTTTTATAGATTTTGATTTAATATCGCCTTCTGTCTACTTGTACAAAGAGTTATAGATTCGGTGGCGAAGAAGACATTTTGATTTATATTGTAGTTTAAAATATTATTTGCACTTAGTTTAGTTGTTGAGTTTTTGTGATTCTCCCAACTTGATTAAGTTCAATATACATCACTTTTGATAAGTTATGTCGATTTCAGTGTTTCTTGGTTTGGCCTACTTATGCTTATTAGCTAGCATAATAATTACCTCCATATTCATATGAGAGTTATTAAACTCAATTTGGGTTCATCCATAGATCTTAAGTTTATTGCAAGTTTATTGTAAGTTTAGTATTAGTTCCCCCAAATTCCAATTAAAGCTTGTTTAATTTTGAGGAATTTACAAAAAAATAGAACTCACTCATTACTTCAATTTAAGCCATAGGGAATTATAATTATAGCTTATGAGTTTAATATTAGGCTCCCCAAATTTCACTTGCATTTTAAATGAGTGTCATATTCTTTTCAAAATTTTCTTTAAGTGTTCTCCCCATATTTCTCTTTGATTTAATATTTATCTTCATATTTATCATATATTCTTTGTTTGACATAAATTTAGGTAATTCCCATTTGAATTTGTTTAAGTCCTAAATTTTAGTCTAAATTTTAGCCTGCATCTCGTGTGTGTGTAAGGGGCATCGGGGTGTTTCGGGCTTACTCTGAGTGTAGTGGTGTCTTGCGACATCCAACCAGGTTTTTATCTCATCGCACCCTCTTGAGCACGACTAAGCCTTTAAACCTGAAAGAAGACATATAATACAATATATATTCATTCCTTTTTTTTTTTCTAAGTCTAAAAATTAGACAAAATTTCGACAGTATTTCATCTAGGGGAGCGATCTAACGCGCTTTACCTGCATTGAGATAGAAGGTGTCTTGACACCACGGTTTTCATCTCACACCCTCTTGAGCACAACGAGGTCTTCAAACCTGCAAAAAAATACAAGCATATATATATATATATATATCCACATTCACGTGATCACATGTTTTAACGATTTTCTTCGCAATGATGCTCTAACAAGGTTTGGTATGCTGAAAACCAAGAGAAGAATTCGCCTCTTCCCCAATTGGCGGTGAAGCAAAGGTTGGAAGGCTAAAGCAAGGAATGCGACGCCGGAGACCGAAGAATTCTCTCGACGATGTTCTTCCGGTTTGGTTGAAAGGCTGAAAAGAAAATTCCTATGACGATTCTTCTCGGTTTGTGGCGAAGAAGGCTAGAGCGAGGAATGCGACGCAGGAAACTGAAAGAAGAATTCGTCTCTTAACAATGTTCTTTCCTAGTTTGCGACGAAGCGAAGGTTGGAAGACTAAAGCGAGGAATGCGACGCCGAAAATCGAAAGAAGCCTCTTGATGTTTTTCTTTCGGTTTAAAAATGGATGGGTTACTGCAGAGGTCGTAGCTGAGCTGAAAGGCGCGTTTTGGGGCGCGGGGTCGCTGGAAGTATGCATGTGGTTTTGCCTACCGGGGCAATGGACGCGAGGTTGACGGTGCAGAGTGGTGGAATGGAGGCGGTCATACGGTTTTGTGGGTGCAATATGGAACAGAATGGTCGGCTTAATGGCCGAACGCTATGGAGCTGGAGGGTCGCGAGATGGAGGAACGGCTGTTGACCTCCATATGTGTGTCATAAGTCAAAATCAAGCCTACAATTGAATTCGACGGACTTCGGAAGTGATAGTGCGCAAATTAAGGCTCAAAATGCACTAAACATCCTTGAAAATGGTTGAAACAACCTCTGATCGACAAACAAACTTCGTCGTTGCATTCACAACGTCAAAATCGATCAAAATATAAATATTTTAAAATCTAACGATTAATCGACAGCCGAAGCTATCAATGTATAATATATCTAGTCGGAAGTTCGCCATGATGTCTCGATCAGAAATGCACTACATTATGCTCGAATGATGAAATTATCCTAAATCGATATATATATTGACTATGTGCATTTATCGACGCAAAATTCACATTAAAATATTTAATAAATTCAAAATTTATTAAAAAAAACTCAAATTACCCTTATTTCCCCATATTTTAGTTTTCTTGAAAAAAAATTTTAAAAAAAACTAAAAAGAACCACTCTCCTCATTTTTCTCAACTACTCCCTCTCAAAATCTAACGATCAATCGAAGTCAGCCGAAATCAATAATACGCCAACATGCATATCTGAGTAGAATAACGAGTCGATCGTGAAACGGATCACATCATCGAATAATGAAATTACCCTAAATCGATATATATATATATTGACTATGTACATTTATCGACGTAAAATCCACATTAAAATATTTAATAAATTCAAAATTTATTAAAAAAAATAATCAAATTATCTCATTTCCCTCCTATTTTCAGTTTTCTAAAAAAGAAATTAAAACTTAAAAGAATCACTCCCCTCATTTTTCTCAACACTCCCTCTCATTCTCTCCCACTCTTTCACGCTCCCTCATTTTTCCCCAATTGATTCTCTCCCCGACAGCGCTCTCCAATCGAAAAAATAAAAAAAAGAAAGGTAAAATTCTCCTCTGTCTCGCACTATTCCGCGCAAAATTGTGCCGCCTGCCCGCCTTTGTCGTTGATCCAGCCGCCGACGCGTCTCCCGCGACCGCGCTCCGATGTCCCGCTGCGTCGCACCCGTTCCACTCGCAGCCCGCCGGCCGAAACCACACCCCGCTCCGCGTCGCAGCCCTGCCCCGTCTCCCGCGGCCGCAGCTCGTGACCCGCCGGTGCACCGCGCGTCCCCTCGCCACAGCCCGCGACCAGACGAACTACACGGCCCACCACTGCCAGCCCGCCAAACCGGCCCAAGCCCGCCGTTCCGCGATCCAAACCCGCGCGCCGTACCGAATCGCATGACCCGGCCCACAACCGTAGAACCGCGCAACCCGCCGCTGACCCAAGCCCGCCGACCCGTGCACGCCGCTCCGGCCCGCTCCCACATCCACGACCCGTTTCCGCGGTTCCGCAGAACTGTGCAGCCCGCTTAGGTCACGCCTGACCCGCGTGACCAGGCAACCAGCCCACTGCCGCACCTAGCTCTGGCCCGTTTCGGGTCTAACCCGCGTGACCAGCCCGCTGCCGCAAGTCTGACCCTCGTAACGGCCCGCCAGCCTCCTTTACCTCTGCACCCACCGGCCCGCCTTGGCCCGAAACTGCTGCTGCAGCCCACTGACCCGCTGCCTGCATACAGCCCACTAGCCCGCCAGCCCTTCAAACCCCTGGCCCAGCCCACTACAACTAACCCTACAACATTGTTTTGGCCCATTCTAGGCAATCCAGCCAATAAATATGGCCCGTTCTGTGAAATCCAAACTCGTTGCACCCATTTTGTTCACATTATCGGGAAGACATCATCAATTTCTTCGATGCATCGCTCTCACTTTAATGTCCACCACAACGGAAGAAAATCATTAGTAGAATTCTTCCTTCGATTTCGGCCGTCTCACTTTAACCATCTCATTTCGCCGAATCGAAAAATATCGATAATAAATTCTTCCTTCGATTTTCGCGTCGCTTCCCTCGCGCTTCCGCTCACATCGAATCGGGAAAGAACATCGTCAGTAGGCGAATTATTCCTTTGTTTTTCAGTGTAGCACCCTTACCTTGCATTCTCAATCACATACCCAACCCCGTTCCTTTGCATTTACGGTCGCAAAAATATGTTAGAACATGGGAATTTGTGAATGTGAATATATCCATATCTTGTGTTTCGGTTTGGAGACCTTGTTGCTCATACGGGATGAAAAAAAAAGGCTTTGATCAGAAGACACCGTCATACAAGAGGGCTGAGTAAGATATATATCGCCACCTGACGAAATATTGCCAAAATTTTGTCTAATTCCTACTTAAAAAAAGAGAGGATAATTATATATTGCAGTATATTTTGGTTTGAAGACCTCGATTGTCGGAGATGAAAAAATAGGTTTGTCATGAAGATACCACCGCCACCTTCGATGGCACTAAGTAAATAAAAAACTCTCGATGCCTCTACACATGACGGAGATCGCCAAAATTTTGTCAAATCTTTGACTTAAATGAGAGGGTAAATGAAACTTAGAAAGAGGAAAATCTAAATTTTAAACAAAAAAATGTCAAATAAGAAAAAAGGGGAGCCTTTAAAGCAAAATTTTGAAAAGAATGGAACATTCATTTAAAATGTAAGTAAGATTTGGGGGAATCTAATATTAAACTCACAAACTTTGAGGAAGACTAATATTAAATACACAAACTCTAATTGCAATCTTCTATGGATTAAATTGAAGCGATAAAATGAGTTCTCTTTTCTTGCAAATTCCTCAAAATTAAGCAAGTTTTAATTGGAAATATGGGGGGTTCTAATGTCAAACTCACAACAAGCTTGAAATAAACTCAAAATCTAAGGATGAATTCAAATTAGATTTAATAACTTTTATATGAAAATGGAGGTGCTTACTATGCTAGCTAATGAGCATAAGTGGGGCTAAAGCACTAAACACCGAAATCGACATAATTTATCAAAGTGATGTAAACTGAACATAATCAAATTAGAAGAATTGTGAAAGCTTAAACAAGTAAACTAAGTGCAAGAAATGTGTTAAAATGCAATCTAAATGAAACGTCTTACTCGTCACCTTATCTGTAACTATTTGTACATGCAGACAGAAGACGATACTAAATCAAAATCTACAGAAATCATAGGACTTCCTTTAATCAAAAATAAAGAAATTTCATCCTAATTATGATTTTCAAAATCAATGACTTCATTAATTAGATGAAATGAGCTAAGCTATCAACCCCTACATGTGCTTGGACGTGGAGAATTCAGGTACAAATTTTAATGTCTAAAAAGTATGCACAGGCTAAATTAGAATTAAATAAATAAAAAATCAATCTCATAATTCAAACATAAAAATACCTAAAATTATTATACACCCGCATGTGCCTCGACACTATGTTGAATGCCTAAATTCAAGTGTTTGAGGATGTTGCACTGTTGTTTCTAATGGACGAATTAACAAATCCTAAAACCTATAATAAAAGTTTCAAATCGAAATATGTGAGAACATTCGTTACGTGAGAGATATAATCCTCGTTAGCAAATTTGACAAGATCTAAAGCTCTTAAACATATGCCAACTAATCAATTTTTCAAATCAAATTAAGTATCAATCTAAAAACTGCTTAAAAGGAATTCTCTCATTAAAAAAACTTAAATCATACTCAATCTATCCACCTTCCACAACTGTTTATCGGGGGTGACAAATTAAGAAAACTCTAGCTCACAAAGGAGCCAATGTTAAATCAAATGTTCTGTTATATTCACTCTCAATCAATCTCTACCAATAGGACGCGGGCGTGTCCTCATTGCGTGGCAATATCTCCAGATGAAGTAATACGAGTCCTCGACGGTGGTTTGGCCTAACTCCATTATATCACGATCAGGCATGCTCTCCAATGGCTCTGCCCTTTGAGTTGTGAATCATAGGGTATACTTGATAGAGCAAACAACCCTCTGTCAGCTAAGGTAGACTTAAAATTATCTACTTAGACAAACACCACCCCAGGTCTACAAGAATTTATTGACGAACACACACGTGTCTTGATGAGGATCCTTCTATCGTTGGGTCGACCACTAAGTAGACTGGAACCGGCCCGGATGATAAACCATGGGATCTAGATCGCCATCATTCCCCAACCATCCAGGTTTAATGACTTGATGAATTTCATATCTAAATTCTAAAACTCCATATGCTACTATACGCTATGCATTTTGTGATCCAAATGACTAAATTAATGAAAGTTCTCTCACTTATGGGAGGTAATTATAGGCTGCCTATAGGAAACTTGGAACTAGATCTAAAATTCTCATCAAATGAGGACGAAATCAATGGGTAGTGTTCCATCTGCCTTCTGAAAATGACACCAACACTTTAAAACACTATTTTCATTGAAGACTATGGCGAATTTTGAGCCCACAACAATAAATGGTCACGGGTCGAATCAAGGCGGAAGGGTTTCAGCGGGGAGGTGCGGCCTGAGGACATGAGCGGGCAGGCCGTGGATGTACGAATAAGGGTCAAGTGAGATTTTAGGATGCGCAGGAGGCTGGTCAGGTTCTACTGGTTAACCTGATGGATAACCGCCGGATGGGATGGAATGCCTGATGCAATAACAGACGCACTGAGCAGAAATTGAGAGGGGAGAATGACGAAATTACATGAGCATTTGAATCAAGGAAGAGAGGAGGAGAAAAATGAAACGCTTTTTTCTAAACCAGAAAATGAGAATAAGATAAATTGAAAATAAAAATTTGGGAGGATAATTTGGAGATTTTTAAATTAACCAATGACTTAATATATTTTAATTATTTGATAAGTCGGCGCTAAATATGAGTCCATTTCACTCAAAATGCGATCGCCGCTCCTCGATTTTCTTTTCATTCAATTGACTATAAATAGTCTTACTTGATAGATTTTGATGTAAAAGAATGGACTAATTTTAATTTATGAACGGAGTTTTGGATCCTCGTTGCACCTTACCTCGATATGTTGCATATGGTTTACTGGCGCTTGATTTGATCATCAAATTATGCATTATTTATATTATAACCAGTTCTGATTTTGAACACAATGGCGAAGTTTGCTCATCAATCGGAGGTCATCTTAGTTGATTTTGGTGACGTATAGTGTATTTTAGCCTCAATTTATGCGTTACCACTTCTGATTATTCGACATTTGCACACACTCGTCCGAATTGAGGACGGTCAATTTCATTTGATAGATTTTGATGTTTCGAAGCTAGCAGCGTAATCAATAACGCGAACGGGGGTCTTTTACCTTGTGTCGGTGTCTCCTAACTTTGAAATACGTGCATACATGTTGATGACTCGAGCACTTGATCAGTTGATCATTAAGTTGTGCAATATTTATATCATGACCAATTTCAACGTTCTGAACACAACGACAAAGTTTGTTCGTCAATCGGAGGTCATTTTGACCAATTTCAGAGACGTCCAAGGCATTTCAGCCTCGATTTGCGCTCTGCCCCTGCTGATTATTTGACATTGGCACAGACTCTTTCAAATTAAGCGTGAATAGTCTCATTTAATAGTTTTCGATGTTTTGAAGCTAACGACGTGATCCATTTCATGAATGGAGGTCGTTTGGTCATCAAATTGACTCGATATGTCGACACTTGATATTTCGGCTTAATCAATTACACGTTAGATTTTGCAATATTTATATTATGATTAATTTCGATGTTCTGAATGCAACGACGAAGTATGTTTGCCGATCGGAGGTCATTTCAACCATTTTCAGTGACATACAGTGCATTTTGAGCCTCCATTTGCGCTCTGTCACCTCAGAAGTCCGTCGAATTCGATTTGTAGGCTTGACTTTGACTTATGGCACACATATGGAAATCAACAAAGGGCAATGTATATGATAGACTCAAACTCAAGTTCAAGTTACTTTTTTTGACCAATGTGTCAAGCTTGAGTTAGTTGTGACTTGAACTCAACTCATTTACACCTCTATTCTTATATATTCTTACTAGAATCATACAATTTTCTAGTTAATCAACCATCATTTTCAACATAATTTATGGATCTTAGATAAAAAAATAATCTATTCAACATTCAATTTACTCTAAAAATTAAATTACAAAACTATCAAATTTGAAATGCCAAGGTAACATTGCCAAATTGCATGACTTAATGAGATAAATTTGTCAACCTCAAAAATATACAATTCAAGCCTAGATTGTTTGTGAATCTATTAATTCATGACAAAAAAAAGTTCACAATTTAACCTTGAAATTTATTAATTTGGTATTCATACAAAGTTTTGAATGGTTATATTGAATTTATATTGGGTATTTAACATTCTTACAAAAATTTTCTCTATCATGAGTTGTTTCACATGCATAAGGCTTTTTTCCACTTCCTTGGATGAATCATGTAATTGATATTTTTGACATACAATTTGGATTGACATAGATCTTCCACCAAACATTCATTCATTGAACTTTTTTTCATGGCAAGAACTTCAGTCAAAATTTTTCAATATATCGAGGAATAAAACAATAGTTTCATGAAACGCCGCACTTTCAAACATAAATCACATCTCCCCTTACATTGAGTTAGGGGTGTAAACGAGCCGAACATGAACGAGCTGAGGCTCTGTTCGTGTTAGTGTTCGGCTCATATGCGAGTTAAGCTCGTTATGAGAATGTTCATGTTCGGCTTGTTATTGCTCGTTTGAGCTCAAATGCATTTGTGTTCGGCTCGAATAAGGCTCGTTTATTTGTTTGCTCGAATCAGCTCAATTTCAGCTCGTGAAGAAGCTTGAAATAGGCTCAAATTTATCAAACTAAGTACTAAAATTAACTTTTTTTTTTATTTTGAATTACTATAACACAAATTTTTATATACAAATAAGAAAAAAACACAAAATAATATACAAATTTTATTAATATTAAATAATTCTTCAAATTTATAATATATATTACACATAAAATTTTTCTAATGAAAGACATACAAATACAATGATACAAAAGTATAAAACAATGTTTTATTAAACTAGAGAAAGGGATATAAAGTTCTTATGGGGGATAAGGTTCAGAAATCTAATGCTCTAGGAGCTATAACAAAATTAAAGAGTTTAATTCCCATATAAGTACAAAAAAAGTAGAAAATAAAAAAAGCTAAAGAAAGGCAAAAACAAAAAAAAAAAGATAGTAGCCGACGAAGAGAGCTTGAAAAAGATTAGCATTTAGCATAATTTAGGGTCTAACACCTTGAAAGGAGTATAGAAAATGATCTGCAAAAAATACTTGAGAAGATAGTTAATGAAGAGAAAAATATATATAACTAAGATCTACAAGAAAAGACATAGATGGCTCAGGCTCAAAGTAAAAAGAAATATTTATTCTAATTATCAACATAAGGGGCAACAAATTAATAAGCATCCAACTTTCAAGAATAGTTACAATCACAAAAGATGCTACTAGCCAAAGAAAATAATTTTATGATCAACATAGCCATCATAGCCAATTAGCCACCATAAGCAACAAAAATAGCAACATCACAGAGGTAAGGATGCTCCGAAAAAGGCACCACGGGTAGGGTTGTCAAAACAGTAAACAAAGCTCAAGGATTCTACAAAACCAACAACCAAAAGATCAGAAAAAAAGTGCATAGCACAATTGTAAGTAAGTAGGGTTACAAGTCGAGACCCTAGTAAAAGTGTACAACACAAGTTTACATGATATAAGTTATGAGGTACACCGAAGTCCAATGATAACGAAATAATTAATCCCATGATTCTCATAGAATGATAGAAACAACAAAAGCAAGTAACTAACCATTAAAGTTCAAAGTTCAAAGTAACTTAGGCTTTGCAGTCAAATAAACAACAGCCAAGTAGGCAAGTAGCCAACAATTTAAAAAAAAAAAATAACAGCAATACAAGTATACAACAACACCATTCACCAAAATGTAGAATAGCCCACTCAAAGCAAAGAGAATGCAAAAAAAGATACTTAATAGTTCTAATTAACCAATGCAAAAAAAAATATTTCTAATCAAAGCAAAGAGACTGCAAGAAAAAAGAACCATTTTAAGTCCACCAAGAAATGAGAACAGACTGAACAGCCAACCAAGTTACCAAAATATCAAACATGAAAAAATCAACAAAACCAGCCATCAATGATTGGATAGAAATGAAAACAAATATAATAATAAACCAAAATCCTTTAATGTCATATCATAGCAATAATACAACAGCACCATTCACCAAAATATAGAACAACCCACTATAAGCAAAGAAGATGCAAAAGAAGGCACCTAATAGTTCTAATTAACCAACAACAACAACAACAACAACAAGCCTTAATCCCACTAGGTGGGGTCGGCTACATGAATCCTTCATCTCTATTGTGTCTTATTATGTGTCAAATTCTCATTTAAATCAAGTATACTGAGATCATTTTTTATACATCTTAACCAAGTCTTTTTAAGTCTACCTCTACCTTTCTAACATAAGGCAAATCTAATGCATCTACTCTCCTAATTGGGTCATCGGATGGCTGACGCTTTATGTGGCCAAACCATCTAAGGTGACTCTCCCTAATCTTATCTACCACCGACTACTCCAACTTTTTCCGAATATACTCATTTTGCATTCTATCTCTAAGAGTAAAGCCACTCATCCACCTAAGCATCCTCATTTTTGTAACACTTAGCTTAGTGCTTCTCTTTTTATTGGCCAACATTCGCACCATAAGTCATTGCAGGTCTTACCACCATCTTATAAAATTTTCCCTTAAGTTTAAGTGGAACTTTTCTATTACATAATATGCCAGATGCATTCCTCCATTTCAACCATCCAACTTGAATTTTACTAATAACATCTCTATCTATTTCACCATCATTTTGAACAATAGAGCCTAAATATCTGAAATGCTCAATCTTATTAATGACCACTAGAACTTCTACAACTAAAATTACACTCCATATATTCAGTTTTAGATCTACTTAAATAAAAACTTTTAGACTCTACCTCCATAATTCAAGTTGGACTCCTAGTCTTATCAACAAGAAGAATGTCATAAAAGCATACACCAAGGTACATCTTCTTGTAAATGCCTAGTAAGAACATCCATAACTAAAGTAAAAAAAGATAAGGGCTTAAAGTCGATCCTTGATGTAATCCAACCAAATAGGAAAATATTTTGTTAATCCTCCTTATGTTTGGACACAAGTAACAGCTCTAGTATACATATCCTTAATGACTTGAATATAACCAATATTAACTCCTTTTTATTCTAGAACTCTCCAAAGAACATCTCTTGAAACTTTATCATAAGATTTCTCTAAATAAAAAAAATATCATATGTAAATCCTCCTTACTTTCTTTATGTTTCTCCTACAAACCCCTTAACAAATGTATAACAACCATAGTAGATCTACCTGGCATGAAACCAAATTGATTGTGAGAAACTTCTGTATCACATCGTAACCTATGCTCAATTACTCTCTTCCATAATTTTAATGTATGGCATATTAACTTAATTCCTCTATAATTTGCACACTCTTGTGCATCACCTTTATTCTTAAATATAGGAACAACAAACTCTTTCTACTCATCACATCTTTTTCTTTTAGTAAAATGACATTAAAAAGATTTGTAAGCCAAGAAATTCCTTGATCTCTTAAACATTTCCACACTTATATTGAAATATTATCCGGTCCTACTGCTTTTCTACATTTCATTTTTTTAAAGCTTCACTAACATCAGATTTACTAATATGACGATAAAAATGAAATTTTTTATTTTTTTAGAGTATTAAGGTTGCTAAAATCAATCATACTTTCAGATCCTTCATTGAAAAGTTTATCAAAATACCTCATCCACCTATTTTTAATATCCTTTTCTAAAAAAAGTATTTTATTATTTTCATCCTTAATACACTTGAACTATGTCTTTACTTCTCTATCTCTTTGGTTGGCTAACTTATACATCTTTCACCTTTTTTTTAATCTATTGTATAAATCATAAAAGCTAAATTTTTTGCATCATATATTGCTTTCTTAGAATCTCTACAGGCCACTTTATATCTTTCCCAATTCTCCAAGTTTTTACATCTAAACCAAGTTTTATAATAATACTTCTTATTTTTTATCTTTTCTTACACAATCTGACTCCACCACCAACTATTCTTATTAAAAAAAGCTTTTTCTTTTGATTCTCCAAGCACATCTTTAGCAACTTGCTTAATTTCACTTGCTATTTTTTTCATATAATGTTAGCTTTCTCATGAACATCCCAAATTTTAATCTCTTGTATCTTGCTCTTAAAAATATTTTTATTTGTATTCTTTAAGTGTCCCCATCTAATTCTAGGATAATAATTTAGTTTATTTTTTCTCTTACAACCTTTCATCTTAAAATTTAAAACTAATCGATGTTGGGTACTTAGATTTTCACTTGGAATGACCTTTACAATCTCTAAGCGATGTATTTTTCTTATCGAAAAATAATCAATCTGTTTTACTAGATCCATTTTATAAGTAATAATATGTTCATCTCTTTTCTTAAATAAAGTGTTAGCAACTATAAAATCATAAGCTAAAACAAAATCTCATAGTCTACCTTCTTCATTAGTCACTCCAAATCCATAACCACCATGAATACTTTTAAAATCTTCTACCACTCTACCAACTTGTCCATTTAAATCTCCTCCAATAAATACTTTTTTTAAGAGGTATATTTTGTATTAATCCCTCTAATTCATTCCAAAATTTTCTTTTGTGCTTACCTCCAAACCTACTTGAGGAGCCTAAATAGTTCTAATTAAACAATCTAGAAAAAATAGTACTAATCAAAGCAAAGAGGCTGTAAAAAAAGGAACAATTTTAGGTCCACCGAGAAGTGAGAACAGGCTGGACAGCCAACCAAGTTACCAAATTACCAAACCTGAAGGAATCAACAAAACCAACCATCAATGGCTGGATAAAAATGAAACCAAACACAATAATAAGCCAAAATTCTTCTGATGCCATAGTATAGCAATAATACAATAGTATCATTCACCAAAATATAGAATATCCCACTAGAAGTAAAGAGGATGCAAAAGAAGATTGTTAATAATTCTAATTAACCACTCTAGAAAAAATAATTTTAATCAAAGTAAAGAGGCTGCCAAAAAATAAACCATTTTAGGTCCACCGAGAAGGGAGAACAGGTTGAACAGTCAACTAAGTTACCAAACTACTAAACCTAAAAGAATTAATAAAACCAACCATCAATGTCTAGATAGAAGTGAAACCAAACACAATAATAAGCCAAAATCCTTCTGATGTCATATCATAGTAATAATACAACAGCATCATTCACTAAAATGTAGAACAACCCACTATAAACAAAGAGGATGTAAAAGAAGGCAGTTAATAGTTTTAATTAACTAATCTAGAAAAAATAGTTTTAATCAAAGCAAAGAGATTGCCAAAAAAAGAACCATTTTAGGTCTATCAAGAAGTGAGAACAGATTGAACAGTCAACCAAAGTACTAAACCTGAAACTCTGAAAGAATCAACAAAATCAACCATCAATGGCTGGATAAAAATGAAACGAAATACAATAATAAGCTAAAAATCCTCTGATGTCATATCATAGCAAATACTCAATCAGAACTAATAGCCAGCAGGCTATCTATTATAAGAAGTTGTAGATTTAAAATAACAAATAACAGTTGAATGAAAACATCAAAACAACAAAATAACATAGAATGATAGAACTGGGCAGTGGTCCAGTGGACATCAGTTGAATGAAACTATAAGATTTTTGAAACTAAAGAGGCTCATATTTAATTATAACACATATCACATATGTGATATGACAATGACATAACCTCATACACTCTATATGGTTGCACGTTTAATTTTAACATGCCATTCCAAATATAGAGAGACAAAGGTTGGAACATAAAAGTATTTGATGCTCATCAATCATCATCTTAGAATCACACATAAGGTTGACAAATTGCATGCATCCAAACCATAAAGGATCAATAAAAAAAATATGTGCTCAAATTTACATATTTTACCATCATAAAGGATTATATGCAGTAATGACAAACCAAAACAAAGGCAACAAGCAACGAATCAACATTTACCTATTTTAGCATTTTAAATCATCATAGTCTCACTCCTATAATTCTTCTGCCAAAAAAAAAAGTTAGAACAGAATAATATTACAAAGTAATTCATAAATTTAAATCAATCAAAAGTAAACAAATAATCTATCATTGGCATAAGTGTATAACCAAATCTGTAGAATAAAAATATATAAAGTATTTACAATTAAATGTATATGATATCCTCAAATAATTAGTAGCATAATAGCGCAAAAAAAGGCATTGTTAGCTTCTTGCTCATGAATCACCCAAGAGAACACCCAAAATTTTCTCCTCCAACATTTCTTGCTGTGAAAAAAAAAAATATTAAAATGCAAAATAGATATAATGGAATAATAATATTAAATTACATGATAATATATTGAAGTAATGAAGTACTTACCAATAATTTTTTAGCATTTATTTGGGATGATCTGATCTAATTAGATACACAAACTAATGTATTGATTGTCTTGCCAGATAAATAACTTTTATAATCATTTAGCACCCTTCCACCAATAATAAATGCTGATTCAAAAGTAATAGTCATTATTGGAATTAATAAAATATCACGAGCCATTCCAAACAAACATGAATATTTTAATGTGTTCGTCTTCCACCATTTCAAAATATCAAATTGCTTAGTATTGCAAATAAATAACCCTTCCTCAAGATACACTTGCAAGTCAGACTTAGCAGGCTGTATGGAGTCAGATGACATAATAAAATTTTTAAAATACAACATACAATCAAATTGAGATGTGCCAAGAGGATCTATAACAAACTTCGAAGAAGAAAGCCCCACATTGATATAATCATTCATTGCAGTAATAGAAGAACTCTTAGAAGCATATATTATATATATTTTCCAAAAAGCTTTCTCAACAGATATAATTTGATAATCAAGCTCATGTGGTCCATAGATATTAGAAAATATAAATGAAATGAATTTCAACTTTAAACGACGATCAATAACTACAACAATAAACATTAGTAGGTTACACTCTCCCTAATATTTATCAAAATTTATTTTCATAACTGTGGCCATTTTTCTAATATACTTATTTTTAGATCTAGATTCTTCTCAAAGAAGCTTCTTAACATGCATTACAGTTGGCAAAAAAAATATTTGATGTTGGATATGATGTGCTAAAAATTGTTTGAGTAACATTATTAAAAATTGATAAGAATTTTCTAATTTTTCATTCCTCAGCCAATCAGAATCTAGTGATATTCACTTGTAATTTGAATCTCTAGCTACATAATAAGTTAAGACAATACGATAAATAAAAGCAGATTTAAACATCATATAAGTTGAATTCAAAAGTGTTGGCACATTAATACAAAGAGACTGTGATGTAGGTACACCTAACTATTTTGCAATCTCAACAAATTTGTGCAGCCTTGCAATAAATTTTTTGAGATATTTAACTGACTCTCTTGTATTATAAATTATGTCATGTACTTCTTTCAAACTATTCTACACCATTATATTTAATATATGTGCACAACACCTGATATGAAAAAAATGATCACAGAAATATAAATTTTCTCTTGAATCAAAGTTATTTCTAAGGAAAGAAGCTATAGCATCATTGTTACTGGTATTATCAAGAGTAATTGTGGAGACTTTATCCCGAAGATTTCATTCTAACAAACAATCACATATCGCATTACAAATGAAAGTCCCAATATGAGGAAGGTTAAGTTCAATAAAATTAATAATTCTTTACTGGATCTTCCATGACAAATCAATAAAATGGATAATCAAACACATATACCAAATTGTCTGATTAGATGTCCAATAATCTGATGTTAATTAAACTCTCTGAACACTGCCAAGATAAGTCTTAAGTTTTTATTTCTCAACATCATAAATCCACATGCAATCATTTTTTATGGTGTTTCTAGACACACTTTCATAGTTAAGATTCAAATATTTCAATAAGATATTGAACCAAGTGTGCTCTACCATCATAAAAAGATATTTATGGACAATAATCATCATTGCAATAATTTTTCTAATTTATCTTTGATCATAATTTTTAGAATCATGAAATAGAAATGTCAAATTCACTAGCAATATCAATTGGAGAGAAATTCAGTCGCTTCTGTTTTTCATCTAATAAATCAATAACTTGTTTATCTTTTGATTTAATTTTATCATAATCTCTAATATGTCTGAGAAGTTATGAAGTTGTGCCTATTTTTGATTTTTGAAACTTAACTTCACAAGGCATACATTGCAAGCAAGGAATCTCAACACCCTTAGATATAATTTTAATCTTTACAAAGTACTCCCACACACTAGACTTTCTCTTTCTATATTTTTTAGCCTACACCTCTCATATAGTGCTAGTATTCTCAACAATTTGTTGAGATGCTTGATTATGTCTGTCTTCGAAATATTTCATATCAACTGGTGGTACCTCACCAGTTGATGCAGACTAAGAATGCTCAAATGATGACATATGTTGTATGTAAACTATGAATAATTCTAAACATTATGTGTTAAATAACAAATATGTTAAAAAAATGCATTTATAGATATAATAGAGTTTAGAACATATATAATACATAGCAACAAAGCTTTGCATAATCAAAATTGTAAAGATAAATATCATTTATAATAGAAAGAGAGTGAGCTTCATTATAATAGAAATAAGAAAAATATTATTAGAAAATTAGTTAATTGGCTAATGGCTATTTAAATCATCTATTTTTTTTTCAAAAATAAATTGTTAAAAAAAACAACAAATAATCATCAAATATCAAAGTAAAAACATATGATCCTTTTTCTTGCTAGAGACTCGAGAGGTTATAAAGCATGCTTCAAGCATTACTAGTTGCATAGCTTACAATTAGCTACAAAAAACTCCTATCTTTTCATTCAACTGCTGTCCACTGCCATTGGATCACTGTCCACTACACACTGCCCACTGCTCAGTTCTATTATTCTATGTTATTTTGTTGTTTTCATTCAACTACTGTTTTGCTTTTTTAAATCTATAACTTCTTATAATAGATATCATGTTGCCTGTTAGATGTGATTGAGTATTTGTTATGCTATGATATCAGAGGATTTTGGCTTATTATTGTGTTTCGTTTCATTTCTATACAACCATTGATGGTTGGTTTTGTTGATTCTTTCAGGCTTCGGGTTTGGTACTTTGGTAACTTGGTTGGCTGTTCATCCTGTTCTCACTTCTCGGTGGACATAAAATGGTTCATTTTTTACAACTTATTTGCTTTGATTAGAACTATTTTTTCTAGATTAGTTAATTATAATTATTAAGTGCATTTTTTGCATCTTCTTTGCTTCTAGTGAGCTGTTCTACATTTTGGTGAATGATACTGTTATATACTTATATTGTTGTTATTTTTTTCTGGAATTATTGGCTATTTGCCTACTTGGCTGTTGTTACTTTGACTGCAATGTCTAACTTACTTTGAACTTTAAAGAAACCAGATGAAATGAACAACATAAGTATGCAACACAATGAAACTAAATACTAACATTAAACATTAAACATTAAACAACATCACAGTCTCACAAATTCACAAGAATCACAACCAACAGAGGCTCTCATACAATAGAGGAGTCATGAACCTAAAAAATCACGTAAGCGCAATAATCATAGATTGGTAAAAGGCCACAGAGATCTGTGAGACTGTGATATACATGAGCAGGTTGAGCACTTCTAATAATCCCAGACTAATAGTTAATAGAGTTGAGAAGTAAAAGAAATCACAGAGAAGAGTCAGAGTGTCAGACGACTCAAAAAAATGAGAACGAGAGAGAGGGACAGAGCCACAAAGGATCAGATTCACGACTCCACAATCTCCACTTGCTCGAGATGCCACACATAAACGAGAAATCGAGGCGAGGACTGGGAGGAAGGGATTGCAGTGCATCAAAGCTTTCGGATGCTCAAGTCGATGGGCGAGGAGAAGTGGAGTGGAGAAGCTAAGAACAGAACTGACTCGCATTGAAAGGCCGAAAGACTTAAACAAGAATTAATCGCCGGAGAAGTCAAATAGCTAACATAAATACCCAAGTAACGCATAACACAATCGAAATCATACTGCGTTCGAATTATATTAACAACAATTCCCTGTTCATTTTCAGCTCGTTTCGAATTCGAACATAAAATTTTTGTTTGTGTTGTTGGAAGTTCTTAACTACAGCTAATTTTTCAGCGAACAGGCCGTGAATAACGGGATGTTTTGACAGCCCTACATCGAGTCAAACTTCAACTGAAACTTATTTTATAATAGCTCTTTCACATGATAAAGAATTCTTAAAAAAACATTTCACATGCAAAATCTATTAATTGTATAATGAAAAAGTTATGTAATAGCTCTTTTGAATCTTGTTTTTGACAATATCCTTCAAGATGTTTTTAAAAATCACATGTTCTGAATAGTCATACAAATTTTCTAGTCGCCTCATCTTTGAGAAGCGCTTCCCAAATAGAATTCTTTGCTCGTGATTATTAGCTTGAGTATATTGGCAAATGGCACATCAAATCATAGAAGGATTATAATGGTTGGAGAAGATAAATTCTCGAAGGTCACAAGCTAAAGCTATATACTTCATAATTTATCGCTTATCATTTATAATTATTAGAAAAAAATAATATGAAAAGTGATTGCATTCCAAGATGATGATTTGCTTGTCTTGAACTTACATATATTTATTAGTCTAAAAGTGGTGTTAAAGGGGGGCGGAGCCAAATTTTTTTTTCAGTGAAGACATAAAATGATTGAATTCAATAATCTTTTTAACATTTTAATTCGAGCTTGAGACTGACATAAGTGATTTTTTTTAAAAATTTTAATATAAAAAAAAAAAATGATGATAAAAATTTATAAAATTATTATATTATCTTAAATTTCACTCTCCAATCTTTTAGATATTGAAGCTATTATATAATAGCAACACAATTTAATTTATTATTATTTAATAAAAAAAATTCCTTATAGGATCATACAAGTGATTTTTTATAGCTATTAAATACTAATTATGACAATAAATCTAATTAAATAAAAAATTATGTAATCAATTAAATTTATAAATAATATTAATTTAATTAACTTAAATATTTTTATTAATATTAATAATTTCTATAATGGAACTCTCACCTTGATTGCATTTTGTTTGAAAAAAAAAAAAGCTTAGGATTGTGAGGATGGGAACTCGCTATTCTGACGTCTGAAATCCTCATTTTCTCCCTCTAATGCTAGCTCCATTTCTACCCAAAATCAAAGAAGTAGAAATCTCAAAGCTAAACTCGCCTTTACTCCCAACTCTCTTCATGCATGCTTCAGTTTATGTAAATCTTGTAAGGTTGTAAGTCCACCAACTAATAGAATTTACTAAATCATGGCTTCAAGGAAAAATAAAGGATTTGAGGAGAAACGGGACTTAGACTTTTGTAACATTTAGAGGTTGTTTGACTGCACATAAGATTTAACTCAAATAGTATTTAGTAAATCCAGTAAATCTAGATTTAATAAATTCTATTAAAGTTAAATCTAGAAAATAATTTGATATGATGATAGTTAAATCCAATTAAATCCCATGCAACTGTTTGATTATTTATATCATAATTTAAGTTAGTTATTTTATTTAATTTTTAAATAATGAATATTTTGAAGTTATTTTTATTGTATTTTTTATCATAAAATAAAATTAAAAAACTAATTAAATAATTAAGTTAAGAAGATGTAAGCCAATTAATTAATAATACAATAGTAATATAGATGACAATATTAATTAAAATTATAATAAATAATATCTAATAGATATTCAAATTATAATTTATAAAAGTATAATGAAAAAATAAGCAAATGATAATGATTAACATATTCTTTTTAAATATTATTTAAATAATCAATAAATATACAATTCACTCAGAATATGATTGAGAATATTTAATAAATAAATTTAATAATAATTTATATTTAGTTTATTTATATAATAATTGATATGACCTTAAAATTCCTCAGTGAGCGAATCTTGATAAGAGTCGAGAAATTAGGTGGTCGCTTAAAATATCATTGGAAACTTTGAGACATCGGTTAAATTTCTAAAAGCTCTCAAATATGGAGTGTTTATAGTCAAATCGGCGTCTCACGAGCGGTTCCAACAAGCTAAAGATCTTATTCGACTTCATTTGAGTATTCAAATATTTAAAATACATCAAATGATCAAAGGGATCATTGTTGTCGTCCGATGAAGTGGAGTGCGGGTTTTGCATGTATTTACAGAGATTCTCCCATCTATAAATAGCTCTCATTCTCATATGAAGGGGAGCCCAAGCAAGATGAGAGAGCAAAAGATTCTAAACATCGTCGCCACTGATTATCGACCACCGTCGCGCGGTCGTCGCCACGCCGATTCGCCGTTGCCGACCACTAAGGTCAACATCATCGTCAACATCATCGTCATCGTCGTCAACATCGTCATTCGCTATCATTTTATTTGTCCTCTCATATCTGATTAATCCCGTTATCGGAAGATCTTGTACTCGAAATAGATGTATAATGGAGCTTTTCTTAGATGATTTTCCCTCTTTTGAGGTTTTCACATAAAATTCGAATTTTATTGTTCACACTTTTATACCTAATGTCGGATTTAGCGAAGTTAAAAACTTTCTACTTTGGTTTTCTAGCAACAATAATAATTATTATTATAATTAAATTAATAAAAATATAATTATCATAATATAATATATCAACTAATTATAAATTTGTTAATCAATTATAAAGTAGTAAGTCTATATCAATTACATATAATTCTATTAAATTATAACTAATCTTATATATTAATTAATTTTAATCTAAATAATTTAAAATTAAATTGGAAATAATAAAAGAGAAATCATTGGACATTTATTTTGGCTTGTCTCGTCTTAGTCCCCCCTTTTTTCTAAAAGAAAAGGGAGACGTCGCAAATGTAATCCTCGTCTTCCCTCATACCCTCCTTCGTGCGCTTCTGCTTCCCTAAATCCCTGTTTGACAATGGATTGGATTTATTTCAAGTAGGATTTAGTAAATCCAGTATAACTGGATTTAGTAAATCCTGAGGTGTTAAATCACGAAAGTGTTTGTGATTTATTAAATCGCTAAATCCAAAAAGATGTTTGGTAAGTTATATGAGGATTTAAGTCATTTATAATTAATAATATTTTAAAATATAAAAATAAATAAATAAAAAATAAAATATTAAAATTAAAATTCATTATTTAAGAAGATATCATGTTCATTACAAAATATAAATAAACATTACATTATTTGGATATAATAAATTTTTTCGATAATACAAATTGAATTTCACTTGTTCAAACAAATCTCATCATACTAAACTATACTTTGCACTACAAATGATCAATGCATTAAGGTCTCATACATCAGTAAATTGGGTATTTTTAACAATACAAACAACGTAGTCCAAGAATGGTAGAATGAAATTAATCCCAGATCATAATAGGTGTTTTGGGAATCACAATTTTGAAATCCTAACAACACTTTTGGAATCCATAGTCATTAAATCAAAAAGAAGAGGTTTAAGCCAAGTACCACCCTACTCAAGCTCATTCATGTATTTTCCTTATTGAGTGGCTGGTCTGGAATGTCTCAATTTTTAAAATTGTTCAAGTTTATTATTTTGAGCTATCAAGATTTAATTAAGCTTAATTAAAGATATATGAGATAATGCTAATTTACAAATATAAAGTCATCATCCAAGATAAATGTACTTACATGCATCAACAAAACTGAGATAACTCATTATGTATTACTTTAAAGTTGATTTTTTTTAATTAAGATGTTAATTCGCTAAACATGAAGTTTAAACTGTTCCATCATGACTTATACCTCTAATAATACAAGGACGATATGGAGTAAAAAGGATCTTGTTCCATTTAATGTTGTTACCTTTTCACGCAACATCCATGCGTAAACACGCGATTGGATTGTTATAACTATGATAAGAAAAGTTTTAGAGTAATATCACGCATAATTATGCGGAAATTAACTGTTGTTCTAGTGGCATTACCCGAGTCCCATGAACCGCTTTCCAATTTCCTAATGAAATAGTTAAAATTTTCAAACAACACTCAACAAGACTAATCAAAGCCCATATATACTAAACACAATCTCCATCAATTAATTAACATAATGGCCTAATCTAATTTAATTCTCATCAATGAAAAATCAAATTGGCACACCTCAAAATTTGTTTATGTCTCAACAGTTGCGCTAGTTGATACAAATGCTACAAGCACATTACAATCAAGCTCACCAAGCAACAACTCAAGACTTTACATGAATTCTTACAATATCAAAGAAAAAAACCTCAAAAGCGAGAAGCTTAAGCATCTGATTTTATCATTTTCATGTCTTGCTACTCAGTCAATTAAAATTATAATATAAATTCTTATCAATTCACAAACAAGAACGTGATCCATGTTTCTAACCGGCAACCGTGACATAAAAAATCGATAATCTCAAAATAAAACATAAAATACATCTTTCTTTCTCAAAGACACAACCACATCAGCAACAAAACACACTAAGAGAATATGTAGAAAGATACTCGCAGATTCCTTGAGAACTCATTGAGCTTAACACCGATTCTGACATGCATCTCTATTCCATTCGAGAATAACCTAGTAAAACCTTAACGATACATAAATCGCTTAACACCCTTCGGTGCTTGTCTTCGATCCTAAAAAGCGAAACCATTGAAGCATGAAAGCGGAGAGTTCGGTCATACGATAGCTTAAATGGAAGAAAACTCATCAATCCAGAGATACGCGAAGCACTGCTATGGCGAAGAGAAGAACGTCTTTTCGAAGAAATATGATCAGGAGTTGAGAGCAGTCTCGATTCTCGCTGAGGTTCCCTCTTAAATCCCAAATCCGGTCGGATTTAATCCGGATTTATCGTCTTCTTGGATTTACTGGTTCTGGCATGTGGATTTACTAAATCCTCCGATGATGATGATGTTTGGTAGGATTTATGGGATTTAGCGAGCTAAATTTTTAGTAAATCCGTTGCCAAACACCCCTTAAATTTGCCTACCAACAGGATTTAGTAAATCCGGATTTAACTTGCGAAAGCGGCTTTAACGGGATTACAAAAGCAGCGAATTTTACTTGTCCAAAAACACCGTTTGGCTAGATTTAAGTTAAATTTGGCTTAAATCCTGCTCAAATCCTACTAAATAGCTCCTTAAAATTGCAGTTTTTACAATTTTCAAGATCTAGGCTAAACCCTGCTATCAAATAACCCTGTAATATACGAATAGCCTCAAAATAATGCAGATTAGAGCCAACTCAGTGGGGGCACAGCCCCCAATAAAGATGGAAGCGAGTTGAGTCGAGTTTTACTTAATCGAGCTAAGCTTATTTAAACTCTCTTAAATTAGAGCTTCGAGCTTTGCTCGATTTAAAGAAACTCAAAATTCAAAACCATACTCTATTAATTACAATTTTTTATTAATTTATAATTTATTTATAAATTATTAAATATTTTACAAGATTTATTTATAATTTTATACTATCTTTTTATAAATTTTATTAAATTTGAATATTAATAAATAAATAAAAACTATTTTTAAATAAATAATATTTTAATTGAAACTTATTGTGCGCTAGAAAATTAGTTGTGGTAGAGTGAAAGTTTACGCCTTAGCTTTGTTATGAAATCCATCATACACACAGGTATTTAAAGAGTGAATAAAAAAACTCTAGAATTTTTAAGTAAAAAAATCTCAAAAAGAGGGAAAAAATCACGGGGCCTAGCCTAGTAAAAATCTTTGACTATGTATCAATTTCAGAATACAAAATCTTCCCAATAACGAGATTACAGAATTGTATATGAGAAGGGCTCACAATGGGACTCATGTCGACAACAACAATATATATTCACATTTAGGTTGTAATTCAGTAGATGATTGGTGAAATGATAATCGGCGCGATGAAGATCGTCGTGAGTGGCCGGCAGTGTCATCGGAGGATCGATGGTGGCCACGATGATATTGGCGTGGGTCAGCGATGATGGCGGCGATGGTTGATGGCGATGATGACGACAGATGATGGACCAAAAGGAGATTGAATGGCATCAGCGGTGGCGGTGTGGTAATAACCGCGGGGGTAATTGGCAATCCGTGGTAACAATATATCGAAGATTTTCAAGCTTTGAGCTCTCTCTCTCTCTTGCAGCCTCCCCCATGAAGAATGATGGTATTTATAAATTGGAGAGTGGCGTTTGAGATACATGCAAAATCCGAACCACTCCACTTCATCAGACGGCTCAAAATGATTCCTTTGATCATTTGATGTATTTTAAGTATTTGGATGCTCAAATGAAGTCAAAATTGTGAGATATTGCGCTTGTTAGATCCGGCTCGTCGAGACGCTCGATTTAACTATAAATACTCTATATTTGAGAGTTATTTAGGGATTTAACTGATATCCCAAAGTTTTCAATAATATTTTAAGTGCTTGATCTCGACTAGTTTCAAATGAGATCCACTTGCTTTTAACATCAAGATTCGTGCTTCGACTAGTAGAATTTTCAGTGTCATATCAAAACTATTTTTTTATGCACTAATTTTTATTTTAGTTATAAATTAAATTCTTATAAATTTTATTTTTAAGATTAAATCATACTTCATCACCGTTTATATTATAAAAAATAACCTCCTGCATCAACAAAAAAAAAAAAAAAAAACAAAATAAAAACATATATAGTTTCGAATTATTATATAATACTTAATTTTAAAGCTATTAGAATGATAATATATATATATATATATATATATATATATATATATATATATATTAATTTCTCATTGTTATTTGTATAGTATTATTTCTTTTCATGTGGTTGGGTAGGTAAAATGGGATTTAAATAATTGGAATTAAGACATGTAATTGAGTAATTTGGCTTAAGTTAGAGTTAAATTTCTACTAGTTCCAGAAAGCCTGGAGAGATTAATCTTGTGCCAGTAAAGTGTTGAAAATACATTTATTAATTACTAATTTATTTTCAGATATATATATATATATATATATATATAGTTATAGTTTGTGGATAATGTTCTTGATATACTCTCAAAATACCACTAGTCAAAGCACAAATCTTGATGTCGAATGCGATATGATTTTGAGTCAAAATTAGATCAAGCACTTAAATATCATCTGGAATCTTTGGACATCAATTAAATCAAAACAATATGGAGTGTTTATAGTCAAATCGGCGTCTCGGACGGATCTAACGAGCCTAAGATCTCATAATTAACTTGCTCAAAATACATCAAATGATCAAGGAATCATCCTGAGTCGTCCGTCGAGAGTGGTATGGGCCATGAATTTCAAGAATGCCCTCCTCCCATCTATAAATAGGCATTCATTCCTCATGAGCAAGTGAAGTGAAGTGAAGCAAGTGAAGAAGAAAAAGAAGAAGAAGAAGAAGGAGCAAGTCTGAAGAACAAGAACCAGCAAGAAAGAAGAAGAAGAGTCAAGCAAGAAGAAGAAGGAAAAGCAGGAAGAAAGGAAGAGGAAGAGTCCGTCGAGGAAGAAGAGGAAAAAGTGAAGGGAGGAAGAGAAAGCTCTAAAGCTTGAAGATCCCCGAAGATCGCACCACAAATATGTTAATTAGCATTTCCACTAGCTAGACATCTGACATCTATTATAAACGATCGTTGTTACAGTGTCCTCTCTCAGTAATCAGAATCCGTTATCGGAAGATTTTGTACTGAAAGGATACATAGTGGAATCTTTTCTTGGGCTAGCCCCGTGGTTTTCCCTCTTTTGAGGTTTTCCACGTTAAAATTTTTGGAGTGTCTCTCATGTTCGTTCTTTAATAACGTGTGTGTCTGACTAATCAAATAAGGCATAAATTTTACTCTACAATGGTTTTCCGACAGTTTGGTCATGGGAAGAAAAACTCTTCAACCACAATTCGTGACATCCGTTATGGCCAATAGGCCTGACACTCGTCATAATGGACTTCCCTCGACTCAGGTCATTCTCAAAACCCATCCACTGAACCAAGGGCGTAAGTTGAGGCGGGCAGGGAATCTCTTTGGAAGATGGTGTCAGGTCGAATGGAGTCTCAAAATAAGATGATCCGGCTTTTGCAAGGACTACAACGGCTACGGCAAACATATCTCCCCAAGATCGGTCATTGCGGGAGGAGGTCAAAAGCGCTAATCCTCCCGAACCTTTGGAGTTCCTCGCATGGAAGTAGCGATCTCCTTGACCGCTAGTTCCACTCATCCGCCAGCGTGCGGCTCAGCGGTTACTAATCCGCGTTGTTGATAGCTTCACACATGCTCATCATTAATCCAGCACATCATGACATTGTGAAGTCGGCGGCTTAATACAAGATGAATTTCACCTTCAAGATAGAAATCATCTTCACCCACACCCGCGGTTATGAGGAGTCCTCACCTTTAGGAAGCCATTCTTGACATCCAATTCCGTAGGTTTCAAGCTTAGAGCATTGATTCCTATGATGGGGCAAGCGACCCACGAACACATCGACCATTACAGGGGTATCATGCATATCCAGAGCTCACGACACCTTTGCTTTGTCGGTCTGTTACCCTCAAAGCAAGCTTCGCACTTGGTTCTATTCTCTTCCAAGGGGATCCATCCATACCTTTACGAACTTCGAGGTTCTTTGTGGAGCAGTTCATTGCAAATAGAATCATTAAAGATTCCTCCCATCTTTCCGTTAAACGAGGGTGAATCACTCAAAGAATACTTCCGAGGTTCTCTTTAGAAGCTCGCCAAATACAGGGTAGACCACTATTAAGAGGAGTTTTCCTTGGAGGACTCAGGTCAGCCTTTCTATTAATCATTAATGCGGGACACGGTCGCTCGTATCTTGACTTAGTTCATCGTGTAGAAGCACAAATCTCCGATGAAGCTATTAATGCTCATCATGAACAATTTGAACAATATCGGGAAAGCAAAACACCCAGGAAATGTGGACCGAGCCCATCAAAAGAAGCGACAAGGTAGTCATGATCTCCCTCCACGACCCCATATCAACAACGCGTGAACCTCGTAGGAAAAGACATACACACCGAACACATCTCGTGTTAACCTCGATGGCTATTATGATGAAGAACATATCAAGTGGCGCATCCATTGAAAGCGAATTGAGGAAATCGAGCAATATTGTCATTTTCATCGGCCGTGGACATACTTTTGAAGCTATACAACTCAAGGAAGAAATCGAGAGACTCATTCAACAAGGATACTACGTGGTTTTATGAAGAATCAACCACCTCAAACACACACCTCCGTTTGGGGGGCCGGACAAACATCACAAAACAACCAAATAATCATCAAATAATTGGAGAAATTGAAACAATCGCAAGAGGATCGATACTACATAATCAAGTTCTCGTTACCGCCTCCAAAGAACCAGAGTTGAAGAAGTCTCGTATTGATCATTCCATCACTTTCAATGACTGTTCGGACTTAGGAGTCCATATCCTCATCAAGATCCACTTGTCATCGGTAGCGGGATCGGTGATCCTTGTTATAACGTTAAAAGAATTTTGATCGATAATGGGAGTTACATGTCTTATTTTTACTCAACTTTTCTTAACATGGGCTAGCTAGGCAAAAGCTCCAACCACTTTGGACCTATATGGGTTTGTTGATAATCACCCGATGCAGGCGAAGGGACAATCACTCTTCCGTTACCCTCGGAGAATTCCTCGACAAGTGACTCATTTAATACAATTCATGGTGGTCAGTCGATTCGCATATAATGCAATCTTGGAGGCCCCTCCAATCAATTTTGGTCTATCACTTCAGTGCCTCATCTGAAGATAAAATTTCCTACCCCCGGTGGAGTTGGGGTGGTTTGTGGAAATCAACAGGCAGCTCAATCATGTTATCTCAGACAAGCTCAAGCGCGCCCTTCCATCACCTTGACGTCGAAGATCTTAACTTTGAGATGAAAGAGTACCTCAAAAGCTTCCCGTAGAAGATTTACTCTCAATAGCATTATCGGATGACCAACCATTACGTGCAAGTGGGATCTTTACTCTCGAAGAACAAAGGGAAAAGTATATAAATTTCTTACGAGAATCAAGACATATTTGCTTGGAGTCCAGATATGCAGGGTCGACCCAATGTAATCACGCACTCCCTCAAAATTAATCCAATAAACCAATCATCCAAAAGAAGCGGAGTTTTGCACGATCGTCTTCAATTGAAGAAGTTAACAAGCTCATGAAGCGGGATTCATACGAAGTGCATTACCCAACATGGCTAGCAAATGTTGTCATGGTTAAAAAAACAAATGGAACATGGAGGATGTGTGTTGATTATCGATCTTAATAAGGCACACCAAGGATAGTTTTCCTCTTCCTCGAATCGATCAATTGGTGGGCCTACATGGACATCAAATGCTCGATTTTTTGGATGCTTATTAGTACAATCAAATAAAGATGAACCCGATGAAGAGGCCTGACGTTTCAAACATATAAAGGTTTATATTGTTACCAAGTCATGCCATTTGGATTAAAAATGCGGTGCTACCTATCAACGCCTCATGAATAAGGTTTTTAAAGACTGCTAGGCCCACAATGGAGGTGTATGTGGATGACATGTTAGTGAAAAGCTTAGAAAAGTCACAACATATTTCGGACTTAGAAGCATGCTTTGACCTCCTTGACGCTATAACATACGACTTAACCCAACCAAAAGTGTGCTTTTAGTTACGCCTGAAAATTTCGGATTTATGGTAACTCACCGTGGATAGAGGCTAACCCCTGAAAAATCAAAGCTCTCCAAGATATGATTCCTCCAAGAATATCAAAGACGCTCAACGCTTGAATGGTCGAATTGTCGCATCCCGCTTCCTAGTCTGCCTCGGGACAAATACTTGCCATTCTTTAAAATATTGAAGGGAGCTAAAAATAATAATTTTCAATGGACCGATGAATGTCAAGATGCTTTTGAGCAACTAAAAGAATATCTAGCATCTCCCTCGCTATCCAAACCTATTCAAGGAGAAACGTTATACTTATTATTTTCTTCCCACGCAATAAGCTCGCTTTAGTAGAAGAAGATGGGGCACAACAACCAATTTATTACGCCAAGAAAATTCTCTCTGATATAGAAAGTCGTTATCCATTTGCAGATAAAGTGGCTCAAGGCACTTTTCTCAAAAAATTAAGGCCCATACTTTCAAGCTCACACCATCGCTACAGATTTACCATTAAGGGCCATCTTACGTAAAACCGTAAGCATCCGAAGATTGATCAAATGGTCAGAACTGGAGAATTTGATATAAATTTTCTACCTCGCCATAAAGTCTCAAATACTTGCAGACTTTATAGTGGAATGCACCAACCCAACTCTAAGAGCTATCTCACACGTGTCTTTCATCTCCTCGATGGACTCTACGCTGATGGAGCTTGTGAAGTACGGTGTCAAAAGGGGAATCCTACTTGTTTCCCCAAAGAAAATACCCTAGTATGGACTTCGCTTAAAATTCCCCGCAACTAATAACATGGTCAATATGAGGCTCTCATCGCAGGTTGAGACTCGCCATTGATCCAAGCCCAAAACTTAGTAATTCACACCGACTCCCTTGTCGCCTCCCAAGTTGGAGGAGATTTTAATACTCATAATCCTCAACCTGCAATATCTCCACTTGGTAAAATCTCTTCTTACTCATTTCAAGACACATCAAATCATCCACATACTACGAGAAGAATACTGGCCGACGCTTCGCTAAGCTTGCTACCTCTACCACCGAGATCTATTTAAGAGAAAGCATGTTGAAGAAATACATTTTCCTAGTATCCAAGGGCCATGGATAATTCAAACTATTGATGAGGAAAAGGAACGTTCGTGGATAAACCCGATCCTATCTTTTCTACAAGAAGGGACCCTTCCTGAAGATCCAACTTCCGCAACTCGTCTCCGAAGACAAGCTTCAAACTTTGCTATTATTGGAGGTGAACTATACAAAGCTTTCTCTCGTCCATATCTCAAATGCCTTCCACCTTCGTAAGTGACACGCTGCTAAAAGAGGTTCACTGTGAATATGTGGGGAACACCTTGGAGGAAGAGAGGCCCTTAAAATCATGAGGCAAGGGTTTTATTGGCCTACAATGAAACAAGACGCCTTGGAATTCACAAAGAAATGCGCAAGTTGTCAATTCTTCTAACCTCCCTCACATGCCGCATGCGTAACTCTCATCCATTCAAAGCCCATGGCCCTTTGCTCTGGGGATATCATGGGACCTTTTCCAATAAAGCATCGGCAACGAAATTTATCATTCTAGCCGACTTACTTCACAAAATGGGTAGAGGCCAACCACTCGCTAAAATCACAGAGGCAAATACCAAACAATTTGTCCGAAAAATATAATATGTCGATTCGGTCTTCCCGCAAAGATCATCACCGACAATGGAACTCAATTTATGGAAAAGTCTTTACGCCCTTTTGCAAAGATCTTCACACCGATAATACGAGTAGCACATCCTCAAACTAATGGGCAAACCGGTTACCAATAGACCATACTCAAAGGACTAAAAACACGCCTTGAGAAGGCGGGGGCAATGGGTTGATGAGCTCCCCAATGTTCTTTGGGCCTACCGCACCACGCCACGAACAATGAGACACCGATAACTTGTGTTTTGGTACGTAAGCTATCATACCGGATATCGGGTTCCAAGTCCAAGAGTCCGCTTTTGATCATGGAAGTAATGAAGAAAAACTCCGAAAGACTAGACCTACTCCCAAACTGATATGGCCCTACTTGACCGCTCTATCACCATAGCTCGCCACTTCAACAAGAGTGAAACCCCATATCCGTGACTTGGTCCCGCTGTCTCGAGGTCGCAGCAAAGGCCCTCGCAATAAACTCTCACCTCTGGGATGGTCCGTATGTGGTCATAGCTATGGTCAAGCCAGGAACGTTCAAGCTCAAGGATCCAGAAGGAAAAACTCTACCGAACTTGGAATACTAAGAATCTTCAAAAAATATTATCGAATCCTTATCGCATAATTATTATGACTTTTATCTCGTCTCATTTCATCCTTGTATAATCAACACCTACTAGGATTAAAGCTTGTTGTTGCGGTTGTTGTCATTTTCTCTTAAAGCCTGCACTGTCTTATGATTATATCATTGAACTAGTGAATTCACTTTGTTCTAACAAGATTTGCTTTTTCTTTTTTTCTCCACTTGAGAAATATACAACTCATGTTACATCTCAATTGGGACATGATCAATCCTGGGACTTGATCGGACCTCTTCCATACGTTAACGCCATCGAAGTCACACTCGCAAACAACCTCGATAGGTCAAAGATCTCCGTCGGCCGACTATGCCGTTAACCACCTCGCCGGCCAACCCTTGTGGTCATCACGCCGACCACGCCGCCACATCGCCACCATCGCCGCAATCTTCGGCCATTATCACCATTGCCGTCATCCGCGTGACATATCGGCGCCGGCCACCCTACTCGATCGATTCACTTCCATCGTTAACGCCATTGAGTAAAACACTAACAACCTGGATAGTCAAAACGCCCCTTCACTCTTCCATACGTTAACGCATCGTAAAACTTTGACTAACAACCTGTGATGGGTCAAAACGCCCTTGGCTTCCACTTCCATACGTTAACGCCATTGAGAAAACTCACTAACAACCCAGATAGTCAAAACGCCCTGGTGGATCTCCCACACCTCTTCCATACGGGTTAACGCCATCGAGTAAAAACTCGACTAACAACCTGAAAGGTCAAAAGGTCCGTGGACTTCCGCTTCCATTTAATGTCATCGAGCAAAACTCGACAAACAACTCGTGAAAGGTCAAAAGGTGGTGGACTTCCCACCTTCTCTTCCAAGACGCGACGAATAATATTCACCAATAACCTAGAAAGGTCAAAACTTTGTACCCACTCTACACATGTTAATGTCATCGTATAACTCGACAAACAACCTCTGATGGGTCAAAATAAGGGATCCAACTCACCCATATTTGTAACGCCAAATAATATTTTGACCAATTATCCTTGAAAAAAAAAAAAAAAAAAAAAAAGAAGGTAAAAAAGAAGAGGGTATATCCGTGTATCATCGACGATTAATATGATGATATAAGAAAGAATTAAGATCCCGATACGACAATATATTACATAGAACCAACGATGAAGAATGACATCCACAATCGATGCTACATAATATCGATATCCTCATCATCACTAGAGACACTCGAGCTCTCACAACTCCTTCATCTTCAATCGTGAAGGATCTTCTGATGCTTGGAGATATATCCTCAATTTTGGCCCCTCTTATGATGTACGACAATTCCTTTCAGAACCCTGATGAAGCCCTCCTCTAAACACCGCCCAAGTCCTTCACTTCAACATCAAAGATATGGTTACGAGCCTCCCGGATAAAGTCTTCAATAGCGCCACGATAAGCCGTGGGAATTCTTGAAGTCTTCCACGCTTTACGATCTCGCTTGCTTCCGCTTCGACATTTTATGCTCCTTTTCGTAAAGATGATCTTGTAATGCTTTCTTATCCACAAGTGCCTCGATCCTCTTCTCTTATGACGAAGTCTCTCGCTTCAATCTCATCACGAGCTTCCACCTCCCTGACAGAGAGAAAAAGAAGTCGACATATTCGCCATTTCGCCTACACTCAAATAATCCTCCAAGGTCACCACTTCTTTAGATTCATCCTTCGCCATACTCGCAGATATTTTATCTTCACAAATTCAAGATTCCATTCATCTAAGGCGACACCCAATGAGCCATCACCCCTAACGACGAAGTTACCAAAAAAAAAAAAAAATCATCATCGACCAATGTTACATAAGAAGAATAAGGCGAAGGAAAAATAACGCACTAATTCATCCGCTGACGCCCAAGTATGTGTGATTTAATACCTCCTCGAATTTGCCGCTGTAACGAACTCCCCATCATGAGTCGAAATAAACTAAACTCGATGTTAAGTGAACGCCATCTCCACCGATATCCGACACAACCATTTCAAGACGAAGCCTCCTCTTTCAGAAGATGGAACATTGCTACCGCGATTCCGGATGATAGGCTTCGAGAGAACCCTATGAGTATGAGGAAAACTCGCCACCCTTTCTCTTCAACTAAGAGCATGAGACCTTCCACCGGATGGAAAGACCAACCTTAAACATCCTATCTTCAACTATATATTTACTGATGTAATGCAACTCATGTTGCAAGCTTCCCACATCAGGAATATTAAGAGTTGCTAGAATATCATCCTCCGATATCAGCGACGGATCCGGAAGATCATTCAATCTTCCCCATCTCTCAGGAAGGCCCCACTCATTCTTCACATAAAAAATCGAGACCAAGTTTTGACGGATCCGCAAAATTCTATCCAGCTTTATAGTCGATAAGAAACGCCCTTGAGCATCACATGTGAATCACACATTCGCACAAGTATTCAATGTTCAAAGTAACCCCATGCTCCCTGAAGAAGGTTGTCAAACCAATAATGACCATTAAAGCTCGAAACGAAAATTGCATCAAAGCCACCACATTTTTTGAAAATCTCAATCACCGTGAGCCAAAGGGAATCGCACAAAGACGAAGAGTCATCTCGAAATAGTAAAGTACCTCATGGAGGCTAACGCTCGACGACTTTTGAGCCACAATAGCCACCAACTCATTGGGGAAGAAAAATTTCAAAACACCATTAAACTATCCGATGTGAGAGGGCATATCGCCCTCCGCCATACTATGAGTTTTCTTCGACCATCACCTCAAGACGCAGACGTCTTTTTTTTGACTCCCGCCAGACAGCTTGAGTAAAATTTTTCTCCTACGACGCCAAACTTTTGAGTTATGAGGACAATGGTTCTTAATCGATACTCACTGCCTTGGCAATTTTCAACTATCCTTCCATCAAGTTTCCTACAAGAAAAGTACGGGCCTCACCTCCCTAACCACGATCCGATGGGGCCAGTAAACCGGACGAGGCCGGCAAATCGGAACCACGACGCGCTGCCTTGGCTAACCCGTGACGATCCGACGGACCACCTGACGAGGGAACTGAACCACGACGCATCGGGCCTTGATACCTAACCCGACGATCCGACGGGACGAACCGGACGAGGTCGGAACGAACCACGACGCATCGCCTGACGCCTCCTAACCTGACGATCCGACGGACCAAGAACCGGACGAGGTCGGGAAACCGGAACCACGACGCCCTGGCCTTGACCGCCTTAACCGACGATCCGACGGACGAAACCGGACGAGGTCGGAACGAACCACGACGCATCGACCGCCCTAACCCGACGATCCGACGGTGAACCGACGAGGTCGGAAACCGGAACCACGACGCATCGCGGGCCTGATCGCCCTAACCTGGACGCGATCCGACGGGCCTGAACCGGACGAGCGGAACCTAACCACGACGCATCGCGGGCCTTGACGCTTAACCCGGACGATCCGACGCGAACCGACGAGGTCGGAAACCGGAACCACGACGTGGGCTCACCGCCTAACCCGTGACGATCCGACGATCAAAGAACCGGACGGTCGGAACGAACCACCACGCATGGGCCTTGACGCTTCCTAACCTGAGACCCCGACGGGCCAAAACCGAACCACGAAAGAAACACTAATGATCCGATCGCTTCCCCTCTTGATCACCTCCAAAGAACTCTCACTCAAGAAGAAAGGGAGAAAAAATGTGCTCTCCTCATCCTGGGGTATTTAAGGAAAAAGGCTCAAAAAGGGAGTTCAAAGGAGCCAATACAAGGTATGGGCAAGGAGCTGGGCGGGCCCGCTTCTTTTCGACCCGACTGCCAGACATGGCTCCATAACTGATCGATAACTGAATCAGGATGCAATGGCACCCAACAGATGCTGACGCAACTGGCTGGCGAATAATGGCTCAGCGGAACTGGGAATGGTTCGAATGGCCCACGGGCGAATTCATGGCCGCTGGCCATGACGCTGGGCGCTCAGCTCGCGCTATCGCCGCTGACCCGACCACGCCACGCGAGCCGCCAGCCAGGCTACATGCGCGGCCTCAGACGCCAATGACGCCGACGGCCCATCACCATGGTCCCAAAACGCTTCAAAACTTCAGAGTATCCAAATAGCTCCATAACCTCAAAATCTTATGCCAACTACATCTTCTTCCATAATCATAATTTTGTATTTTGATGGTTTATTCTCTCAAAATTCATGTAGACGCTTAAGAATTCATTATTTTGAAGATTTGACATATATTTTTGGATGATTAAGCTAATGTCATCCAAAAATAGCAAAATTGATATGGCTCTCAAAATACCACTACAAAGCACAAATCTTGATTAATGCTATATGATTTTGAGTCAAAACCGCGAGATCAAGCACTTAAAATATCATTGAATCTTTGGACATCAATTAAATCCCAAAACAGCTCTCAAATATGGAGTGTTTATAGTCAAATCGAAGGCCTCGACGACGAGATCTAACGAGCCTAAGATCTCATAATTCTTCATTTGGGCATCCAAATGCTCAAAATACATCAAATGATCAAGGAATCATCTGAGTCGAGTGGTATGCCTTACATGAATTTAAGAATGCCTCTCCTCCCATCTATAATATTCATTCCTCACATGAGGGGGGCCAAGCTAAGCTGCTGCAAGTGAAGAAGGAAGTCAAGCAAGTGAAGAAGAAGGAAGAAGCAAGAAGAACAAGAACAGCAAGGAAGAAGAAGAAGAGTCCAAGCAAGTGAAGAAGAAGGAAGTCAAGCAAGGAAGAAGGCAAGGAAGAAGAGGAAGAGTCCATCGAGGAAGAAGAGGAAAAGTGAAGTGAGGAGGAAGAGAAAGCTCTAAAGCTTGAAGATCCCCAGCAAGATCGCACACGCCACCGCATCGTTAATTATACCCGATTTCCACCGTAAGTTACCCAAAGATCTCCAACATCAAGAACTATTATAAACCGATCGTTGTTACACAGTCCCTCTCTCAGAATTAATCCGCTATCGGAAGATTTTGTACTCAAAAGGATACATAGTGGAATCTTTATCAAGCCCGTGGTTTTTCCCCTCTTTTCGAGGTTTTCCACGCTAAAAATTCTGGAGTGTCTCATGTTCGTTCTTTAATAACCTGTGTTGACTAATCAACAAGGCATAAATTTTTTACTCTACTAATGCTTTTCCAAAGACAACAGTTCTTATAATAAAAATGCTTGATATAAAATTTCTTATAAAATAATTTATTATTTCATACCATTTAAAAAGATATTTTATGTCATAATGTTAATTTTTTGAATTGAGAAATTTGACGAGTCATAATGCACACAGATGTTACAATTTACATATTATTTATTCTTTTTAATTTTTTTTAAAGTACATTTTAGATAAAGTTACCTCAAAATTAGCACATAATTTTGTATATTTGCCGAGTGCTTTTTAAAATTAGGGCACCACATAATTATTATATATTTATATATATATAATATCTAAATTTTAATTTTTATATTTCATTTTAAATATCACATCAAAAATATTATCATCATCTATATTTTAAAATATAATTAAAAAATAGTAAATAAATAAATATCAAAATTTTATCTCATAGATATGTAAATATATAAGAATTGAGTGATATGTTTTTTAATTTTTCTTAAAATTAAAGCCTTCAAAATTGATACTAATTTGAATTTGATTGTAGTACGAATTCAAACTTAAACTTTATTCGAACACAAAATTTAATTTAGATTTGATTTAAATGTCATTTAAATTTTAGTTGAAAATAATTCTCAGAAGTGATCCCGGCTGGATCTAGATTTATTTATAAATAGTATACAACAACAACAACAACAACAACAATAAGCCTTAATCCCACTATTGTCCATGAATCCTTCGTCATTATGTACATGTGTCAAATTCTCATTTAATTCAAGTATACTAAGATCATTTTTTATACATCAATTAATATTTATAATATTATCCTTCAAACTTTTATCTATAATCGCACCTACACCATTTCTAGTTCGACTTTTATCTGAATACTAAAGTTTAAAACCTAAACTATCAATCTTGGCTTCTCCCAATCCATTTAGTTTCAACACATAAAATATTTATCTTTCTATTAACAATATCTATTAATTCCATTAATTTACCTATAAGAATACCTATATTCCAAGATCCTAACCTAATTCTTTTTCAAACTTCTTTACCCGCATTCATCCATATGTGAACTCGCTATTTAACATTGCACTCGACCGGCAGCAGTCAGCACATTTTCATCAGATTCGTATATAGCTTCGCTTCTGTGGACGCCCTAGCATTAACACAATGATTTAAAGGATTCATGTCATGAATATTTATAAATAGTATGTTATGTATTAAACAAGTAAATATTTAATTTTAAATAAGGGGATTTACATACATACCACACAATTCTTATGTATTTACATATCTAATACCTAGAGTTAGATATTTACTTATCTAATATTTTTCTATACTTAAAAATGTATATTTCACTTTTAAAAAATAAAAAGTGGTATTTTTAATGTGATATTGAATATTAGAGTGTTATATATATATATATATATATATATATATATATATATATATATATATATATATATATATATGTATATGTAAAAAATTAAAATTTAAGTATAAGATATGTAAATATATAAGAATTGTGTGGTATGTATGTAAATTCCCTTTTAAATATTATATATTTATAAATATAATATTATCTGAACCTTAACCAGATTCGCAGAGTACAAAATGAAAAAAAAAAAAAAAAAAAAAAAAGAAAAGAGAGGGAAAAACAGGATATAAGAATTCATCAAACTAAAGGGACGCTCGTTCGGTTAATCGCGATGAATCCCAACTCAGTCGCTCTTCAGCTTTCCATGGCCAAAACCTCCACTATGCTCATGCTTCGAAGATCGACTGATCTTACCCTCGCTTTCTCCGGAGAAAAAATTCACTTCACTGGAGCAAGGTCTCGCTCTTTGGATTTTAATAGATCACAGTTCACTCCGCGCAAACGTACGTACGTTTTTGTCCATCCTTTAAACTTGTTTGCTTTCCTTGATTCTGATTCGAGTTAAATCAGCGAAATATTTTCCAGCTCTGGTGCAGAGACCCTTTTCTCCGAAGTTCACGAGCAATTTCGAGATGGAAGATAGCGGGGAAGCTCCGATCACACCTATCCTGGTGCTCCTCTTTATTTAGTCAGTCTTTGTTTTTTTTTTTTTTTTTTGTTTTATAGTTTAGCATAGGAATAAAAAATTGTCAATCCAGATTTGACTGCTTTCTTTTATGCAGATTTAGGCTCGCTTAATCGTTTTAGTACTTGCGACAGTTTGTATCTATAGACTGTCCACCGGTTGAGTTTTTCGATTGATCCCTTACACGTTCTAATCTCTGCATTTTACTTTTGCTTAAGAAATTTAATTTTATTCCGACAGGCCCTGATTCTGGCCATGATCTAGTTGTTAAATTATATTTTTGATCCCAAACCTAGTTAGATGAGTTAGTGAACAGATTATTGACAGTTGCAGTATCGTTTGGTTGTTTGTTTCAGGATGTTGAGCGAAGTAAGTTTGATGATGTTTTGAACATTCTAAAGAAAGCTAATTCAGTTATCCCCCACATAGTACTGGCAAGTACTGTACTGGCTCTAGTTTATCCACCTTCTTTTACGTGGTTCACAACCAGGTGATTCATATACTCTGCAATGGATTGGCGAAATTGTACACCTATCACTTGTTCCTTTTATACTTGTTTCTACTAGGCATTGATTCAAAGACTATTAATGTGATGGAAGGTAAAAGTAAAGTGATCAATGTTAAAGTTGTGGAGTCAAAATTTCACCCTATCAAATCTTTAAGATATGTGATTGAGATTTCCCATTTATTGCCAATATTTGATTGAGATTTGGAAAGATATAATGAAATCCTTTTTGTGGGCAGTGAGATTTTTGCTGACTTCATGATTATCATTTAGTTTTTGGAGAGATGTTATAGTTAATTCTTGGTTGCCTTATTACAACTATAACTAGAACTATTGAGGGAGGTGCTTGGATCCTACACAAGCAATGAAAATAAAGAGGAGGGAGTGAGGAGGATCATGTTCTCTTTATCGATAGAGTGATGACTGCTTCTCTGTAGCATCATATAACAATATGAGTCCAGAGTTTGTCTTCCCATAAAGGCATAAAATTCTCCAACAACTTTCATCATTGAGTTCGTCATTTCACATTCTAGCCTTTATCTCCTATAAGAAGAGGTTAGTTTCTTTTATTGTTTAGAATCAACTACAGAAGATTTATGTTGTCCTCTTCATAAAGTACAAATAAGTGGATGCATTTTCACAAAATAATAATTCTAAGATCTCTTATGTGTGAAGATAAAATTTTAATGAGTTTCTTTTGAAGTTATGAGGAAAATTTTTATCTTTGTCTGCCCTTAGACAGTGGTGGATCTCATCAATCTACATAAATTTAGGTATGCTTTCTCAATCTTTGTTGCATTAATTGACTCTTTGCACCTTTGCACTCTCTTGTATTATGCTACTTGGTATTAGAGTATTAGTTAAGCTACACATATTTCTGAACAATGAAAAGAAGAAAGGTCAAGATTGACAAATTTGATGACTAAAACTTTGGCTGTTAGAAGATGCAACTAGGAGATTATCTTTATCAAAGAACACTTCTCAACCTCTATTGGGATTAAAGTCTTTTGCTATCGATAAAGAGAGTGATAATTTATGGACAAGAAAGCACTATGACTTGATCATCTATCCTAGATCAAGAACATTGCTTATTAAACTTGTATAAGAAGCCCTCAATTATCAATTATATTTTATGCTCAAGTTTTTAAATCTTAGAATATTTGAAGGAGTCTTTATTACTATGCACATCAAATGAATTCAATTGATCTCAAGTCAATTGAGTTTTTTATAAATTAATATCGATGATAAAATCCATGCCTTAAGTTTGCTTTTCCTTCTATTTAAAAGTTGGAATGGTATGATAATAACCATCAACAACTCTTATGGATTAAAGATAGATGATATTAAAGAGCTTATCGTTTGTGAAGGCACCCAATAATGCAAGACATGTAAAGTCTCTTAATCTTTTATTTTGAATGCTGATAACATGAGCATGCCTCAAAATTTATTGGTATTGAGAACATTCATCAAAGTAGTGTTAAATTTAAATCACAAAATAAGAACCAACATTTGTTGGTGTTGAGAAAGCAACAACAGAAGAGTTGAAAGAAGAAACCATGACAATAAACATAAGTGAATGATCAAACACCAAACAAAGAATGCATTGATTGGAAAATCCTGGAAAATATAAAAATTAATTAATCGAATCACCTAAGAATCAAATAAAAGCAACTTAATGAAATTACGCCAAGATTAAAGCCCGAGTCCGACAAAATCGACGCGGCCGAAGCCGAAATGTCGAAACCTATCAAACGACGCCTTCCGCAACATTCGCAAAGTATGCACAACATCGACATTAAAGTCGACGCCATAATTTAAACCTAATTTCAACCATCGCCGACATGCTTAAAACCTCCGACGCAAATCGATCAGGCCAGATTTGACATAACCAAACATCTAAGATTGACACTATATCTGGGTTTATTAAATTAAATAAAATCATGCAAAAGTAATATTAAAATACAATTAGATTAATGCTTTAATCCTCATTTTCTCTTAACCCCTTAATCCTTACCTAACCCCTACCGAAATGAAATGGCCAAATTCTTATTGGCTACAAACGAGCCAATAAAGCGTGTTCTGGCCTAAAGGAACACAACGAGACCTCTATTTCACGCTTATTCTCCCTCTCGTTTGGTCTCGCTCTCTCATCCTGGTTCCTCTCGATTTCCTCTCTCACAGCTCTCTCATGAGTAGCTCCCCTCTTCGGCGTTTCCTCCCTCGCGATTTTCAAGACTCCTCTCTTTCCTCTTTCGTTTCCTGCTCCAGACCGAAGGCCTTCTCGTGAACCCTAGTTGATCCGTGTGCTCTTTCTAAGCAAATCAAAGCTCTTCCTCGTTTCCCCTTAATGTTCGACATCTCTAGGTCATCTCTTTCTAGCCCTAAACTTATTTTCATGCATTGAAGTACTTTTGAGAATTAGGGTTTTGTTAAATATGCTATATCTTATGTTTGGGATTGTGTTAGAAGTTTCCTCTAGAGATTTGGGATGATGTATGACCCAAATATTATATTTTGCTTTTTTATGAACACTGTTTCCTTGAAAAAATTTATGGATATGGGGAAATTGCTAGAAATCGTTTTTTTTATCAAAGGAGGAATTGTTGAATTTGTGTTTACAAAAGAGAGGAAGCTATTAGTTTGTTCTACCTGAGGGAGGAACTATTAATTTGTTGTCTTAACTTGCTGAAATTTCTATTATCAAGTAAATTGCATTGTTTCATTAGTTAGTAGCATTGTGTTTGCTAAAATCATCTTTACTTAATTGAATCGATTCTTTTAAAGAAGTATACATCTGAAATCATTTTATCAAAGAGTTTTGCCATGCTACTCTTATCTCATGGATTTCATTTGTTTTGTCTTTGCATGAGAGTAATTAAATCGAAATTAAAGAAAAAGGAGGTTGCTTTTACTATTGGTTTCATTCTTGTTATTTTTAAATCTTAATGATACATTATAAAAATCTTGTGAAAGAAAGAAATGAATGATTGGCCTTTGAGTCTCAACTACACTCTTTATTTCTATCATCATTTGATATCTTATTAACGGAAATTCACTATGATATGCTAACTCATACATGCCTTTCTCTCAAGCAAATATGCCTCATGACATCCACCCATACACGCCTTTTCTCTATGGTGGCATGGGCCTTCATGACAACCCCATACGCTGACGCAGGAGAACACATTTTGATAAAAAAAAGAAAAGAAGAAAGGTAAGAAATTATTTGTTTGAGAGCTCATTTTATTACATATTATTGTCTTAATATGAAGATGAGGATTCAAACAAAGTTTGTTGATTTTTTTCAGTAATGTTTAAGCGTATATAAATGTAAGTTTAAATCTATTATTATAAGTCACCTGTTTCTCCAAATGGGAAATCTTATGAGAACCCATACACCTTTCTGGCGTGGCAAACAAAATTCTAGTTCTCACATCCACCCATACACGCCTTTCGTGGTGGCAGCTCTTAGCAATCATATTGTTGCAAATTTTGATAAAAAAAAAAAGAGAAATATTTCTTTTCTTGAATGTTTAAGCATATCTATATATAAATGCAAGCTTTACCACTCATATTTCTCAACAGAAAAATGTTATGAAAGAACCCATACACCTTTCTGTGCGGTAAATAAAATTCTACCGTGATGTCTCACACCATTTTCTCTACGTGAAGGGTGGCCTCTGGCGACCATACGGTGATGAGGAGGTTCAGAAAATTTTGATAAATAAAAATGTGAAATGTCTAAGTGTTTGAAAAAGGAAGGTATATGCATATGATTATTTATGCTTAGCTCATTCATCATACTATACGACAATTACAGCATGCTTAGTTTAGTTGTTACTTAAATCTTCATAGCATATGGCAATTACTTATTTAAAATTCAAATTCATTTTAAGTGATTATGTATGAATGGGACTCAATGCATGAAAGATACAAGTGCATGTCATATGTCATTTAGGAAATAAATGGCAAGGGCTTCATGCTAAAATGCTTAAGTTTAATGATTCAGTGTGCATATTCAAAGTGTTATCTCATTCTATTCAATTTGAATGCAAGTTAAATGAAATTTATGACTTTATGAAGAAATATTCTTTTTGTTTAACCATTTGATTCATGTAAATACTTGAAAGAATCAAATTCATACTCTACAAAATGCATGCTTGATTTGTTAAAGAACGCATACATGCTGACCAGGATAAGTGGTTGAAAGAACCAAGTATATCATTTAGAATGAAATCACTTAGTTTGTAAATGCATTCACATTCTTATGTAAGCACTCTCACGATATACGCAGCATACGAAAAGAGTTAATGATATCGAGATAAATCTATACTGACTCATGATAAATAGTAGAAAGAGTCAACTCATGCCTTATAGTCAGTAACGCACTTACTGATCTATATAACAAACACTTGAAAGGGTCAATTCATATTTCACGTATGATCTATATCCGATTTATAATGTTAAGTATCAAAGCTTATGTTTATAATTCGACATCTCATGTCAAATATCAAAACTTCAACTTAGACATTTCAACCCATACAATATTTTAAAAGAACAAATGCCAGATGCATGTCAAGTATTCAGTTTAAATGTTCAAATAGATATATGCATGCAATCAAATGAAATGAAAGAATATATGTTGCATATCCGTTTGGTCTTAGACTCCCCGTTAACAAAACCTAAAAAATCTAATGACGCTATCAGAATCTTAAAAGCTAATTCTATCATGAATGACAAAAGATAAATCTATCAGATCATCACAACGATCCTCAAGTTTAAGATCTCAAGAAGAAAATCTCAAACCCGATCCTCTATGCAATCTAGAGTTGACAAGGTTTGGATAATGATATATCTTGAAATAATCTGATCTGATCCTCTGAAGATAGTCGAGTCGAGGTTTATCTTCCCGATTTGGTCTTCGAACCGGGTCCGGGTTAACAAAACCTAAAAATCAAGATTTGACATATAAATTTCAACTTAGACATCTTATGACCATGCAATACTTTAAAAGAACAGTACTATGCATTGAAGTAATCACCATGTCAAATATAAAAGAATACGTTATGCCTGATGCTTGAACCGGGTTAACAAAACCTAAAATCAAGATTTGGCATATAAATTTCAACTTACACTTTATGCAATACTTTAAAAGAGCAGATTTCATAATGCAAGTAATCACCATGTCAAATATAAAAGAAACAGATGCTTATTTTCTGACGTCAAGTTAACAAAACTTAAAAATCCTATATCAAAACTCATGCCAGTGCATACATCATGTCAAATTAACTATTTCAACTTGACATTCATATCATGTAATCTTTAAAAGAACGATATTTGTATGTATGTTGAAGTATCCAATAGATCAAATATCTAGACATAATCCAAATGCAAGATAAATATACAAGAACAGATACTACATTCCCTGGTTTGGTCTTCGGACTGGGTCCGGGTTAATAAAACCTAAAAATATCACATCAAAACCTAAACTTGCAAATTGATACCTACATTTCAACTTGACATTCCTATGTCTATACAATATTTTAGAAGAAGATATGTGTGTTGAAATATTCAAACATTGGGAATACATACAAGGATATGAAACAAAGAACGATACACATTCGGCCGGTGTTCTGACCGGTTAACAAAACTTAAAAAATTTTGATATTATAAGAATTTTAAATTAATAATACAAGCTTTAATTACATATAATACAAGATATGAATCAACGACATATAAAATTCAAACCTCAAGAAGAAAAGTCCCAAACCCGATCCTCATGTTCAAGAGTTGTTTTGAAGGATTATACTTCGGGACACAATTAAAGATTCAATCCTCGTAGAAACCATGAAGTATATAAGCCTATCAATCGATATTACCCCATGATCAAGAAAAGACAATTATTATTAAAATTTCAATGATAAATGATCATTATATTCAAATCTAAATCAATCATAATGATCAAAGATTCAAATAAAATATCAAAAATATAAATAAAATGAAATGAATTATTTAAATTAAAACTAAAAAAAAAATCAATCAACCCTCAAGTTGTTTGTCTTGGCTGACAAATTAAGAAAACTTTGCTCAAAAGATGTCAAATCAAATACATAACTAATTTCACACCAATATTCTAAAGTAAAGGACGCGGCGTGTCCTCTCGTGTGATTTTTTTAAAATGACACCACATAAACGACAATGTGAGCTCCTCGACAGTGGTTCGCGATATGACACCACTAAATTACGGCCACGACACCAGATGTTCCCAAACGCTTTGCTCTTTGAGTGAAATGTAGAATTGGGCAAAAAAAGCCCCATGTTAAAGGTGACTTATATTTATCCCCTGACAACTCCACCTCAAGTTTATAAGGACACCTTGATGACGTAAACCCATGTGTTGTCGACAAGGATCCTTCTACGTGGCCGACTACCTCCTCCTGACTTTTTGCGGACCATACCCAGAGACGGAACCATGGGATCTAGACGCGTCGTCACAAAAGTTTTAAATTAAAATAATAAATTTCATAAGTTCTAAACTTCACTCAGCAATTATATACTTGTTTTAACGATTCAGACTTTAATCAGTCTTTCTCATTGGGAGGATAATTAACTATATTTGCGCCATAGGAAACTTGGAATCGATATAAAAAAATTCACCAAACGAACGAAATCTCCAGATATTATACTTATTCATCCGCTTCCAAATTATCACCGACACTTAAACAACTCTTTTCTTTTTTCAAAAGAGGCCGGTGGCGAATTTTCGGATCCCACAGGCACGTCCTTCTATTCTTCTTCCCATATAGAACTATTAACAAACTACTTTTCTAACCACTATGACAATGCATTTTTTTTCTTGATCATAAGCCCTTGAATATTGTGGGCCTTGATATGGTAACACTTCAAATTATTAATGGAGTTGCATGGAAGCTCAATAAGGTCAAACACTTTTTTGACTTGAGGAGAAACCTAATTTATATAGGACAGCTTTCTGTAGAAGGATATATTTTCAGATTTAATACTTACACCTATAAAATGTCCAAAGAAGCCATAGTGTTGGCTTAAGGAAATATAATCAGATCACTCCTTACTATGGAAAGTATATGCATAATGGGAACTGCAATAAGGCCATATGAGGTAGAAAGATCTAAGGATTCCCCAATTTTAAGGTAAAATTTCAAATTTTTAATCTATTGAATATAATTTTATGAAGATTCCATCTAGGAAAGCAAGGAGTCTAAGTTTGAAGACAAATTAGATCGAAAAAGTTAAATTTGATTTACATAAATGTATGAGGGTTGTTCCATTTTGCATCTTTAGAAGGTTCAATATATTATGTTATTTTTATAATTAGCTACATCTGGAAGGTATAAATTTATTTTATCAAAAATATATTTGAGGTGCTTATTATCTTTGTAAGATGAAAAAACTCAGTTAAAATGATACTAGTGCAAAAATGAATGTTAAAAATGATAGTAGTGCAAAAATGAAATGTTTGCAATTTGATAATAATCGAGAGTATGATGTCATATAATTTAGGAATTATTGTCTACTAATGAGATTTATATGGAGAGAATAGTATAGGGATCTTTCAAACATGATAAAGTTGCTAAAAGAATGCGCAAGACTCCAAATTAAAGGGTAAAGAGCATGAGATTGCATGCAAGTGTTCCAAAAATATTTTTGGGTTGATGTGATAAATGCATTATCCAATTTAATAAATAGAGATATCATCTATAGCTCTAAAATTTGGGCTATGCTAAAGAATTTTGGATGCAAAAAGAGGTATGACTTTCACACTTAAAAGTTTTCAATTGCTTCTTTTATATGCTTATTGATTAGAATGTTAGAGCCCAACTTAACTCCTAATCGAAGAAATATATTTCATTGGATATAATGATGATAATTTTGTCTATATATTCTTGAATATAGAAAGCAATATGATCATTAAAATAAACATATTATTTTTAATGAAAATATATTTATTAAAATAGGTCAAATTACACTAGTAATAAAATGTCCAATTTAAAGTAAGTTGGATTAGATGAATGATTTAAAATTGATAAGAGACAAGAGATGTTGTAAAATGTTCAATTTGAACCTGAGCCTAGCCTATCACTCCTATAACATAAGTCAAGATATTCTAATGAATATTAAATCCTATAAAACTGTTATAAGTCTTCTCTATATTGTTTGTTACTTATTGATACTAGAAAACATACATGCTATGAAGAAGTTGTACAAGTTAGAGATTTGTTTAAGTGGGAGCTAATAATAAAAGAAGGAATAACTTTTTCTATGAAAATAACACATGAATATTGGCTAAACCACTCAAACGCAAAAAGGCTTTGCAAAATGAATGAATTTATAAATTTAATGAGTGAGATGGCAATGAAAGGTACAATACAAGGTTAGCGGTAATTCGTTTCCAACAAAAAGGAGGTAGCAATAGCCATATGACTTATGCTAAGGATCATAGTTGTAGAACACTTCACTTAGAGCATGGATGTCAAGATTGTTTTTCTTCATTGGTTTAAAGTAGAGCCATTTGACTTATGCTAACATCAATAAAATTATTGATTTGGAAAACATAAAGATTAAAGAAATTTGAGATGGACTTCCAGGAACCAAGAAGATTATCAAATGAGAATAACTAGAGAAAGAATTACAAATATTTTTAACTTATCACTATCTTTATATATTTAAAAAATACTACATATATTCAATATGATAAAAGCAAAAGAGATAAGTATGTTACTTGAAAGTCATTTTAAGCTTTCAAAAGAATAATCACCAAAGACAGATGAAGAGAAAGGGCATATGAACAAAGTTCTTTATGTAGGAGTAATTGACTCTTTGATGTATGCAATGGTTCGCAGAAGACTTTATATTGCCTATTCAGAGGGAGCTATTGGCTAATACTTGTCAAATCCTTTATGAAATATTGTAGTGGTTGTAAAGTAGATCCTAACTATCCGTAAGGTATAACTAACTACTCATTTAAGTTTAAAGAATTGATTTGAAAATGCTGAGATATGTTGATGTGAATTTAGTAGGAGACTAAAATAGGAAGAAAATCTTTTGAGTGTATTTACACTTTAGGTGACACTGCCATCAATTAGATGTCATAGTTATAGAAAATAGTTTTACCATCAACAATGGATAAGTAAATAGAGAGATGATCTAATGTATACTTTCTAGAAGGACTAACAATAGCATAAGAGGATGTTACACTCTCCTATGATGATCAAAGAATAATTCACCTACAGTGAATGTTTTCTTCTACTTCATGACAAAACACATACATCTAAAGCACCGTTAGATTTGTAGTATACTAAAAAAAGATATATGAAACTAAAATCAAAGGGGCAAAAAAATTCTACAATTCTGCTCAAGATAAACATAGATTTTGTAAGGTTGCAATTAATCATTAAAAGTAATGATATGGAGGTGATGCACAAGAGATATTTTGACATTGTGGACTAAAATTGGTACACTAAATATTTTTTATCTCCAAGTCAGAGGTTGTTAATGTTATGGAGCCAAAATGTTACCCTAAATAAATTTTTTAAATATATGATTGCAATCTCTCATTTATTACGACAAATATATAATAAACTCCTTCTTGCGATTTATGAGATCTCTTCTTAATTTTATGAAGATCTTGTAATCTTTGAATGTATTTTATTCTTAGTTTTTGGTTACCTTGTCACTCATATAAATAGAAACTTTTGGGGAGGAATTGGATCTTACATATGCAAAGAACATAGAGATGGTAGAAGGAGCATCAAATTCTATTCATCACTAAATAGAAGATGGTAGAAGGGGTTCTGGCAGATATATTTTTTATTTTATGTGCATTGTCTTGACATCTAAACATAATTAAAATAAAGTTTTTTGAAGATGATTTTTTCATATGATTTAATATTTTTCACATGTATAAAATGATAACTCTACACCATTTCTATATGTATGGAGAAGTTCTTAGCATACCTCTTTTAAGGCTTGATGAAATTATTTGATATCTGTGCAACTATTGAAGCAGGCAACTTTCTTCAAATTACATAGATTTATGTGTGCTTAAATCTTCTTTATTGTGATTTTTTCATTTTTGTACAACTTAGTCATGAAAACTTTTGTGGTATCTAGTACCAATAAAAATGGACATTGCAAGTGTCCTGAATTTTGCAAAAGTTATTTGTTTAATCATATACTAACATTCTAACAAAGTCATTTGATATGAATATTTTTTGTAACATTTTCACTATGTATTGTTTTGCAACAAAGAATAAATCTCACCTTGATTATTCATTGATGCAAAACCCCAAACTGTAATATTGATTGTGCTTTTATCTAATGCTAATTTTCATGAGCTCATCCATGACTATGCTCCATTGTGAAGGCCATCTGATATTGGGTCGCTTTTTTAGGGTGTTTTCGTGAGCTTTTTGTGAGCTGCAATGATTTTGATACTATGGTGCCTTCTGATATCAAACACTAATAATAAATGTTGTTTTCATTAAGCAACTTATATGGTTCCCCTAAGTTTTAAATTCATTATTAACTTCTATTATCAAGTAGCTTATGTGGTTTGAAAATAAAAAATTTTGAGTAACTTTTACAATCTTCTATTTTGTTTTGTTGCTTCTGAACTTCTTGTTATTGCTTCCCATCTGTTGTTGTGTATGAATTGGATACCATAGCATGCAGATAGGTTAATGTAAATGTATCCATTGGTGGAAATGGATCAGAAGGATACTGTATGAATATAATAAATAAGGTACCCCTCAAATATCTTTATAGGGCCTTGCCGAGGTACATTACATTTTATTAATGATTGATGGTATAAATTATTTCATTTGATTGGGCATTTATAGACGCATCGTCGTGAGACCTAGGAACCTGTTAGACAAGTATCAAAAATCATGGTTTACTTTATCTATAAGGGCTTTTGAATATATGCTAAGATAATAATTTACTATGAGAGAAGTATCAGAAATCATGGAATGCTTCATCTATAAGAGTTGTTAAATATATGTTAAGGTAATAATTGTAATGGGTGGTTAGGATTGACTAAATGGTCATTATTGGTTTTGATAGTTTAGAGGTAGTTAGGCATATTAAGTTATTGGGTGTTTTATGAGTCGTCAGGAGCCTTTGATTCTATAAATACTTCCCTTCAAGGAGAATTAGGGTATGGAAAATGAATAAATTGAGTTGTCTCTTATATTCTCCCAATGTTTTACTGGAGTTGTCAGCATCCTCAAATTTTCTTTATTTTCTAATATATTTTTGTAGTTTTATGCAGTTTTTTCCTTATTGTGCTATTAGGATCATATAAATATAATAGTGTTCTCATCGAGCTTTCCCACCATCTGGGTGCTTGCCTCTGTCCACATCAACGCATCTCACTTGATCATCCAAGAAATCACTGGGTCTAAACTCATTCATATCGCTCTACCTGCTATCTTCTTATCTTGATATTTGACTACCTGATTGTCATCGTGCATACCTGGTCTCAATCCCATTGTCTTTTTATAGCCTTCTCTCTCTCAACTAGTGATGATGTATGTAACTCTATCACCTGCCATCTCATCTATAGCTGCCAAATTAGCCATTTCTACTTTCATATCATTTCTCTTATTTCTTTTAGATTTGCCATCCCAGAACTCTCCGCCTCAGCCACAGTCAGATCTCCTTCCTAGCTTTGGTGCTAGAATTTCACAATGATGTCATTGACAGATCTTTGATAACATTTGCAATTTTTCCTGTGACTTGACTACGAGTGCAAGGTTGCATGATTTGAAGGAGTAGGAAGTGTTAGAATAATATTTGTAATGACTATGTTGAATTGAGTAAATGGGTCATTGTGTGTATTGATAATGCATAGGTAGTTAGGCTTCTTAGGTTATTATAAGGTGTTTAAATGCATAATTAGGAACCTTTGTATTCTATAACTGATCCTCCTTAGGGAGAATTAGGGTATGGAAAATGAATGAATTAAGCTATGGCTCTCTTCTTCTCCCAATGATTTTGAAGTTGTGGACAAACCTCGAATTGTCCTTCTTAATCTATTTTTGGAGTTTTAGGCAAGCTCAAAGTTGCTTAGTTATCCGTTTATCTTCTTTGTTTTTCGATTAGGATTGTAATAATATATATAGACTTCGACTTTGTTTTTTGATTAACAGAAAATACAAAGTTAGAACTTTTGACTTATTCGGATGTTTATTCTATATCCTTTATGAATCTGATTATGAGTTTTGCTACTTAAAAGTTTAGCTTGAACTACAAAGAAATGCAATCGTTTCTGAACAAGGTATATTGTAGCATATTCAAACCATCCAACCGTAATCTCCATGAAGTCAATTGAAAATTTATGTAGACAGAATGATTATTCCTTATGCTTTCTTTGCTCTTATTATATATTCTTTAAGATTATAAAACAAATTTTCAGTCTCAGAGAAAAATGTTTTTACTCTTGTGATTTATTATTTGCAATTTTTTTTTTTTTTTTTTTTTGCTGTGGCAGATTTGAAATTCTACTCGATTAATGAAACTTTTTCAGGTACTATGCACCAGCGTTGGGTTTTTTGATGTTTGCTGTTGGTGTTAACTCAAGTGCCAAGGATTTTCTTGAAGCCATTAGAAGACCAGAAGTTATTGCTGCTGGATATGTTGGACAGTTCATCATAAAGCCTATCCTTGGTTACATCGTTGGCAATATTGCAGTTTCAATTTTGAATCTCCCTAATTCCTTAGGTCAGGAAAATAGTACATTTTAGTAATCTTTTTGATATAACAAAAGCTAATATACTAATCCAGAGAAAGAATTCATGATTAGGAGTGGGGATCATGTTAGTTTCATGTGTCAGTGGTGCACAATTGTCAAACTATGCAACTTTTCTGACAGATCCACATATGGCCCCTCTAAGTATTGTCATGACTTCCTTGTCAACTGCCACCGCTGTTTTTGTAACTCCTACTTTATCATTGTTGCTCATTGGCAAGAAGTTACCTGTTGATGTAATTGGAATGATGTCCAGTATTATGCAGATTGTTGTTGCGCCTATTGCAGCAGGATTGCTTCTGAACAGGTAACCATACCTAAGCAAAGTCTTCTAGCTTTGCTTGAGCTTTACCTTCTAATGAAGTCAAACATATTAGAATTTATTATCATTTAATTTACTGGCCTTTGCTTTGGAATTTTACTGTTTAAACATTAAGTTTTCATTGGCTTGTTTATCTGCAGGTTTCTTCCCAATGTTTGTGCAGCTATTCAACCCTTTCTTCCTCCACTTTCTGTTTTAGTGACAGCCCTTTGTGTTGGTTCTCCCTTGGCAATAAACATCAATGCGGTAATCTCGCCTTTCGGAGTCGCAGTTTTGCTTCTCATTTTCGGGTTTCATGCATCAGCTTTTATAGCGGGGTATGGTCTTTCTGGTCTCGTATTCCGCAAGGTTGATGATGTAAAAGCAGTGCAAAGAACAATTTCATATCAGACAGGTCTTATCTACTTGAATTATAACTCTTCTAGCTTGAGGATTAGAATTTTATACTGATCTGATCGGACCATTTCAGGAATGCAAAGCAGTCTTCTAGCCCTAGCACTTGCCAATAGATTTTTCCAGGATCCGCTTGTGGGGTTTCCTCCTGCCATATCTGTGAGTAAAAAGAGTTCCTTTATAACAATGGCTATGCTGCTCCTATTATCTTATTTTATTTTAATTGGCAAGGTGAAACTACAGTCCCAATTCCAAAAACCTATGAGCTATATTGAAAATTATTCGAAACATGCACATTTTTATATTTACAATTATAAGTTATATAACACTTTAAAAAGTTAATGATAATATTATTTTGGAGGATTTACATACATACCACACAATTCTTATGTATTTACATATCTAACACCTAAACTTCAATTTTTATGTATATAACACCCTAATCTTCAATATCACATCAAAAATACCACTTTATTCACTTTTAAAAAGTGAAATGCATCTTTTTAAGCATAGAAAAGTGTGAGATAAGTAAATATCTAATTTTAGGTGTTAGATATGTAAATACATAAGAATTGTGTGGTATGTATGTAAATCCTCCTATTATTTTTTGATATAATATCTAAGATTTGAGTGATTTTCATGTAAATATTAAAGTTTAGGTATTAGATATGTAAAGATATTAGATTTGTGTGCTATGTATGTAATGCCCTTTTTATTTTATTGGCAGAAGAGAAACATTTAGTTTCATCTTAAACATAAGTCTTACATGGCAGAGAGAGAAATCTTTCTCGACGTCTAATAGTTATTTTTTTGTTGGATATTACTCCAAAATGTCTAATAGAATAGTACACAGATTGATCATCATCATCATTAGCATTATCCAAATTATTTGAAGTCAATTGAATATATCGTATATTGTTATGCGTAAAACCAAATTGTAAAAAAATTTTACTTAAGGTTGTAAAATCAAGACGCATGTATTTAAAGAGTGAACAATAAAACTCCATAATTTTTGGAAAAAACCTCGAAAAGAGGAAAACCACGCAGCTTGAAAAAAAAGCTTCCACTATGTATGTTTGAGATCTTCCGATACTGATTCGAATTGTATGAGAGAACAACAACCATGCGACAACGAATCGTCGTAATAGCAGAAGAAATGATGGTGAACTATAGGAAAATCAATCAGAATGCGAACAATCACTGAATGCGAGAACAATCATGCAGAATCGATGGTGACGAAGAGATGACGAGATTGGCAGAAACGGCGGTTTGGCCACGTTGAGCGGCAGACGACAGGCTTGGAGGATCTTTAGCTCTCCACTCTCGCTGCCTCCTTTTTTCACAGGCCTCTCAGTATAGGAATGAAAATTATTTATGGTGGAGAGTCAGAATACATGCAAAATCTAACTCCTCCATCGGACGATGATTCCCTCGATCATATGATGTATTTTGTGTATTTGAATGCTCAAATGAAGTGAATTGTAAGATCTTTGGCCATTGAACCGGACGATTTATTATAAACACCCATATTTGTTTTTAATTTAACTGTCAAAGTTTTGATATTTTAAGTGCATTTCGATTTCCGTTATGACAATTGCTTCAGAGATCTTATTGAGAATTTTGCATATCGTATCAAATTGATTTTTCATGAATTATTTTGCATGATTTCGATCGTATGACTGTCTCTTTTTTTTCTTAATTCTTCGACATTAATTTTAAAATTTTAATTTTTTGATATTTGTTTTACCTTTGTTCTACACAAGTTAAAATCAATTTTTCATTATTTTACTTTTGATAGTTATTATTTCCTCTCTCTCTCTCTCTCTCTCTCTCTCTAGCATAGTGATTTCTACTCTATATTCCCTACATTTCTCACATTATTCTCTACATTTTACTCCTATCATATTCAATTTGACTATTAATGACTTATTCCACCACTCAGTAATCTTGATCCACATAACACAACTAATCTAATTTTAAATTTTATAAAATTGTATTTTATGCACTCAAAATATTCTCTTATATCATATAATACTTCTCTACCATATACGCCATTTCTTTTGTTCTTTTTAAAACCCACTATCTACCTCCTCCCCTTGTCTTTGTATGGATTAATGGAATTTGATATATATATATATATATATACACCCATAAAAGCATATAAATCTACCCACATTCTATTTGTGCGCAGGACCTATTTTTCATTATTGTAGCAGCTTTCTGAAATAATTGCATTATCAATGAGTCCCTTAGAATTTACTGTCATATAAATTTGCAGGTGGTGCTGATGTCTCTAATGGGATTTGCGCTAGTCCTGCTGTGGTCCAAGAAGCCATCGCAGCATTCAGTATGAAACAAATTTACCCTCAACCTGTTTAAACCTATTAATTAAACCGCTTTTGCAATTTATTTTTTTTTATTTTTTTTTATTTTTGTGCTGGAAGCAAAATAATAGGATTTGATAAAGATTATATTTTGTCTTGGATTTAGATTATAGAGAATAACGGTGATGTGTACCTCAGGCCTTAATTCAGAATTAGGATGGTTGGGAACAATTTTGTATTGTTACAAATAAAGTTGTTGAAATCGGACTGAAAATAGAACCGAAAAAAATGAGATTAGATCAGATTATTTAATTAATTTTAAAATTATTAATTATTAATTTTAAGATTGATTTAAATTTTAATAAGATATAATTATATTTATATTATAAAGCTAATTATGTATATATTAAATATATTTAAATTCTTAAAAAATGATAATATGAATTTATAAATATAAATATAATTTAGAATAAAAAATCATTTTAAAAGTCTTTTTAAATATAAATAATATAAAAATATAATATATAAAATATTTAAGCATATTATTATAAATTATGACATGCATATTAAAAAGATTTAAAATTTAAAATTTTTGATAATGTAAGTTTATGAATATAAATATAATTTATAATATGAAAATATAAAATTATAATATAAAAAAAGTATATTAAACAAATTTATAAATTATTTATAAAATAATATTATGAATTTATATTCTTAAAAAAAATATTATAAATTATAATTTATAATAAAAATATAAAGTAAATAATTAAAATAATTTTTTATTTTTATATTTTAAAGCTCATTTGATATTATTAAATCTCACATTATATAATTCAAAATTTTCAATTCTAAAATTTAAAAGTTTTTTCATATTCAATATATTATAGAATATAACAAAAAGAGTAAAACATAAGAAAGAAAAGTGTTTTGGATGAGGATTATGATATGAGATCTTTAATTTTAGAAAGCAAAAAATGAGTAGTGAAAAGTTGGAGTATAAAGGATAGATAAGACAGAGAAGTCGCCAGATGTTACATAAAGTCATTTTATGACAGAGAAAGAGATGCAGATTTACAAGTAAGAAAGATTTGAAGACATAAAAAAGATTAAGATACCAATTAAAGGATAATACACAATTAAAAAATTTAATTCATGAAATTTAAATATTACTGTTGTTGATTGTTGTATATCATAAAGAGAAGATGATGTTGTACTATTTGTATTAAAAAATAAAACTTTTAAGAATGAATTTATAATATATTTAGAATAATTTGATGGATATATTATTTATTTAATTCAAGCTCATTTATAATTATAAAATTATTTTAAAATTATATAATTTTATCTAAAATATTTTTAAAATATATTTATTAAGTTTAATATTTAAATATAATATTCATATAATTTAATTAAACCCACTGATTTTTTTTAAAATTGAATTTATTGAACAGATTATATATTTATTTCAATGTGAAGATTGATTTTTGAAAAATATTGATCAGTCATATTCACGATTGAATCGGACAATCTGGTCCGATTTTTAAAATATTGATTACAAATCTCTTAGGTATAAATTGATTAGGTGTCGTCACTGTTCTATTTCATGTGATTTATATCATTTTTCTGTTGAATATTTAATAGAAGGTGGGCCAAGTTATTTATATTTTGATTATATAATTATCTCCTTAAGAGTATTGATAGATTTCTAAAAATTTATACAAATTCATATACATGTTTTTATATATGATATAATGTAAGAAACCTAACAGTATAATTTGCACTGAAGTGTGTAATTATGATGCGTTTTGATATGGAGGACTTTATAGACAATTTAATGAGGTTTAAATCTGTTTGAATTTATTAAAATCATTTTTGAAAGGCTTTAACTTTAAAGTAGAAAGAGTTTATGGGAGCCTTATTTTGATTTGACAAGAAGAATGCTCTTTTTATTTTGTTTTTTGAATGATTCATTAACATTTATATCTTTATATATCATTTTCTAATTATAAAATATTATCATGACAATGGATTATTACTTTTTTAGGCAGAGAGAGAAATAACAGTATTCTTGAAATTTGATTAAGAGACAAAGGTAAAGAGGTTGTTGGATGGGTAATTTGATTTGATCACTACTTTCTCAAGTGATGTTAATTAATCGCTCCACACGAGTTATCAACAAATTTAATCAATTTGATACAAGAATTCTCTTTGGAACATATACATATATATATATATATATATATATCACAAAATTTTATTCATTTACTTAAAGAACACCTAAAATTTAATATTTAGAAGTATAATATTTTTGTTCTATGCTTGAAAAGGTGTATTATATGTTAAAAAATTAATGATGATGTTCTTTATGATATAATTTTTAAGATTTATGTGTTGTTTATATAAATATTAAAGTTTAGGTGTTAGATATATAAATATATAAAAGTTGTGTGCTATTTTTTTTTATTTGCCTCTCATTTGCAACATAGATTTATTATTACATCAAGAATAAAAACTTATGGAGCTATATCCAATGTTTTTTTTGGAACATTTACATATATATAGCACAAAATTCTTATGCATTTATTTATATCGCACCTAAAATTTAATATTTACAACTATATTATTTTTTCTATACTTGAAAAGGTAATTATATTTTAAAAAATTAATGATGCTATTATTTATAGTTTAATTTTAAAGATTTATATATTATTTATATAAATATTAAAATTTAAGTATTGGATATGCAAATATATAAAACTTGTGTGCTGTTTTTTTTTTTATTTGTCTCTCATTTGTAACAGAGATTTATAATTACAACAAGAATAAAATTCAATTTGATCTCCTGAAAGGCAGGTCACGTAGGAAACACTATAACTTCGATTTTATTTCCTCATATAAATCAGTTTTTTTTTTTTTAATAAATTTTGATAAGAAAATGTTGGGTTTCTCTGAAAATTTAAAAATAAAAAATAAATGAATTTCTCACATCTATGATTTGGACTATAATTAGAAGGATAAAATATTAATTATTATATATGATTTATTCAAAGAATATTCTCATTTGATGATCAAATTAAAGTTCTCTTTATGTCCAACTAAAAAGGCACCAGCTTTAAAAGGCATAAAATTTTCTATTAACTAATTAAATTATTTAATTATTTTCAACGATAACACATCGAACAAATTGTGTATTTAAAATGTTTACAACTTTTAAAATGGTAAGAACGAGCTTTTTGACTAATACTAATACAAGTCCACAAGATCAAATCACTTCAAATTTATGTATGTTATGATTTTCTTACTCATCTCTATGATTATTCATGCATCTTCTCTCCTACAATATAAGTCATTAGTAACACTCCTATATTTTTTTAATAATATTAAAGTTATTTATGAGAATTTTTTTCAAAATAATGTTAAATAAATAAATAAATATATATATATATATATATATATATATATATATATATATATATATATTATATATATATATATATATATATATATATATATATATATATATTTTATTTTATTTTATTTTTATTTTTAAAGTCAAAGATGCATGCACCCAAGCCTTGATGAAACCAATGATGCTGATAAGTATCATCATTTCATTTGAAATTTAGAAAATGTAATGCTCATAATGATTATAATTCCATGCTCTTATTGGTGATTTTTCATGCCTTGACGTGGATGACAATAATGGGCATAAGGAGGAAGGCTCGAGAGTATATCCATAAGAGAAAACATATGTGGAGTTCCATGGTCACTTAATAATCCATCATAACTTGTAGCCCTAAATTTAGAATCTAGAAGATTCCAAATTTATGACAAGTTGACTCTTACCTAACTTAATAATTAAAGCCATATGATGCATGTTTCTAGTTTCTACACTAATATATTAGATCATGGGCTAAAATAAAATGAAATAAAATACACTCAAGTATAATTAAAATATTAAAGTCTTTTATTTTTTTAAAATCTTTGAGTGAAAGAAGCTCCTTTTTCTCTCTCTCAAGAATTATTTAAAGAAGACAAAATTCAATAAATTTTCCTTAATGATTATTATCAATTTGATGATTTGATATGAAAGATAAATTTATTCTATCTTCATATGTTTCCAACAATATCTGCTAATAAGTTACTAGATATTTAATGGTAGAATAAACGAGCCGAGTTAAACTCGAGTCCCATATGATTCAAATTCAACTTAATAGTTTTTTTTCTAAGCACAAACTCATTAGTAAAGATCAAGCTTGAATTGTTCCATGGGCTTGAGCTTGAAAAATAAATTATCAAGATTCACAATACTTCAAATGGATTTAATTCATTATTATTATTATTTTATTCAATAATATCTTGTAAGAATAATAGTAATCATATCTTTCATCTTATCTAAATGAGTTGACTCAAATGAGCAAGATCTATCATACTAAACATTTAGTGTATGGGTGGTCACATACACCATACTCTACCAACAAGTAAAGCTATTATGGATCACAAAAGGCAAAATATTTTCATTGAAATTTTGTTCTGCTATTATTTCTTCTTAATTTTGTTTTGTATCATTTCTTGACTGAAAATTTATAGGCTTTGGCCTGCATCATGAGATTGTTGAAAAAAAATCCATTAGAAGGAGTGATTCTTGCATAAGTCAAAGGCGTATTATTATTGTAGACTCAAAGAAACATCACTGAGCACTAAAGAGTTACTGTGAGAAATGGAGTAGTTTTATTTCGTAGTTGACTATTTGCCTAATGATTCATGGAAGATTGAGCAAGTGGTCCTTCTCTTGCCAGTAATTTATGATTTTGACAGGTGAAAATGATGATTATTTTTTCTTACTTGATTTTTTTGATGGATTGTAGTTTTGATTTGGTAAGAAATAAGTGATGAAAGGCACTATTTTAGAGAACAATTTATGAATGGCATCATCTTTGTTAAAAAAAAGTAGTAAGTGATTGAGTGTATCTGTCTGAAGTTGTGATGATTTTATTTAAAATGAAATAACGTAACAGTAACTAGGAAATGGTCAAATTTGAAATGTTTATCACGATGCAGAAGTATATTTATGACTATAATGAAATGCTTATTATAATGCGTAAGTATTAATTTGTAAATTTTTTTTTTCTGAGTGGACTGGCCATCATTACCATCTACATGCAGATTTCAACTTCTCATTGACTATTGGCATCCACTTAATCCCTCTTTCTCCTCTCCAAAGTCGAACCAATCACTTTTATAGATACTAGAAGGATTGTAATGAGCAATCTAACAACTGGGATAAGGTTTAGAGAGAGAGAGAGAGAGAGAGAGAGAGATTTCTCTGGGCATTATTTAAATTTGTGCTCCTTTCCATATTTGTGTGCGAGTATGATTACATAGTAGAACACGTTCAGCTTCTTACCTCAGCGATATCTGTCTCTCTCTATAAATGTACTGAACCTACTCTTCTTCAAACTACCCAAACCTTTCAATACATCATTGCATTCTTTCATTCCAGGAACGAAGAAGAAGAAAAGGAAGGAGAAGAATGCGTTCCTCTGATTTGATATCCATTAATGGCTGGCCATCTATTTTCCCCCCTAAAATGTTCCTCAAGAAGGCAAAAGTCCTTCGTTTGATCAACTCAAGGGTAAGACCGAGTACTGGTAGGAGCAGAAGGTCAGATTCCTCGAATTTGTTTTTTTGATTTTTTTATCCACTTCGCATTAATAAAAAAAAGGATTTTGCAAAGCACAAAGTTACATTTTTAAACAAAACATTGATACTCCATCAACAATTTTTTTTTTTTTCCGTTGCATAATTAAACAAGCACCTTAATTCCTCCTAATTATGTCTGCTAACTAATGGAAAAACTCAACCTTTCAGACAGAAGAAGAGATGTCAAGTTTGGGAGAGAGATGAGATGAAGATGGTGAACGTCAGGCTCTATTTGCAGAACAAATGGATAATGGCGGAGAACAGTAGGCTTAAGGAGAGAGCACTTTTCCTCAGCCAAGAGAACAAAGCCCTTCTTGCTCATCTTCAAACCGCCGAGAAATCTAGCAACTTTTCTCCCCTCCTTTAAACTCTTTGTTTCTTTAGATAATGTGTTGAATAAAATGCTCATATATATATATATATCTCAGTATTAAACTAGCTTGTTTTGTTGGAACTGCCAAAAGCATTTAATATTTCATTCATGTCATCTATTTTTGATGAACTGATAAAATCTTGGGGGCCGTTTGGGATCAATTTATTTATTTATTTTAGTTTATTTTCTAATATTTGATTTGAAATAAAAAAATTTTGGTGGTAAAAACACTCAAAAATCAAGAAAATTTTATTTTTTAGTATTTTTAAAAACAATGTGATTTATTTTCAAAAATAAAAACTATTTTTTAAAAATACATTAAACAAATATATTTTTTTAAAAAACATAAAAAATATATATATATAACAAAATTGATTCCAATCTTGCCCTTAGTTGTTGAGAAATACTTTGATTTGATTTGATCTACTCTCAAATCTAAATCCAATGAAAAAACTATAATCTTAAGAGAGATATCAAATGAGTGATTTATTCTGTTTCCCTGCTTTGTTTGAGATATATTTTAGTTTAACTCTGAAATTTTATTATGTTGTTTTTTATTTTTCTCAATAATTTTGAACCATCCTTTCCTTCTACTATAATATTTCAATATACTTCCATGAAGATATTTGAATTTCTTTTTTTTTTTCATCAACACTCATTGCTTTAATATCCTTTTCTCTTTATTAAAAAATTTAATAGTGCTTCAATATCATCTAATTATCATTAATCTAGTTCTTTGATAAAAATAAAATGATAATTTTTTTTGTTTGTTTGAATTTTGTTGATTTAAAAAATTATAAGATCTATATAATAAATGAACTGATTCAAAAAATTTTAATTTAGAAAATTATTTTTGATAAAGTATAATAAAAAAATGTAATTGTTGTGTGCCGAAAACCGCCAGGAAAGTTTACACCTAAATTTGTGAAATCCAACACACACACAATATTTAAAAGTGAACAACGAAAACTTGAGAATTTTATTGGAAAACCTCGAAGAGGGAAAACCATGTAGCCAGTAAAATCTTCCACTTATCTATTTGAGTACAAAATCTTCCCAATAATGGGATTACATATGAAGGGAACAACAACTATGTAGTAATGCTCGGTATTGGTGCAGAAGAATGAACAATGAGGACATCGAGTGACAATGAATATCATCATGATGGAGACCGACAGAGATTGACGCGAGGATCGGCGGCCCATGGTGACATCCGTCAGTGGTGTGATTGTGCTTGGAGAATCTTCGCTTTAGAGTTCTCTCCTCTCTCTGCTTGGTTCTCTCATATAAGAAAGGCTATTTAGATTGGATAGCGTCTATAAATACATGCAAAATTCGAACCACTCCACTTCATCGGACGGCTCAGAATGATTCCTTTGATCATTTGATATATTTTAAGTCAAAATTATGAGATCTTGGGCTTGTTAGATCCGGCTCGTCAAGATGCTCGATTTGACTATAAACACTTCATGTTTAAGAGCTATTTATGGATTTAACTGATATCCCAAAGTTTCAAATGATATTTTAAGTGCTTGATCTCGACTAGTTTCAACTGAGGATCAACTTGCTTTACATCAAGATTCGCGGAAGTAGAATTTTCGATCATATCGTTGCTTTTGGATGACATTATCTCAATCATCCAAAATATATATCCGAATAGTTGAAAATAACGATTCTTCAATAAAATTTCAGTCCATTAACCATTCATTTTGAGAGAGCGATTTTCATGAGAAAAGATTATGATCACGGGTGCGCACATAAAGTGGGTATGTCGAAGTGATTATATCCATCACTCTTCTTGCAGCGTGTCCATGCCGCTTGGGAGTGTTGTCACGGCGAAGGCACCTGGGCTGAGGAGGAGCGAAGGAAGGCATGAAGCATGAGCATCAGCGCCAGCATCACGGTGCTTATCATGACGCTCGGTTGGTTGCTCTCGCTCAGCCATGGGCGAAACCACGCCGATGAGGGTATTTTCATATATTTTTGTCCGTTTTCCACGATTTTGAGCGCTTTGTCTTATTTAGATTTTGACCTTTTTCCCCTATGGGGTATATAACCCCAAGGGAGAAGGCACCTTCTCTTCTTCGAGAAGGAGGTTTGAAGCGATCAGGCAAGTTCATATGGAGGCTGGTTTTCCTCAAAGAGGCGTCAACTTCCCTTGTCGAACGGGTTTGAGGCGATCGCGCGTAGTCATACAACGAGACTCGATTTTTCTTGAAAGACACGCCAACCGCCTTGTTGAACCGACCAGTTCGAGGCGATCAAGGCCTAGTTCATGACGAGGCTCTTTTCCCTCGAAGCAACCGCCTTGTCGACCGGGTTGAGGCGATCAAGGCCCATAGTTCATACGGCGAGATCCTCCTCGAAAGAGACGCCAACTACCATCAATAGGGTTGGTGATCAAGACCCATGGCTCATACAAATTCGATTTTCCCTTGAAAGAGGCATCAACTACCATTGTCGGACCGACCGGGTTCGGAGGCAATCAATGCAAGTAGTTCATACGGCGATTTTCCTCAAAGAGCGAACCGCCTTATCGACCGAGGTTGGCGATCGGCTCATAGTTCATACGGCGATGCTCCAATTTTCCCTCAAAAGAGGCGTCAATTGCCTTTGTTGGACCGACCGGGTTCAGAGACGATTATCGGCGATGATAACCGCGACCGGATGGCGTGCGGTCGATGCAGAAAGCGGATGATCGGCGACGATGGTGGATCGGCGAGATGACGATGGCGGACGGCGAGATGCCGGCGATGGTCACGATGGTGACCCCATGACGGTGGTAGCACGAGGTGGTCGGCAGCGGTTGCCGACGGGCTACCGGCATATGAATGCCGATAATCAGGCGAGCAAATGGGTAGATATGAATTGACGAAGGTCTAGACGCGAATTTTGTTTATCCGAGGTTGTTTGTCAAAGTTTGACTTAATGACGTTAACGTGTATAGAAGAGGTTGAATTGAATCTGGTGAGGATTTTGACCCATTCAGGTTGTTGTCGAGTGTTACGGCGACATTAACCTATGTGGAAGAGGCCGGAAGTCCACCAAGGATTTTTTCACTATCTAGGTTGTTTGTCGAGTGTGACTCAATGACGCGTTAACTGAAGAGGTTGAATTGAATTCGTTGAGGATTTTGACCTATCCGAGGTTGTTTGTCAGGATGATGTAACCTGATATGGAAGAGGAATTGAATTGATGATTTTGACTTATCCGAGGTTGTTTGTCAGAGTGTTACCCAATGATGTTAACCTATATGAAAGAGGTCATGGGAGGTCCACCAAGGACCTTTTGACCTATCCTAGGTATCAGCTAAAGTGTTACTTGACTTCTTACTTGTATGGAAGAGGTCCGATCAAATCCCCTTGGGATTGATCATGCCCGATTGAGATACAACGTGAGTTGTATATTTCTCAAGTGGAAGGATTAAATGAAGAAGAAATAAGCTTGTAAGAAAAAGCTATAAATTCATTACTTTGATAAGTTCGACGATACAATCATAAAAAGATTTTAACACGGATATGAGTTTCAAGAGGAAATGATAACAACAACAACAACAACAACAAGTCTTTATCCCATTAAGTGGGGTCGGCTACATGAAGAGGAAGCGCCAAACGAGACAAAATAAAAGTTGTAATAATTATGCAGTAGGAATTACTGATAATATTTTTGGAGATTCTTAGTGTTCCAAGTTCGAAGTAGAGTTTTTCCTTCTGGATCCTTAAGCTTGAATGTTCCTGGCTTGACCATAGATATAACTACATATGGTCCATCCCAAAGAGGTGAAAGTTTATTGCGTTGAGAGCCTTTGCCTGCAGCTTCGAGACTTCGTAAGACCAAATCAGCGATAGATATGGCACGAGATTTTACTCTTCAGTTAAAGTGACGAGCTACCCTTTGGTGATAGGAAGCAGTCCGAAGTAGGGCCATGTAACGAGTTTTGGGGAGTAGGTCCAAGTGCTGTCAGAGTTTTTCTTCATTACCATCATGATCGAATAATTGAACTCTTGGACTTGGAACCCAGATATCTACTGGTATAATAACTTTTGTGTCGAAACATAAGTTATATGGTGTCTCACCGTCGGGCGTGATATAGTAAGCCCAAAGAACATTAGAAAGCTCATCAACTCATTGCCCGACTCAAGCGTGTTTTAGTCCTTTGAGTATGATCCTGTTGGTAGCTTCAGTCTGTCCGCTAGTTTGAGGACGTGCTACCGAGATGTGTAGCCTAAATGTGAAGATCTTTGCAAAAGGACGTAAAGATTTTTCCAAGAATTGGGTTTTATTGTCGATGATCTTTGCAGAAAGACCATCGATACTATATTTTTTCAAATAAATTATTTAGCATTTGCCTCCATGATTTTAGTGGTTTCCACCCATTTAGTGAAGTAGTCAACGGCTAAAATGATAAACTTCGTCTAACGCCATCGGAAAAGGTCCCATGATATTAATTCCCCACGAGCAAAAGGCCGCTTTGAAGGGATGAGAGCTCAGATACGGCATGAGAGAGGTTAGAGTGCAACCGACAACTTGCACATTTTTTGTGAACTCAAAGCGTCTTGTTTCATCGAGCCAATAACCCTTGCCTTATAATTTTAAGGGCTAGCCTTCCTCTTAGGTGTTCTCCACATATCCCCCAGTGAACCTCTCTTAATGACCTCGGAATGAGAGGCATTTGAGGTACGGTCTAGAGAAAGCTCATTTGTATAGTTCACCTTTGATAATAGTAAAGTTTGAAGCTTGTCTTCGGAGACGAGTTGCAGAAGTTGGGTCTTCAGGAAGGGTTCCTTCTTGTAGAAAAGAGGATGGGTCCATCCATCCTAAATATTTCTTTATCTCATTAATTGCTTGTATTACCCACAACCCTGGGATGCTAGGAAGATATATTTCTTCAACATGATTTCTCTTAAATAGATCTCCAATAGCAGATGTAGCAAGCTTAGCGAGAGCGTCAGCTCGAGTATTCTTCTCTCGCAGTATGTGAATGATTTGATGTATCTTGAAATGAGAAAGAAGAGACTTTATCAAGTGGAGATATTACGCTAGTTGAGGATTATGAGTATTAAAGTTTTCCTCAACTTGGGAGGATCGAGAGTCGGGCAGATTACTAAGTCTCACAATCAATGGTGAGTCTCAACCCTGTGATGAGAGCCTCATATTCAGCAATATTATTAGTTGCAGAAAATTTTAGGCGAAGTCCACACTTTAAGGTATTATGCTAGGGGAAATAAGTAAGATTCTCGCATCAGCGCCGGTATTTCCTGAAGCTCCATCAACATAGAGGGTCCATTGAGGAGACAAAAGGCGTGTAGTAGATAGCTCCTCTGGAGTTGGGGCAGTGCATTCCATTATAAAGTCTGCGAGTACTTGAGACTTTATAGCAGGCTGAGGTTGAAAATTTATATCAAATTCTCCCAATTCTACAGACCATTTAATTAACCTCCAAGATGCTTCTGGTTTTTGTAGGATGACCCTTAATGATAAATGAGTGTAAATGCTGATATTATGAGCTTGGAAGTATGGACGCAATTTTCGCGCTGAGAAAATTAAAGCCATAGCCACCTTATCTGCAAGTGGATAACGACTTTCTATATCAGAGAGAATTTTGTTGACATAGTAAATTGGTTGTTGTATCCTATTTTTTTCTCACACTAAAACTGAGCTTATCGCGTGGGAAGAGATTGCGAGATATAAGTATAGAATCTCTCATTGGATAGGCTTGGATAGTAGGGGTGGAGATGCTAAATACTCTTTTAGTTGCTCAAAAGCAGACTGACATTCATCAGTCCACTAAAAATTATTATTTTTAGCTCCCTTTAATATTTTAAAGAATGTCAAGTATCTATCCCAACGCTAGAAGCGGATAACGCAGCAATTCATCTATTCAAACGTTGAACTTTCTTAATATTCTTCGGAGGAGTCATATCTTTGAGAGCTTTGATATTCTCGAGGTTGGCCTCTATCCCATAGTGGGTTACCATAAATCTGAGAAATTTTCTTGACGTAACCCCAAAAGCACATTTGGTTGGGTTGAGTCGCATGTTATAACGTCGAAGAAGGTTAAAGCATATTTCTAAGTCAGAAATATGTTGTGATTCTTCCAAACTTTTCACTAACATGTCATCCATATATACCTCCATTGTGTGGCCTAATAGGTCTTTAAAAACCTCATTCATAAGTCATTGATAAGTAGCACTAGCACTTTTTAACCCAAACGACATAACTTGGTAACAGTATAAACCTTTATATGTTTGAAATATTATAGCTTCTTCATCTGTTGGGTCCTTTTTATTTGGTTGTAACCAGAGTAAGCATCCAAAAAACTGAGCATTTGATGTCTATATGTAGCATCAACCAATTGATCAATTCGAGAAAGAGGAAAACTATCTTTCGGGCAAGCCTTATTAAGGTCAATGTAATCAATACACATTATCCATGTTTCGTTTATTTTCTTAACCATGACAATATTTGCTAGCCATGTAGGGTAATGTACATATCGTATGAATCCCTCTTCTGGAAGCTTGTTAACTTCTTGCTCAATACCGAGGCGTGCAAATCGCTTCTTTCCGGATGATCGGTTTGAATGTCGGATCAATCTAGGGAGTGCATGATCACATTGGTCGACCATGTCCATTAACTCCAAGCAAGATATCTTGATTTTGTGCAAGAAGTCTATGTATTTTTTCCCAGAGAGATCCAACTTGTACCGTTTCAGAATCCTGATAATGCAACAGAGAGCAAGTCTTGACGGTGCTTTAAGTACTCCTTCATGTCAAAAATTAAAATCTTCGAAGGTCACGAAGGGCGGCTTGTGAGGTAGCATGATTGCGCTATCTGCTGATTTTCTGCACCACCCCAACTCCAACGGGGGTTAGAAATTTCATCTTGAGATGAGATACTGAAGTGACTGCATCAAAAATTGATTGGAGGGGCCTTCTAAAGATAGCGTTATATGATGAATATGACTTGACCACCATGAATTAGATTAGATGAGTCACTTATCGAGAAAATTCACCAAGGACAACAGGAAGGGTGATTGTCCCCTCTACTCGCACAGGGCGATTATCAAACTCGTATAATGGTCCTACAGTGGGTTGGAGCTTTTTCCTAACCAGACCCATGCTAAGAAATGTGGAGTAACCGATCCCTGTGCTGATGACAAGTGTATCTTGATGAGAAACATGGACTCCTTCTAAGTCCGAGTCATTAAAAGTGATGTAATGATCAATACGAGACTTCTTTAATTCTGGCTCTTCAGAGGTGGTAATGAGAACTTGATTAGATAGTATTGGTCCTCCTGCGATTGTTTCAATTTCCCAACCGCTTTGATGATTATTTTGTTATTTCATGATGTTCGGTGCCCCCACTTGGAGGTATGTTTGTTTGATTCACTTGATTATTCACAAATCAACGTAGATATCCTTGTTGAATGAGCATCTCGATTTCTTTTTTGAGTTGTTTGCATGCCTCAGTAGTATGTCTATGACTTTGATGGAAGTGACAATATTTCTCCTGATTTCCTAAATTTGGTTTCAATGGATGTGGCCACTTAATATTTTTTTCATCTCGAATAGCCATCAGAAGGTTGACACGATACGTGTTCAGCGACATGTATTCCTTTTCTGGTCGTGGTTCACGTCGTTAATATGGGGGCCGTGGAGGGAGATCACGGCTGCCTTGTTGCTTCTTTTGATGGGACAGTTGGTCCGCATTCCCTGGGGCATTCTTACATTTTCTTATACATTGTTCAAATTATTTGCGATGGACATTAATGGTCTCATCCGCAAAGATTTGTGCTTCCACACGATGAACTAAGTCGGCATATGAGCGACCGTGGCCGACAAGGAAGGCCTGACGGAGTCCTCTAAGGAAAACTCCTCTTAATAGTTGTGTCTACCTGTGTATTTGGCGAGCTTCTAAGGAGAACCTCTGGAAATATTCCTTAAGTGATTCACCCTCATTTTGATGAATGTCGGAGAGATGGGAGGAATCTTTAATGATCCTCCTATTTGCAATGAACTATTCCACAAAATTTTTGGCTAGTTTGTCAAAGGTACAAATGGATCCCCTTGGAAGGGAGTAGAACCAAGTGCGAGTTTGCCCTTTGAGGGTACGGGGAAAGACGACAAAGCGGTGAGCTCGTGGATGCATGATACCAGAATGGTCGATGTGTTCATGTGAGTCACCCATCATAGGAATCAATGCTCGGAAGCTTGAAACTCACGTGAATAGGATGTTGAAGAATAACTTCAGCTAAAGGTGAGGATTCCTCATAGCCGCGGTGAGGGGGAAGATAATTTATGTCTTGAAGGTGAAATTCGTCTTGCATTAAGCGTCGTAATTCTGCACGTATAACATGACGAGTGGGGTCAACAGGACGAGAATGTGTCAAGCTACTAGCAATAATTGGTGGATTAGTACGGTTTACGTGATGGATGAGAACTAGTAGGTCGAGGAGATCAACATCACGGTCTCTGGGGAACTTCGGTCAAGGAGATTAGCATTTTAATCTCCACGGCCAATGATCGATCTTGGGGAGATGTGTTTGAAGGTAGTGTTCTCGCAAAAGTCGGATCATCTCATTTTGAGACTCTTCCATTCGGGACGATCTTCTAAAGAGATTCCCATCGCCTTCAACGATGTATCGGGGAGTGAGCGAAGCTTGATGTCATTGGTTCAAGGATTGGTTTCGAGAGTGACGAGAGTTGGAGCGGGAGGCTCCATTGTTACGAGTGTTGCGCCTATTGGCCATAACGAGGGTGTTCACAGGAATTGTGATTGAAGGGTTCTTTTCTCACAGACGGTGCCAAACTGTTGCGTGCTAGAAAACCAGTTGCGGTAGAGTGAAAGTTTACGCCTTAGCTTTGTTGTGAAATCCAGCACACATAGAGGTATTTAAAGAGTGAACAAAAAACTCCATAATTTTTTACATGAAAAATCTTAAAAGAGAGAAAATCACGCCCAAATAAAAATCTTCCACTATGTATCCGTTTTGAGTACAAAATCTTCGATAACGGGATTACGTGATTGCATAGAAGGGAACAACAACTATGTAGTCCGCGTAATGTAGGTTGATGATAGTGAACAATGAGGGACATCGACCGACGATGAAGGTCATCATGATGGAGACCGACAGAGATTGACAGAGGATCAGGCCTACGCGTGGTGACGGCCGAGTGGCGCAAGATTGTGCTTGGAGAATCTTCAAGCTTTAGAGCTCTCTCTTCTCTTGGCCCCCCTCATAAGGAATGAGAGGCTATTTATAGGAGGGCTCTATAAATACATGCAAAATCCACCCAATCTCATCTGAATGTCAGAATGATTCCTTGATCATCATTTTAAGTATTTGAACGCTCCAAATAAAGTTGAAATTATGAGATCTTGGGCTTGATCCACTCATCAAGACGCCGATTTCACGATTACTATAAACACCCATGTTTAAGAGCTATTTATGGATTTAACTCATATCCCAAAGTTTCAAATGATATTTTAAGTGCTTGATCTCGACTAGTTTCAACTGAGGATCAACTTGATTTTGACATCAAGATTCGTGCTTCGACTAGTAGAATTTTCAGTGTCATATCAGTAATTGAAAGCTCTAAGAGTATCATTCAAAAAGCCATGTAATGTATGCGCAATGAATGATGATGATTGTTGGATAACAACATTCAATCGATAATAGACTCGCACTGACTATTAGGTAATGCTGATTGTTAAAAATAGTTGACATTGTCGTTGATATATAATTTGTCAAATCTTCGAGCTCAAATTTTAAGTCTAGATCCTCTTGATATGAAGAATTATTTATATTTATAATTTTTTTTTTAAAGTAACATTCTAGTTATTTAAACAAGATTCTAAAATATTTTATCAAATAGTTTTTATTGATTCACTTTATTATAGATCATTCAACATTTAAAAGCGCATTAATATTAAATAAAAAAGCCATATCATAAAACAATACCTTAAATGATTGTTTGATTTGCAGCATTTGTAAAATAATGTAAATCAATTTCATACATTTTGAAAATCCAACTATTTAATTGCAATATAATTCAATCATGAATTTAAAATTCACCCTCTACTTTATTTATGATATATTTAAAAATCAATTAAATTAGCCAATTTTCAAATTCAACATTATAAATTCTCTATCATTAACTACTGCAAGCCACCATCTTCTCCTATTCGTCGATCACTACTTACCACTACTGCCCATTACTATTATCACCACTACTAGCAATTAGCAACAGCCCCTCGCCACCATCATAGAGCTTCAAATTGAGTTCACTGCACTTGAATTCAAATACAAAAACATAGTCTAATATTTTTGTTTTACACTCAATTAAATAATTCTAAAATATATCAAATACATTATATTTTTTTATGTTATATTTCTTTTTCAGAAAATCAAATGATCTCTAAATATATTTTTTTTAAATCCATTGAAAAATCTTAGAAATGCTATATCAAATAGAAACAAGACAATAAAAAGCTCCTAGGAAGATGAAGCACAGAGAAAACTAAGGGGGTGTTTGGTAACAAATTTAATTTATTTCAATCAGGATTTAGTAAATTTAGTACATCTGAATTTAGTAAATCTTGAGCTATTAAATTCTGAAAAGTGTTTGGTAACAAATTAGGTAAATCCTGCTAAATTCAGAGAGATATTTGGTAAGTTATTTGAGGATTTAAGTCTGTTAAGATTTAAAAAAGATTTTTTTAATTAATAAACCATTAATAATACACAATTAAAATTAACTTAAATATATATTAATTAATCAATTAATAGTATTAATATTAATATTAATTTAAAGTAATATGTATTAATATTAATTAATTAATTAAAATTTAATTAAAATTATATTAGTAGATTATATCAAACTCTTCAAACTTAATTATCAATTATCAATTATATATTTATTAAATTATAATTAAATTTTAATAACTTACAAGTTAATCATCAATAATATTTTATTAAATCAATTTAAATTAGGTTAAATTAAATCAAAAACTATCAACTATTATATTAACTAAAATTACTTAAATCTAATTAATAATTATAATTAATAAATTATAATTAACTTATAATTATATATTAATAAATGGTCAATAATATTAAATTTAAATTAATTTTATCATAATATCTTAATTAAAAAAAAACTAATAATTAAATGAATTATTTAAAATTAAATTTTTTTAAAATAATTAAAAAAAATGATGCAACTGAAATTTTTTTTCATAAAAATCATAATCACATCTCTCTCTCACACAATTTATGTAAATCCCATAAATTCACCCTTCCAACCAGATTTACTAAATCCGAGATTTAATAAATATATTTTTTTGGATTAAACAGAATTTACTAAATTTAGCAGCCTAAATCTTAAATAAATTCATTGCCAAACACCCCGTAAAGGTTCTCACAATAAAAGACTGAAATCACTTAACAAGGCCCAAGTAAGTTTATATGATAAAGTCATTTTACATTAAAAATTTAAATCACTAAACTAATACTCATGACGTGAAACATTTTTTTATATACGCTCACTCTCATGTTTAAAATTTAAGAAAATCCAATTATCTATAATTATAGAGTTAATGCAGCTTCATACATTAGATTTATATAATTGACAAATAACATCAAAACAACATAAAAAGTGATGCAAAATAACATAAAACATCAGTGATTATTAAACAAAACATTTCTATCTATCTAGACAATTTCTAGTTCTTCTGTTTAAAGATCTAGCAGCTTCCTTAAAAGAATATATATGAAAGCACAACAGAACAAATATATGGGTGAGGGAAAAGGAAATCTTTTGATTTCCATAAAATTTAAGAATAATGTAAATCAGTGCTTCATTTCCTGGTCAGCAGCATCAGCATTTTGCTGTTGTTGCAGTTGGAACATCTGAGGATTCAGCTGAATTTGATGGCTTAAGCTGGCAGACATGGGCTCCCCATTAGCAAGTTTCAGGCGATGAACCTCTGCAGAAAGTGCTTCATTCAAAGCTACACGTAGAGGAAGAAGTATGGAGTCAGATTATAACGTTTTCTGATTCTGGTTCGCTTTAAAAGATTTCCGAAAAATTATTTGTTTCTTAAAATGCTAAAACAGAGCTTTCAAAATAAATGTAAAATGCAGCTAAAAAAGACACTATTCAAACGAGTCAAAATTAAAATTCACGCTCAAAAGAAAACGACTAAAAAACTTACTCAAACGAAGCCTATTTTTCACGGGAAAATAGTTCGGAAAAAAAATAATATACTATTTGATGAAAAATTCAAGAAGATGGGTGGGATTAGTATTGATATACATACCACACAATTCTTATCTATTTATATATCAAATATCTGAACTTTAATATTTACATAAATAACACATAAATCTAGATGTTAAATATATAAATGCATAAGAATTGTATGATTGTATGTAAATCCTCCTATATTTTATACAGTTTAAGAAGTACTTTAAGATTGATGGGGTTAATAATTAGATTTGGTAATTCAGGATTAGATTAATAGATTATTATGCGTAACGGCAATCTATTGATAAGTAGTGGGTATTAGGTAGTTAATAAGTGGTTAATGAATCCTAGAGAGTCCTTGTATTTTTATAAATAATCTCTATTAGAGAGTATTAGGACAAATATCTATGAAATGAAAGTCTCTTATGTGATTCTAGTTTTATCAGCATCCTCGAATGCAATAGATTCGTATCAAAGGCTTTCCTGTTCATTGGCCATTGTTTAGTACATTTGGAGTGAATTCAAATACAAATAAATAGCCTGATTAGCAGCAGGTGGTGTTTTGTGTACATTTAACATAAGGATCAATAGAAATAAAAAAAGCAACTTTTACAGCAGACTGCTGAAGCTGATAGTAAGGACATTGTGGTTTCATCTAATAAACCAAAAGAACATCACATGCTGATCCATAGTAAAATGCACTTTCTACAGTAAGTTTAATCGCCCATCATATTATTGTATATTGTTTGCAATGCAAATTTATAAACCAATCCTTGCTTGATTTCCTTTTGAAGTCTTAACAAAGATTGTATGTGTTCAAGTTGTAGGAATCTGGTGTGGGCTGTAAGCTTTCAGCTTTATGGCTTATGAGAGCTGAGAAGAAACAACAACAACAACAACAAGCCTTAATCCCACTAGGTGTGGTACATGAATTTAGTCCTTGTGTCTATTATCAAATTCTCATTTAATTCAAGTATACTAAGATCATTTTTTATACATCTTAACCAAGTCTTTTAGGTCTACCTCTACCTTTCTTAACATAAGACAAATCCAATGATCTACTCTCCTGTCATGACACCGACTTTATGTGGCCAAATCATCTAAGGCACTCTCCCTAATCTTATCTACCACTGAGCTACTCCAACTTTTTTCCAACATACTCATTTTGCATTCTATCTCTAAGAGTAAAGCCACTCATCCACCTGAGCATCTCTCTCATCTCGTAACACTTAACTTAGTCTTATGCTTCTTTTATTGGCCAACATTCTGCACTATAAGTCATCGAGTTTTACCACCATCTTATAAAATTTTTCCTTAAGTTTAAGTGGAATTTTTCTATCACATAATAGATGCATTCCCCACTTCAACCATCCAACTTGAATTCTACTAATAACATCTCAATTTCACCATCATTTTGAACAATAGAGCCTAAATATCAATCGCTTCACTTTATTAATGACTTGATCACCAAAAGTCACAACACTCACTAAAACTTCTACAACTAAAATTATACTCCATATATTCAGTTTTAGATCTACTTAAACGAAAACCTTTAGACTCTAAAGTTGACCACCATAATTCAAGTTTCTGTTGGACTCCCTCTCTAGTCTTATCAACAAGAAGAATGTCATCAGCAAAAAGCATACACCAAGGAACACTGCAAACGGAGAAAGTTAATGTTTTATTATTTGTATTTGAGTATTGCATTGCTCTCTCTCTCTCTCTCTCTCTCTATATATATATATATATATATATTTTATATAGATGGGTTTTTGTACTATACAGTAACAATGAATCGGAATTAGTTTTGAGTGAAGGGTTGTGATTGTCCTAACGCTGATGATGGTTTCGATTCAACTGGTGAGAAGAATCTTCTTGAGAGTTGTTACTCCGCTAACACTACCCTGCAAGATAATGATCCAGACTGGATTGATAGCTTGCCACATAGAGCAGAGAAACGAGCAAATGGGAATGGTTTAATGATACGGTCCTTGAAGAAGCATCCGTCCAAGACCTTTTGTCAGGATCTTGAAGCCATTAGTATCAAAAAGAATGATGCGGTGTTGTTAGTTATGAGTTTTTGGACAAAAAGAATTGGGGAGCTTATTACTTATCAAAAACCCAGTTGGTTGAAGCATGATTGGTGTCAGAAGGAGAGCTTATGAGTTAGAATTAGCTCCATTGTAATACAAGTCTTGTCAAATCCAGCAGTGTGATGCTGCTGAGTGACCTCATTTGGGGAATATTTGACAAATAATTGACGTATTTGAAGTTTTTCCTCCTTTGACTTGGATTGGGGATTGCGAACAGTGGAGTGGCCATGGTTGGATGGAAAGAAGCGAGAGCAACCACTTTCTCTATTTGTTGCAAGTGCAGTTGGCGTTGTAGTAAAGAGATCTTTGATGGTTTCTGTGGCAGGATTAGTTTCTTCATTGCACAGCAAAGAGTAGAATTCATCGAGGCATACGGGTATGGGTTGGTGATTGGTTTGAATAGCAGTTTTAAACTCTTGAAAGTTGGCAGGCAAAACATTTAATGTATATAAGATGAATTTTTTTTTCTACTGATAACGGGTGGTCGACAGCTGCACTAGCATTTCTTTTGCTTCTGATATCAAATAAATATCAAATCATTAATTGATCACTCATTTGGATATTATGATGATCATTGTTCAGCTAAGTAAATTTGGATTGATTGTGCACCAAATATCTGAGTAAGTATCACGGAAGAGTACATGCAGGCGTAGTGGTGGTGTGGTTATTGCATGGAGTGCAGCAACAAGATTTTGGTCTATTAGGTTCCAAAGAGAATAAGTTGGATTGAGTGTAATTGAAATATCCTTGGCTACAAGATCTTGATCGATTTTGGTGTGCTTCAATCAAGATATCCATCAAACAAATTGGCTTTGAAGAGCTTGAGTATTTATCTATGACTTCTAGGTGCAATAATTTCTATTATAAGCTGAATGGTAAGAGTATTTTGAGTCTACCCTTGGCGACAGCTCTTTACTTTGTTATCTTTGTATCTGTATTCTTCATTTGTCTATTACTATTTGATGTCAATCTCCTTTACCCTTATAAGTGGAGTTGCTTACTCCTTTGATTGATCTATGAAGCCACTGGTTTAGAATATTTTTGTTCAGTTTAAAATTATATCCATCATGGTATTATAACCTTCAAAAAAGTTGTTTATGGTCTTGTTGCTAACTCCATGGTTTCGTTGTGACAAAAGACTGTTAATTTGACTTAAAAATTAAAGATAACTAAAAAATTAAATAAGATTTTGGTACATATTAAGCTCAAAATCAAGGAATCAGCTAACAAGCTATACCCGACTTATTAAATTATTATATGGGACTATATTAAATTGAGTTTACTCTCTCTCTCTCTCTCTCTCTCTCTCTCTATATATATATATATATATATATATATATCAGGCATACATGTATGCAATCATGTATGGAAGCATGTGTTTATGTTGATTGAATTTTTCTTAGAATATCAAAAACTGATCAAAAATAGAATAGGTTTTCTAGCTAGGATTGAGGCCGAATTGAAATTAAGGAGCCAGGCCTGATTTATAGCTAGGATTAATTCTGCTTAAGACTTGATGGAATAACTTCAAGTAGATGTTGAATTGGGTTAGATCCAATTAAGATTGAATCATTCCTAGCCCTATAAATATAGCATAAGTAACGTTTTTCCATAATTCAATGTAAATTTCACATAAAATATTAATTATTTTACTTTTCACCACACAACCTTTTTGCAAAATTATGAATATTTTTCTTTTGCAAAAGCATCCAAAAAATAGATCGTTTAGCATACTGAAAACAGAAACATGTAGAAAGTAAACAACTTAAAGCCACTAAAATACTATAGCCATTCTCTTAATTTGTCACCAACAATTAGTTCAACTCTCTTGAAGAACTGTTCGGAGGAAAGATGTAACAGGTCTATAGTTCTATGAAAAGAAGTTAATTGAAGATATTGCCAACTCAAAGTCAATGATATCAATCAAGCCTACACTCTTGAAAAAACCATGGAATTCTTGAGAAAAGCAAAAAAAAAAAAACATTAAAGCAAAATTGACAGTTCAAGAGGATGTATCACAAGACTAACGACTTCATAGTGTATTAACTTAGATTTCTTCTTGCTTACCTAAACTGGAAACATAACTTTTGGGCCTTGTAGACACTTATTAAAGGCAATCTATTTAGCAAGATATGGTTGCTTTGGTATTTAGAATGACATAAAACTTGAAAAATACATTCTTTTAACCTATCATATTTTTCTGTTTTATCATGATGGTTATTATATTATACTCTCCAGAAATATTCCATATAATTACAATATGTAAAATTTAAAGCATCTAGATTATGTTGGCCAATAAAAGAGAAGCATAAGACTAAGTTAAGTGTTGTCGAGATGAGGAAGCTTAGATAGATGAGTGGCTTTACTCTTTGAGATAAAATGTGAAATGAGTATGTTTGAGAAAAGTGAGTAGCCATAAATAAGATTAAAGAGAGTCGCTTTAGATGGTTTGGCCATAAAGCATCGTCCATGACGATTAGGAGTAGATATTAGATTTGCCTTATGTTAAGAAAGTTAAAGGTAGACCTAAAAAAACTTGGTTAAGATATATAAAAAAATGACCTTAATTTATTAGAATTAAACAAGAATTTGACACATAATAGGGCACAATGGAGAAGAAGGATTCATGTAGCCGACCCCACATAGTGGGATAAAGGCTGGTTGTTGTAGACCATTACATGTACCATAATTATGAAAGTTGGGATCTAGTTTTGCTAGGCTATCATACAATATCGGTCTCTAAAAAAAAATAGATAATAATTATTGGCATAAAAGCACAAAAAGCACAAAAATGGGTTCATAGTTTTTTGTATTTTATTATGTTGAATTTTTTTAAAATATGACAGCCTGCATAAACATGGAAAATATTCAAAGACTTATATGAACCACATGTTACATGGAAATTGGTGGGAAGCCAATATATAGACTCACCATTGTATCCTACTCGGCTCAAGCAAACCATCTTTGTTCCGAAGTTTAAAAAAACGGTCTAAAGATGAGTTGAAGGAGAGAATGATTAGTAAAGTCAAGAAAAGTACCATCTCTAAGCTGTGCTTGTTGCTCCATTGCTTGCAACCTAAACTTCAAATGATTATTCTGAGATGCGAGTCCAGCTGAGTCCCTCTAAAATAATTCAGATAAAAGAAATATGTGAATCTTTCAGGTCAAATAACAACTGACAAAGACATTATGCAAATCACCTGTAACACAGTCAGCTGAGCTGACAATGTAGTTGCTTCTGTCTGTAGAGTTTGCACCTTGTGCTCCAACTCGGCGATATAGCGCATCTTTCGTTCCTTGGAACGAGCAGCGGACTGGCGATTGGCTAATATTCTGTCATATCAAAACCACAAATAAAAAAGAATTCCTTTGGGCAGTAAAGTCTGACTACAGAAGAGAAATGAGGCAAATTAAGCACCTCTTGGCTCTTTTAGGATCATTCATTGCTATCTCAGAAAGCTTTTCATTAGCCATGATTTTCTTAAGCTCAGAGCTACTAAATTCACCATTTCCAAATTCCAAGTTGAATGTGCTGCTAGTCCCATCCAGTGATCCACTACGAGAATGTTGAGCGGGCGTGGAACCAGGGGAAGGCGGCAGCTTTGGATGTTGATCACCAAAGTTCAACTTTCCCATAAAGCTATCCATCGAAACACTTCTACAATGCCTGGGAGGTATGGTGTTCATAGCTGGATCATCAACTGGACATCGCTTGTTCCTCTCCTTCCTCTCACCCATTCTGCTCAAGCCCTCATCCATACTACTCTCACTCTCAGCTTCATTCTCACTGCTTTCCGCACCATTTGTCTTGGAGCCACTAGCCCTGCTTTCCAAGTCATTCCTATCTTCAGTACCCGAAGAGTTGAGAGTATCCAGGCTATCTAGATTCATGTAAGCGCTAATAAGATCGTCTCCAGCATCTCCATCAGATTTTGGATCACTATCTCCTTCTCGATCATATTCAGCCTCTTGTTTCACGAGTTGAGACCGATGCTTCACAGATCCAAGTTGAAAGCTCTCCCTGGCTAGCGGCAAATGTTGCGGCAGCGGGGGAAGCCCGGCGACGGGAGAAGAGGACTGAAGGACTGCGAAAGGGATGTCGCTCTGAGATCGCCGATGCGCTTTGCGCTGCCGGATCCCGCCAGCGATTGTCCGATGGAGCTGGACCGGAGTTTGAGGAGCGGAACTGTCACCCATGTTCACATCGCCGGGTGCCGCCGAGTCGGAGAGAGAAAGCGCCGCGACGGCGGATGAGGCGGGGTCGGTGAAAGGAATGGAAGTAAGAGACGGCAGAGCGTCGGGAAAGAAGAAGGAAGGCTGGGAGATGGAGCTGGAATGGGAAGGCGATGGATTGAAGTTTGGCGGAATCTGGCGAGGTAAAGAAAAGGGTGAACTGGGGAATACAGACGTCGGATTGAGAGTGGGAAGTGGAAATGGCGGTAGAATACGCGGCCGCCAGCTGTTGACTGGAAGCTGGGAATATCTAATTGATTGGGTCGATTGAGAGGGGTAGAACCGGACTTTGGGGTCGTGGAGGGTTTGAATGTCTGCATCGCACCTTTGCGAGACGATTCGGCTTCCTCCATTGTAGAAGAGGGGGACCTTGAAATGGGGTTTTGGTGCGCAAAGACAAGATAGAGATCAAGTTCGTGAGAAGGAACGCCGGTAGTGGCTGCCGTGTGGGGGGAGATTGAGCCAAATGTTGAATTGACGATGGTCTAAAGACGTCAACTTGGTTTCGAGAGTGGGCGGAGCGGCCGAAGCGAGCTCTGACCAGTCCTCCCTTCTCTTCTGCTCTCTCTTCTCGAGCTGATCTGCTGAAGTTTTCTCGCTCCTTAAGCGTGCTCGCGACGGAGCCCTCGCCTCGCGCTTCAGTGAAGTCCGCGTGAATCTGAGGAGGATTTGAAGTTCATTCTGCGTGGATTTCATCGGCATTTCATTTCACGACGCGGCTTGTTAACCGAAATTTCTTTTCGGTGCTAATTAATAGGGGGATTTACATACATGCCACCTAATACTTTCTTATTTATCAATGTAACACCTAAAATATTCTATTTACAAAACTAACACTCTAAACTCTTTTAACCACACAAAACTACCACTCCATTAACTCTCTTGAATATCTACGTTCTCCTCAACACTTGAAATCAAGAGATAGGTACAAGTGAAAAATTAACATTGGTGCTTAGCAACGGTGATGCATTTGTGCGTATTCAATATACGCGTGATATCTGCAAGATAGTTCGTTGATTGCTCAGGAGGCAGTCAGCCTTTGTAGTTCCGCAAGCATTCATCATCTTGTCACCGTGCTCTAATCTTTCAATCATGCTTAAGGAAGTCACTACTATTTGTATTTCTTAACATGACAGTTTGCAAGAGCAGTGAGTGAGCCATTTGAACTTTATTTTAGTGTCAATAAAAGCTAATATGTTGATTTTTTCCAGGCATTGAAAAATTGAAAAGAAAATCAAGCGATAGATTTCATAAATGCTAATATCAAGAGAAATTGTGAAGCAACTAAAGTCTTAACCTAAACTACATACATGTGGGGCTATAACATGTTTTACGGTGTGAATCTTTTGGCTAAATATTTGGTTGTTATTATAGATCTATTAAAATATTTGTTGATTGTAATTGTAAATGTAGATGCTTTGAATGATAAGAATCTTTGTGTTGTGGAATTCTTAGGCCATGGTAATGAAAGCCAACTATTGCTTCTATTAGTCCTTATAGAGAAACAAAACAAATCAAATCAAATGAGGGAACCCACAAGCTGTAGATTTAAATATTTGTAAAATGAATTAGATAATTAGATAAGAAATGAAGTAGAAAAACATTTTCTTAGGTCTTTGTTCATATTTAACCACTCAATAATTATTATTTTTATAATTTTTACAGCACATAAATTTATTTTTTGAGAAAAAAAAGTTTATGTAACAATTACAGAATATGTATGAATGAAACATACAATTAAGTCAAAATTATGATTTTGTTATCAAAATTTGGTGGCTATGTAACTGAATCTAATGTGAAAACTTAATGGTTCAATGTTAGGCAAATGAAACATCGCAGAGTCTTGACAATGTGCTATAAATTAACATAACTTTTATAGGAAAAGCCTCCCCTTAGTTGGCTACTTAAATAAGCTATTTGGCCATCTTATGAATTATTTAATTATGAACTAATAACTGTTATCAACAACTTATTAATTTTCCAAATTAATTGGGATATTTGCAATCTCACATTGCCAATGGACAGGATTTTCACCCCCTCATCTCCTCTATAAATATTGGTTACACATCCCTTTTTAATGTTGCTTCTAATTTCTCACCCCTCTTTAGAAAAGCTATGCAAAATTTCCATCTTGTGTTATATATATATATATATATAAGAAAGTGGTAGGGAGTTTTTTAAACATGAACATAATAATCTATAAGGATACTTGTTTTCTATTTTATGAAAGTTATAGTGTTTGATCACTAATTCATTTGTGTTGAATTATAACTAAATAGATTCAAGGCTAACCACCACCGTATATATATATATATATATATATATATATATATATATATACATATATATATATATATATATATATATATATATATATATATATATATAATAAGCCAATGGATTTTTTATCATCCCTTAACCCAAGGAATCAAGGATATGAAGAAATATTATCAAACATTTTTTTTTATTATAGTAGCTTTTTTAGCCATTATACTACCAAACTTTTGTTAGTTATTATACTATCAAATTTGTTTAGTTATCATAATATCAAGCTATTGAATTCAACTATAAAAAATCATATATACAAACAAATACAAACACTTAGAGAGCGAAACATGTACTTATATGCTATGATACTCATATGAGAACATCACACAAGCCACAAAATCATGTAAATAAAATTAATTTAAAAGACTTAAGAAAAAAATAGCTTAATGTTAATGGGTGTATGGTGGGATTTTAGACAAAGCTACTCAAACAAGTATTGCATGCCATCTTCATCTTTGAAAGATGATTGTTTCAACTATCTTTAATGGCCAACATGACCTTCTTGTACAACTTATTCTTTTCCTTAAGATTATGCTCCCCTCACCATTTGAAAGATGTCAAACATGATTGTTTCTATCTAATTCATAAATATTATTATTGCTAGAATATGAAATAACTAACTTTTATCTACTTTCCATAAATGATTTATATGAGTTTAGGAAAGGATAATCGTTGTAACTCTTTATAACTACTAATGGAAGCTACTTCAATTTAAAATATTCATTTTTTTATAATCTTCATTTAAAATTTCTCTGTATCCCCATCTTATTTTATTTATTTAATTGTGTTTGTTGACCTCATTTTTGAATGAGGTTAATATCAACTTCAAACTCATAATTGGGATGTTCTAGTTTTAATTACAAACCTCCTAATTCAGTACTTAGGATACTACACTTAGTGTTCTAGGGAATCAACTTAAAATTTCAATTTAGACTAACTCAAATCAAATCCAATTAATTCAAATTGAAATTTAATTGAAACAAAATTCAAAATCAATTAAGTAAACTCTAAATCAATTAATCATCAATCCAAAATGATTAAAATCCAAATTAAATTTAATTCCAAACTTCTTTGAATTGATTTGATTTTGATCAAGTTTGAATCAATACATATGATTTGGACTCAAGCATTAACCCAAATCAAATGTATAATCCAAATTCTTTTTCCCACCTCTTCCAATGCAAAAAACCAAAGCCACCTCTTATGAGGGTGGCTACCTTCAAGTGAAGGCAGGAAATTAAAAGAAAAAAAATGGCTTTTCCAAGGGGAAGCAAGGGAAGAAGAAGAAGAGGAGAAGGGAAGGGTCGGCCTTGAGTGAAAGAAAGCAAGGAGCTTTCCTCCCTTCAAAGGGAATATCCCTACATGTTCACAAGGCAAAGGGAGTATCCCACTTTCCTCCATGACAGCTAGTTCAACCACCAAATTTTCCATAGGCTTTTCATAGAAGTGGGTGTCGGAGATGTTCCCGACCATGACCCAACCCCTTGCCAACACGCCGAATGGACTAATGCCTCAATGGTGAAATGGGGAGTTTATCCCCAAATTGAAGCTACCAACAGTTCTAGCTCGATCCAAAGCGAAATTCCACCCGACTCTTCACCGCAAGCAAAATGAACAACACCAAAATTGAGCGTGCTTGGAGCCAATGAGAGCCAAGCCACCAAACTTTGTGCACAAGTTGAGTGAGAATAATGGAGTCGCATCAATTGTTGAAATTCACACGATCTTCCCTTCCTTAGTTAGTTTTGGAGCTTTATGAAGAAAATTGGATCCTCAATTGGATCTATTCGTATATGTGGTGAAAAATTTCTATAGTGGGAAGTCAAGTCGCTTTCAAATCTATTAGTGAGAAATGAAGAGACAAGCATATAGAAATTTATCTTTTAAGAATGGATCATATATGTACTTATGTGATTGAATTATAATAGTGAGAGAGTCAATCACTATTTAATGGAAATCATAATGGACTCATGGACAATGAATACATGTAGATTCTTCCTCTACTTTATATGAAAAGTAAAGCAAGTTTATTGAGATTCATTTTCTGGCAAGATATAGTTAATAAATCAAGGAATAGAATTTCTTGAAAACTCATTAAGGTAAATAATCGTTATCTTTAAAGATTTTAATAGAAATGACTATCAATCATTGATTCATTTTTGAAGATCAAATGGGATTGATCAAGTCATTACTTCGTTCCAGTTACGTATTGCTTTTTCACGATGTTAGGAAATCTAGCAAACATCTCAAATTATCATATAGTTGGACTTTACATTTTTGAAATTTGATTTAGTTTATTTAAGTTGAATCTTTTATTAGAAATTTAGGACTTATGATTCCTTAACATAAGATTAAGGAAATGCCTAAGAGGTGAGGAACTATGTTTATATCTCACAAAGGGGAGAAACAACCTTAAAACCTAAATCTAAGGAGCTTTGGCGAGAGCATAACTAAAGGCAAAAATGGGTAATCGGTTTGCCTCCGAGAGGACAAACCACGATAGCTTGGACTTACAACTTTGGGGTGGTTGCCAACTAACTCTTCCTACGATTTTAAATACATGTATGTAAGTCTTTATGCTTATGCAAGATAGCTAGACTATTATTTTATTTAGAAAGAGACTAAGTCTTTAAACTCACTCCCTAAAGAGCCTAGATCATGTAAAGAGCATGCTTCAAATGACATAAATTTAATACAATTTAAATTTCATTTTATTTTCATTTTTGGATAATTATTTTTTACTCGGGCTAATAGGATTCATAAGCCTAATGTATGAGAAATAAATTTATTGTCCAAAATCAGTGAGAAGGGAGAAGGGAGAAGGTGAGTTTCCACTATAGCTCTTAAAGGTCAAGCCAAGTTTCTCTGACAAAGGTGAAAACCCTCCAATTAAGAGTGAAATAAGAAGCATTTGTGCATGATATTATAAAAGAAATAATCAGTTAGCTTAGAGGTTGCTAATTCTTTTATCTTGATTTTAAACATAAGCTTTAGTCGAGGTTATGAGTTTTTATTTTAATTTGAGTTGTTAAGTTGGGTAAAAGATTTATTTTTTTAAAGAGCCTAATCCACATCCAGCATACATAAAATAAGGAAGAAACTAGAAAAATCATGTACTTAATGCAAAAGCTAAACAAATCATCAATCAATTTATAAAGCTACTCATAAAAGAATACGTTGTGGTGCACCACCACAAACTCAATATCGATGTGGGTAGCCAAGTTCCCTTTATACAACCCGGATTAAAAATGAATTAAATTATAATTAAGCAAGAAATTTATTGATATGGGGGTCTTCAAGTTTCATTTTTTTTCTCTTCTTTCTTCTTTTGGTTCCTTCTTTTAGATGTTTGGAATGTGGATGCTCCAAGGCTTGACATGATACAAAAGATATGATCTTATGACCAATGCTCATCTCAATCCCCATAACAATAATTCCAAAATTCTAATTACACAAATTTACATGAAAAAAGGAATGAAAATCTAATTAATACCTACAAAATAAAGGTTAGTTAAAATAAATCACACAAATCTCAAGCATGTATATTTGAATTATCACCCCACACATGGGTGACTAAGTCCACCTGGCCTATTGGATTATGCTTAGGAGTATAAAATACCTGCAAACAAAAGCATTTATATTTTTATTTATAATAGCATCCCTTAAGCATAATCCCATATAGAAAATAATGATTAGACTAAGAGCATCCTATCATTCATTCTATGAGCATACACCCTAACATCCAGTCTAAAACATATATCACAAAATAAAATAAACATCAAACCATGCATGGACCTAACCTAAAGCTAGAAGTGGGACTTAGGCTAATGTGTGTGCTTTGAAGGTTTGTGTGGTATGCTTAGCTATGGCTTTAGGTTCAAATTTTCTAAGTGTGAAAAATATGTTCAACTTAGATGAGGGTTTTATTTAAGTTGTTTAATTGATATGGGTTGATTTATTTCATGTTTTGATTAGATTCAAGTGAATTATATAATTAATTACTAAGTTATAAAGAGGAAAAGAGAAGAGAACTTCTCTTTCCTTCCCTAACTTAAGTAATTTCTAAAGTAGATTCATATTTTAGTTTTATTTAGGTGAATATTTTGATTAAGTCTTCTAATTAATCCTAAGTTTAGATGAATTTTAACAAACCTATTCAAAAAGAAATGTATTTTAAGATTAAATAAAATGAACCAAATTTACATAACACACATTATTTCATTTCTTTCTCAACATGTATAACATTTATATGAATGAATCTTAAACATATCTATACATGCAAATGAGAATATTTAACATACTTTATGATGCATGCTAAGTAATCCATTATCGTGTTTATTTTTGGGATGTGGGACACCATGCAGATCTTAGGTGGTACTTATTGAAGTGATCGGGTACGATATTAAGGAATAATGTACTATCTCGAAAGATAAAAATTACCACCCTATAATGGACCTAATCACCTAATAAGGACTCATAAAGCATGATGGGTCTTGAATATACGATCTTTCCCACTTTACATGAAAAGTAAAGTAGGTTTATTTTAAGGGGTTCTTTGTTCCTATGGAGGTAAGCTCATAGTTAATTACATCTAAGAATGAGAATTCTTAAGAATACTCTCAATTAAAAGTAGACAATTAGGGTCTCCAAAGATTTCAAGATTAAGACTATCAAAGGATTGGCTATTTTAGAAAATCAAATGAGATAGATCAAGAGAAGACTTATTTTGGAATCCAAGGGAGAAAGTAGAAATGCTCATGATACTTAGGAAGCCAGTGAGCATTCCAATCTACCTATAGTTAGGCTTTATATTTTTAAAATTGAAGAGAGTTAATTATTTGAGTTGACATTTTATTAGATTTGTTAGGGCTTATAATTCCACAACATAAGATTATAGAAATGCTAGAGGTGAGGATTTATGCTTGTAGCCGAAGGAAATATAACCAGTTCAAACTAAGGAGCCTTGGTACAAAACAAAAGCACAACCTAAATCTAAGGCAAAAATGGGTATATGGTTTACCTCCATAAGAGAGAATAAACCACCATCTTTGGACTTATTCTGAGTGGTATAATAACTCTCCTACTTTAAATCATGTAGGCAAGTCTTATGCTTTGCAAGATGGCTAGGATTGTTCATTTATAAAGGAAACTAAGTCCTTAAACTCACTCCTAGACTAGAGCATGAGTGGTATGAATCCATGACTTAATCTAATGCAAATTTTATTAAATTTATTTGATTCTTTTGGACTTTTGTTTTGACTCGGTATGATTTTATATGCCTAAAAGGCATGAGAATTTGATTATGGGCCAAATCAAGAGAGAAAGGGGTGTCTTCCACCAAAGGCTCTCATAGGTTAAGCCTTGATTCTCAGCAAGATGGAAGCTCCCTCTTAATAAGAGTGGAAGAATATGACATGCATGATATTATACATTCATCATCATAAGGGTTACTAAAATTTTATTATCTTGATTTAATTCCTAGGCTTTTATGTGAGGTTGTGAGTTATTTTAAAATTTTAATTATGAGTTGTTAATTGGGGAGAAAATTTAATTTTATCTAAGTGCCTACTACATCCAAGCCACACATTCAAGCATCAATCATAAAGAAACTATGAAAATCATGCTATTTTAATACGCAATCTAAGCACAACATCAAACAATTTTATAGACTACTGTAAAAGAATAAAAGGCCATTCGGTTGGGTTAGCATAGAAAGAGAAAAATATGGGTAGGAGCTCTACCCTTATACAACCAGTTACAAAAATAATATATATATCTTTATGGGGTCTTCTTTTCTTCATTTCTTCATTCTTTTTCTTTTGATTTGATTTACTCCAAAGGCATTAGGCATCAGGGATTAGCCTTTATCATCCCATCCATAGCACTAATCTAATTTTTTTAATATAAAATTACATCAAAAATAGAAAAAGTAAATCTAGATACACCTTCAAAATAAATGTTAGCTAAACACACCATATAACCCAGTTATATGAATAATTTGGACTTAGCACCCACATGGGTAATCAAGTCCACTATCTAACATGGGTTACTTAGGGGCTAAGCAACTGCACAAAAAGTATTTATAATTTTTATTATGGCGGCTCCTTTAGCACAACCCCCCTGAAAATATAATTAAATAATGACTAACATCTAATTCTAAACATACACCAACATTTCTAAAATATTACATCACAAAATAAAACATAATATCATACATACAACGCCCTAACTTAGCACTAGAAGTGGTGACTTAGTATTCTAATGTGTGTGCTTAAGGCTTGTGTAGCAAGACTTTACTAGGCTTCTTTAGTTTAAGTTTTAATTTGGAGTTTGAATTTAAATTTTACCTTTGGGTGATTTCAATTTAAATGATTTAATGATTTACTTTTCATTTTTATTTCAGTTTTATTTGGTTGAAACAATGTTTAGATTCTCAAGAATGAAGAGTATGATGAATTCATCTAGGACTCATATTCTACATCCCAATTCTAAGAATCTAATTAAGGTCCTTAAGTATCTTAATTAGCCCATTTGGATTTTATAATTTATTTGATTCGATTTATTTGATTTGATTTAGAGCTTAGAATTTGAATTTCTTTAAGTATTTGATTGATTGATTTAGATTTAGAAGTTTTAGTTTAATTGCATCTTGATAATTCAATATCCTTAATATCTAGTGTAGTTTAAGTTTGTTTAAGTTCATGTTTTTTTGGTTGATTAATAATTTTAGATTAGATGTTTGATTTAATTGAATCTTGATAATTCAATATCCTTTTTTAATTGGGTTTGATTCTTTAATTAATTTTATTTTTAATCACATCCATTTGTCATGTTCAAAAGTTTGGTTTGTATTTGATTTCATACATTGGATAGTTGATTAGTTTATCTTATTTAAGTAGGTTGATGAGATTTGATTGATTAATATATTAAATTGATGAGTCTTTCTTAATTTAGTTTAATCGATTTTGATTTGATTAGCTTTATTGGTCATGGGTTTGCTTAGGTTCAATGTGATTATGTGATTAGTTTAATTAAAGTGTATTTATGTTAATTATAAATATTTTAATTTTAATTTGGTTTCATATTTGTTTTATTGATGTAATTAATGACTTAATGGTTTAGGTTTAATTTAAGTTTTGGTTAGTATTTAATTGCATTTGATTGATTAAACTTAAGTTTAATGTGTGATTAATGATTAACTTAATTAGTTTTGTTTAAGTGTAATTAATTATTAAATTAAATAAAGATTTGTTTAATTTTTAATTTGATTTCATATTTATTTGGGTTAATGATGCAATTGAGTTAATGATTTAAGTTTAATTAGGATTTGATTAGCATTTAATTGCATTTTATGTTTAATTAAGCTTAAGTTTAATATGATTAAATTAATTAACTTAATTTATTTATTTAATAGGTGTGATTAAATTAATTAGTAGATAATTAAGTTTTGATTTGATTAATTTTAATGTGATTTATAAAATTAATTTAATTTATTAAGATCATGGATTAATTTATTAAGTTTGCATTAATTAGATGTTTGATTAAGTTTGATTAAAATTGATTAATTATTAGATTAATTAGAGTTTGTTTAATTAGAGATTAATGAATTAACAATTTAGGTTTAATTTAGGTTTTGATTAGTGTTTTATTGCATCTTAATTATGTTTGATTAAGTTTAGGTTTAATTTGATTAACTTAATTAGTTTACTTGAGGGGTGTGATTATTAAATTTAATTAAGGGTTTGATTTAAGCTTAATTTTAGTGTTAGTTTTAATATAACTTATTTAAATTAATTTGATTAATTAAGGTGATGGATTAATTTATTAAGTTTGCATTAATTAGATGTTTGACTAATTAAGTTTGATTAACGGTAATTAAAATTTTAAATTATTAGATTAATTAAGGGTTTGTTTAATTAGAGATTAATGATTTAATTTCCCACATGTTAGTGATTTGGTTTAGTTAAGTATTTTCTTTAAGTTTGATTTGATGAAAGGATTATTATTTATATCATCATTATTAAGTGAATTAATTGCTTATTTCATTTCAATTAAGTTTGATTATTTATGATCGAGTTTTATTTAATTTGATCATTTGTTATGTTTGTTTGATTTCATTAACATGTTTGATTTAGTTATTAGGTTGAAATATTTATTAGTTAATTAATTATCTTATTCCAAATGAATGTGATTTAACCATATGTTAATTAAGTTTAATTTTTTATTTGGTTTAATTATTAGTATGTTGATTAAAGTTTTCTAAATTTATTTTGGATTTTGTTTGATTTAAGATTTAATCTTTTAATTGAGTTTTATTAACCATGTTTAATCATTTAATTTAATCTTTTTGATGATATTTTTTATTTGAGATTTGATTAATGTTTGCTTAAGTGCTATTTCATTTTGATTTTGATTTAATATTTAAATTATTTTTAGATTATATTTTATTAATTAACTCCTTAATTGATTAAACTATAATCTTAAGTGGATTTAGGGTTCATTAAGATTTAGAAGATCACATTATTTTCTTAAGAGTTCTAGATGTCAATTGAATTGATTTAAGATATTTTGAAGATTTTTGTAAATTTTTAAATTTTTATTTAATTTATTTTATTAAAATGGATAATCTAAACTTCAAAATTTAATTTCTCTCAATCTAGAAGTCCTTTTTACTTGAAATTTTTATGGTAGGTGTGTTTTATGTTTGGTTCAATCTCTGAAAATTTCAATGTAATTTGACTTATATTTTTGGTTTAATTAATAAAATATGATTTTCACTAAAACTCAAATTAAGCTCATAATACTCTTTGAAATTTGGGGATTTTGGGTTTGTTGATTCCTCTCGGAAGAGAATCCAACAAGCCATTGTTTGCACTTTTTGGTTAAGTATTTTATTTTCTATGAATTTGTCAATTTTAAGGTGATTTAAGTTATTATTATTATTTATTTATTTTTTTTAAAAATAAGTGCGGAAAAGAGGCTGAAGGCTCATTTTTGTATTGATCCGATCGGACGTCGGATCGATGCAATCAGATCCGCGCGTGATCGCGTCGAGTCCGTCGCGCACCATGTCGGAGTCCATATCGTTCAGCGTCCGCTCAAATCATCGATCTAAAGTCCGTCATCGCAGCATGGAAGGTCGAATCGCATCATCGTCGAAGGCGGATCGCGTGTCCGGCGTTGATCCATCCCGATCGGACGGTGGAGCGGTGAATAGTGTTTTCGAGTATTTTGAAAAGTAGGGTTTTTAAGCCAAACTTGTCCAAATATACCCATTTCATATGAAAAATTATATTTCTAATTAGATGATTTAAAGCAAAATATTGGATTATCAGGAAATTCAAATGCAGAAAATTAATACAAAATATGAAATCCTAAGGTCATCTCGGTTTGGAAATTTACCTGCGTGGATGATTTATGGCGGTGAAGATCCGGAACTCCAGGTATGTGAGGAAGCTTTATGATCTTTAGCCCCTCCCTTGAATGCTTCTCGATGTCATCGTTGTCTCATAAGAGCATTATTGTGAGCTCAAAATGGCTCAAAGAAGTGGGGGATGGGTTCTTTTTTTGCTTTGGGGAGTTTTGGGGGGAATGGTGGTGGGAGGAAGAGATCAAAGCCTATCCCCTCCTTTTATAATGGCGAAAATTCAATATTTTTGAATTTTTTGGCTCCAAATTGATTGTCATCTTATTGGAGTGGTTATGGATTAGATGATTGGACTTTAAATTTTTACTCCAAAGTCTCTCTTGCTATATCAATTTATTCAATGCAAATGAGGGGATGAGTGTGTATGTGATGAGATTAAATGAGGTTGGGTAGAATCCTATGTGAGAGAGGAATCATGAGAGGTTTAAATAGGTTGGGTTTGTTTTGGGCTGATCCTAATAGGTTTGAGTCGGGTTTGATCAGCCCCCAATGGGTTTTGGCTTGGTTTTGAGATGTGGCAATTTGGGTCATATGGGTCATTTTGGGTCAAATTGACCATTTGACCAAAATTAATTAGCTTGGGTTATGGGTTGATTATTCATGTTATTTAATTGAAGATGAATGTGGTCTTTGGTTTGAGTTAATTTGGATTTAATTTTGATTTAGGCTAAATTGACCCTTTTGGCCAATTTGGGCTAGGTTAGGTTGAGTTGACCAATTGGACTCGATTGATCAAATTTATGGCTTTGGCCAAGTTCAATAATGAATTTGAAATTAACTTGAGCCATTGGTTACAATCAATTTGGGTTATATCATGATTTGACCCGATTTGGTCCTTTAGGCCAATTTAGGTCAATTTAGATCAAATGTTCAATTGGGCTTGGTTTGGCCCAATTGATTGTGATTGAACATCCTAGAGTGATCAACAATCATGGTGGAAGATTTTGGTGCGTTTGGTTCAATCCAATTTGTGTTGGATTAGAAGTTGGCTCAAATGAGTCTTTTAGGTCACTTTGTGTCAAGTGGACCTAAGTGGGTCAATTGGTTTGGTTTTGGTTTGATTTGAGTTTAGTTGAACTTATATATAAGCCCTAGATTGGAATATAAACTCAACGATAATCAATTTGGAGTCTAAGGGATTTTGGCTCATTTGAAATTTTCAAGTCAAAAGGGCTAAGTTGGGTTTGACTTGGGTTGGTTTTGATTTGATTTGATGATTATAGGTTTCATTTATATTTGGGTAGATAATTGAATGAATGATTGATTCAAGAGAAAATTTATTAGTTTTGACTTGATCTGGATAGAATTTGGCTAAGTCCAAATAATTGGCTTAAAGGGTTTAGATTGAGTTTGGGTTTGATTTTCAATATAGTTTTGGTCATTTGAATTTGGGCTTCATTTATATTTGTGAATATAAATGAAGAAATAATTGATTTATAAAGAGATCAATTGAGTTTGATTTGATTTAAGGGGAGTTTTGGCTAAGCTTATGAATGTGGTTCATATGGCTTAGGAAGGGGTTTTAAGATTTGAATTTGATTTTGGGTTTCAAATATTTGGAGTCAAAATTTGAAATTAGATTTAGAATTTGAATTTAAATTTGAGATTTGATTTGAGAAAGTGTATCTATATTAGGTTTAGGCTATGAGATAGGTAATTTTCTTAAACCCTAAGACATAGCCTAATCTTATGATTAACACTTCTAAGTCTCTAGGCTTAGGTTAGGTGTTCACTAATCACTAGAAGTGTCTTATGACTAAGGAGTTCTTAGTGTCTAGAAGAGTCCTAAGTCTAAGAAGAGGAGGTTAAGAGCTCACTCCAAAAGTGAGGTCAACATCCATTTAAGAGAATTTAGAAGATTAAGATGCATGATTTTCTTTAAGTAGAAAATGGTTTCTTTATCCAATTTTTCACATACACACATGAAAGTAAGAAAGACATAAGTGAGTACAACACCATTGTTAACCAGAGGTGTAAGGTACAAGACTACTTAGGCAATTTAAAACTCATAACCTGAGATTGTTTAATATACCACTTTCCTTAAATACAACCATGTGTATAAAAGAAATAAAATGAAAAAGAAGAATGCAAAAGTTGTATTAATGGATTCATTTTGTTTATATAATTTATGTATGCAAGTATAGGTGACCCTTCTTAGGTGATAGCATAGGGATGAATATGGTATGAAATTAGGTAATTGTTAGGTTCTTTTCAAATGAACCCTACATCTTACCAATTCCTATTCAAAACTACGCTAACAAAAGAGAGAAAAGAAACCTATGCTAAGCACATCCATATTTTCTCCACATGCAAGCTTATAATTAAAATATAAGCAGTACATTTTTAGATTTGATAGTTGATTTATATGTTTTGAAAATAATTTGGATTTAATAGTGATAATAGCCACTCATATTTTTACTTTAGCCAACACATGCAAATTTGACATAAAGTAAATAATTTCATTTTTAAATTTGAATTTGAAAAATATGAATGCATGAAACCACATGACATACAAATTTAACATGTTGTGGAAAGATTCAAAGCAATGAAAGCATGTAAACAAATTCACTTTAATTAAATCTAAAGATATTCTTATGGAATAAGAAAGTTTAAAATAAATGAAAGTTTATTCAATATGATTTTTGTTTAGTTTTAAATTTGATTTAATTTTAAAAGAATGTGAGTTGAGTTTGTTGTTCCTAACCTATTCTCACATGTGTTTGATATTTTTATTTAAATTTTAGATGATTAGATTCATTTTTATGTATTAATTAGGTTAATATATGAATTAAGTGACTTAATAACCATTACCTACACCACCTTAGTATAGTTAACCAAATCCTTATGAGCCAATGAGATGACATAAAAACTCATAAGGAATTTAAATTTGTAATGCACTTAATAAAAAAAGGACTAATGCAATTTGACTCATGATTAAAGGTTAATTAAGCTAAGGGGTTTATCTTAAGTAATTTTAAAACACCCCTTCATACATATGAATTGGGTTTTGATTTTCTTAATTAAACTTAGGATATTAAACACCTAAGCATCTACCCAAAGTAGATTAATTAAGTTCTAAAAATTTTTAGAATTTTTAGAAATTAATTAAGGGGATAATTAATGAATTAACCCTTAATCAAGAGAAGATTAAAGAAAGAAAGGGGGGTTTAGGGAATAGCTCAGGGGAAATGCCCCAAAATTATTCTCTAAACCTCTACATTGGATCTTAATCAACTCTAATCATGGATTAAAATTACTAATCATACCTTAATTATCCTTAATTAGGTTAAAGGGAGTAATTAGGAAACCCATATGCAATTCTCCTAATTAAGCCTTTAATAAATCCCAAGAAAATTAGAGCGGGGGAGGGAGGGTGCAAAAGTCACCCTCTAAAATATAGCAAAGAAGTTTGGGATTAATCAAATGCTTAATTAAAAAGTAATTAGCAAAATAAAATTTCTAATAAAACCCAAAATCAGAGAACAACATAATTCAAAACACATTGAAATTATTTTTAAAATATTCTAGGTTGAATTATCTTTCCATAGAATTTTATTTCATATTTTTTGAATTTTATTGAGAAAGATATGAATTTTAGAAGATTCATAGATTAATTAGAATTAATTAAGCATCCCTAACTAATTCCTCTGCCACGACGAGTGGCGCGGGCCAAGACACTTTACATGCGTTGCACCGTGAGCCCACTACTTAAACATCACATGAAGTTGGCGACGCGGATCTCTATGATGACGAGTGGATCTCCTGCGGTTTAAAAAGGGATAAATCATTTTCTAAGCATGGGAATAATCTCGGGCGTCCATCCAAAATGCACGGATGGATGGCGAAGATCTCCCCAGTTCTTCTCCTTGGATCAATAGAGAATGTCCATGATCTAGGGGAAGATCCGAGCTCGATTGAGCTCAAATTGAAATAAAACTTTACCCACACCATCTAAAGCCAATAAGCGACATATCCAACGGTGGAATTTGCATGAATTGAAAATTCCTTTCACAAAAGATCAACACCTCCTATGCTAGTGGTCAGAAAATTCCATACCTCGCCGGAGGTGATCACTTGCGCTTGAGATCGATGAGGTAACTTCATCTAGTGGAGATGAAACCCTGTTAAAATTCTTAGGCCTTGGGGTTGAATGGCTCTATGGACCAACACCACTTGATGCTCCTTGCGGCTTTAATCCAATTACTTCTCTCCTTGCTATGGGAACTTTAATGGAAGCTTGAGTGTGCTCATATTGGTCCTTAGAAGAAGTGTGCAAGAGGAATTCGAGTGGTTTTCAGTGTGAAGAAAGTTCAAGATTGAATTGAACTCCCTTATTTTTCAATGGAGAAAATCAAGAATTCTCAAATTCAAATCCCTCTTATAATGCTTAGGAAGGCTCTCTGATCTCTCCTAACACTCTCAAGGGCTTAGTCGAATTAAGGAATGATGGATTTGAGTTGAATTAGAGGGAGTATATCTGAAGGATCGACTAGCTATCTTGCCTTTTTGATCCAATTGATCATAATGGAGAGTTTATTTTGACTGTTAGATGCTTGCACATGGTCGGTTTGAGGCCTTGAGTGGATTGTCAACCTCCCATGTGCTTGAAATTGAGTGGAAGAGGGATTTGAAATGTGTCAATTTGACTCATGGGGTCAGGTTTGGCCTTGTGGCTAATTGGGCTGATCCTAACTCATTGGGTTGTGTGCACCACTCTTCATTAGGTCTCTTTGAGCTATTAGGAAAGCATCAAGTGGATATGAAGAGGGTATGACAAAATTACTCATGAATTAGGCCAAAATTTGTTCTATGACCTAGGGATAGAATGGTCATTTTGCTTATTTTTCAATTTGGATATGTTAGGTATGTGGAGAAACTAGGTTGGGTCAAGTTTCATGAGATTTGGAATTCATTTGATAAGGTTTGGCTCATGTTGACCCATTTAGGTCAAAATGGGTCAACTTGGGTCAAGTTGATCAATTGGTCAAATTGGGTCAAAATAAGGGTTGTGTCAAGTTCATATGACCATTTGAAATATTTTGGTGGCTTTGATTTGATTCAATTTGGTATAGTTTTGAATTTGGCTCATATGACTTTATTAGGTCAAATGAATCAAGTTGACCCATTTGACCCATTTGAACTATTTGAGGTAGGTCAAGGGTAGGTTTAGATTAGATTAGTCATATGGAGTGGATTGGTATCTTTGTTTCCAATCAATTTTGGTTAAGTTTAAATTTGGCTCAACATGACCCTTTAGGTCATTTGGGTCTAAGGTCAATTAGGTCTAGTTGGCCAATTGAGGCTTTGTCAAGTTCCACAAGTGATTTGGAATGAACTTTATTGGTTTCAATCAATTTAGCTTAGATCAAGTTTTGACATATTTTGACTTTTAGGTCAAGTTGGGTCAACTTGGGTCAAGTGGCCAATTGGGCTAGGTTAGGCTCAAATGTTGGCTTGGTCAAGTTCAAACATAGGTCATGAGTGAGCTTAGATCAATGGTTTCAATCAATTTGTCCTATGGTGGATTTTGGCTATCTTAGGTTTCATTTTCGGTTAAGTGTTGACTTGGTCAACCCTAAGGTTTGACTTGGTTTGACCCAATTTGGTTGATTGATCATCCCATGATGATTGCTGGTCATGATGAGAGGCATAGATGAGTTTGATTTAATCCAATTTGGTTAGGATTAGAATTTGGCTCATAAGAGTACTTTATGTCACTTTGGGTCAAGTGAGCCTAAGTGGGTCAAATGGCTTGGTTAAAACTTGATTTGAAGTTGATTGAACTTATATATGGATTCATGATTGAGATATAAATCCATTTACAAGTGGTTTGAAGTCAAATGAGTTTTGGTCTATTTGATAATTTCATATTCAAAGGAAGAATATGAAAGGATTTAGGGTTTGATTTTTGAATAGGATTTTGATTTAGTGATTGAAGTTTATATTTTGGATTCATGATTGTAGGGTTGATTGAATCATGAAGGAAAATCAAGAGTTTGGCTTGATTTGAAGTTGATTTGGCTAAGTTCAAGATTTTGACTTGAAAGATTTAGGTTGGATTTTGAGTGGATTTGAGTTTGATTTTTGGAATTGGTTTTGATTGTTTGAATTCATATTTCAATTATATATGTGAATATAAATGAGAATATAAATGGATCATGAGAAAATTTCAAGGATTTGAAGTGGTTTAATCATGATTTGGGCTAATTCCATTAAGAAGGATTTAAAGGACTTAGGAAAATTTTGGAGTTTGAGATTTGAATTTTTTAATTTGGTTTGATTGATTTATATTTATATTTTATTTATATATGTGAATATAAATGAGAATATAAATGAGTTATGAGAGAATCTCATGAGTTTAAATTGATTTGATCATGATTTAGGCTAAGTCCTTTAAAAGAAATTTAAAGGACTTAGGAAAATTTTAGATTTGGAATTTGATTTGAGGGTTTAATTTGATTGATTTATATTTATATTTCATTTATATATATGAATATAAATGATAATATAAATGAGTTTTGAGAAAATCCCATGAGTTTGAATTGATTTAATCAAGATTTAGGCTAAGTCCATTAAGAGAAACTTAAAGGACTTAGGAAATTTTCATGAATTGATTTTGAACTTTGAGTTTAGTTTGATTGGTTTGAATTTATATTTCATTTATATATGTGAATATAAATGAGAATATAAATGAAATATGAGAAAATTTCAATGATTTTATTTGGTTTAGATCATGATTTTGGTTAACTCCTTAAGAGAAGATTAAGAACTTAGGAAAATTTGAGCTTAAGAATTTTGATGGATTTTGATCATGGGTTTCAATCATGGAATTCAATCATATGGAGCTGATTTGAGTTTGGAGAAAATCAATAAAGATTGACTTAGAGTTTGACTTGAATGAAGGAAAGTGAGGAATGGTTCAAGCTGAGGGTAGGCAAATTTTCCTAACACTCCAAAGACATGACATATTCCTATGGCTAACTCTTTTAAGTCTTCTAGGGCTAGGTTGAGTGTCCACCTAATCACTAGATGTGTCTTAAGACTAATGAGCTCTTAAAGTCTAAGAGGAATCCTATGCCTAAGATAGAGGGGTTGAGAACTCATCCTAAAAATGAGGTCAACAGTATAGATGGGTCCTAAATCGATCTCTGATCATTTTGGGATCGAAATCATGGCTTGATTTGCCGGCTATCACCGGAGATTAGGGAGAAATCATGGAAGGTGTCCATTTCGCCGCAAGCCGGATCTAATCCCCATCCTTCTCTTAGATCGACGGCTCATCTAGGCAAACCATTTGATTAAATCCCTTAAGGAACCGTGGGAGTAAACTAGATCGTCCGATCTTTGATCAGACGGCCTATAATGGATCCCGCGTGGCGCCTTTTGACGCGACACCACGCGGATCTAGCGTGGCCAAATCCATGTGCGCCACATGGCAAAAGGTGTCACACAAGCACGTGACATGCGGCCCGCCATCCATGGACCCCTCACTTAAAAACCATTAAATAACGATTTTAAATTAATTAAAATTCAAATTTCAAAAATTCATAGAAAAATAAATAAATATCAGAAAAATGTAAATAAAGGCTATATGGATTCATCTTGATGAGAGGAATTCATAAAAATTAATAGCCCCATTAATTACTCTATACCCACTAATCTAATTAACATGAAACTTTGGAGAAGTGAAATTAACCTTGAAACACACCTTAATTAAATTTTTCATAATTTAATTTAATATATTTTATGAGAAATGAAATTTTCAACTCTAAACCCTTAAGTTAATTAAATAAATTAAAATTAATTAAATTAACTTATGAAAATGATTAAAATAAGCATAAACCAACTTAATAAACCTTAGTGAATATTAAAATGTCATTAAAACTTATCTAAACTTGATAATCTTAAATTGGCTTAATTAATCAATTAAATGAATTAATTAATTCAAATAATTCAACCATAATTTAATTAACTCACTAAATTATTTGAATTGAAACCATCCAAAGGTAAAAATTAAATAAATTCAAACTCCAAATTGAAACTTAAACTAAAAGAAGCTTAGTAAAGACCCACCACACAAAGCCCATCTTCTTCGCACTAGATCATTTAGGTAGCACTCTAGACTTAGGTTAGATCGTTCTGTGATTCTTTTATGTTTCTATATATTGTGATTTACATGTTTGTGTGTGTATTACTTTAGACTGGATGTCTAGGCTTGTTTGCTCATTAAACTGGATGGTAGGGCGTTCTTTTTAGATTTAACATTGTCTTTTGCAGGGGACTATGTTAAAGGGATCGTTGTCATAAATCAAAATCATAAAATTGATGTTTGCTTGTAGGTGCTGAAAATTCCTTAACATAGTCTATAGGACAAGTGGGCTTGGCAAGCAACTAATGATAAGCTCGTATATTTGTGAATTATAAATGTTGTGTGTTGTTTGTATTTCCTAACATCTGTTTTGCAGAGTTTATGATTTCCTTTTGAATTTTAAAATATAAAATTGAGCTTAAAATTAGGTTAGGATCTATATGGGTATAGGATTAGTGAGTGACCTACCAAGAGATGGTGGTCCCCATGAGTCCGATGGATGTCCCGGAAGAAGGAGACTTTCCTGGAAAAAAGACCTATAGATATAGACTTGAAATTCTAGGTCGGGTTGTAACTGACCGCTCTTTTTTTTTTCTTCCGGGTATCCAAAGATTGGCCTTTTCATATTATTTAATTGGCTTGATTTATTTTGAGTGCATAATAGAAACAACATACTTTTCTAGGTTTCTTTTTATGCTGTGTTTATTCTGTGATGTATGCTTTGATGTAGGCTCATAGGATAAACTAAATTTTCTACCAAACTAAATCAATCAAAACATAAAAATAAATATAACTCAAAACCTCTCATGAAGTAAATCCTTAGGCATAACACAACATAAAATCAATTAGAAACAATTAGGTTTGAAATCATGCAATCATCTTGTTTCTATTCCTTGAATTTGGCAATTTCACCCATTGCACATAAGGGGCATCTATCCTGTGAGGATGACCGCCTTCTTGGGGAAGCCTACCTTCTATTATTAATTGGCTCATAACCATTTCTAATTGCATGACATTAGACATAAATTGCATATCTATGGCCTAAAATGAATCTTGAGTCAAAATTTATAAAAATTTGAAAAATATGCATTAGTTAGATGCATCTTAATACCCTACATGATCTGAGATTAAAGAGTGAGTATAGGTTCATAGATTCCTTTCTTAAAAATGCAACAACCATCTTACATTTATATGACTCGACTTCATAAATTTAAAATGCGCTTAGGTGGTGTTAGTTGCCAGCCCTCTCTATGCAGGTTGTAAGTCCGGAAGAGTCAGAGATAGATTGATTCTCTCAAGTGAGAGGAATAACTGATCATTCCCAAAGATATAACTAGGTCGAGCATCTGACATGTGTTAGAAGCACCTGTAGACTAGGTTCTGAAGCATTATTTTCAGAAATAAGTCTTCAACCCTAGGTGTTTTTGCAGTCTTGTGCTGCTAGAATCTAAGTCCTAGATTTCTAAGAAAATGACAACTTAAAATCTAAAATTAAATCCCAAATTTGATGCCCAATCATAAGATAGTTGAAATGTCTACTGGGTATCCCACTATCATTTGCTTCTTCTCAGATTTGACTCTTGAAAATAATTCTCTCCAATTTGGATCTCTCCTAATTGAATTTCCAGAAATCAATCCTTTGAAAGCTATCTTAGAAGTCTTTAGAAATAACCACTTGTTTCTTTAATCAGTATTCTTAGAGAGACCTTCATAAGATGTAATTAACTATGTATTTGCCTGTATAGGGAACCATGATCCCAGTTTAAAATAAACTATGTTTTATTTTACATGTAGTTTAGGAAAAAATTCTCTCTTACACGAAAGACCCATTAGCCTTATGAGTCTTTTATTAAAATGATCAAATCCATTATAGGAAAACATGTTTATCTTTCGAGATAATATGTTTATTACTTAATTTTGTATTTGGTCATCTAAATAAAATGTTCATAATTCTACGTGGTGTCATAATTTCCCCACAGTGTTGAGCCATTATTGGTATTTAAGTCTACCAAACTCTCTCTCTCTCTCTCTCTACTAACATAATTGCTAGCACACAATAATATGTTATTATGTTCAATGCATAATATATTTTGTATACATTTATTTAAAGATGACCCTGAATTATATCATAAGAGCCAACCTAAACTTGAATTTGACTCTATAATAGAGCTCAAAATCTAGCCAAATCAATTTTATGTTAATTTTCAAATGAGTTTCTTTATATTCTCAGTTTTAATTTTTAATTACTCCTACGCATGACATGTGAATCCATCTTTGCACGCATGTGGAACGATCCTTGTTATACTTCCAGTCAATTGGTTTTAATGGCGTACCAAATTCTTCTATCAACCATTTGAAATCAACCAAAAAATTAATAAAATGAAAGCAAATTCTACAAGCAATATAAAGTTTCTTTCTTCATACACTGCCTGAAAGCAAATTCTTCCCAAGTAGAAAGCATCATAGAAAAAAAAAAAAAAATTTTCCATCACATGCTATATTTATAGTTTCCTTAATGGTTGAATTTATACAAAAATCTCTTGTGCATTTTATCAAACACTTTTCTAAACCATCATGGGACCTTATGTCGCGTCGCCAACATCTCTCCATCATGACTTTGTATTGCAAATCCTAAGTGTTCTTCTTTTTTTTTTTATGATTTTAGAAATTGGTTCTGGTCAATCAGAAATCAGAATTGGCAGTTGATTTGGAGAATTACTCAGCTTTTTGATGGACTGTGTGGTTCTGATATATGTCAAATTTTAGTCTTTTAACTTTAATCAATCGATTGGAAATAAAAAAATTTAAATTTAAATTAAAATAGTTAAAATATCATATTTCAAATTTTGATTTAGAATATTATATATTAAGTTGATGAAAAATAAAAGATTGTACCTTTGAACTTTTAAATTCTCTTTGTTTCGATTCATTATCTGATTCAATTTTCACATCTTAGATTGATTTTGAACTCCTTCATGTATAGAAGCATAGATTTTTAGGCTCTTCGTTGATTTCTTATTGTAATTCTCATGCTACAAAAGGATCTCAATCTCATTCGCCATTCTTTAGATATGAAGTTGCTTATATATAAATTGCAATCAATGGAACCAATAGATATAAAGTTGCTACTCCAGTTTATCATCATTCCGCTTTTAAAACAAGTATCAGGATGCCAATCCAAAGCTAACGAAGCTCGAATTTATCATTTCAGATTCCAGCACTGTTAACATATTGCGCAAATCCACCATGTGAGATAAAGAAGGAACCCCACTTACAAAGACCATCAACATGTTGCTGGCTTCTATCCAGCTACATCCCGGCGTCTTCTTCACTCCTTGATCCGCCATTGCCTCACTTCCTCTGCTTCCTTCCACCGCCCGCCAAAGCAGTATAAATTCGACAGCATCACATATCCTACTTCCTTCTCAGGCGCCATTCCCATCAACTGCTCTCCTGCTTTCTTCCCGAGCCTCATATCTCCATGGACAGTGCTTCCACTGAGCAATGCCTCACAGTAGCCAACATGTCTTTCTTCAATAACATCAAGCAAATTAGACGCCTGTCTTAAGCATCCAGCCTTTGAAAGCATGTCGACAACACAAGTCAAATGGCTGGCATCTGGTGAAACCCCATGAACTGATTTCATATTTGAAAGTACGTTCATGCCTTGTTCAACAAGCCCCGAGTGGCAACAAGACAGCAACAAACCAAGGAAGGTGAGTTTATCAGGAAGGACAGAAGAAGCTACCATGTCTTCGAATAAATTCAAAGCTTTTTCAGCCAAACCATGAGCTGCTAATCCAAATAACATCGCATTCCATGACACCAAATCCTTTGCTTTCATTTCATTAAACGCTTTAGTGGAACTTCTGATATCACCGCACTTAGCATACATGTTCACTAAACCATTGGCCACATAGACAAACTGCTCGAAGCCATGGCGAATGGCACATCCATGAATCCATTAATCCATTTCCTAAGACTGTCAATGTAGCACAAGCATGAAGGACTGCGCCTAGTGTGAAATGATCAGGTAAATGCAAGTTTCTCTGCATGTTACAAAGTATTGAAGAGCTTCCTCTCCATAGCCGTTTCTTGCAAATCCTGCAACCATGGATGTCCATGATACAATGTTGGTCTCGGTGAGGTATGAAATAATTTCAGAGCTTCTTCTATGTTGCCAAGCTTCATGTGTGCATCTATCATCGTGTTCCATGAGACCTGGCTACGGGTTTTCATCGACTGGAAGATTCTTAAGGCTTCAAGATGGCAGCTAAACTTGGTGTGGAAGCTAAGAAGAGAGTTGCAGACCTCTACTGTGCAGGCCCATCCGTTCTTTATTATCAATGAATAGATCATTTGGCCAAGGAGAGGTTCTGACAACTCTGTACATGAATTAATAAGGCTCGTGAAGGTTAAGACGTCTCCTTTGAAACCCAACATCGACATTTCTCTGAACAAACATATAGAAATTTCTGGATAGTCTGAGGAAGCAAAGCCCATGATCATTATATTCCAAGCGATCAAATTTTTAATCGGTATATCATCGAACACCTTCCATGCTTCGTCCAAGCGTTCAGAGATCACTAAGCAATGGAGAAGAGAGCACCAAGATATCTCATTTCCTTCATCTATTTCTTCAAAGACTTTCTTGGCCTCTGACGGGCAGAAGCACTTTCCATACATGTTGATGAGACTATTGGAGACGGGCAAGCAAGTGCAGAGCCCAGAACGAAGAGCAAGAGAGTGGAGCTTTTCGCCGGCGCGGAGATGACGTAGGTCGGCGGCCGCTACAAGCGCTGAAGTGAAGGAGAAGGGATCCGTAGACGTGTAGGAGGCTTGCATGGCGCAGAAAAGGGAGAGGGTTCGCGAAGGGAGCCCGGAACGAGAATAGGCGACAAGCATGGCGTTCCAAGCAACGGTGTCCCTGTCGGGCATTTGATCGAACAGTTGCTGCGCGGCTGGGAGAAGGCCGGAGCGGGTGAGGAATACGATCCTGGAAGTGGTGGAGATAAGATGCAGGCGGCACATATGGGAGGGAAGGGCTGGGAAGGATTTGCTGGTACTTCTGTGACCACCATTGCCTTACGAACATGAACGGCACCGGAGTTTGGCTGGTACTACAGTAATATTGGTCCTGCTTTGGGCTACACGTCACGTTGAAAACCTCATTTTTTAATCGAGCATACTAGACCGCATTCGCTCTTAAGATAAGAAAACTTTATCTCCCGTACCCTCGCCTTTGACCCATGACCCCAAGAACTCTCGCCTGCCCTTGCTGTCTTCGCTTATACCATCTTTCATCCCTTGCGCATGTGTGCTCTACCCATCATCTTCACTTATTTGTGCATGATTCACATGTATTGACTTCCTTCTTTCTATATGATTTCACCCATATGGTTTCTTCGGCATAATTTTCTCAGTTTCATCATACATTTATGGTTCACATTCGTTATAGCTCTGGGTTTTCTTCTCTTCTTCTCCCTCTATTTCAGTTGTTACGAAGTTTTTCCTTTAAGTTGTTATCAGGCTGATGTTTTCTCGGTGGATTTTGGGGGATCTGAATGAGGATCTCGATTTGGGGATTCTCTGTGACACCTAATGAAATGAGCACTACTTTCTCGATGGATTTGGGGGATCTAGATTCTTTGTGGGCGGTAATAAAATGAAGCTTTCACTTTAAGTTGTTATGCTCGAAGCACTGTTGTTTCGTTTATAATCTATGTATGTTTGTTGGGTGTTGTCTGCTATGTGATTTGCCTCTTACTATTGTTGGTTTGCTGATTTGGGATGGTGATACCTATTGTTTGCTGGGTGTTGTCTGCTAGGTGATTTTCCTCCTACCGCTGTTGGTTTGCTGATTTGGAATAGTGCTACCTAATGGTTCAGTTGAATGGGTCATTGTGATGTTCTTCCTATTTTCAATCTAATATGGGTCGTTGCTTCTAGGCTAAGTGGTTGGTTGGGTGATTTACCTCTTTATGATGTTGGTTTGTTGATCTGGGTTATTTCTACTTTTTATTTCTCGACTGACTGGGTCATTGAGTTGTTGTTCATACTGATGTTTAGGCTATCTCTGCATGTTATTTCCTTTATTGTTGCTTTCTTGATTGTCTATGGTGGTTTGAATTTGATTGGTATTGCAATTGTTGCTTTGTGGCTGATTCTCTACGGTGGATGTTTTGGTTGTGATGTCATTGATGTTTTTTTGTCTATCTTTAGAGCTGGTAGCATTTTATGTGATTGTAACATTTCTTTTTTGAAGTTTGGATGCTCACATAAGATGTTGCTTTTCTGATAGCCTATGGTAGTTTGAATTTGGCTGGTATTGCAATAGTTGTTTGGTGGATGACTCTCTATCATAGGTGCTTTGGCTATGATGGCAATGATGTTTTCCTTTATATCTTTATGGTTGGTAGTACATTATGTGATTGTAACTCTTCTTTTCGAAGTTTGGATGCTCACATAAGATGTTGCTCCTTGGGATGGATTTTAATTGAGCTGAGCCTTCCTTCTTGTTTTCCTTTAATGTATTTTTATACACTTGCTTATTTCCTTTTTGAGCTTTCTTGCAGGTTTCTTTACAGGATGGAGTCTTGCAGTGGTTTTGTTCTTTTCTCATTAGGGGAATAGCTGGGGTTGATGATTTCCGCTCATATTTTATTTCTTTATTTTATTTTTGTATTAGTTAGGGAAAATTTTGCATTAAGATAATTATAGCTCTCATGAGCATTAGTTTTGAGAATTTTCTCCTTTAAGGATTGTGTAGATTATTCCATGATAATAAAATATATATCTTCTTTATGAAAAAAAATATATCAAGCTTTCGATAATTAGCTTTTTTTCCTTTTTAAGTTATCTTTGTTGTTTCAAATGTTACATATATATATATATATATATATATATATTAAAATAACTGCTTCATTATCATTTTCAAATTATTTTGCAATGTAACCCAACCTTATATTAATATTTTCATTCCTCATACAAATTTATCTCAGGAAATATTTGAGTTCAAAAATCTTTACTGTCTCCAGAGCTGTGTATTGCAAATGTGATTTGCAATGTTATGTATTCACTTCACGTAGAGAAGGAAATTTTTGAAGAAGATTTTTTAGGTGTCCAAGAAATAGAACATGAGATGATTATAATTTTTTTAGATGGATTGATGAATACAAGTGTGACACTTCAAGTACTAATGATGCTTGGAGGGTAGTGTTGAAGAAAAAAAGTTTTAAAATGATTTGATTAATAGGATAACAAGTTTAATATTTTGATCGCACTAATTATTGTACTTATAAATTTAATATTACTATTACTTTTAAGTAATTTAATTTGTTAAGTGATGTATAATATTCTAATGTAATTTACTTGACTGGTTACTAATCATTATACTAGTTATTATATTTTTCATCATTATGTTTCTTATTATTCACCTAATATATTTTAGTCTTTTTGCAAACAAATAATCGAATAATTGAGTTTTCCAAATGTAATTACAACAATAACAACTTTATGCCAATATTTCTCCTAGTGTTTCACAAATGCTTTCTAAAGTAGTAAATGTCCCAAACTGATCCTTAATTTATAATATTTATATCTAATATTAAAATCTTTACATTATATAAACATATTAGTAATATTAAATTTCAAAAATAAATTTTTTTGAATGTATATGATTTTATTTAATTTTTTGGATACTAAAATATTATATAAATAAATATCAAAATTTAGATATTAATAATAGTTAAAAAAACCAAGTGATCAAGATCTCATATGATAGTGAATCAAGAGATACCTCAGATAGTAAATCAATTGGCTAAGTTATTGACAACCCAATGAGCACGATGATAAAGACTCAAAATATTTATAACTTGCTAATTGAGTTGATTTAGGCATATATGTGAGTATTCTCTTACTATTTAAATGCAAACTTTTTTGAAGCTTGATATGGTACTTAAAATACTACTAGGCGAAGCACGAATCTTGATGCTAAAAGGAAGTTGATCCGAAGTTGAAACTGGTCGAGATTAAGCACTTAAAATATCCTCGAAACTCGGGATATTAGTTAAATCCTAAAATAATTGAAAATGATCCAAATCGGCGTGACGGATCTAACGAGCCCAAGATCTCATAATTCTCACTTCATTTGAGCATTCAAATACACAAACATATCATATGATCAAGGGAATCATTATGAACCATCCGATGGAGAGGAGTCTTTCGGATTTTGCATGTGTTTATAGAGACACCACTTATCCAATCTATAAATAGCCCCTCATCCTCTCATATGAGGGGAGACCAAGCAAGAGAGAGAAGAGAGCTCTAAAGCTTGAAAATCCTCCAAGCATAATCGTACTGACGTGACCACCCCTTGGTTACCAACCACCGCCGCCGCCGCCACCGCCACCGCCATCGCGATCTCAATCAATAATCTCGTCTCATCACAGCCTTTCATCATCAGTCGTTCGCCGTTCTCAAGATTTGCTACCACTACCAATCAGCTATGAACGACTACATATTTGTTCCCTTCTCATATGTAATCTAATCCTTATCGGAAGATTTTGTACTCAAATAGATACATAGTGAAAGATTTTATTTAGGTCTCATGATTTTTTCCTCTTTTGAGGTTTTCACGTGTGAGTTTTATTTCTTTAAATACATGTATGTGTGATTTCACAAAAAAGCTAAGGCGTAAACTTTCACTCTACCGCAATTGGTTTTCTAGCACGCAACAAAGCTAGAGATTAAATACAATAGAATGAATTTAAATGGTTCAACATAGACAAATTTATAGACTCAAATAAGGAATTTATCTTTGAAAGGAAAATGTGATGATTCCATCATATTTGTTTTTGAAATTTAAGGTTCATGAAAAATATCAAATTTGTCAAGATAAAGGTCAATATATTATCACAATTTTTATTTGTAGGAAGTAGTTTTTTGAATATGGATAAATATTGTTTCGTATTACATGTGATCTATAGTAAGTAACAAGTAAGATGATAATGCGTGATAATTGATAGTAATTAAGAGTGTGAATTCGATCGATTTGATTGATTGGTTTGTATTTTGATCAAGCCAAATAAACCGAACTAAATTTTAAAAAAACCGAACCGACTAATTAAATATTAACAAACTGTAAAAACTAATCCAAATAAATCGAATAATACTTTGGTTAATTAAATCGAATGATATGATCATATTGAAAAAAATGAAGATTTCATATGTACAAGCAAAAAAAGGAAAAATTTATTAACCAAGCTAAATATGTACATATAATAAAGAAGATCTCATATTAATAAAATTTAATGTACACCAAATAAAAAAAAAAATTTACTAGCAAAAAAAGAGAAAAAAAAAGAGGAGTACATCATGAATCATGATTCATATTTGTTGACAACTGATAATATTTAAGTAAATAAATTTAAGTAAACTCTAAAATTATCACTTATGTTGAGACTTGAGACTTAAGCGCATTCCAAGAATTTCTTCTTGAAACCTGCAAAAATAAAGAATATCTATATATATGTTTATAGATTGAGGCTCAAGCTAAACTATAAGAAAACATTTTATTAACAAGATTCAAGTGTAATATCGGAAAAATATGATCACCATATATACATACGGGGCAATGATAAATTTGAGAAATTGCTAGCTCAAAGCTTTTAAGACTTAAGAGGGCAATAACACCAAATAAAAGTCACCAACCGTATATATATTGATCATTTCATCATTGCTATCGTTGTCCCTAATATAATTGATATGACACTGAAAATTTTACCAGTTGAAGCACGAATCTTGATGTTTGATCCAAAAAATGAAAACGAGATCAAGCACTCAAAATATCATTAAAAATTTTGGGATATTAAAATCCTAAACAACTCTTAAATATAGAGTGTTTATAAATCGAATCGAATTTGCCGGATCCAACAAGAAGATCTTACAATTCCAATATTTGAGCATTCAAATACTTAAAATACATTAAATGATCAAAGGAATCATTTGAGCCATCCGATGAAGTGGAGTTGAATTTTGCATGTATTTACATTCCTCCACTCTATAAATAGTCCTCATTCCTCATATGAGGGGGGAGCCCAAAGAGAGAGAGAGCCTAAAGCTTGAAGATCCTCTAAGCAATCATGCCACAACGACGGTCGCCAACCACCACGGGCCATCAGCTAATCCTCGCCATCACAACCTCTGCTCATGATGACCTTCATCATGTTTCGTTGTTCACCATCATCTGCTATCATTAGCAACTGTTACCATCTGAACGTGACTACATAGTTGTTGTTCCTTTCTCATATACAATTATATAATCTCGTTATCGGGAAGATTTTGTACTTTGAAACAAATACATAGTGAAAGCTTTTTACTAGGCTAGGCCTCATGGTTTTTTCCCTCTTTTGAGATTTCACGTGAAAATTTTTGGAGTTTTCTTGGTCACTCTTTAAATACATGTGTGTGTCTTTGGATTTCAAGGCTAAACTTTTACTCTACCGCAACTAGTTTTCTAGCACGCAACAGTTTGGCACCTTATGTGAGAAGAGAACCCTTCAATCACAATTTCTATAAACACCCTCGTTATGGCCAATGAAACACTGTACATGAGCTTCCGCCCAACCCTGCCACTTAAAACCAATCCTTGAACCAAGGATGCCAAGCCCACACCCCCCGCGACAGTGACCTCGGTGAAGGCGATAGGAATCTCTTTAGAAGATCGAGTGCGTCGCATGGAAGAGTCTCAAAATGAGATGATTCAACTTTTACGAGGAACACAACAGTCACTACCGCGGCAAACACATCTTCCCCAAGATCGATCGTTAGCCATGAGAGGTCAAAATGTTAATCTTCTTGACGCTAAAGTTCCTCCGCGTAGAGACTGTGATGTTGATCTCCTTGACACTGCTAGTTCTACTCATCATAACCGAAAGTTAAGCCACCAATTATTATTGGTAGCTTGACACATTCCTCTGACCTCATGTTATACGTGTAGAATTACGATGCTTAATGCAAGACAAATTTCACCTTCAAGACAGAAATCATTTTTCCCTTACCGCGGCTATGAAGAATCTTCACCTTTAGTTGAAATTATTCTTCAACATTCTATTCTCGTGGGTTTCAAGCTTCCGAGCATTGATTTCTATGATGACACATGAACATATCGACCACAGGACCATCATGCATATTCAACGAGCTCGTAACACCGCTTTCTTTCCGGTTACCTCAAGGACAAGCTCACACTTGATTACTCCCTTCAAGGGAATCCATCCATACCTTTGATGAACTCGCCAAGATTTTTGTAGAACAGTTCATTACAAACTGGAGGATTATTAAAGATTCCTCCCATCTCTCCGGCATTCATCAAAATGAGGGCGAATCACTTAAGGAATACTTCCAGAGGTTCTCCTTAGATGCTCACTAAATACCTGGAGTAGACCCTGAACTATTGAGAGGAGTTTTCCTTGGAGGGCTCCGTCCAGGGCCTTTTTACTCGTCATTAATGCGAGATACGGTCCACTCATATGCCAACTTAGTTCATCGTGTGGAAGCACAAATCTCTGCTGATGAAGCTATTAATGCCCATCACAAATAATTTGAACAATCTACAAAAAAACGTAAGAGCACCCCAGGGAACACGGACCGACAGTCCCATCAAAAGAAGCAACAAGACAGTCGTGATCTCCCCCCATGGCCCCATATCAACGAGTGAAACCAGAAGAATACACGCAGAACACATCTCAACATTCGATGGATATTCGAGATGAAGAAAATATCAAGTGACCACATCCAAAACCAAATTGTGAAATCAAGAGCAATATTATCACTTTCATCAAGTCGGACATACTACAGGCATGCAAACAACTCAAAGAAGAAATTGAGACTCATTCAACAAGGATATCTACGTCGATTTGTGAGAATCAATCGACTCAAACAAACATACCTCCAAGCAACAGACAATCATCACATAAATAACAAAATAATTATCAAATGGGAAAAATACCGCAAGAGGACCAATAATATCTAATCAAGTTCTCATTACCACCCCTGAAGAGCCAGAGTTAAAAAAGTCTCGTATTGATCATTCCATCACTTTTAATGACTCGGACTTAGAAGGAGTTCATGTTCCTCATCAAGATTCACTTGTCATCAACGCAAGGATCGGTGACTCATGCTATAATGTTAAGAGAATTTTGATTGACAATGGGAGTTCTGTTGATATCTTATTTTACTCCATATTTCTTAGCATGGGTCTGGTTAGGGAAAAGCTCAAACCCACTGTAGGACCATTATACGGGTTTGATAATCGCCTCATGAGTAGAGGGACAATCACCCTTCGTTGTCTTGGTGAATTTCAAGTGACTCATTTAATCCAATTCATGGTGGTCAAGTCGACATATAACTATCTTTGGAAGGCCCCTCCAATCAATTTTTGGTGCAATCACTTCAGTATCTCATCTTAAGATGAAGTTTCTAACCCCCGTTGGTGTTGGAGTGGTCTATGAAAAGTGCAATCATGTTATCTCAGACAAGCTCAATCACGCCCTTTTGTGACCTTCAGCATCAAAGATTTTAATTTTCGAGATGAAGAAGTATCCTAGAAAGCTTCGCGTGTAAGACTTTCACTTATCGATGACCAATCACTGAATAGTGCAAGTGGGATCTCGCTCTAAGAATAAAGGAAAATACATAGACTTCTGCAAGTAAATCAAGACATTTTCGCTTGAAGTCCGACGATATGCTCGCACCCCAATGTGATCATGCACTCCCTCAAGATTAATCCAACATTCAAACCGATCATCCAAAAGAAGTGAAGTTTTGCACCCGATCGCCTCCAAGCTATTGAACAAGAAGTTAATAAGCTCCTAGAAACGAGATTTGTAAGAGAGGTACATTATCCTATATGGTTAGCAAATGTTGTCATGGTTAAGAAAACAAATGGAACATGAAGAATGTATATTGATTACACTGACCTTAATAAGGCTTGCCCGAAAGATAGTTTTCCTCTTCCTCGAATTGATCAATTGGTTGATATACGCTGGACATCAAATGCTTTTTGGATGCTTACTTACAACTAAATAAAAATGGACCCAACGGATGAAGAAGCTACAATATTTCAAACATATAAAGGTTTATACTGTTACCAAGTTATATCGTTTGGGTTAAAAAATGCTGGTGTTACCTATCAACGACTTATGAATAAGATTTTTAAAGACCTATTAGGCCGCACAATGGAGGTATATGCGGATGACATGTTAGTGAAAAGCTTGGATGAAGGTCACAAATGCGACTCAACCTTCTTCGACGTAGCATCAAATATGCTTTAACCTTCTTCGACGTTATAACATGCGACTCAACCCGACCAAATGTGTATTTGGGGTTACGTCGAGAAAATTTCTTGGATTTATGATAACCCACCATGAGATAGAGGCCAACCCCGAGAAAATCAAAGCTCTCAAAGATATGACTCCTCTGAAGAATATTAAGAAAGTTCAACATTTGAATGTATGAATTACTGCGTTATCCCACTTCCTAGCCCATTCTGGGGATATATACTTGTCATTCTTTAAAATATTAAAGGGAGCTAAAAATAATAATTTTCAGTGGACTGATGAATGTCAGTCAGCTTTTGAGCAACTAAAGGAGTATTTAACATCTCCACTCATACTATCCAAGCCTATCATCAAGAGAGATGTTATACTTATATCTCAGTCTCTTCCCACGATAAGCTCATAGTGAGAAGAAAATGGGATACACAACCAATTTAATATATGTCAAGAAATTCTCTCTGATATAGAAAATCATTATCCACTTGCAGATAAGGTGGCTCTAGCTTTAATTTTCTCAATGCAAAAATTACGTCCATACTTTCAAGCTCATACTATCAATGTTTACACTCATTTACCATTAAGGCCATCCTATAGAAACCAAAAGTATCTGGGAGGTTAATTAAATGGTCTGTAGAATTAGGAGAAATTGATATAAATTTTCTACCTCATAAAGTCTCAAGTACTCACAGACTTTATAGTGGAATGCACTAACTCTAGAGGATCTATTTGCTACGCCTCCCTCACCCTCTATGTTGATGGAGCGAAATCTGGAATCTTACTTATTTCCCCCCAAATAATTATGGACTCCAAACTAATAATATGGCTGAATATGAGGCTCTCATCGCAGTGTTGAGACTCGCCATTGATTATGAACCCAAGACTTAGTAATCCACACTGACTCTCAGCTTGTCGCCTCCCAAGTTGAGGAAAACTTTAATACTCAAAATCCTCAACTCATGCAATATCTCCACTTGATAAAGTCTCTTCTTGCCCATTTCAAGATACAGCAAATCATTCACATACTGCGAGAGAAGAATACTCGAGCTCACGCTCACGCTAAGCTTGCTACATCTACTACTGGAGATCTATTTAAGAGAAAGCATGTTGAAGAAATATATTTTCCTAGCATTCCAGGGTCGTGGGTAATACAAGCAATTAACGAGATAAAGAAATATTTGTGGATGGACCCCATCTTGTCTTTTCTATAAGAAGAAACTCTTCCTGAAGACCCAACTTATGTAACTCATTTCTGAAGATAAGCTTCAAACTTTACTATTATCGGAGGTGAACTATACAAACAAGCTTTCTTTGGACCGTATCTCAAATGCCTCTCACATTCCTCCGATTACGCATTAAGAGAGGTTCACTCAGGGATATGTGGAGAACACCTAGGAGGAAGGACGCTAGCCCTTAAAATTATAAGGCAAGGGTTATTGGCTCGATGAAACAAGACTCATTGTAGTTCACAAAAAAATGTGCAAGTTGTCAGTTGCACTCTAACCTCTCTCACATGCCGCATATATAGCTCTCTTCCCTTCAAAGCCCGTGGTCTTTTGCTCAGTGGGAAATTGATATCATGGGATATTTTTCGATAGCGTCAGGGCAACAAAAGTTTATCATTTTATCCATCGATTACTTCACTAAATGGGTGGAAGCCGAACCACTCGCTAAAATCACGAGGAGAAAATCTTAATTTTGGAAAAATATAGTATGTTGATTCTTCTGCAAAGATCATCACTAATAATAGAACCCAATTTCTTGGAAAAATCTTTTCGTCATTTTGCAAAATCTTCACATTCATGATGTATCGTAGCACATCCTCTCAAACTAATAAAACTACCAACACTATAAGGACTAAAAAATAAGTCTTGAGAAGGCGAGGGCAATGGGTTGATGAGCTTTCTAATATTCTTTGGGCTTACACTACATGCACGACTAGTGAGACACCATATAACTTGTGTTTCAGCACATAAGCTATTATACCAATAGATATTGGGGTTCCAAGTCCAAGAGTTCAATTATTCGATAATGGTAGTAATGAAGAAAAACTCTGATAGCACCTAGACCTACTCCCCGAAACTCGTGACATGGCCCGGTTGCTTCCATCACCAAAGGGTAGCTTGTCCATCGAAGAGTAAAACCTTGTCCATATATATGGTGATTGGTCTCAGTCTCGAAGTCTCATATCTATCGGTGACTTGGTCCTCAACGCAATAAACTCTCACCTCTTTGGGATGGATCATATGTAGTTATAGCTATGGTCAAGCCAGAAACATTCAAGCTCAAGGATCAAAAGGAAAAACTTTCGAACTTGGAACACGAGAATCTCAAAAATATTATAATTCTGCATAATTATTGCAACTTTTATTTTGTCTCGTTGTCTTCCTCTTCATGTGTAAATTTATGGGATAAAGACTTGTTATTGTTGTTGTCATTTCCTCTTGAAACTTATATCCGTGTTAAAATCGTCTTATGATTATATCACCGAACTTATCAAAGTAATGATTTATAGCTTTTTCTTACAAGCTTATTTCTTATTCATTTAATCCTCTCACTTGAGAAATATACAACTCACGTTGTATCTCAATTGGGGCATAATCAATCCCAATGGGACTTGATGGGACCTCTTCCATACATGAAAGTCAGTAACACTTTGGTACTACGATAGGTCAAAAGTCCTTGGTGGACATCTCCACCTGAGGTTAACATCATTAAGTAACACTTTGGCTGATACCTAGGATAGGTCAAAGGTCCTTGGTGGACATCCCGCGACCTCTTCCATATAGGTTAACGTCATCAAGTAACACTTTGACAAACAACCTCGGATAGGTCAAAAATCCTCAATGGATTTAATTTAAACTCATCCGTACAGGTTAGGATCGTCGAATAATATTCCGACCAATTACCCTGGATATGTAATAATAAAATAAGAACGTATCATCTAAAAAAATAATTTCATTGACAGCATTAACATGATGATATAAGAAAGAATCAAGATTCTGATACACACTAATAACAATACATAGATAAAAAATACATCCTCAAGTGGCTACATCATATCGGTTGGTGATATCAGCGTCCTCCTCGAGGAGATGCTCCCTTGGACTCACTCCTTCTTCATCTAGAGTCTTGATACTTGGTTGAGATAGATCCTCAATACTAGCTCTCTTGTGTGCACTAAGCGGATTCCTTTTAGAAACCCTCGGATGAAGCCCTCTACACATTGGTGCTCCAATCACTTCTTCAACATCAAGAATATGATTACGAGCTTCTAGACATGGTCTTCAATTATCTGATAAGCGAGTTCTTAAAGTCTTCCGGCTTTAAGAAGATTTCATTTGCTTAGTTTACATTATATGCTCCTTCTTAGAAGAGCGATCTTGTAATGCTTTCTTCTCTTGAGAGCTCTCTTCTCATGCAAGTGCCTTGAGTCTTTTCTTCGGCGAGTCTGTCCTCACCTCAATCAGCTCATCACGAGTGCGCTCCACCTCCTGACACTGGAGAGAAAGAGAAGTTGACATATTCGCTAGCTCAGTTCTACACCCGGTTAGGTGATCCTCCAAAGTCGCCACTTTTTTTACTTTAACACTCATCTTTCTCTCATACTCGCCTTGCATATATTTTACCTTCACAAATTCAGTATTCCACTCGTCTAAAGAGACATCCAAATGAGCCATCAGTTATAATGTTTGAGTTACCTATAAAAAAAATTATCACAAATATTACACAAAAGAAAAGAAGGTGGAAAAGAAGAAAAGAAGAAAGAAGGGAAGACAATGTACCAATTCATCGCTAGTTGGCCTTGGACATATGTGATTTAACACCTCTTCAATAATGGGCTTGAGCGAACTCCCCATCATGAGTTGAAATAACTAAACTCGAGGAGGCCACTAGACATCTTCTTGAGATATTTGTAGTCACTTGACATGTCTTTTTTTATCTTTAGAAGAAATATTGCCACCACCGATTTCGTGATGGGCTTCTTGAAAGAACCCTATGAATATGAGGAGACCTTTCATCACCTTTACTTGACCTATTTAGTAAAAAAGAATGAGATCTTCCTGCCTGGATGGAATGGAAAGGCCAACCTTGAACATTCTATCTTTAACTATATATTTGCTAATGTGATGTAACTCATGCTGTAAGCTTTCTATATCAGGAACATTAAGAGTTGTCAAGATCTCATTTTTTGCAATCAGCAATGGATCTGGAAGGTCATTCAATCTTTCCCATCTCTCAGGAAGGCCCCGTGATTTTTTCCCTATTTTCAAGATTTTCTACGTGAAAATTTATGGAGTTTTCTTGTTCACTCTTTAAATACCTATGTGTATGCTGGATTTCACAACAAGGTTAAGGCGTAAACTTTTACTCTACCACGACTGGTTTTCTAGCACGCAATAATAATAATTTTGTATAAAGAGGTAAGCATGTAAATTCAGTAGTATGTAGCAAAAAAATACGCCAAACCTGTGAAGTAATCCTAAGTTTAGGAGCTTTCCTTTTTTTCTTTGAAATTGGTGGGTTCTCATTACTAACACTCGTATCTCCTGTAAATAGAACTTGTTGAGTAGTTGACATAGCTTTGGAGGAAATAATAATATTTGAACTATCCCCAACTTGTGACATGTATCTTGTCTCTAAAAATCCAAACATTAATGAAAAATAAAATAAAATATGATTTTATAAATTACATCAACAAAACTTTTCTCAATTAAAGAACAGTTGAACACTACGATATAGCATATAATATTATAAGTTTGATATTCATAATGACTAATTAATTACAAAAAAAAAATATAATCATATAATAAACAAAATAAACATTGATGAATAATAATCCAAAATCAATTTCAACAAGAAATGTATCCCAATAATATAGAGAATATATGAACATGATTGAACAATGTTATTTCATATTTGCATTTTCCAATCAACTTCATCAAAAAATATATCCCAAACATTATCATATAATTCCACATTTTCTAACATTACTATTTAGTATTGTTTGCATTAAAGCCGTCCCAATAATATTACTTGGATAGTTACATAAAAATGATAAGAGGCAAAAAAATAACATCAAGAGGCTTGCATAGTAAGATTTAATATTTAGATGTTTGCATGATAAAAAGAAAAACAAATAAATAAGACCAACACATCAAGTAAGTAGATGCTTGCAACCCAATAATTCGGTGCAACTAGCCACACTTAATTAATTAGAGTAGAAGTCGAGATAACAGAGAAGAAGATATCTATACCAGTGATACCACTTCGTTCCATGAGGCGTGAGCGGCTAGGGCAAAAAAATAGGAAGGTCGAATGCGGAAAAGTTGAAAGCCTCGGTAAAGCGAAAGCCTAATAGTTACGGAATGAAGCACGTCGAAACTTCGAAAAGAATGAAGAGTGGAAGAATTAGTCGAGTCTCAAGTCTTCGTAGTTAAGTATTAAACCCTCAGTGGTCATGAGTTCGACGAGGCGTCGAGCCGACGTTAATCGATTTTTTTGATTAAACAGAATTTTTTTTAGTTAAAATCAAACCAAAAAAAAAAATTGAACAAATATGAAAAATCAACCGATAACCAAACAATGATCTTAAAAATTGAACCAGATTAACCAAATACGTCACGGTTCGATAACCAATATCATATAGTAATTGTTGTTGATGATGATGAGAGTAGTGTTGACATCAACTAACTGTGATCATGATAATAATAGTAATTATTTTTAAAATAATAAAAGTGTCTAAATATTTTTTGAAAATAATTTAATTTATTTTTAAACATAAAAAATAGTTATAATATACAACTAATTATTTTTTTAAAAAATATTTTTATCCCACAGCTCTCATATTCAATTGAGAATTACATTTTCTAAATTTTTATTCATCATGATATCACATAAAAATTAATATAGAATTACATTAAATTATAATGGGGCTATAGAGTTGATGAATTCCAAAATTTTTATCATATATTTAAGACCTATTTGAGATCACTTTTATTTTTGTGTGTTCTTTTTTTGTTTAGTACGTTTTTTAATTTTTGTTTAAATATTCAAAATAAATTTTAATACTTAAAAAATATTATTATTTTTAAGCAAATTCATACATTTATGCATTCAAAAATTTAAATCTGATAATTTAAGTATATTTTATTTTTAATCAATATATATATATATAACAATAATAAATCAGCAGTATTGCTTTTTGCCATTTTGCAGAAAGCAATATATTTTAATTTTTAGTATAAATTAATAATTTGAAGGGCAAATAAAACCATTCCCCAACATGCGAAGTGCTTCATATGCCACTAATTTTATGCTTTTGTCTTATGCAAAAATTCAAATTAAAGCATGCTTAATCAAAGCCAATATCTCATCATCTCATGTAAAAAGCACACGAAAAAACACAAATATCTCCATGAACCCGCATCCGTACCAAAGAAAAGAAAGCAAAATACGAAGAGATCCACCGTAGAAATCGACGCTCAGGATCCGTCCGTTGTCTAATAGCGATCCGTGGCTTGTTCATTCGCGCCAATCAGAGCTCAGCACATGATTCTCTTCGATTTCTGCCTATAAATAACGTCCTATTTTCGGAACATTGATTATCTTCAACCGAAGTTTTGATATCGTTTTCAAGCTTTTGTTTCTCTCGCAACTCAGCCATGTCTTCGAAGGAGGGAACTCGTGCGACTGAGAAGGGTAAAGCCCCTAAAGTTCAGAAGGTGAAGAAGCCTAAGGGATCGAAGGCGTCCTCGACATCACATCCTCCTTATTTCCTGGTGCCTTTCTTGTTTGTCATGACCGCTTTTTGAATAACTTCTGGTTTGATTGCCCTTTTGGCCTTTTATGTTGTTTGACTGGTTTGGATGATTTATGTCTCAATAGATGATCAAAGAGGCTATCTTGGCTCTCCATGAGAGGATGGGATCCAGTCCTTATGCTATCGCAAAGCACATGGAGGAGAAACACAAGGGAGAGCTTCCTGCTAACTTTCGGAAAATTCTTGCCGTTCAGCTTAGGAACCTTGCTGCCAAGGGGAAGCTTTTGAAGGTAAAGGCTTCCTTCAAATTGTCTGAGTCGGCAAAGCAAGGAGACAAGAAAGTTGTGAAGGTTGCGAAGCCCAACCTTGCTACTAAGGTGAAGAAGCCGAAGACATCAGTGAAAGTTGGTAGGCCGAAGTCTACACCTGCCTCCACTCCTGTTAAAAGAAAGGCTTCTGGGGCCGTGAAGAAGCCTGTTGCTCCAGTTAAGACCACCACTAAGAAGATACCGGTGCTGAAGAAGGTGAAGAAGGCTGCGCCTGTGAAACCTAAGCAACCAAAGTCGATCAAATCTCCTTCTGTGAAAAGAGCTAAGAAGGCGGCAGCTTGAAATGGTCGTTTGTGGTTGAACTTATGGATGAATCGGTAGTGATTTGTGTAAATTATCTAGTTTTTACTTGTAAATCAGTTCTGCTACTTTGACGAATATCTAACTAGCGTTTGTAGTTTCTGTTAAATTTGGCGCTTTCCTATGTTTTATTTTCAAATGTAATGGGTGTCAAATTTGTTTTAGTTTTTATTATAATACTATTAAATGTTTAAGGAATTGTGACCTATAATGATTCAAGGTGCCGTCTTTTGTTAGAAAAAGTGTGTTCCCATAACAAGATTCTTAATCTGATATGTCGATTCAATATATCACAGAAACTTAGCTGGAAATGCACCATTTTTATTCTTCGATTCGACAGTGGGTGAGGAAATCTCGAGGAGGAAGAGATGGTGTGAGTTTTTGGTATGAATTTCAACTTGTTTATGTCAGTTTAAAATAGAAGATGATAAATTTGTAGATAGTGTATGACAAAATCCTTAATTTAAAAAAAATAAAAATGAAAATTATAGTCATATATTCAAATATTTTTTTTTTTAAGTGAACATTAATCTCGTTCTCAGAAAATGCGAGTTATTTTTTGTTTTTTTTTTATATTTTAACTTGCAAGAATAATATTTTTTTTAAAATTTAAGAATAAATAATAATAATAATTGTATTTATTGGTAAATTGAAAATATATTAAACAAGATTTGATTTCTATTTGATTTTTTTAAATATATTTGATGCTTAAAATAATTATTTATATTTGATAATTAATATATTTTATTAGTAAATTTAATAAGTATTAATTGTAAAAGTAATTGTAATTAATATTTTTTGTAGGACAACGTAACGGCTAGGAAAATAGCTAACAATAGAGTGAAAAAAAACTAAATAGCCTTCCATACGAGGCATTTGCTATATCAAGATGTTTTTTAAAATTTTAGTCTTAAATAAATGTGATTTGTAAATAATTATTAAAACATCTTGATATAAGTTAATTCAGATTTAAGTTATATTTTTTTTATTTATATTTTTAAGATATAGCCTTCCATACGAGGCACTTGGATTGTAAACATAGGTAATTCATATTTATATTTTTTTTATTTATTTATTTTACCCTGTTTAATAATAGATAATAAAAATATTGTGCATACTTGGATGAGATGAATTTACAAATATTTTGTTTTATTTCAATTTTTTAATTTTTATAATTATTATATCATTTTTAATATATGATTTGAAGTTTAATTTATTAATAAAATAATTAAGAATATAAAAATAGCTTAAGTTTTCTTGATTCGATTATTTTAATATTTTTTTCTTAGACATATTTTAATTAATATAAATCTATTTAAACAAAATAATCATTGAAAAAATTTATAGATTATCTATCTTTTTATGACCTTTATAATGTATTTTTCTACATTTTTTTCAGATAAATCTTAATCTTATTATACTGATGATATTAAATCAATAAGATATATGTTTTATAAATTATTTTTTATTTTATAATATATTTTTTACATTTGATACTTCTTTGACATATTTATAAATTAAGCATGTACTTTTTTATATATTTATATATATACCATAATCTTTTTTTTTTTCACTTACATATCACTCAAATCTCTATTATTATAATACAAATAATATGAATTTTACTTTTTAATGCATAGAAAAAGATTAATTTTTTTTTGATATGGTCAAAATACCACTCAAATTAATTAATCTTGATGTTATATGATTTTGAATTTAGTCAATGAAGACTTAAAATATCATTAGAATCTTGGACGTCAATTAAATCAGCAAAAATGAAATTGTTTATATAAAATCGGCGTTTGATAATGAGCTAAGATCTCATAAAACTTCATTTGGGCATCAAATGCTATCATCAAATGATCGAGTCATCATCGTCGAGGAGTGGTATGGGCCTGAATTCTTTTACCTCTCCTATAAATAGTCTCACTCCTCACATGGAGGGCTAAAATAAGCTAAGTGAAGTGAAGCAATGAAGAAGGAAGGAAACAATGAAGAACAAGAAAAAGAAAAGAAGAAGAAGAAGAGAAGAGTCCTGACTGAGGAAGAAGAGGAAAGTGAAGTGAGGAGGAAGAGAAAGCTCTAAAGCTTGAAGATCCCCAGCAAGATCGACCACCATCGCTAATTATACCCTGCATTTCCACCGTAGTTACCCAAAGATCTCCAACATCCAACTATCGTTGTTACACAACAGTTGTCCCTTTCTCAAATAGAATTCAGAATCCCTATCGGAAGATTTTGTAATTTGTGATACATATGGAATCTTTATCGGCAGCCTCTCCTGGTTTTTCCCTCTTTCAGGTTTTCCACGCTAAAAAATTGAGTGTCTCATGTTCGCCTTTAATTACCTGTCTAATCAACAAGGCTAAGGCATAAATTTTACTCTACCGAATCTGGTTTCCAAAGACAACAATGGCCATGCCTGGGAAGTAAAACCAATTACCCATCAAATGGCAACACCGCCATAATGGAACCTCCCGCCCAACTCCCGCCTCAAACCCATCCCTAAACCAAGGACGCCATGTTGAGAACGGAATCTCTTTGGAAGATCGTGGTCCCGAATGGAGGAGTCTCAAAATAAGATGATCCAGCCTTTTGCAAGTGACTACAATACCGCTACTACTTACAAACATATCTCAAGATCGGCCATTGCCCTGAGGAGGTCAAAACGCTAATCCTCCCGACATGAGTTCCTCCGCATGGAGACCGTAACGCCGATCTCCTCGACACCGCTAGTTCCACTCATCCATCACCATTTACTAATCCACCGATCGTTGTTGATAGCTTCACACATGCTCATCTCATTAATCCCGCAGACATCATGACATTCAAGTAAGTACGACGCTAATTTCACAAGATAGAAATCATCTTCACCCACACCATATGAGTCTCACCTTTACCAAGCCATTCTTCGACATCCACCCCGTAGTTTCAAGCTTCCAGCATTGATTCCTATGATGGGGCAATGACCCACACGAACACATCGCACCATTACAGACATCATGATCCATCCAGCTCACACACCGCTGCCTTTTCCGTTACCCTCAAAGGGCAAGCTCGACTTGGTTCTATTCTCTTCCAAGGGATCCATCCATACCTTTAACTAACTCGCCGTTCTCAGGGAATGCTTCATCTGAGAATCATTAAAGATTCCTCCCATCTTTCCTGAGTAATCCAGGGTGAATCACTCAAAGAATACTTCCGAGGTTCTCTTTAAGCTCGCCAAATACCGAACTATTAAGAGGGAGGACTCCGCCCGTTTCTTCTATTCGCCAGGGACACCGCTTCATATGCCGACTTTAGTTCATCGTAGAAGCTCCGCCGATGAAGCTATTAATGCTCATCGCAAACAATTTGAACAATATGCTGGGAAACGCAAAACACCCAGTGAAATGTGGACCCATCAAAAGAAGCTTGGTAGTCATGATCTCCTCCACACCCCATATCAACAACGGAACCTCGACGAAAAGACATACACACCGAATCTGTTAACCTCCGATGGCTATTCGCAATGAAGAACATATCAAGTGGCCGCATCCATTGAAACCAATTCGTGAAATCGTGAGCAATATTGTCATTTTCATCATCGACACATCAAGCATGTATACAACTCAAGGAAGAAATCGAGACTCATTCAACAAGGATACACGCCTTGTGAAGAATCAACCACCTCAAACAAACACACCTCCGCTTGGGGCAACCGTGACAATCATCACAAAACAACCAAATAATCATCAAATAATTGGAGAAATCAAACAATCGCAGAGGATCGATACTACATAATCAAGTTCTCGCACGCTTCCAAAGAACCGTGAAGTTGAAGAAGTCTCAGATTGATCATTCCATCACTTTCAATGACTCGACTTAGAAGGAGTCCATATCCTCATCAAGATCCACTTGTCATCGCAGGGATCGTGATCCTATAACGCTAAAAGAATTTTGATCGATAATGGGAGTTCATGTCTTATTTTACTCAACTTTTCTTAACATGGGCCTAGTAAAAGCTCCAACCACCGCCGACTTATATGGGTTTGATAATCACCCAAGACGCGTAAGGGACAATCACTCTTCCGTACCCTGAGAATCGACAAGTGACTCATTTAATACAATTCATGGTGGTGAAGTCGATTCTCGTGATATAATGCACAATCAATCTGCTATCACTTCATCTCAAGATAAAATTTCCTACCCCTGTGGAGTTAGTGGTTTGTGGAAATCAATCAATCATGTTATCTCGCATAAGCTCAACCGCTCCTTCCATCACCTTCAAAGATCAAGATCTTAACTTTCGAGATGAAAGAGTACCTCAAGATTTACTCTCAATAGTATTATCGATGACCAACCATTACTTAACGCAAGTGGGATCTTTACTCTAAGAACAAAGGGAAAAGTATATAAATTTCTTACAGAATCAAGACATATTTGCTTGGAGTCCAGATATGCCGGGTCGACCCCAATGTAATCACGCGACTCCCTCAAAATTAATCCAACGCTCAAACCAATCATCCAAAAGAAGGAGTTTTGCACCATCGCCTTCGCATTGAACAAGAAGTTAACAAGCTCATAGAAGGATTCATACGAGAAGTGCATTACCCCACATGGCTAGCAATGTTGTCATGGTTAAAAAACAAATGGAACATGGAGGATGTGTGTTGATTATACTGATCTTAATAAGGCCTGCCCAAAGGATAGTTTTCCTCTTCCTCGAATCGATCAATTGGTGGACGCTACATCCTGCTCAAATTTTTTTGATGCTTATTCGGTACAATCAAATAAAGATGAACCCAATAGATGAAGAACATACTTCAAACATATAAAGGTTTATATTGTTACCAAGTCATGCCATTTGATTAAAAAATGCCGGTGCTACCTATCAACGCCTCATGAATAAGGTTTTAAAGACCACACAATGGAGGTGTATGGAGGATGACATGTTAGAAAAGCTTAGAAAAGTCACAACATATTTCGCTTAGACCTCCTTCGACGCTATAACATACGACTTAACCCAACCAAGTGTGGGTTACGCCTGAAAATTTTTTGATTTATGGTAACTCACCGGATAGGCTAAAAAAATCAAAGCTCTCCAAGATATGATTCAAGAATATCAAAGACGCTTTGAATGGTCGAATTGTCGCATTATCCCGCTTCCTGCCTGGGGACAAATACTTGCCATTCTTTAAAATATTGAGCTAAAAATAATAATTTTCAATGGACCGATGAATGTCAAGATGCTTTTGAGCAACTAAAAGAATATCTAGCATCTCCACCGCTATCCAAACCTATTCAAGGAGAAACGTTATACTTATATCATGTTTCTTCCCACGCAATAAGCTCGCTTTAGAAGAAGATGGGGCACAACAACCAATTTATTACGCCAAGAAAATTCTCTCGATATAGAAAGTCGTTATCCATTTGCGATAAAGTGGTCAAGCACTTTTCTCACAAAATTAAGGCCCATACTTTCAAGCTCACACCATCGCTAATCGATTTACCATTAAAAAAACCGTAAGCATCCGAAGATTGATCAAATGGTCTCAGAGAACTGGGAGAATTTGATATAAATTTTCTACTCCGCCATAAAGTCTCAAATACTTGCAGACTTTATAGTGGAATGCACCAACCCAACTCTAAGAGCTATCTGTCTTTCATCTCCTCGATGGACTCTACGCTGATGGAGCTTCAGAATAATCGGTGTGGGAATCCTACTTGTTTCCCCAAAAAAAAATACCCTGAGTATGGACTTCGCTTAAAATTCCCTAAACTAATAACATGGTCAATGAGGCTCATCGCAGGTTGAGACTCGCCATCATGGGCCCAAAACTTAGACTGACTCCACTCGCCTCCCAAGTTGGAGGAGATTTTAATACTCATAATCCTCAACCGGTGCAATATCTCCACTTGGTAAAATCTCTTCTTACTCATTTCAAGACACATCAAATCATCCACATACTACGAGAAGAATACTGGCCGACGCTAAGCTTGCTACCACCTGGAGATCTATTTAAGAGAAAGCATGTTGAAGAAATACATTTTCCTAGTATCCAAGTGGCCATGGATAATTCAAACTATTGATGAGGAAAAGGAACGCTCGGATAAACCCGATCCTATCTTTTCTACAAGAAGGGACCTCAAGATCCAACTTCAAGAACTGCCTCAAGACAAGCTTCAAACTTTGCTATTATTGAGGTGAACTATACAAAGCTCGTCCATATCTCAAATGCCTTCCACCTTCGTAAGTCGACACGCTGCTAAAAGAGGTTCACTCAGTGAATATGTGGGGAACACTCGGAGGAAGAGCATTGGCCTAAAATCATGAGGCAAGGGTTTTATTGGCCTACAATGAAACAAGACGCCTTTGAATTCACAAAGAAATGCTAAGTTGTCAATTGCATTCTAACCTCCCTCACATGCCGCATGCGTAACTCTCATCCATTCAAAGCCCATGGCCCTTGCTCTGGGGATTGATATCATGGGACCTTTTCCAATAGATCGGCAACAAAAATTTATCATTCTAGCCGACTACTTCACAAAATGGGTAGAGGTAACTCGCTAAAATCACAGAGGCAAATACCAAACAATTTGTCCGAAAATATAATATGTCGATTCCCTTCCCGCAAAGATCATCACCGACAATGGAACTCTCGATTCTTGGAAAAGTCTTCGTCCTTTTGCAAAGATCTTCACATTCATTCTTTGCGTGGTAGCACATCCTCAAACTAATGGGCAGACTGAAGTTACCAATAGGACCATACTTAAAGGACTAAAAACACGTCTTGAGAAGGCTGGGGGGCAATGGGTTGATGAGCTCCCCAATGTTCTTTGGGCCTACCGCACCGTCACGCAGCGGTGAGACACCGTATAACTTGTGTTTTGTGCGAAGCTATCATCTGGGGTGGATATCGGGGTTCCAAGTCCAAGAGTCCAGTTTTTGATCATGGAAGTAATGAAGAAAAAACTTCTAGACTACTCACGAAACTTCGGGATATGGCCTACTGCCGGCTTCCTATCACCAATGGGTAGCTTCGCCACTTCAACGAAGAGTGAAACCTCGTCCCATATCATCGGTGACTTGGTCTGCGAAGTCTGTGCCGAGCAAAGGCCCTCGCGATAAACTCTCACCTCTGGATGGTCCGTATGTGGTCATAAACATGGTCAAGCCGAGGAGCGTTCAAGCTCGAGGACGGAAGGAAAAACTCTCGAACTTGGAATACTAAGAATCTTGAAAATATTATCGGTAACTCTTCGCATAATTATTATGACTTTTATCTCGTCGTCATTTCATCCTTGTATAACGACCCCCCTACTAGGATTAAAGCTTGTTGTTGCGTTGTTGTTGTCATTTTCTCTTAAAGCCCGTGCAGGTGTCTTATGATTATATCATTGAACTAGTGAATTCTGACTTTGTTCTAGCAAGATTTGCTTTTCTTTACTTTTCTCCCACTTGAAATATACAACTCATGTTACATCTCAATTGGGACATGATCAATCCCAAGGGGACTTGATGGGACCTCTTCCATCTGAGTTAAATCGAGTCACTCGGCAAACAACCTTGGATAGGTCAAAGATCTCCGTCGGCCGTCATACCCCACCCGTCGGTAGCCAACCCTTGTAGGCGGTCACCGCCCATTCGCGGTCGCTGCGCCGACCATCCGCAATCTCGCCGGTCACCACCATCATCGGTCATCCCGTACCGAGGTCGCCGCCGTCAGCGTCGCGGTGGACTTCTGCGATCTCTTCCATGCGGGTTAATGTCGCAAAGCTCGACAAACAACCCAGGAAAGGTCAAAAGCGTCCTTAGTGGACTTCTGCGATCTCTTCCATGCGGGTTAATGTCATCGAGCAAAAGCTCGACAAACAACCGGAAAGGTCAAACTTTGTACCCACTCCACGGGTTAATGTCATCGAGATAACACTCGACAAACAACCTTGGATGGGTCAAAATCCTCGTCGTCGCCGGTCACCGCACCGACTACCATCGTCGTCCTTGCTGCGACCATCGCCGGCAATCTTGGCCGGTCATCACCATTATGCCGGTCATCCGCGATTACGGCGTCGGTCATACCGTTGACAACCATTACCGGTTGCCACACCACGGGTAGCCAACCACTTATAGCGGTCACCGCTTACTACCGTCGCTGTCGCTGCGCTAACTATCGCGCAATCTTAGCGGTCATCACTTGTCGCCGGTCACCGCCGCCGACCATCGGCCAATCTTAGCGGTCATCGCCATTAATGCCCATCGTCAGCGCCTGTCGGCGCGCCGGTCGCCAGTCGACTACCGGATTCAATTCAACCTCTTCCATGCGGGTTAGCGTCATCGGTGAAAACTCGACTAACAACCGAAAGGTCAAACGTCCTTGGTGGACTTCTGCGATCTCTTCCATGCGGGTTAATGTCATCGAGCAAAAGCTCGACAAACAACCGGAAAGGTCAAAGCGTCCTTGGTGGACTTCGATCTCTTGCGGGTTAATGTCATCGAGCAAAAGCTCGACAAACAACCAGGGAAAGGTCAAAGCGTCCTTGGTGGACTTCTGCGATCTCTTCCATGCGGGTTAATGTCGTGAGCAAAAGCTCGACAAACAACCAGGAAAGGTCAAAACGTCCTTGGTGGACTTCTGCGATCTCTTCCACAGGTTAGCGTCATCGGTAACGACAAACAACCCGGATAGGTCAAAACTTTGTACTCCAGTTAACGCCAACACTCGACAAACAACCTCGGATAGGTCAAAGATCTCCGCGTCATACCGTCGCCGACCACCCGTCGGCCCGCCAACTGCGCGATGCGGTCGCACGCCGACTACCGTCGCGACACCTGACCATCGCCGGCAATCTCCACCGGTCACCACCATCGTCGCTGGTTATCCTCGCTGACCACCCTTACAAGTCACCATCGCCGACCAATCGTTAGTCCCCATCATCGAGCATCTTGTCAACCGTCTCCGGTGATCGCCTCTAACCCGGACGATCCGAGGCGATGCGCCGGGCGAAAGCGGAACCGGCATTATCGCGTGGGCCGATCCTCTAACCGGACGGTCCGGCGTGGCGTGCGCCAGACGTATACCGGGCCTTGATCTCCAACCGGACGGTCGACGGTAACCGGAACCAATATCACGTGGGCCCTCTAACCGGACGGTCAGCGTGGCGTCGGGGGTCGGCGATATCGTGGGGATCACCTCTAACGGGGCCGTCCGGCGTGGCCGTGCCGGAACCACGTATACCGTGGGCCGATCGTCTAACGGACGGTCGGCGTGGCGTGCCGGAACCACGGCGTATGCGTGGCCCGATCGCCTAACCGGACGGTCAGCGTGGCGTCGGAACCAGCGTATGCAGTGGGCGATCGCCTCTCGGGGCGGTCGCGTGGCCTAAACCCGAACCACGTATGCGCGAACGCCGTCGCCTAACGAGGGCCGGTCACGTGGCGTAGCCAACCACGTATGCGTGGGCCTTGATCGCCTCTCCTTGATCGCCCTAACGGGCCGGTCCGGCGTGGCAGTGGCGGAACCACGACGTATGCACCGTGGGCCTTGAACGCCTCTTGATCGCCTCCAAAGGACCCTCACTCAAGAGAAAAGAGGGAGGGGAAAGGTGTGCCTCTCCCTCTCATCCTAGGGGGTATTTATAACCCATATAAGCAATTAAAACCCTCAAAAATGGTTCAAACGGCTCAAAACCGCCCAAATTCTCTAGGCAGGCCGTATGTACAGCGTGTATAGCATGAATGTATGTGGCCTTGGAGTATGACGTAGCCATGATGTATGGCCTATGACGCTAGGCGATGCTTCATGCTGTGCCATCGCGTCAGACCTCACCCGCATTTGACCTCTTTCACGGACGACGCGACCAATCGTTCTGTGAATGGCTTCCGCACGGAATATGGCGACGCTGACGGTATACGGTATAGCCCCTTGGCCATGACCGTAACCCACCCATCCGTTCAGCGATCCGTGGCGGCCAGCGGCCAGCTCATCGACCGACCGCTCCATACGAATCCACGGCCCGCTCCACATCCTTGGCCCGGCGCTCCAATATGAGTTACATAAAGCTAGAAGGTTAATTTTCAAATGAAATAGAACTCAATTCAAATCTTAAAGTGAGATTCATAAAGAACAAGTCTTCTTATGTAATCCATATATTAGAATGTCTAATTTAAAACGGATTTCTAAAGAAGGCTTCCATTGAACATAAAATTAACACATTAAATTTATTGAGTGCTATCTTCAAGTTGAAATAGAAATCAAATGAATTTTAAAAGAGATTTTTACTAAAGATGAGCAACATGTTGAAAAGATTATAAGTCAAATGATATTTAAGAATTAGAAAATCCAATAAGTAAGCTAATTGTGAGCAATATTTTAAATTACAATCTAAATCAAAACGCGGATTAGCAATCGTCAACAGAAGCGTTAATTAAAAATTTTAAATACACTCACATGAGCCCCGACATTATGCTGAATGTTTGGATTCAAGTGTCTAAGGATACTACGCGGGTTACATTATAAATATCATTGCAAGTTTGATTTCTTTGCAAATTGATTTTAATTTTGGGACTTTGCACTTTTATATTGTTTCATTGTTTATGTATTTTTTTCCTTTTAATGACTTTTGATTTCCCCTCCCCTCCCCATTTTTTTGTAAGTCTAAAAATTGATGAAATTTCGGCAACACTTCGGCTAGGGGGGGGGTGACATCTAATAGATGCTAGCTTACTCGGTACGCTCTAATGAGCGTAGCGAGCGGTATCTTACGACACCGTAGCTGATTTTTCATCTCGTCGCGCCCTAATAAGCATGACGAGGCCTTCGAACCTGCAAAGAAACATAAGCACAATATACACAATCACATCACACATGTTCAGATTTATTTTTCTACGCGTTGCAATGATCGGTAAAGAGACGGAGTTGGAGATGCCGGAGACCAAGAGAAGAACCCGTCTGATGACTATGTTCCTCTTTGGCTGCGGCAAGAGGAAAAGTCAGAAGGGAAATGGAAAGGGAAATGTCAGAAATTGAGAGAAGAACCTGCATAATGACGGTGTTCTTCTTCGGCTGTGACAAAATGAATTAGAAGGGTAATGGACAGGGTAATGCCGGAAATCGAGAGAAGAATCGCTAATGTGTGTTTCTCTCAGTTGCAAAAGAATGGAAAGGTAATGGAAAGGCGTCAGCGGAGAAAGAACCCGCTAGGGGCGACATCTAATAGATGTTAGCTTACTCGGTACGCCCTAATGAGTGTAGCGAGCTGTGTCTTACAACACCGTAGCTGATTTTTTATCTCGTTGTGTCCTAATGAGCATGACGAGGCCTTCGAACCTGCAAAGAAACACAAGCACAATATACACAATCACATCACATATGTTTAGATTTATTTTTATGTGCGTTGCAATGATCGGTAAAGAGACGGAGTTGGAGATGCCGGAGACCAAGAGAGGAACCCGCCTGATGACTGTGTTCCTCTTTGGCTGCGGCAAGAGGAAAAGTCAGAAGGGAAATGGAAAGGGAAATGTCGGAAATCGAGAGAAGAACCTGCCTAATGATGGTGTTTTTCTTCGGCTATGACAAAATGAATTAGAAGGGTAATGACGGTAATGCTCGAGAGAAGAACCGCTTCGGTTTTTTCTCTTTGCAAAAATGGAAAGGTAATGGAAAGGCGATGTCGGAAACTGGGAGAAGAACCTAATGATGTTCCTCTCAGTTCGCAAAGGAAAAATGGGGTTTCAGATTGAAGAAATGGGGAATTTTGATTGAGAAATGAAGGTGAAAATGGATTCGATTTTGATAAAGGAGGAAAAAAAAGATAGAAAGAAGAGGAAGAGGAAGAAGCGAGTTGAAGAAGAAGGAAGAAGTTAGGTTTGGAGAAATCAGATGGGTCGTGATCAGAGAAAGCTTTCAGGTTGTGCCTTTAGAAGGAAAAGTTGGAGGAGAAGCTATTTATTCGAATCGTGGAAGGAGGAAATCAGTGGAGATCCTGTCTGATTTGCGTCTGAAGGAGGAGTGTTCTAGGATTTGAATGGAGTATCCTTCCGTTCGGCTAAGATGGACGACTCGAGAGGGAAAGTCGGTCGTGTGCGTGAAGAGGGGGCTCAGCTTGTCATCTGACCGAGAGGAAGGATGGAATGATCGAATGAGGGAGGTCGTGTGTGAGGGAGAAAGTGCTCGGGTCGGGTTTAGGAATTAGGGTTGGTCGAATATGGATTAGAGTGATTTAGGGATTTAAGTTAGATTATGGTTTTGAATAATATTTTTTATTATTTAATCAGCTTTAATATGAACTTTACGCCGACTTCAATATATGGATGATATATATATTGATTCAAGGTTATTCTGATGTTCCGAACGCAATGACGCGGTCTGTTTCGCAATCGGAGGCCGTTTGGTTCAATTCGACGTCAAATTGGATCAAATTTCAGCTCAAAATGCGCATTATTATTTCCGACTGCTCGATTTTCATGCAGACTTGTCCGAATTGAGTGAGAACAGTCTTATTTGATAGATTTTGACGTTTTGAAGTTAACAGTCCAATCAATTTTACGAACGGAGGTCATTTTATTTGCGTCGGTGCTTTCTGACTTTGATATGCGTGCATGTGCGTTGATGACTCAATCGCTTGATCGGTTGATCAAGTTTTGCAATATTTATATTCTGACCAGTTTTGACGTTCTGAATGCGATGGTGAAGTTCGTTCGTCGATCGAAGGTCATTTGGGCTAATTTTAGCAACGTCCAGTGTACTTCAGCCTCGATTTGTGTGCTGTCACTTTCGATCATTCGACATTTGCACAGACTCGTCTGAATTGAGCGTGGATAGTCTCATTTGATAGTTTTCGGCATTTCGAATCTAACGACGCGATCAATTTCATGAACCGATGTCATTTGGACATTGTCGCAGCTTTCTGACCCCAATATACGCATCCGCACATTGATAGCTCAATCATTTGATCGGTTGATATTTAGATTATGCAATATTTATATTTTGATCAATTTCAATGTTCTGAACGCGATAACGAAGTCCGTTTGTCGATCAGAGGTTGTTTCGATCATTTTCGGTATGTATTTTGAGCCCCGATTTGCGCACTATCACTTCTGAAGTTCGTCAAATTCGACTTGTCGGTTTGACTCAACTTATGACACATATATGGAGGTCAACAAATACCCCCAACAAACGTGATTCGTGCATGGAGTGAGTTGCGTTTGTTGAAAACTCGTTGATCCTTTAGGCTGACCATAGAACTTGGATCATTTCAGCTTTGATCGCAATAACTTACAGAGCTTTAATAGGATTTGTCATTAGTATGGTGCGTTATTTAGAACAAGCTAAATGACGGGATTAACCGATTTGTCAGGGTCGACTTGTCGGGTAGATAACAGTTATTATGCCATATACTCTCTGCTTCAATGATTTTGCTGAATATCTCTTTCTTTTATGTCATTGTAGGCTTGAGTTTTCTCCGACCCTAGCTTCGTGCTTTGTTGGGTTTAATGGAGGAATTTGTCTGCTTGTTTTAAGATTTGGAATTCTTTCTGTCCTAGCTTTAAGCTTGACAGACTTGATGAATGATTGACCTGATTTGTCCACATTGATTTGTCAAGAAGTATATGTACACCCTAAATCCTGTGCATTCTGCCTTGACAGATTTATTGAAGGGTGTGTACAGATGACCCAGCCTTCCGGCTTATACTAGGTCTATGTTAAGTTATTAGCTTAGCAATGTGTGCTTTAAGAAACTAACTACAACATTTTTTTAGTTCGACCATCGACTTTGTATGAACTATGGAATTGTTCCCTCGATCCTGTGCTTTCTACTTTGACGGAGTTGATGAGGAGATTGACTTTCATCTGTGCTTTGAGCTTGATCAGATCATTTGAGAATAAATTGAGATATCACCCTGCGGGTAATATACATATTGATTTGAGACAGCCTTGAATTGAGAGTTTCCTCAGATTGTTTTGATCTATAGATCAAGTAGAAAGATCTCTTGGATCCTGGTTGCTTGTAATTACTAAGATGGATCTGAGATTGAACAACTATCATCATTCGACTGATGAGAAATGACTCTTTCACTACGACTTTTTTTTACGGCTTGTTGAGTGAGGAGAGCGTCAGCAACTCGATCATTTATATGCTTGTTGAGTTCGACCTTTAGAACCTACTCGAGTCTTCGGCTTAAGCTGTGATAGGTTGATGATTTGGTCATCAGACTAACGAACGGGTGCTCTTTCACTGCGACTTTTTCTTGCGGCTTGTTGAGTGAGGAGAGCGTCAGCAACTCGGCCATTTGTGGGTTTGTTGAGTTTGACCTTTAGAACTCATCAGTGTCCTAGACTTCAGGATGTAGAGGTTGATATTTTTTCAACTCAGTTAATTGAAGCTTCTAAAATTGGGAGTTCTTCTGACTCGATCTTCAGAATTTGACAAATCTGGGAGATAAATTTTTGATATTTAGGGTTGCCTTTTCATACATGAAAATAAATTCTTTTGCTCCTGCAAGAACTTGTGACTTAACAGTAATAATTATGGGTATATTCAGCGTAAAGCTCGATGTCAACCTGAATTAGAATATATTCGAGGATTTCATCTTATAATGCAACGTCAACTTAGCTAAATATATGTAAATGTTCCTATCTTACAAGGGAAATTCTAAAGCTCTTTGAAAAAGCTCTAAAATAATTTAAGAAAAATATATCAATGTATGAGTTGATACATTTGATCTTAGGAGGGTTTTAATATGTAGCATTTATTTCATCTATGTATAGAAATCTAAAATGCCCTCTGTATAACAGGGGAATTTTCACTGAAAACTTTTTTCATATGGAGTGAGTATATTTATTTTGGGATCTCGGTATGAAACACGATGTCGACCTAAATAAATATACTAAAAAAATACCTCCTGTCTTGCAAGGAGATTTCTATTGTATATTGAGAATGTATTTGTCATGTGTAATATTTTTTTAAAGTATCAACCATTAATTGGCGGCATTGGTCTTTCACCTTTTAAGTCAATGAATTCGTATGCCTCTCCTTGGTACACTTTCTCAATGACAAAAAGACATTCTCAATTAGGCTCAACTTTGTCACCAAATTTTCGATTAGGAATAATTGATTTTCTTAGCACCAAGATCAATTCCCTTTTTTTGAATGTTCGAGGTCGCACCGTATGGTCAAAAGCCCTGTACATCTTTGCTCGATAAATCTCTAGATTTTGATGAGCTTACAATCTAATTTCATCAAGCGCGTTGAGTTCCTCCATCCTTAGGCGAGCATTTTGATCTTCAGTTAGATTGTATTGGATGGCTACTCGAAATGAAGGCAACTCAACTTCGAATGGAAGAACTACTTCAGTTCTGAATACCAAAGAATAGTGAGTGACTTTAATCGACGTCTTGTAGGTGGTTCAATACGCCCATAATGCCTCTATTAGTTTGATATGTCATTCTCTTTTATTTTTAGTAAGGATCTTCTTGAGCAGTTTGACTAATGTTTTATTGAAGGCCTCCGCCAAACCATTTGCTCTTGGGTTGCATATTGAAGAGTATCACCAATCAATTTTGCGTCGATCGACGAATCTATAAATCTTTGTATTTTTGAAAGCTGTGTCATTATCAAAAATTATTCGGCGTGACACTCCAAATCTATAGACCACATTATGTGTAAAGAAGTTGATCACTCAATCAACAGTAACTTCTTTAAATGGTGTAGCTTTAGCCCACTTGGAGAAATAGTCGATTGCCGCTAGGATGAAAGCGGTCGGCAACCATCAATTGGAATTACATATGTACTCCAACATTCAAAAGACCAAGATGCTATTGTTTGGTGTTGTGGATTTGGAGGTTGATGTATTATGTTCCCATGTACTTGACAGTCATGATAGTTCTTAGCATGATTGATACAGTCTCTCATCATAGATGGCCAATAATAGCTCATCCTTTTGATCTTTATTGCTATCTTGGGACCTGACTGATGTGCACCACAAATTTCTTCATGAACTTCAACCATCACTTTTTTCATCTGCATTTAGGCATTGTAGCCACATTTGTTCAAAGGATCTACGATATAAAGTATTGTTGGCGAAAACACGGCGCAACATTCTCTTCTCAATTTGAGCTGTCAGTGATTTATTATTTAGTAATTTGCCTTCTTTAAAGTAGTCGATGAAGGGTTGTCACTAATCATATGGCTCTTCTACTATAAAGGCTTCACATTGCTTTTTTGAGACAATATCATTCTTAGCTTTTCTAGGTATAGTTCCATGTTGATTTTGAGGAGTATGAGGAGCAACCTAAGTCGCATCATGCTAGGTCAAATTTGATAACCCCTCTACCTGCAAGGATTGATACTTTGTTGGCCCTAAAACTTGTCGAGTAGATATGTCGATCATAACATAATCACAATTCATACTTGTCATTTCCTTAACAAATTTTTCTAAGCAATTGGCTTTGCTATTCTCGGATCTAGAGACTAGAGTTAGTGTGATATTTGGTATTTGTTTCATAAGCTCGAGAACTCACTTGTGATAGAAAGCTAACTCAAGCTTGTTGATTTTATAGATGCAAAGTACTTGATTTATAATAAGCTGAAAATCACCAAAAATATGAAAGTTTTGAATACCTATAAAAATAGCTTCTTCAAGGCCTGCCACTAATGCTTCGTACTCGGCTTCATTATTAGTTCTTGGCTCGGTCAACCCATATGGTCATCTCATTATCCCTCCTTCTGGTGTTATAAAAATGATGTCGATTCCTGCTCTTACCCTTGGGAAATTTAAAGTTTGGACTTGTTTGATTGATGAGGTTCCATCAAAGTACATTTCTCAAATTTGTGACTTTTCTCTTTCATGAATGAGCATAAGTTGCTCATCAGACAAATTGTCATTAAGAGAAGAGTCCGCAGGGATGGGATGTGAAGCAAGAAAATATGCTAAGACTTGTCCTTTTACTGTTTTCTGCGGAACGTATGTGATATCGAATTGTAAAAGCAATACTGCACATCTTGCCAAGCGGTCTGTCAATGCTGGTCTTGTCATCAAGTACTTCAGCGGATCAATTCTTGAGATGGGGGTAATTTTGTGAGATAACATATAATGACAGAGTTTTTGGATTGCAAAGATCAATGCCAAACAGTGCTTCTCTATCGGAGAGTATCTCATTTCTTCTTCTATTAATCTTCGACTGATATAATAAAGAGCATTTTCTTCGCTTTTTTCATTATGTTGTGTCAATAATGCTCCAAGGGACTATTCTAATGCATCTGTGTATAGAATGAGGGGCTTCCTAGGAGTGGATGCTGCAAGGATTTGTGGATTTAACAGGTAGCTTTTAATGTTATTGAATGCTTCTTGGCACTCCTTGTCCCACTTGAATGAAGCATCCTTCTTCATCAGCTTTGCAAATAGTTAACAACGTCCTGATAGGTTTTATATAAATCGACAGATGAATACAAGTTGTCCTTGTAAAGAATGGAGTTGACGCAAACTCCTTGGTGGAGGCATCTCCACAATTGCTTTGATTTTAGCATGATCAATTTCAATTCTTCTATGACGTACAATATACCCAAGGAATTTCTCGGAGGATAGCCGAATACACATTTTAGAGGATTCATCTTGAGATCATATTTTCTGATTTTCTCTAATACAATTCTCAAGTCTTCAAAGTGATTTTCGCGATTTAAGCTCTTCACCATCAAATCGTCATCAACATAACATTCCACATTCTTGTGAATCAATTCATCAAAAATACGCGTCATTGCTCTTTGGTATGTAGTTCCAGCATTTTTCAAACCAAAAAGTATGATTGTGTAGCAATAGATGCTAATAGGTGTTCTGAATGATGCACGTTTTTCATTTTCAGGTGCCATCTTTATTTGATTATATTCCGATGATCCGTCCATGAATAAGAATATGTCGTAGTTGAAAGTATTGTCTATTAGTAGTTCTGATATTAGAAGCGGGAAGTCATCTTTTGGACATGCCTTATTTAGGTCCCGGAAATCAATGTATATATGAATTTGATCGTTTTTCTTCCTAACGAGACAATGTTAGCTATCCAATATGGCATACTTTTCTCAGATGAAGCCTGCATCGATCAAATTCTTAGTTTATGCAATTACATGTTCTTCAATCTCCAATTTCATTCGCCTAGAAGCTTGCTTAATAGGCGTCACATTTAGTTTAATAGTTAGTTTGTGAACTGCTACATCAAGGGATAAGCCTGACATTTCAGAATATGTTCAAGCAAAATAATCCCTGAATTTACAAAGTAGCATTTTTAGCCCTTCAACTTTTTCATCAGGTAGAAGGGCACTGACGAAAGTTGGATGAGAATCATTCTCAGCTCCTAGGTTGATTTCTTTGAGTTCATCTATAGTAACTGTTTGTCCACTATCTTCGAGTTCTTCAGGCGCAGGCTTGGCTTCTACTTCTTCATTTTCATGGAGTTCATCTTCTTCATCACTATTAGCTTCGATCTAAACTTTTATTATATTATAACAAGCATTATTTTGATGAGATTTGTGGATGAACTCAAGACCTTTAGTGATAAACTTTTCACTTCTTCGTGATGTGTGAGGACTTCTTTGACTTCACATCCTGTTAAAATTTTGAGTTCTATTTTTAGTAGTTCCAATATGAATTCCAAGTTTATGTATTATTATTTGTAATTTCTGTGGATAGTATATTGGTATTCTTATTGGCACTATCTCATCAGAATTTTCACATTGAGCAAGCCGATCAAAATGGTGAGTCTGAGACTCTTCAGATTTGTAAAATAGAGTTCCTGTTCCGCCACTCTCACTCAACGACGGCACATAGAATGACATCAATTCTTCAATATTATGAACCTCCAGTGGAGTGATTTCTTTGAAGTATTGTTGAGGGATGAGTATAATTCTGAAGGAGTCCTCTGACACTGCCAAATGAGTTATTCTGATGCAACCATTTGAATTATGTTTCCATAAGTAGATTCAAATTCATAGTCTGAATCAGAATCACTTATTTCATACTTTGCCTTTTTTAAAATTTTATAAGTTTTCTTGGGTCTGACAAAAATATCTTCTTCTTGTGTGTTACTTCCCAAATGAGGAATTGATTTTCTTGATTTAGGTGTAGAATCAAATGCTTTAGGGAAAGTCGACATGACATTCTTTCTTCCTCTTTGCTTTTGCTCTTTCACCTTATGAAGTTATTTTTTAGTTCCTGAAGTGGATGCTACCGCTTCAAGAGGCTCTGTTGGCTTAGGTTCTTTAGGAATGAAATATTTTGCATCTTCATAAATCTTTGCTTTCTGGACGGAGAATGGTTGCAGGTTACCAGGAATTCTAAACTCTTCCCTCTCTTTTAAGTACTTCATATATTGATGCATAGTTGATGGGACCATGTCATACTCATGCAGCCATGGTCGACCCAAGAGAGCTCTAAATGATGTATCAACGGCGATTACATGAAACTTGGCTTCTGTATATAATTCCTGAAACTTGAGCGGGAGAATAAAAGAACCCGGAGTTTTCTGCCTATTCTCATTGAAACCATGAACTATCATCTTATCTCTCCCGAGATATTAAATATCAAGTGATAATCCTCTTAATACTTTTAGACTCATGAGGTTGATAGAAGAATCTGGATCAATCAATAATCAGCTGATCGAGTTGCAATCACTCTCTACAGTAATATGTAGAGGATGGTTGTGATCTGATGTTCCCAACATAAAATCTTCTTCAGAAAATGTGATTACTGGGAGATCTTGAGTTTGCAATGATTTAATCATGCATTTTTTTGGCAAAATAAGTTTCATAACTTTTCGGATCTTTGAGAGCCTATATCAAAGTTTCTCGGAGGTCTTTTGACATCAAGAGAGCCTCGTACACACTTAGTTGTGCAGGGATCTTTCTCAGATGTGATAGAATATTATAATCCATCTTTTCGCTCGATTTAGATTTTATTCTATGATTTTGGAATGATATCTTCGTTGACTTCGATTTGTTTACTTTTGTCTTTATTTGCATTTCCCTTTTTTGAAGAAGGTGGTAAAACTTTACTGCTTCTCAACTGAACTTGAATCACCTTACCTTGCTAAAATTCCTCTTAAGAGGTAGTTTCTTCAAATTTACTTCCTGTTCTAGAGGATTGACCAAAAAGTTAGATTCATTTTTCAACTTCATATATTTCATACGTGTTGATATTGATGAGTCCGACTCTTCTCCGTTGGGAAAACATAAATCTTCATCTGAACTGTTATCTTCTGGTTGAGTTATTAAATAAAATTTAGATGTTAACTCCTCAGGCTCTTTTTTTTTCCTGATAAGAATTTTGATTGATTGGTCGATGTCTGACTACCCTTGTCATTTCAAAGTAATTGATGCTGAAGAACATCTGATATCACGTAAATGATTCAGCATATCTCTACTGGACAAGATTCATCATTATCTTCTTCATCCGATTCAATAATGCGAAATTTAGGCATAAAGTCTGCAAGCCTAAATGATTGTTTTGCTGGCTGGTGATACTTCTCTAAATTGTTAATAATTTTTTGAGTTGTAATTCATTTCTTGATTTTCTTTTTCTTAGCCGTCTTCTTTGACTTATGAGGCCCACGTTTAGTAGATTGCTCATCGTATTGTGATGAAATAGCCTTTATCAAAATGTTGATGAGAAGCCCAAATATTTAGTTTAGACATCTCTTTTAAGTCCAATATAGGTTAAGTGATGATTTCCACTTAACACTGGGGACATCCTTCAACTGTTTCAGCATTTTCACGGTCTTTTTGGAGACTATTGTTTCCCATTCTTCAGTATGAATTGATTTCTCCTTATTTTTATCTTTGATGGATGATACAGAAGAGGACATAATCATCCTTGTAGATTCTCTTTTTGGGTTGACTAGAACATTGCCGGATAGTGTAAATTCACTTCGTATACTTCATTTCTAGCCAATCTTTGAAGTCATAACAATCTTCGATAGGATGATTGATCATCTGATGATAGAGACAGTAATTTAGATTATTGACTTGATCAGCTTCTTCAGGCTTTTTAATTTTTGGTAATTGTATGCCAGCTTTGAATGTTTGCCGAAATAATTTAGCCACACTGTCACTCCTAAAGAAATAATTTAGCCACACTGTATACCAGCTTATTTTGGATACTCTTCATCACTTGGAAAAGTCTTAGGTTTATCATTGCCTCCCAATACTAATTTTGACTGTGGATTAGAATAGACAAGCTTCTTTCCCTTATCATCATTATACATCGGCTATTTTCTTTTATTCACATTATATATCACCCACTTTTCACCATTTGAGTTATAGGATGCAGCATGAGTTTCGTTTCTTCTTGAGTCTGAAGGTTTATTTCTCTTTGCTTTATCTACATAAATTTTAGACTTAGGACGATTCAGCTTTTCAAATTTAGCCACCCTATCGAGCAAGTCTTGGAATGTTGCAATTGACATTATACATAGAAATGATGTCATTTTATCATCCATTTACCCATTAGCAATTGGATCGCGTGTTCTTCTTCTTATTGTTGCTCACACATCATATTTAGGTTACGCCAATGACTTATGAATTTTGTCACTGACTCATCTTTTCTCCTTTTCAGCAAGGCAAGGTCAGCGATTGTTATTTTTTTGGTTGCATTGACAAATCTCTTCACGAATATGTTATTTTTTCGGTTGCATTGACAAATCTCTTCATGAATATCGTCTCCAACTCAATAAAGATTTTAACTGAATCATTCGACAATTCTGCATACCACTCGAAAGCAGCTAAGGTCAGGCTACTGACGAACTGATGGAAAAACAACGCATCGTTCCCTCCTGTTTTACCACAAGTAACTTTAAATTGGGCTAGATGTTGCTTTGGGTTACTAAGCCCACTGAAAATATTAAATTTTGACACTTAGTGACTTTTTGTGTACAACACTTGATTATATTCAGCTGGGTAAGAACGATCCTTACTCACCAACTTTTCAGCTTGCTCTGAAGCTATAACTGTCTTTATCTTTTCATTGATTATTATTTCTAGTTGAGCAGCTATTACCGTTCCCGATGTGCTAGCCATATTTTGAATTATCGACTGAAGAGGTAGTTGGTTAACTTCATTCCTAGCTTTAGGTGTAGCATGCACTGCAAGAACTTGAGGTATAAGAGTGACTGGTGGTATATAAGTTGCATTATTAGCTACATGTTGATTAGTAGATAAGACATGTGCTACATTTGATGTGATATTCTTCTACAACATCTCGATCATGATATTCATTTGTTTCACCATGTCATTCATCTTGATACCAAGCTGCGCAATTTTCTTGTCTTTGACTTCCATTTGACGTTGCATTTTTCTTTGCTCTCTAGCTAGCGCCACGACGTCAATTAATACAGGCTCTTTTTTTTTGTCTATTTTTTTGTTGTTGTCCTGCTCCTTGCTCATCTTCAGGGGAAGAACTTGACTGTCCTTCTCCTTGTGCATTTGCAGGGATAGCTGTTGCTGGGGCTGAACAACGATGCTGAGTATAAAAGCGTGTACTAGGCTGATCATTTTCTGGTTTAATCATATAAATAGTTTCAACACCTGTGATCTCTTTCTCATTTTGATCTTATTATTCTTCTTCAGTAGAGATTGAAGATCCGTCCTGTACTTGCTTCTGTGAAGACTCTTCTTCATAAACGTCGAATTCATGTTCGGGTTTTCTGGATCCATATTGTTGCTGATGGTGCTGAGCGGAAAGCTCATCTATATCCCTGGCCATATATATGACTTCTACTTTCATAGTGTCATCTTCATCGCCTTTTTTTTGCGCATGAATTTCTCATAAACGTTGAATTCAGGTTCGGGTTCCCTGGATCCATATTGTTGCTGATGGTGTTGAGCGGAAAGCTCATCTATATCCCTGGCCATATATATGACATATACTTCCATAGTGTCATCTTCATCGCCTTTTTTTTGCACATGAATTTCTGATCGACGTCTCCAGTGAATCTCTGGTTCAGTGTATGGAACAAACACTTCTTCCACTAAAGGACTGTGATCAAAGTCAACATTCTCTTGTGGGGGTGAATCTGATCGGCGATGGGATCCCCTAGAGGATTCTCTAGGGTGTCGACCATCATGTCTTTCATCAACGATATCCCTTCTTTTGAGTATCCACTTCTGATAAGTTATTTTTGAGGTGGATTTCTGAATATATGTATCAAATGTCACACCTCTTCCATTTTTCAGGATTTCATCACTGGGCTTTGGCCTCCATATCTGCATACTTGGCTTGATGATTGGTTACCATAAAAGATGGCAACCTCCTTGGTGGAGCTTTAATATTTTCAATCACCACATGCCTCTGAAATTTTCTTTTCATTAAGCCTATGTTCTTGGCTACTTTGAGAATTTTATGTATTCTTGCAGACAGTGTTTTAGGATGTCTCATCTGTGATGGTGGAGCTTAACGTTGTTGGTTCCAGAAAGACTGCTTTATTTCACCAATAAAGCTATTCCTTTTTACGCACTTTAGATTGTTAAAATTGTTATGGGCAGAATACTCGCTTCTGGCGGTAGTATCGCTTGTTCACTAGGTAGTTCAAAGGGGATTTGCTGAGCCCTCAGCTCAATATTTCTTCTTCTCTGCCTTTTGGTTAATTTGCTTCCTGACGAGGAAGCTTCATGATCATGCTTTCCAGATACGAAAGGTTCAATCGGCGAATCAATTGGACCACGAGGCATTAAGGGCATAGTTTGCCCACTGACGGTTCTTTTCATCATGGGGGCTTTAGATTGACCTAGCCCTCTAAAGCGAAGTTCTCTGTCGAGAACTCATATCCATTGGCTCGGCGGTTTGAGCTGGCTAGTAGGAACCCGGAACGCCTTCTGGCCTCGAGCGAATGATGGGTATGGGGGACATTCACGATAGAAATTCAAGCTACCAAATTGAATGTAGCTCCAACATCTCCGTGTTGATGACGCGTGCAGATGTTCGCCTCATACACGAGGTGAAAGGAGTACTCTAGATCCATTATGTGCAAGTAAAGATGAAGATTAGTAATTAGTAATTATTATTTCATTTCATACTTTCAAAATGCATAGGTACTACAGAACAAAATAATAGTGTAATAAAAATATACTCTACAAAATAATTTATTCATCATAGAGTTTTATACATTAGTAATTTGAATTTATTACACCTTTAAATCACCATTTTTTTGTTTTGAATTTTCAAATATTTTGTTGCTACTATAGCACATATATGACTAGCCAAAGATGAAAAGAGAATCCTACTAGTCGTAACTGTTTCATCTGTGAAGCCTACTGGCCAAGCCACGCAGTCAAAGGACACGGGCCACGTCTTTACTGATAAGAGATTGATTGAGAGTGAACATAATAGAACATTTGATTTGACATTAGCTCTTTTGCGAGCTAGAGTTTTCTTAATTTGTCACATCCGATAAACAATTGCAGAAGGTGAGTAGATTGAGTTTTGCTTTAAGCTTTTAATGATAGAATTTCATTTGAGTATTTTTAGATTAATATTTAGTTTGAGTTAATTTGATTTGAAAATATAATAACATTTTGATGGAAGTATCCCATCCGGTTGAAATCATCATACAACACAGCCATCATCGGGGTAGTTAATTGATTGATTCGATTATATTTGAGAACTTTAGATCCTGTCAACTATGTTTAGCTCCTAATAGAGGATCCGATCTACTGTCATATGACAGAATTAGCCTCTGAGATATTTTACTAAGTTGAAATTCTTATAATAGATTTTTAGGTTTTGTTAACCCTGATCCAGCTGAAGCAACCAAGCGGCATCCTTTGAATTTAAACATTCAAGATTGTGGCTGCGTATTTGAGAATGTCTTAATTAATGTCTTTTATTTGCTTGTACGATGTATTGCGAACCCGGTGGCGTTGAAGGCGGAAGCAGAAACGAAGTCAAAAGTTAAGGACAAAGTGAAGTGTAAGCAGCTCGCTCCACCACTATATTCTCGTCCTAATTTTGTAACTAGGTATTGCGAAGGATGCATTTGAGTTCTACTCTTACTTGAAAGTAGACGTTCAGATATATGGTAGATCCCATATGCTAAAACCTTAAATTCAATTGAAGCCTTCTTCAATTCATTTGAATCAAGATACTGCAATTAGCGAGTTTCCCAATTTGTTGTGAATCTTATATATATTTCTCCCATTTGATTTCAAAAATATGAATTAGAACATAAGTCATTTGGTGGATTTCATTTGGACTTCGTTAATTTTGAAGACAAGCAATAGATATATCACAAGCGCTTCAAATTCATCGTTAATTGGAAGCTCCAAATGCTCTTTCAAAGGTTACATTCATGGTTGCTCATGAGTTTCTTAATTGAACTTGTTCTCTCTAAAGAATCTTCAAATGTGATATAGATTTTATTTTGAAGCTTTCTTATATTATTTTTTATCCATTCAATATGCTGCATAACTATTTATGTGTTTTAGAAGATATTTAATTCCATTACAAATTCTATCCAAACCACTTTAACCCTCTCATTATAATTGTAATACTTTAAAAGGTTACAATACTCTATTTATATTCCTCTTGCTTAAGAGTGAATTTTTAGTCTTAATATTAATGATCAAGTACTTAACTCAATCCCCAATACAAGTTGTAATAATATTTGATTACTCAATTAGGAATCATTTTTATATTTATGAGTAGGTTATCACATGATGCTTATTGAAGTGCTTAGGGATTTTCTTTCATATGCTTGATTTTGAAGTACTTTAAAGAGAAGGAGGGCTCAAAATTTTGGTAAGCTTTTAATTTGCTCCATTTCTTTTATAAGCTTCTTCCCTTTTTTTGTTTGATTTTTTTAATTTGAACTTAGCTATAGGTGAAAGATGTATGTATAAGTTAGCCAACCAAAGAGATAGGAGAAGTAAAGACAGTTCAAGGAGGTATTATGATGAAAATAATAATAAGCTTTTTTTTTTAGAAAATGATATTGAAAAATAGTGGATGAGGTATTTTTGATAAAATTTTCAATGAAGGATCTGAAAGTACGATTGATTTTAGCAACCTTAATACCCTAAACAAAAATAGAGAATTTCATTTTTATTGTCGTATTAGTAAATTTGAAGTTAATGAAGCTTTAAAGAAAATGAAATGTGGAAAATCAGTAGGACTAGATAATATTTCAATAGAAGTGTGGAAATGTTTAGGAGATCAAGGAATTTCTTGGCTTACAAATCTTTGTAATGTCATTTTTAAGACTAAAAAGATGTCAGATGAGTGGAGAAAGAGTTTGTTGGTTCCTATATTTAAGAATAAAGGTGATGCACAAGAGTGTGCAAATTATAGAGGAATTAAGTTAATGTGCCATACATTAAAATTATGGGAGAGAGTAATTGAGCATAGGTTACGATGTGATACAAAAGTTTCTCACAATCGGTTTGGTTTCATGCCAGGTAGATCTACTATGGATGCTATACATTTGTTAAGGGGTTTGATGGAAAAGCATAGAGAAAGTAAGGAGGATCTACATATGATATTTATTGATTTAGAGAAAGCTTATGATAAAGTTTCAGGAGAAGTTCTTTGGAGAGTTCTAGAACAGAAAAGAGTTAATATTGGTTATATTCAAGTCATTAAGGATATGTATACTAGAGCTGTTATTTGTGTCCAAACATAAGGAGGATTGACAAAATTTTTTCCTATTTCAGTTGGATTACATCAAGGATCAGCTTTAAGCTCTTATCTTTTTTTGCTTTAGTTATGGATATTCTTACTAGGCGTTTACAAGAAGATGTACCTTGGTGTATGCTTTTTGCTGATGACATTCTTTTTGTTGATAAGACTAGAGAGGGAGTCTAATAGAAACTTGAATTATGGAGGTCAACTCTAGAGTCTAAAGGTTTTCGTTTAAGTAGATCTAAACCGAATATATAGAGTGTAATTTTAGTTGTAGAAGTTCTAGTGATAGTGTTGTGATATTAGGTGAACAAGTCATTAATAAGAGTGAGCGTTTATATTTAGGCTCTATTGTTCAAAATGATGGTGAAATAGATGGAGATGTTATTAGTAGAATTCAAGTTGGATGGTTGAAGTGGAGGAATGCATCGGCCTATTATGTGATATAAAGTTCTACTTAAACTTAAGGGAAAATTTTATAAGATGGTGGTAAGACCTACATGACATATGGCGTAATGTTGGCCAATAAAAGAGAAGCATAAGACTAAGCTAAGTGTTACAGAGATGAGGATGCTTAGGTGGATGAGTGACTTTACTCTTAGAGATAGACTGCAAAATGAGTATATTCGGGAAAAAGTTGGAGTAGCTCCAGTGGTAGATAAGATTAGGGAGAGTCGCCTTAGATGGTTTGGCCACATAAAGCGTCGACCGTCCAATGACCCAATTAGGAGAGTAGATGCATTAGATTTGCCTTATGTTAAGAAAGGTAGAGGTAGACCTAAAAAGACTTGGTTAAGATGTATAAAAAATGATCTTAGTATACTTGATTTAAATGAGAATTTGACACATAATAAGACACAATGGAGACGAAGGATTCATGTAGCCGACCTCACCTAGTGGGATTAAGGCTTGTTATTGTTGTTGTTGTTGTTGTTGTTGTTGTTGAACTTAGCTATAGGTTTCTTTGTTTAGCGCTCTTAAGCTATTTTTTTTCAAAATCTAGAAATTTGACAAAATTAGCATTCGCTGGGGCGACAACAGATGTTGGCTTACTCGACGCCTAATGAGTGTGGCGGTGTCTTATGACACATGACTTCATCTCGCCAGCCTAATGAGCACGACGAAGCCTTCAAACCTACAAAGAAACACAAGCATAATATACACAATCATATATTGATCCCACATATTCTAACTCATTTCTTCTGCGCGTTGCAATGATCGAAAAGGAGACGGAGATAGGGATATGCTGGAAACCAAGAAAGCAACCCGCCTAATGAAGGTGTTCATCTCCGGTTATGGCAAAAAGAAAGGTCAGGAAGGTAGATGGAAAGGGAAATGCCGGAAATCAAAGAAGAATCCGCCTAATGACGGTGTTCCTCTCCAGTTCCGACAAAGAGAGATGTCGGAAAGGGAGATGCTGGAAATCGAGAAAAGAACCCGTCTAATGACGATGTTCCTCTCTGGTTGCGGCAAAAAGGAATTGGAATTTCGGATTGAAGAAATGGGGGAATTTTCAAATTGAGGAAGTGAGGGAATTTGAAAGTGGATTTTCGATTTTGGTGAAAATGAGGGGATTTGAAAGTGGATTTTCAATTTTGGTGGAAAATGAGGGCAAAAAAATGGAGAAGGAAGAAGAAGAAAGGGAGAGGGAAGAAATTGAAGAGCTATTTTCAGTTTTGTGGTAAATAGGGGAAGAAAAATGGAGATGGAAGAAGAAGAAGAAGAAGGAGGAGGGAGATGCTTACTGTTTGGCTCGCGGCTTGGATGACAGAGGTGGGAGGTGTTTTCTTGCGGTTTGGAGAGAGGAGGCAGAAAAACTGAGAGGAATCGAAGAGAGCAAAGAGGAAAACTGAAGAAAGAAAAATGGGAGCCTCAGTTTGGATGAGGGCTTACCCTTTGAAGATGATCAATGAGTATGAGGAAGATCAGCCTTATGTGGGAACGGTTGAGATCCAGTGCCTGCTCGAACTGCGGCTCATCTGAGGGATAATCAGCGCGTGAAGAGGAAGTGAGATTGAGGTCGAAATGGGTCGGTGTGCGTGGGGTCGGGATCCGAACAAAGGGGCTTGGTGGGATTAGAGTCAAACGCGCTGAGTGGATCGGGTCGATTAGGGCTAATTTTAATTTTCCTAAATATTTAATTAAATCTCAATTATGAGTTTTATGTTGATAGTCATATAATTAATGTATATATCAATTTTAGGTTATTTTGATGTTCCGGACTCAACGACGCAGTCCGTTTTGCAATCGGAGGCTGTTTGGTTCGAGTCAGCATCAAATTTGGACAATTTTAGCTCAAAATATGCATTGTCGCTTTCGATCACTCGATTTTCGCGCAGACTTGTCCGAATTGAGTGCGAACAGTCTTATTTGATAGATTTCGATGTTTTGAAGCTAATGATGGAATCAATTTCATGAACGGAGGTTGCTTGATTTGCGTCGGCGCCTCCTGACCTCGATATACTTGTAAGCGCGTTGACGTCTTGATCGTTTCGTCGGTTGATCATCAAGTTTTGCAATATTTATATTTTGACCAGTTTCGATGTTCTAAACGCAATGATGAAGTCCGTTCGTCGATCGAAGGTTATTTCGACTGACTTTGGCGATGTTCGTATTTCGACGGTGTCTTCTCCGATCATTCGACATTTGCATGACTGCATCGAGCGTGCCCCATTTGATAGTTTTCGATGTTTCGAAGCTAATAACTCGATCAATTTCATGAACGGATGTCATTTGGATATCGTCGTAGCTTCTCAATTTTGATATGCGACGCCATTGATAGCGATCGTTTGATTTTCGTGCAATATTTATATTCAATTTCGACGTTCAACGCCGAGCGAAGTCCATTCGTCGACGGAGGTCGTTCGACTATTTTACGTGACGTTTAGTATATTTTGAGATGATAATGCCACTTCAATTAGAATTCGACTTGTGGACTTGACTCGACTTACGACATATATATGGAGGTCAACAATAATTTATCTCTTGATTTTGCACCTTTCAATATTTACTTTTAAATTATTTCTTTTTTAAATTTATACATTCTCTTAGTTTATATTTGATTAATAGTACAAATTGTATATGATTTATTGTAGATTCAATGGCATCGTCTCCTCTATCATCATCCTCCCCTTCTCTTTCAAGCATAGAACTTGACTACCACTACGATTTAGTCTTCTCCGTCATCATATTCTCCATCACATGTGCTATCATAATGGGTTTTTGCATCTGGCTCGAATGTCAATTCCTCTTAGTATGTGGCATGCTTGGCCATCAGGATGATGATTTGAATATGAGGCATTTTGTTTCAATATTTAGTTATCCCAACAATGAACATGAAATTGGTGGAGAAGAAAAGGAAGTCACTACAGAGTGTGTGATTTCTCTATCTTCATTCGATGAAAGGGATGATGTTAAGCAGTTGTTATCGCACAAATACTTGTTTCATGTGACTTATATTAAGCAGTTGTTATCTCACAAATACTTGTTTTATGTTAAGCAGTTGTTATCTCAAAAACTTAGTAATAAAATCAAAATAATTTTGAAGAGTTACAGTTTAGGGTTTAACAACAAACGAAGATCTGGATCATTTTATTGCATAAGTAAGATCATATAACTAACTTTTTGAGATATTATGTTTAATTATGAAATTCGTTCCATCAAATACAAATCTTAAAATTATATTTTGAATTAAAAAATTTTTAAAAGTAAATTTAGAATTATCAAAACTATAATTTTAATAAATTTATAATAATAATAATTAAATTTTGTGATGAAAGAATGTAATAACAATAAAAATTTGTTGATCATTGTTCAAATAAGATCAAATCAAGTACTTGAAGCTTGATTGAAAATATTTTATCATTAACTGAAAAACTCATATATGCCATATTTTAAAAAAGAGGATTTATATACATACCACATAATTATTTATATATCTAGTACTTAAATTTTAATTTATATATATATATAACATTTTATTCTTCGATATCACATGAAAAATGTGATTAGTATTCCCGTTTTCTATTTTTTATTTTTTAACATTTTTTATAATAATATAATATAAAAGTTTTAAGTATTTAAAATATAAATAAATGTATTTATTTGCTCATTAAAATATATTAAATAATATTTTATTACTATTTATTTTTTTAATCTTATAAAAAATATTGAATAATATTAAATTTAAATTAAAAATAATTTCAAATAATAATTTAAAATTAACTTATGATTTTTTTTTCATAATTCAAAATATGCTATCACTGTTAAAATTAATGTTGATATTTTTTTTCATTATTAATATTTTTAATCTTAAATAAAAATTCTATCATTATTTCAGATCAAGAAATCTATTTTTCATTAAAGAATAATATATATTTGAAATTAATTTTTTTTTAAAATCATGATCAGATTTTTCCTAATAATATTTTTATTGTTTTCAATATTTCTGTAAATCAGGTTTATAATTCAATTTAACACACATTCTTCTTTTTTAAAAGTGTTCAATCAAATTCTTTATAAGTTAATTTACTTAAGAAAGTTGTGAATTAATCATGAATTTATATAACCTAATTGAAGGGAAAGTTGTGAATTAATCATGAATTTGTGTTCAAGATCTTTCTAAATATAATAATTTAATAATCTATAGATATCAACATTTTATCTTCAACAATCCAATAATCCAAGTTTATGATAACATTTCATTTCTGCTATGTGATTAAATTTATATTTCATAATTAAAAACTACTTTTTAATTTTACTTTGTTTCTAAATTAGTTTGTCTCGGCTTATTTATTTATAGCTTTTTTTTTATTACATTGAAAATAAATAAATAAAATTTCTTTTTTTTTTTAGTTTCTTCTATTTTCATTCAAAATTTCAAGAATGACCATGAGATTGTATTTTAAAAATAAAATTTATATTAGAAAGATATAATTTTAGAAGTAAAAATTGGTTTTTGAATAGGAGGTTACATAAAAAAAGAAGGGGGATTAATGGGCATACTACTCCAAAGTTTACAATTTACATATCTAATACCCTAAAAATACTATTTACATATCAAACACTTCAAATTTATTAATACAACAAAAAAAAAAAAAAATCACTTTCTCATGCCATCTGTTTTACTCGCATCTGACAGACTTTCCTCTGTTTTCATTATCCCAGAAAGTTGCATCTCCATAATCGAGAGAGCTGCATCTGATGGAATTTCCGTCCCTTGCATAATCACTTTTCGTGACTGCACTTGCGTCTTCATAATCTGTTGTGAGGGGTGTTGTGTTATGTTTGCTCAAATTTAAAATATAAATATTATTTCTGGAGTGAATAGAAATAATTTTTATTCATTATTTTTAATTGTTTTGTTTTATACATTATTCAGTTTGGCTATTGTTGCATATTAGAAAATCAGTTACGATAGAATAAAAATTTACGCCTTAGTTTTATCATGGAGTCCAGCACACACAGATGTTTAAAGAATTAATAATAGAATTCCAGAATTTTAACGTGAAAAATCTCGAAAATAGGAAAACCATTCTTAAAAATGTTTCACTATGTATTTGTTTCAGAGCAAAAATTTTCCGACAACGTGATTAATGAATAGAGAAGACGATAATGAATTTAATCGACAACAACAGATATATAGTCACGCTCAGTTGTAAATTCTAGTAGTAACAGAGAATGGTGAATACGGAGAACATCGACCGACGATGAAGGCCGACGAGGCATCATCACACGCCATCATCGCCATCATCATAAAGCTTAAATCCATGATTGGGCCTTTTGTTAATTTAAATTATGTATTATTGGGCTTTTATATTTTGTATGTCTTGAGCTTATATGTATTGGCTATTCTTATGTCATGGCCCATGAGTCATTGTAGGTATGACACTTTGAGTAGGTATGAAATGAGTGGTAGGTTTGATAATTGGAGGTTTGGTAAGTTGGTAGGTGTAATTATGTGTTGTTTGAGTTTAGAGTTAGGTTTGAGTATTCTTAACTCTCTCTCTTCAATCCTATAAATAGGAGACTCTTGTAATGCTTGGTACTTGAATTTGGAATAAAAGATACCCTCTTAAATTTCTTTACTATTTTGTGCTTTTCCTCTTGAGACTGACTACTTGAGTGTGTGAGCTACAACCCTGAGAAGGATTTCTAAAGGAACGCGATCTCCACAACGACGACTTTGTTGTAGAGGTCGATTTCAACTTATTATCGCCACGGTTATTTTAAATCATGTTAGATCGCTCATAACTTTTCTTATTTCGACTTATAAGATGCATCTCTAGGTTAACATAACTTTAATCAAAATCTTTTCAACTTCACTAAATTCATAATATTGTGAATGTACTCAATAGTAGTGAACATTTATCATTACTCTTTCCTGAGGATTTAAGAATTATCGATGTAATAAATAACATATCATAAAAATACCCGTGTCCTACTTCATATTTGGTATCAGAGCAAGTATTTTTCTTTGGGAACATCTTGTTTAGTATTGAGTTTTATTTTTGCATTAGAGTAATCTTGCAATTCATTGTTAAAAAAAAATCATACAAAATTTTTATCTAATTAGTGCATTTACTTACTTTTAATTGTGTGTTTGATTTCATTACATTGCATTTTTTTTTAAAAAAAATTATTAATTAAGTATTTGCTTATATTAATATTTTTAAAAGAATACCATCATGTCAACTCGTAGTCTTAGATATCAAGATCAATTCTTAGATGAAAACATGATTCTATGAATTTTGCTAGAAAAAAATAGAAAAGCTTACCCTTATGCACCAACAAACCTTTAATGAATTCCAAAAAAGATTTGAAGCCTTAGAACAAAAAGTTGGTAGGCTTACAACACATTCATCGGAAACTAACCCAATCCTAGAACACCAACTTGAAGAGAGAGAAGGTCATCATGTTGATCCCGTTCCTCTTCCTCTCCCACCTCATCCACATTCTCCTATTAGACCGTATCGCCTCAGGAACAACTTTAATGAATATCCCGAGTTTGATGAGGTTCCCTCACCCACTATCGAATAGAAAGACAATTAACGAGATGAAGGTTATGCTTATCGAACTCCTTATGAGCATTATCCTATTACAAGAGCCATTATCTAATTTTATTGCTTGCCGACGCATACTTAGAAAACGATGATGATGTTATTCATAGAGTTAAAATTGATCCACCTACTGATGATCTAATTTGATCCTAAAATTTTCTAATAGACATGGACCAATATTTTGATTGGATGCCCATGTCGAAGAAAGACAAGTTCGTTTTACGCTTGAAACTAACTAGTCATGCTAAGACTTATTAATTAATCTAAAAATATCAACGACAGACAACCACCTATTGCTTCTTGGGATGAGATGAAAGAAATTTTAAAGCAAAAATATGTATCATTAAATTTTCATGATCAACTTATGGATGAAATGACTACGCTTAAACAAGGATCTTTAACTATTGGAGTATATGACACGCTTTGATGAATTGATGACGTTGTGATGTTAGAGAGGATCACCGCACAATCTCTAGATTTAGATCCGGTTACGAACCGATATTCGTAATGAAATGATAACTCGAGAAATTTTTTCTCTTGAGGATGCATTTCGAGTGGCGACTCAAATTGAACAATATCTTAGATCACAACCTTAAAAGTGATTCACAACTTCATCTACAAACACTCTCAATCGCGTTAACCCTCCTACTTTAGTAGTTCCTAAAAGAACCAAGTGAAACAAAAGGAAAAGCTTTAGTGAGAACATCTAGCTCTAAGACTTCTAGCATTACTTGTTTTACATGTGGTAAAATTGGTCACTATGCAAGTACTTATCCTCGTCGAAACTTACACTTAGATTATGAAAATGAGGATCAACAAAATGAAAATAATGATAATCAAATTACCTTGTGAAGAAGCTAGATGAAGAAGCATTAGATGAGTCTCATAAAGGCGTTGTGTATAGAAATACAGCTAATATTGATTGGAGGCACATCAATTTTCCACACTTATTTTAAGAGTGGTGAAAAGATGTAAGTTAATCATTGATAGTGGCGTTGCATGAATGTTATTATATCTCTGCTTTAGGGATGAAGCTCACCCCAGACACCCACCTTATAAGGTTGCTAGATAAGACCTCTATCTCTATCTCAACGTTGTCTTACCCATTCAATTAGAGAATATAGTGATAAAATTTGGTGTGATGTTCATGGATATTGCTCATATACTTTTAGGTAGACCTTGGCTTTTGATATGGATGTCACAAATTATGGGCGATCTAATACATATGCTTTTAATTTTCAAGATAATAGAATTGTCTTAAACCCAAAGCTAAAGAGGTCACTCCACTTCAACCCCAAAATTCTTCTCCACCCATAGAAAAGAAATCCCTACATATTATTAATAAACGCCAATTTCAACAAGAGATTAATGGGAATATCATTTTTGCATTAGTTGTCCTAACCTCTGAAAATTAACCTTATGTTAAATCATTCTCATCTCAAGTATGTGAACTTTTGTTGGAATATCAAGATATTTGTCCCAAGAACTTCCTGAGCTTCCCCATTAAGAAGTATCCAACATGAGCAAATTCGGATCATCACTCCCAAATTTGCCACATTATCATATGAACCCAAATGATGCAGCTAAACAACAAGTTGATTTTATTATCAAAAGGATTTATCATGGAAAGTTTATCTCCATGCACTCTTCTTACCCCAAAAGAAAGATTGGATGTGTGTGATAGTCGCTATAAATAAAATCATTAAGTATAGATTTTTCATACCTAGACTTGATGACATGTTAGATATGATCACGATCTAGTTTTCTCTAAAACAATTTTAAGTGGATATCATCAAATTTACATGAGAAATGTGATGAATGAAAACCGATTCAAGAAAAAGATGGTTTGTATGAATGGTTAATGTGATTAATTAATGCTCCAAGTACATTTATGCAGATGACTCATATCTTACCATCATTCATTGAAAAATTTTAGTTGTGTACTTTGATGATATTTTAATTTTAGTCAAACTAAGAGCCATCATGAGAAACATTTACGACAAGTCTTTGAAGTGCTTGAAGAAAGACTATATGTTCACTTAAAAAAAATGTTCATTTATGACATCTTGAATCTTCTTGATTCATTGTTTTTTGATGGCATCTAGATCCCAAAAAAATTGTATTATTGGCCCCACCACAATTCATGATGCACGTAGTTTTCATGGTACATTTTATCGAATTCTTGAATTTAGCACTATTATGGCCCCAATAACTCAATGTCTTAAAAAAAGAGACTTTGTTTGGACAAAGGCAGCTGCTAATGCATTCTCTAAAATTAAAGAACTTTTAACAAGTCCACTGATATTACAATTGCCAAATTTTGACAAAGTATTTGAGGTATCATATGATGCTTCTCGAGTGGGTATTGGAGGTGTTCTTAAACAAGAAGGTCATCCATTGCTTTTTTGTGAAAAATTAAAAGAAGATCAACCATATTCCACATATGACGTGAGTCATATGTTGTTATCCAAACTTTATTTTATCACATTTATCTTCTTTCAAGAATTTATACTTTATTCGATCAGCAAGTTTAAATATCTAAACACCCAAAAGAAACTTAATTCGCCATGCAAAATGGGTTCAATTTCTTCAAGAATACACGTTTGCTCTAAACATAAATGGTGAGAACAAAGCGTAGATGCCTTATAGAATATGTACATTATTAAATACCATGAGTGTGAAGGTTCTTGGATTCAAAAAAAGGTTAAAGATGATTATCCTAATTGTAAATATTTTCAACAAATTTTGAATCTTTGAAATTTGATGTTTCAATTAATAGTCCAGATTATCAAATAAGATGACTATCTCTTTCATGGCACACAAATGTATTATTCATCACTAAATTTTCTTGTTGAGAAAATTCATTCAGGTGTATTGGTCATTTGGTCATAGACAATAGTTATGATGGATAATTCTTTTGTATTAAGAAAGATGTTATATTTCATGTAATGTATACTTCAAGTAGCAAAAGTGGAAAACAAAATTATGGTATATACACACCACCTCAATCCCACAAACCTTGGGAAAATCTTAATAACTTCATCTTAGGATTACCAACCGCCACTTTGACTCTATCTAGTAGTTTTGACCGATTCTCGAAAATGACACACTTCATTCCATGTTATAATATGAGTATCACACTTTTTATAATTACAAAATGATTCTTCAAAGAACCGAATGCACGCTCCACTATTGTGTGTAGCGATGAATGTCATAAATTGAATAACTCTGCTATTTCTTGGTCTGCTGGAACTAAGCTCTTTTAAGTTGTACTTTGTAGCACAATATGGAGATATAAAACTCTTTTTTGTTAAGTATCCATCATCCACTAGATAATACTTGTCTACAATTTTTAAAGTAGGCAAACAATAAGAGTATTGTGATTGATTATTAAACTCTATATAAAATATATTTTCTATACCTTCTGAAACATATATATCATCATATCGTTCTAATGTATTCCTAAGAACAATAAATAACGCATTGAACCCTGCCAACCAGTTAGGACATATGTGAATTTTAAGTCAAAGTTCACTACTGCTAATATATTTTGACTTGGGTAAGACTTTCTTCCTCTAAATGCAGATTCATACTCTTTTAGTACTTGGCTCTAATATGTGTTCCATCTATAGAACCAATACAATCCTATTTTTTTAAAAAAATCAAATTAAAAAAACTATCTCAAAGATAAAATTTGTAATTAGAAACGTAAAGTTTGGTTGTACCTTAAAAAAGCAATAAACCGAATATTTGATTCTATCTTATGTGGTATTTGAAGAGATGGTGGTCTAATCAATTCTTGATGCAACTCTCCAAGGGCATGTATTCATGCATTCAAGTATCTACTAATAGCTTCCTCGGATCTTTGAAAGTCAAAACGAATAACTCGATTACGAACACTATGTCTAAGTGTATGTAGTAACATAGCAACTTGCTATTCGACACGCACATAAAATGTGTCAACGAGTATTCTTCTTGTGCGCAACAAATTGCATAATTTGAAGAAATATTCTTTCTTCATTCTCACTATATTAACACAATCAGAGTCAGATCCAAGATATAATCTAGATAAGTATGTCTAACGTTGTATATTCCGTTCAATATTAGACTGTCGCCTCTAACATTCAATCTTATGAATCACTATAAATATAACACTTATTGCGGCAGCAATAACAGCATGTATTGCAAGATGATTCCGACCTAACTCTGTGTCATCCCAGAAGTTATCCAAGATAGACAAACGATCTTCATCATCTTGTAATTGTTCGATCATCTTTAAAACATACATGAGTATAGACTATAATCAGGTAACTATAAGCATTAGAAATGAAATGTTGTGTGCAATTTGTTTAATATTGGATTTCAATTTTTATTTAGATTGTCAAATCTCAAAGTAGATTAAGCAATATCTTCAGAATCATATTATGTTTCAATTTTAGGTAGCTCAACAAGAATAGTCTTCACCATATTACATGACTTCACATATTTTAATTTCAAACTTACTATAAAACCAAACTCAAGACATAGTACAATATCAAGGTGAGAGTTACACAACTACTAACCACATGATATTACTTTGAAGTGAATCTAGACAGTGTCATATGCTAATAACACTTACACAATAACATGAAACAATAATGGAATATGAATCTCAATACACAGCTGAAGAGCCCCCCTTACCTCGATTTCTTGCAAAAAAAGAGCCCTTGGGACTGTCTCTGGCACTTGAAGCTTTGTTGACAGTCAAGTGAAGAAGAAGGTTGAATTAACCACAGGTAAATAAACTTTAATCTCTAGCTACAATCAAAAAGGAAATTAATTAGAGACACCTATAGAAGAAGCAATGTGGAAGCTCTAGCAATGTAAACATTCCTGTAGGCAAAAAACTTACAAATAATGGAGAATCGCACAAGATTGGCAAGTCGATAAACAGTCGTTCTTTAGGGCCGTCTCTGGCGTCGAAAAAATTGGTTGCAGCCTCGACAAGAAGTCGAACCTCGTCCAGCCGTAATAGACTTCAATCTCAGGCTACAATCAAAGGGGAAATCATTAGAGGCATCAATCGAAAAAGCAATGTGTAACTTCCAGGCGTGACAATATTATTCAAGGCGAAGAACGGAGAATACCGAAAGCTTGGCGACGTGCAAGGCACCTAGATTAGTTTTTAAAAGTTTTGACTTTTAATCAAGAAGTTTTAGATTTAAATCTTTATAATATGTTATAAATTTATGATTAAATTTGCTCAAATATTTAAAAATAAATAACTAAATAAAATAAACTTGGCGACTAGATATCGCAGTTGTCGAGCGGTCGGCTGTGTTACGATGGTAGATTGGTGGGGTAAAGGTCAACTCATGGCTTGGCAAGCTGCAGTCGCGAGAGACAGTTGAACGGAATTAGGGCAGCACTCCCCTCCTAAAACACTTACACAACAGCTCTCTCAAGCTGCAGCGAGCGCGGCGTGAGTACTGTGCACGAGAAAAATGGCAAGCGCGGGTAGAATGGAGGCAGCACGTGAGAGCGGCGAGCGTGGGGAGTGCAGAGGCAGAATTTGCTTTTCGCTCGATTTCGAGCGAATTCCTAATGCAGCACATTTGCCCTCTTGCCCAAAATGACGAAATCAGAATACTTTGTAATTTTACTTTACTCTTAACTTTCAGGTAAAATCAAATACTAAAAATATAAATTAATGCATTCATTTTATTTTACACCTAAAATACTTCATGCGGCGAGAATTTTATTCTTAGACAGATCTTCATCGTACTCAAAAAATAATCCAACACACAAGGGGATATGAACACGTTAGAAAAACCCGTTAAGAAAAAACCACGCTGCCTCAGAACTTTCCATGCTCAAAAGATCGGTCGCTTCTCGTTAGGAGAAGAGTTTCTGAAACATAGAGTGTAGAAAATAATATCTATTAACCAACCCAGGAGAAGTTTCCCAAAGCGGCAGAGATCTTGAGCAACCTCTTGATCTTGGGGAGAAAGGAAACCTGGTTTTTCTAGTCCTCGATCTCCTAAGGCGAGCTCGATCTTGAGACACTACTGGTGATAGATCGTCGTCGATGGTTCATTCTCCTTCTCAAATCGATTCCCTCTAAGGTGAGAATGAAGTTTCATTTATAGATTTTGGAGTGGCTGAATTAAATTCGTGGAAAACTCAACTCCCATCTGACGGCTCAGATCCCTCGATCGACGGTGTATTTTGATGATCCGTGCCTTAATGATGTCTAATTGGGTGATCTTGGATTCGGCTCGACGAGCTCGATCCGACTATAAATATGTGACATTTGGATCGATCCATTTTCGTCTCGATATTTGATGAGTCGATTCGAGCTCGGATCGTATATTGATGTTCATGTTTATCATCGAGACGGCCATTGATCAAGTTTCAAATCGGTGAGATCGAAACATTTCAAAATGCCGAGATTCGCACATCGATTAATTTTCTGAGGATGTATCAACTTCAAAACAAACAACCTCTTAATTTACATACATCCTATTCCAAACTTTATAATTTACATATCTAACACCTAAGAAAATATTATTTACGTACAAAACACTCAAAACTCAGTAATATAATAAAAATGAACTTTCAATGAATGATCAAAGGGCCTCCAATGTTGAGCATGACATTACCGGTATAATCTTTTTTTAATATATAAGTGGTCAAAATTAATTATATTGAATGTAGTCAATCATTGCAAGAATTCAAACAGCGAGTTAACTCGTGTGGGGAAATGTGTTAGCGGATAGCTAAAGATTGTGAGGCTCATTGCAACCGTGCACAAAATGTTGACATGGATGTCCTTCCAGGGTCCCAAATTGGATTCACCCCCAAGATTGGATTTATTTCTTAACCATGCATCACAACTTGACTAGTCATAAAAAAGTGTCATCGATCATTAAAGGCTGATCGAGGCTTGAGTCTTCAGTGACAGCATTCCAATTTTGCATTTATTCATCGTTGGATGAAAGACAACTCAAAAAAACAAGATCACTTGATGACGAGCAGGCTGCTTGATCAAACAGTTTGAATATGGAATGTTCAAGTTCTTACACAAGAATCATAGATGGATATCATGGATTCTAGTCAATGAATTGGCATGGTTTCCATAGACAATACCAAATTGTGCATCATAAAACAAATTCAGAAATTAAGAAAGTTGAAAAGATTCATGCTCATCATAACTTGAGCACATGCATAATTAACAAGATAGATTTTATCCCAAATAAGATATAAGTGTGCGGGCTCCGAAAATTCACCACCGACCTCTCACATTGAAGAGAGTATGAATTAAGTGTCAATGAAATTTTTAGAAGGCAGATGAAATAGTAGATAAGACACTACCCAGAGATTTCGCCCTCATTTTGCGAGAACTTTAGATCTGGTTCTAGGTTTCATATAGGCGTAAGCACCTATAGTTAATTACCCCTCCCAATACTGAGAGGGAACTTTCGATTAAGGCTAGTCGTTAAATCGTTGAATGCGTAGCGTATAGTAGTAGCATATGAAGTTTAAATTTTAATCTTATGAAATTCATTATATTAACTTAAAGCGAATGGTTGGTGGAATGATGACGTGCCGATCTAGATCCCATGGTTCCATCATCCCGGGCAGTCGTGGTCCTTAGTCTACTTAGTCAGAGGAGGTAGTCGACCCAACTTGACGGAAGGATCCTTATCAGCAGCCATGGGTTGTGTCGTCCAAGTAATCCTTGTAGACTTGGGGCAATGTTTATCTAAGGAGACAATCTTAAATCTACCTAAGTCGACAGAGGGTTCTTTGCCCTATCAGGTGTACCTTATGATTCACATCTCAAGGTTCAGAGTCATTAGAGAGCATACGGGGTACAATCATAATCGTAATATGATGGTGTCATTTGGCGGCAACCACCCGAGAGGACTATGGTCGTAACTGTATCATATGTGGAGCATATCGGCCAAACCACGCAGATAGAGGACACGGGCCACATCCTTACTGACATAAGATTGATTGAGAGTGAATATAGAAGTATACTTGACTTAATATTGGCTCCTTTGTGAGCTAGAGTTTTCTTAATTTGTCACCTTCAGCAAACAATTACGGAAGGTGGATTGAGTTTTAGCTTTAAGTTCTTTAAAGATTAAATTTCATCTAAGAATTTAATACTTAATGACATACTAGATTTTGCATTTGAATTAATATTTAATTTACATTAATTTAATTTGAAATTGCAACCACATTTTAATAAAAGTATCCTCTCCGGTTGAAATCTTTATTTAACACAACCATTATCGGGGTAGATATATTATTTTGCTATTCTAGATCCTGTCGACTCTATTAATTTAATAATAGAGGATCAGGTGACAGAATTAATTTTTCAGATATCTTATTGAGTTATTATTCTTATAATATTATTATTATATTTTTTAGGTTTTGTTAAATCAGACCCGATCTTAAGACCCAACCTAGAAGCAACCCGCGCAGCATCCTCAGACACTAAGTTTAAGCATTCAGCGTAGTGTTGGGACCCATGCGGGTATTTATAAATTAGATAATTTCATCTAATCAATGAAATCATTGATTTTAAAAATCATAATTAGAATAAGAATTTTCTAATTTTTGTTTTGAAGGAAGCTCCTTTATTTGTGCAAAATTTAATTTAGTGTTATTTTCTGTCTACTTATACAAAGAATTGCAGATTCGGTGGCGTAGATTTTAACTATATATTTTTGATTCAAAATATTATAACTTCGCTTATATTTAATTTGATAGCAAATTAAATAAAAATGAAATGGCTATTTAGCTCGTTCACATTGATAGGATTTTGCAACTTTACTAATCATCATATTCAACTTTCATTCTCACCCATAGACAAGCTATTATACCTCTTTCAACTTAACTTATTAAATATAAGTCTTGTTGCTTAAGTCATGCTTGAATTGCATTTATATTTGAATGCTAGCTTTTAAGCTTACTATAAGCGTCTTGTGATTTTGATTATGAATCCAATTAAATTTTCTCTTAGATCATTTAAAGTGACACATTGTAATAATTATATTCATAGTTATTGATTATGTATCAAATTCTTTGTATGTCTTACTTAAACTTTCTCGACACTTCTCAACTTGCTTAGTGTGAATTAAACCTTAATTCATTTGTTAATCAAGCAGCTTTGTAATGCTTATTATTGTTCAAGAACTTGATATTTGGAATAATCAATGATAAATCGTGTTCATATTAGCTTATGAAATATCAAAATCCACATTTGCTCATAGATGAGTTATCAAGCGTCATATTCATTCTTCAAGCTTGATTGTGTTCAATTGAATTTTTTTTTACTCACTTAGAAGATATTGTAACTTCAGCATTTATGGAATAAACCATAATCAGGCTCAATGGCAAACATCCAAGTTATGTTCTTGCTCATATTTGAATTACCAAACCCAATCTCACCCTATCTTTTACTCCACTTCAAGTTCTATTTTTATTTAAATTTATTATCAATCCATTATGAGTCAAGTATTCATCTCAAATTTTACTTGAACTTGACTTGAGCATTTTTGTTTTAACATATAAAGCAATAGGCTCAGCCTTCATTTTGGTGATAAACCATGTGACTAAATTCACTTTCATTTAGTTTATTTTTACATGATGATAATATTTATTGAACATATTCAATCTTAATTTTATAAATCTGTTTGTTTTAAGACTGTATGTCTTATATCCATATGTGGAGCATAATTGGCATAGAATGAAGTAAAGAACTCCACATTTCCTTTTATTTCCATAAATTGGAGGCTAGAGTGATTCTTATTATTATGTTATTTGAATTCTTTCAAGGGCTTACAAAACTCTAATTGTCCATAGAAGAAGTGAAGAAGATCGAGCCTCCAAATTGTTTCAAACCCACATAAGTCTCTTTCTCCCTCCCTTTTTTTTGTTTGTTCAATAAAATTTGACGACTTAACATATTTGAATTTCATTTTATATTATTTTATATATTAAATCTTGATTCCTTTCCTCTTTTTATTTCTAAGCCCCAAAATTTAGTCTAAATTTTGGCAGCATTTCGGCATAGGGGTATCACATCTAACAATTTTAGCTTACTCGGTATGCACTATTGGGCATAGCGAGTGGTGTCTTGCGACATCACAGTCGTCTCTTTGCACCCACTATACCCTATTGGGCATTAACGAGATTTTGAAACCTGCAAAAAGAAACACAAGCACAAATATACAATTTATTTATTATTTTTTTACACACTTCTTTACAATTACACTCAACAACAACGATAACCTACACGTCCACTTGACTAATTTGCAACTTAACAATAATAACCCTTAAATCAAATTTTCTTATACCCTAAAGAACTCGACTACGAAGAAAACTGATTAGAAGTTCAGTTTAGATATGAGAAACAAGGTGGTTTCAGTTTAGCCAGAATCAGTGAGGAAGAATTGAGGATAAAAATTGGGTAAGAAAAGAAATAAACTCGATTTCTTAAGCTACCAAAAGTGTCTGCAGGAAAAAATGAACTTTGGGAGGCTCTTTCATTTCCACTCCTTTTATTTCTTTTGGTTTTCTAGTGAGAGAACCTCTGGCATGGGAGGGGGTGACCAGGGGTGGGGGCAGATCTAACAAAGGTAGTGGGAGGCATGGTGGTGCTTCAGACATTAGTGGTTCCAAGGTCAGGGGCGGCTCTCAGCTTGAAATGACCAAGATGGATCAAGAATCAGCCGAAATGGATCTTGATTCCAAGATCGGCCATGCTTCTTGCTCCTACAGCAAGGTTTTTTCCCTGCAAAATAATGGATATGTCCCTATGGCTATGGATGAGCTTGAAGGGGAGTTTCTTGACCCTTGTGCTACTCGGGTTCTTAATCAAGAACTAGACATGGCCATGGAAGGCGGAGTTCTGGAGGATGGGGGTTGCTTGGAGGAAGACACCCTTGTAAGCCTAAGGCAAGAGCGCCTTATACCAGCGGCGTAGCGATGTCGAGAGGGTGGCGTGACCACCGCCGGCGGTGCACGATGATGAGCGGAGAGCTTCCGACGCAGGTGCGGCGCCGAAACGCTGATGGAGAGCGAGCCACCCAAGAAAGGCTGACACTGCCGGGTTCACGCGTGAGGCACAACCGCCAGAGACGCGGGTAGCCAGACGCAATTGCAGGCAAGGGCGCAGCTGACTCCTGGTCTTGCGGATAGCTAATCGGGCACAAGGATTGAGGCACAACCGCCCGGGTCTTGCGGCCGACCGACGGGACATAAGCAATTCTCGGGCTGCCAGCTGTGGAAAGCGCGGTGAAGCATTGGAGGTTACAAGACAAGTTTGCGGCTTGGTGAGCACACGTGATGGTCGCTCGATGGATTCTTGCATGCAAGAAGCATCCATGAAGATTCTTGACAACGGGTTAGTGTGGGGTGAAGCTCAGGGGAGGGTCTCTATGGCCAGTTCGAACTAGATTCCTGATTCAGTGGATAAACTTGCAGTTATTATAGGTATGAATATTGATCTTCCTCCTAACAAGATGGTTAGCCCTCGATGTTTTGGAAAACATATCCCTCAAGGGACAGAAAAGAAAGGTTCTTGAAATCTCAAGAACACACCAAAATCGTGTACAACAATGTCATTATTGGAGTCGGTGGCAACTAATCAAAGTCAGATGGGGCTCTAGTCCTCAAGAACAGACCAAGGATTAGGGCTGCTATGAACCAGAGGATAGGAGGCCATTATCGAGAAGAAGATAATGTTTGGAAGAAATCACCTGTGGTCTCTCTTGACAAGATCAGATTTGATCAAGTAAAATACATGGATGGCGTATCAATTACGCTAAATACATAGGCCATGCAGAACAACATCCACAAGTTGGAGTCGTCATTAGTGAAAAAGCTGCCTTTTTACTTCCTCCAGAATGATCTAAGACAAAAAAGTTGTCATTGGGGGGACTTTGACCTGGTTATGGTCGCATCAGATTATTTTATTTGTATATTCAAAACTGTCGAAGCTAGGGATGAAGTTCTCCTCAATGGACCGTGGTTTGTTGCAGGAAATATCATTGCTTTAGACAAATGGACCCCCAATTTTTCTCCAAATTCTTTGAAAGGCTTGGCATCTCCTATTTGGATAAGGCTCTCTGGCCTTCCTCTCATTTACTAGGACAGCAGCAACTTTGCCAGAATGTCATCCTTTATGGGAGAACCACTTTGGATGGACAACCAAATAAATAAATGGGGACAGAGTTCTTATGCTCGGGTATGTATTAAAGTTGATCTTGCCCAATGCTTACTTGCTGAAATTTGGATTCAAGGCTACCATGGCCGGTTCTTTTAAAAAGTTGAATATGAAGGTATTGCCCAGCTTTGCTTTCAATTTGGCAAAGTAGGGCATAAGATGGAAAATTGTGCAGATTCTATCAAAAATGCAGGGTTTGGATCTGCGAAAGTCAAGCCTGCAGCTGCTACTCCCCACCCCAATCAGGGGCCGACCCATGTCAATAATATTGAGACAAACAACACTAACTCCATGAAGAATACTATTGAGATCAGCAATCCCCTTTTGGCTAATCAAAGTGCTAGCCTTCCGAAGAAGGATGCTTGTTTCGATGCTAAGGATCATGGGATTGAAGACAATGCCCATGGTCCTTGGACTCTTGTTGCTCGATGAAAACTAGAGGCAGTCAAATCTATAAATCAGAAGAAAAGTAAAAAACTGAAGAAGCCAAGAAGAAGAGAGAGAGACAAATAGTCGCCTCTATTCGCCCACAAGCCGACTTCCTCTAGTTGCCAACACCAAAGGAAAGGAAATTGCTACCCTCACTTCTTTCTCTCTTGCATCCAAGGAACAAGAGGTAGGGCGGTCAGTTTTCAAAGCCAAGAAAAATAAAAAAAGAGAGCCAAAAGTGTCGAAAACTCACTTGGACAAAGAATTGGGCCATTTTGGCCTTATTAAAGACATCCCCAGGAAGAAGCGCAAAAGTGATTTTTAGTTGGAAGATAGGGGGACACCTCCCATTCCTTACATCAATGACTTCCATTATTATATGGAATTGCCGGGGAGTGGGTCCGTAAGAAGGCGACGGGCCACTACATTCGGCAAATTTTGGGAGAGCATGGTGCTCTCTTTATTGGCCTGATTGAAACCAAGGTTGAAGACCTTTCAAGAAAGGATATCGACAAGCTTGTTGGCTGGAATTGGGGGTTCCTCCATCATCCTGCTGTTGGCTAGTCTGGAGGAATCCTCTCTTTATGGCGGAGCGACATAGTTTCTTTTACTCTTATTTCGCAATCTGATCAACGTATGATTGACAAATTACAGCTCCCTGGTAAGAGTAGCTGAAATGTGGCTGTATGTTATGTTAGTAACGGTCTCTGGACCCTTCTTACCCCCTTGCTGAATTTTTCCTCCCCTATGATCATTGGTGGGGTGATTTCAACTGCATCTACTCTATGGAAGATAAGAAGGGGGGTAAATAGTTCAGATTTTCCCCAGTTGCTAGGGAAATGATGGACTTCATGACTATTGGGGACCTCCATGAGCTGGACTTCACGGGCCCTAGGTTCACTTGGACCAACAACAAGGATAAGGGAAGTAAAATTTGGGTTCGATTAGATCACTTTTTAATCAACATAGTCGCCTCTAACCTTCTTCCTTTTGCTAAAACAAGACATTTGGCTCGGCTCGCTTCTGACCATTGTCCCATCCTCCTTCAGATTGGGTCTATAGAGGTTTCGAAGCATCATAAGTGGCTTGAGTTGGAGGATACTTTGCTCTCCTATCCAATGACCTCGAAGCTTGTGTGGAAAAAGTTGGCAAGCCAACTACACAGGGTCTAAAGCTGAAATCCTGGATCGCAAATGACATAAGACCCTGAGGAATCTTTACTATTGGAGCAAGAACAAGCACAAAGATCTCAGCTCTCAAAGAGATGTCCTCCTTATGGAGGTGGATGAGCTTCAACAGGTTGACTGCACCCCTACTGGTCTCACTGAACAAGGGGAGGTGGACCTCCACTGCAAGACCAATGAGCTGAACTCTATTCTTGCCTGACTGAACTGTTGGTGGCACCAACGGGCTAAAGTCCAGTGGCTGGAAGATGGGGATGCCAACACCCATTTCTTCCATGTCATTGCTTCTGCGAGGAAAAGAAATTAATAAATTATTGTTTCTAAAATTAATAAATTATTAATTTAATATAATTGATAATATTATTTAACTAGCAGATAGATAAATTGATTTAAATTAAACTCTATTATAAAAATTAAATTTTTTTTTTTGAATTCCTTAGAAAATTTGGATTCATGATTTCATTGTAACTCTCTTTACTTAAATTCATAATTTGATATTACAGAAATAATTAAAATTATTAATAAAAAACTTATCGATCATCGAATCTCTTTTTGATAACTAAAAGTTCTAATTTCATAGATTAATTCATTATATTCTTATGTGAATCAATGTAAAATATTGTATAAAGTTATATTTTTTTATATAATTGCAAGTTGTAATTGAGTATATTCCTTATCTAAAAGTTAGTAACCACTTGATTTATCACATTAAGCACCGAATAAATAAAATTTTCTAACTTTTAAGTTAAAATTGGTCACATAATCAATTAAATAAAAACACACTTTTATTGTTATTAAATGACTTATACTCTAATTTATCATATACTTATGAAATTAAATATTAAATATTATTTTACTTTAACTTATATTTATTTTAGTAACATTTCTAGTTGATGCTAAATCATTTTGCATGTTTGATTCATTTTTGGAGAATTAATTTTTTGAAGTAAGGGAATTAATTTTTTTTTAAAAGAAATATCAAGGTTACAAAGAAAAATAATAGTCATTTAATTAATCAACTTTAAAATTTTATAAAATATATTTTTTTGTAAATATAGGACTTAATGTGTTTTGGCAGACACATTTGTAACTATTTTTATTAGAAATTAATTATTATTTGGATACAATATCATAAAAGTGATGACATTTGATTAGCATGATTAATATAGAAAATATATTTCATAATTATTAACTATATATATCTATATATAGTATTAATTTTGGCCACACATATTTGTATCTATTTTGATTATTATTGGATGAAATATCATAAAAGTGATGGCTTTTGAATTAAATAATTAATATAAATAATATATTTTATATTCAATACAAAATATTTTATTAATTTCAATATTAGATAACTAAAAAAATTTCAAGCTTTCATTAACCAAGTTATTTAACAAAGAAGTGTTGAATTCATTAGCATTCATATTTACTTTCATAAAATTTATAAATTAAAAATTATTTTTCAGCCTCTTTATAAAATACTATACTTAGCTAAAAAAAGTGTAAAGAATGTTAAGATAAAATAAATATTTTTGTACTAATATAGAGTACTAAAAATATTTGTACAATCTCCTCTAAGCAGAATGTCCGCACTCCGCAGGTTAAAATTCCTCTTTGTAGCTGTGCTGCTGCCGTCAGTGTGGCCTTCTCTTGCAAAGTGGTCACCCGCCTCTCCTGCATTTTATAGAGGAAGCAAAAACCGTGCCTTGTGATAAGAACAACTACGTAGAAAGAATCAAGCTTCTAAATCCGTGCTAATGGCATCAGAACCAGTTGAGAGAGAGAGCATACGGATCGCATATTCGACCCGGCCTAACCAATAATAGTTTGTTTCTCTTCATCTATAAATAGCTCTCGGAATCCTCCCATAATGAACTCTCCTCTCGCAATTCGCATCGTCGTTGTGAAATAAGCCATATCTACGACGATGGCTCGTACGAAGCAAACAGCACGAAAGTCAACTGGGGGGATGGCTCCTCGGAAGCAGCTGGCCACCAAGGCAGGCTTCTTCTTTTCTTCTATCCTCTTTCAATTCCGTCATTCTTCATCGAGGTTTCTAAACTTTTCCTTAATCGATCTCGACTCTCGTTCAGGTTGCGAGAAAATCGGCGTCGAAGACCGGAGGAGTCAAGAGGCCACATCGTTTCCGTCCTGGAACCGTCGCTCTCCGGTAAATCTATTGCTTCTCCTTTGCATTTGCCAGGAAGCGTTCTCGAGGGATTTCTGATGTCGGTTTTAATGGACCTGTAGTGAGATTCGTAAGTACCAAAAGAGCACCGAACTGTTGATCCGCAAGCTGCCGTTTCAGAGGCTGGTTCGTGAGATTGCTCAGGATTTCAAGACCGATATGCGATTTCAGAGCCATGCGGTCTTCGCCCTTCAGGAAGCAGCAGAGGCGTTTCTCGTCTCGCTTTTTGAGGACACTAATCTCTGCGCCATCCACGCGAGGCGCGTCACCATCATGCCCAAGGACATTCAACTTGCTCGTCGTATAAGAGGCGAGACCGCATAGCCGTCTCTTTCCTGGTCTAGTTTTTTATCTTATTAGGTAGTTAGATCTTCTCCTTCTTCTATCTCTTCTTTATCGTCAATTCATTGGGTGATTTGTCAATAATTTTTGGCGTTAGTCCAAATGTCGATCTTCGTTCTTGTCGTATTGTTTGTGGTTTTTTGGGATCGAAGATAAGAATGTAAGCAGTAATACTGGTTTCTTGTTTTTATCGAATGTGATCGTTAATCATACTGTCATTTGATTTTTTTTTTTTTTTTTTTTTTGGAATGGATATCCACTCAACACCCCACTCATCTTGTAGGTATGTGTGGACTAATCTCACGTGCTCAAGATCACATTCATCACCCACACGGCCCCTACTGATTTCCACCATTACGTAGGCCTGGCCCTGAGAGTATTCAACTGGTCGGTTCTACCGAGCACGCTCACCAACCGAGCTAAGAGACGGTGGGTTACTGTCATTTGATTGCTTCTTACTATCTTGCTTGACAGGCTATCCAATTTATTTCATTAGTTATGGCGAAGTGATATTTTTTAGGGGAGTTTGCAGAAAATTTTGTATTTTGATAGAAAATTTTATGACAACGAAAATGTATGAATTTATGTTATTCTACAACATTGCAATGAACTCGTTTGAAGGCAGATTGATTATCAACGTTTAATAGAAATTTTCTCATCGGAAAAAGAACAGAAATTAAATAACTTCATTCATTTTATGGGATTATTGTCTTTGTGCAATGCTTATAAGGCAGCGTTTGGCACAGTGTTCCGCCTGCGAGGTGGTTAGAACAACACCACTCCAGCATCTAATAAATTGCAATGAGTCTGTGTTTTGAAGAATTTGGGTCGAAAAAGTTGTATTTTTCAATATAATTTGGCTAAATGTGTTACATAATTATAAGTATTTTATTGTCATGTCATGAAATCAGCATAAAAATGATTAAGTTATGTGGATTGATAAATATAATGATAGATTAATATATTGGTCATTTGTTAGTCAATAAGTGGGATCAATTTTATTTTGTATTTTTTATATTATTTAAAATATATATTTATTTATTGTGTTTTTAAAGTATTCTTATTTTTTATTTTTAAAATGAATAGCATTATTTTAAAAATTACTTTTAAAATTTTTTTAGATGTTTTAAATATTTTTAAAATAATAATTTTAGAGTTAAACTTGTTTTGTTTTGTAATAAAACATAAAAATAAATAAAAGTGATTCCAAACAACCTTAGGAATCTAAGAATTGCTTGTTTTCTCTTAACTATTACTCTATTCAGAGCAGTAGGGGAATGCGTTGAAGAATGAGTTAGAGTCTGTTTGGCAAAGCTGTGGCTGTATGAAGAAGCAGTTGTGATGTTGTTGTAGGGAAAACTGCTATCATAAAGATGGTTCTAATGAAGCAATTTACTGTTTGGAAAATTGAGCTGTGCATGTGCTGTGTTGCAGTTGTTCCCAGAAAAAGTTACAAAACTACCCTTATGGTCATACATACTCATAAGATAGCATCAATAGAATAAGAAAATTAAATTTTTGTAAGTTCATACATACTCATAAGTCTAGTATTTGACATTTGAATTTAACACATCACATTACACTAAATAACATGAAATTTAAGATAACATTTGCGACTAGTAATGCCAACATAATATTAGGCTTTATATCCAAATGATCCAGTCTTTTGGCAAATTTATTTTTCAAATCTCTTCTCCTAACATGATCACTATCTCCAGTTGTCTCTTAGTAATCGTTAGCCCATCTAAAAATATTAGAGTCATCTAGTGTTCGATTTCGAGGACACCGATAAAATCTTCATCCATAGTTGCATTTTCGGTGTGAAGTGAATACACAATATTGTAACCATAGTTGCAGTTCATAATTCTAGAGACACTGGAAATCCTTGAGTTCATATTTGGTGAGCCATGTTGATGTAAGCAAATAAAAAGTATTAGCATATACAGATTAATATTTGTGTATATAAAAAATTTAATACATTTAAATGTGAGTACTTTTTGTCTTATGCCATTAGCATATTCAGAAGTTTAGTAAAAACATAGCAATCATATATAGATTATTTTTTCTAACAAAAGGAAAGTAATTTTATTACCATAATAAAGAAGTACAAAGTCCTTAAAGGGGATAAATCTCTAAACTAATGCTCAAAGAGTTACATTAAACCAAAAGCGATAAATCCCCTAACTAATACAATAACATATTAAAAAAATATGAAAAGAACCAACGCAGCAACAACACTAGATCCATGTGCAGAAACCTAAAACCATTTGCAAGACCCCAAAACCTATAAAAAACCTACAAGAAACTAAAGAAAGGATAATCACAAAAAAATGAGAAACAAAGATTAAAAGCAAGGATAAAAAAAATAAAAGAAGAACAGGCTCAGGCTTAATTAGTATCATCTCCAAGAGCAATAATATATGTGAGCATCCAAACTTCATTAAGAATGATTACAATCACATACAAAGCTACCACCGATAGAGCAAATAAAATGAAACATCAAATCCATCATAGCCAACAAACCTCGCCTTTAGCTATCAACATAAGACTAATAGCCAAAAAAAGAACTAGACCCACTTGGAAATGAAAGACCAACAAAGCCATCCAGCCAACCAAAGATATATCATCCACCAACATCAAAGCATCAGTGGGAAATGAAAGACCAGTAGCAAAGCCAACATCAAAATAAAAGAAAAGCCAAAGAAAAATAGCCAACAGAATTCCAAATCCAGCCACCAACATCCCAAAATCAGGCAGCCAACAAAAGAGATAAACCCACCCAATAAAGCCATCCACCGAGCAACCTCCACCAATCCAACCAAAACAGCAGAGAAGCCAAAAAAAAATAGCCAACATAATCTCAAAATCACCCACCAACATCACAGAAATGGGCAGCCAACAAAAGAGACAAACCCAGCCAACAAGATCATCAAGTCAACTGGCTAACAAAGCCATCCACCAAGCAACCTCCACCAAACCAACCAAAATAGCAGAGAAGCTAAAGAAAAATAGCTAATAGAATCCCATAACCAGTCACCAACATCCAAGAACTAGGCAGCCAACAAAAGATAAACCCAATAAACAAAGTCATCAAGCTAATCGGCAAAAAAAGCCATCTAGTCAACAAAATCAGTCTACCAAGCAACCTCCACCAAACTAACCAAAATAGCAGAGAAATCAAAGAAAAATAGCCAACAGAACTCTAGAACCAGCCACCAACATCCCATAACCAGGTAGCTAATAAAAGAGACAAACCCAGCAAACAAAGCCATGAAGCTAACTAGCCAATAAAGCCATCTAGCCAACAAAATCAGTCCACCAAACCAACCAAAATAATAGAGAAGCCAAAGAAAAATAGTCAATATAACTCCAAAATTAGCCACTAACATCCCAAAACCAGGAAACTAACAAAAGAGACAATGCGAGCCAATCACATCCAAAAAAAAATAAAGTGAAACATCTTCGCCTTGGCCATAATTCATGACCCTTTCAGATTAACAACCGATCGTACCCATTATAATAATAAAAAATAGCTATTTTGATGTATCAATAACTCCCTTCTCATTGAATAAAGCAACTATAGTGAATTCGTTTTTAATCAAACCCATATATGTAGGAAAAACTCATAGATAACAAGCCATCAAAACATTCGCAGCTAGCCATAAAACCAACCAGCCACCCAAAGGCAAAAAAAAAAAAAAAACAACCTTCATAAATCAACCAGGCCATCAGCTAAAAGAATCATCCAACCAACACCAAAACTAGAATTAGCAAAAGGTTAACAGCACTAGGAGTAGCCACAGGGATTGAGAAAACCTAGAAAGAAGAAATCAGAAAGAGAGAAGGTTTACTGAATGAGTTAATTTCATATCTTTTATTTCATCTAATATATTGGCTTTGTCACAAAAGGCCTACATTGTAAACTATATAATGTATTGAGATACATAATGTGTCTCACTATCGTAGACATTAACTAAAAAGTATAAATATGGTAGCACATGTTGTGTGCAGTCATCCCTAATTCCTTCTACATATTCATTAAAGTGTTAGCAATATATTCTCTCATTTGCTTCATCGCTTCAGCCCCTTCCCCATATTGTGTCTCACTATCATTCACAACTGAATCACTCTCAACAAATGGTTGGCCCTTTCGATATTCATATGCTTCAGGATGTATAAATGTTAAATCATTGTCTACCGTATTAAAATCAATATCTTCTCGAGATAAATGTCGTCGTATATAATTATGTAAAGCCATTGTTACCCCTACTATCTTTAATTGCTTTTGGAATGAATATATTGACATATCACGTAGAATAACCACTTCTTCTTTCAAACTCCAAAAGTCTTCTCAATAACACCACGTAATAAAGAGTATCGTTTGTTAAACAATTCTCTTCGCCCTCGTACTACTTGGTTGCTCCTCTCAAAATCGGGGATATGATATTTCTTATCCGAAAATGGCTTCAGAAATCCTCGTTGCATTGGATATCTAGCATCAATGATGTAATATTTTACTGGCGATGATAAAAATATGATTAATTCATATGAATTGCTTTAAACAATACTTTCTTGCTCAATTACCAACCTAGGGCGGTATTGGAAAACTACACTTTCACCTATATATTGCATATTTGAATATACAACTGTTATGTGCAGTGCCCTCCCATCCAGCCTTGATGAAAGTAAACCATATGTTGAAGTCGCAAACTACAAATATATTTTGTGTCGGTGATCCACAACGTCCGACATATGCTACTTTCTCACAATTATGAACACAAGTATCAACATGTGTTCCATCGAGTGCTCCAATACAATTCTATCATACGCTTTACTCTACTTAGAAAATATTATTAAAAATAATGGCATAACAAGAAAAAAAGCTATAAGACATGTACCTTAAAGAATGACATATATCTAACATCATTGTATATATTCGGTGGAATACTTTCAAAAGTTGGATCAATTGGCTTCACAATATTTTTGGCCAAGCTTACTAATGCATCTAAACCCATAGAGAAATGCCTACTAATAATTTCTGACGAATGCTGAAAACGTTTACATGTTACTCGTATTGATTAATTGTGTGATAGAATATCTAAAGTCATAGACAATACTTCTCTTGTTCTTATCTTGGTTGAACCATGAAGCCCATGAGAAGCTTCAAGTTCATACAGATGGTCAACAAAAAATAATTTTGACATTCGAAATAAATTGGGAAACCTAATAGGATGACCTCCTAATAGTTCCCCAATCCGTTTGTCTCCAATGTGAGATGAGGTCATACATGGATTCTTGCATATGTATGTTTCATATAATTCATTTATGAAGTATGTCGTCGTTATAATAACATATATGTGTTGAGCCATTTCTACTTGCTCATCAACCTTTATTGTCTCCATCAATTCGTAACCTACTGCATTAGAAGACAACATAAATAAATAATATGATGACTAACAATAAAGAGATATGAAGCATAGAGTCATTAATGTTTTACGAGCGTGGATATATCATCAGATATGATAACTAGCAATGTAGAAAGGTAATTAAAATAGATAATTGAAATTAAAGTTCAAACATATAATGTCTCATCAGCGTTGATATGCAAATAAAAAAATAAACATTCAAAGGTAGTTATGAATGTTTAGACATCATTATTGTTCATAAAATAGCAAAGGTGATAAACTCTTCGCTCATGCACCATTATCACAAAAGTCTCTCGCTTAGTAGAGTCTCCAAGGAGTTTCATTGAAAATAGATATGACAATATATCATCAAAAAATTTAGGGTGCTATCGAGTATCTTAACAACTTCTGACATTGGTGGACAAACATGCACGATTCTAGCACTGGAAGTCATGTTTGCACATGTTGAAACCAATTGTGATATTTGGTCTCTTATAAATGTAGTATTATTTTTCTTCTCTTCTGTATTTACTAACCAATCCCTGATGTGCATTTTGATTGACGATCTTCACCTCGTTCACCAATATCATGCATTAATCTCTCGATAAGTTCATTGGAATGTGCTTCTTCGAGCTCAATTAAAATTATGTGGAATTTCTTGACTTGGAGATCAAGCATGAGCACCAGTAGTTATAATGCCACTAAACATCATGTCAAGCTTCTCTCCTAGCTCCGAATCTATGCCACATTGCCTAAATTTTTTTTTGCATTAGGTACAACCTACAGTTGAGAGTGTCATTTTAGAGACAAAATATGGTACTTATTAAATAATCAAATATGCAATAGACTCCAAAGAAATAGAGAGGAGTGAGAGTTTCTTCACTTTTACCATCCCAAGCCCATTTAAGCTATGTTTTTTTGTATATTCTTTATGTTTTCTCTTGAAAATTTATTAAGATGTTTTGTCAGCCTTCTTTATTGAAGTGAGTTGTTGGTCTGCTCCCCAATTCCACCTCTTTTAAACATACATCACAAAATATTATCTTGATTTTTCTCTCCCATGTGTTAGAAACACTACCATCTCTCGGTTTGCCCATTTGGCAAGCTATAATATTCACAGAACAATAATATGTAATATATAATTTAACTTCAATTTAAATTTAACGATCTCAAACAAAATGTTGATACTTATAACTCATAAATTATCGTATTGTTATTCCTTCTTATGTAATGACACAAATAATACTTCAGTAAAAATAAAGTGAAGAGCCAAAATAATTATATTATGCTTAAACCTTCAGAAGATTTCATGGTCACGAATAACAAGCCACCAAAGAGAAATGCATCCACCTCAACAAGAATAAGATTGCTTAATTCACACAGCACAACAAAAGAATCACATAGCATCAAAGCCTCAGAGGTGTACTTAATATTAACTTGAAGGTTTACAGCCATATCAATGCCTCAAAGAAATAATCAGACTATCGAAATGTATAGAAGATTTATGTATATTCAGTTTGTTCAGGGCCCGTTTGGCAAAGTGTTACCACTGTGCAAAGCCTCTGATTGTACATATCTATAGGAAAAGCCTAACAATACAACATAATAAATCATAAAATAGATGTATCGCAGAGAAGTAGTAAATCACCCATAGTAAGGGTTCACCAATGTCACATACGTAACAACCCAAACTTGTTGCAAACCCTAAATTCTAGTACAATTCAATATCGTACATTTGAATATAAAAGAACAAATTAACAAGATTACTAAAGAAACTGAGAGAATGCAAACAAATCAGGAACACCTTTTTCAAAAAAGAATTGCACATCAAGGGAAATCAAGAGAAATATGTATCAAAACTGGTAAATCACAAATCAACAATAATTTATCACTTCATTCCAATTAATAAACCTGTTACTAAAGAAATCGAGAGATGCACTTAACGGCTCATTGCAAAGACATACCCTTGGTTCGCTATTGGATACACGATCGACGGGACAAACCGAGAGATAGTGCTCGTCGACACACATGGGATTTTGGAGTAGTCGGTGGAGGATTCGAATGGAGGCCCTCAGTTTAGTGAAGCCCTAGCTCCAGGCCCTTCAAGGTTCACGGGTTAGGGAATAGGAAAGTGTAAATGCGGAAATGCTGAACATAGGAGACGGAATTATCATGACATTAGTTTGGTATACTCGGCTAATAATATGGGTAAATTTGGAAGATATTTGTTTACAAAAGGAGGAACGGAATTTCGGAGCCTAAATGGAGTTCCACTCACGAATTGCAAAAACAGCCGTAGCGACAGAGATTTCATATGAAATAGGAATTACAGAGCTGCTCCCAAACGCTTCAGCCTACTTTTTCAAAATAAGAAGCAGGTAAAAGCTATGCCAAATAGTCCCTTAGGCTTCTCTAATAAGAGTTCTGAGTTTTAATTTCCTTCTCTATCCCCTCCCTTAATTTCTAGGGTTATCAGCAAATTAGAAGTACTATTTATGTCTCATCTGATTAGATCTGTTAGAATGTGTGGTTCTTGTAAGAAATAAAATAACAAATTTCAATAAAAAAAGAAAATCCCAGAACACTATAATTAACTTTACAAATAGCTAAATTCACCCTAAAAAGATCATGAGAGTGAGTATGACATGACATTCGGTGGCCGAAAAACTCTTAAGGTTTTTTATTATAATTGTCAGACTAAATCTGAGCACACTAAATTTTATCAACCTTGTTAATATTTTTGTACTTAAAAAAAATAAAATGACTTAAGAAAAGTAGAATGACTTTCAAAATTGCTGATCACTGCTAAATATGTCACTTCGCTTTAAACTTATCTCATCATTATATTTCATTAAAAAAAAGAATATTTTGTTATAAATTGTATCATGATAGTTTTGAAAATTTTAAATTTATTTTGGGTTAATATAATATTTTTAAGCTAATAAATTTGTACCGATTGATATCTCGATATCATTTTTATCGCAGATGCGACAATCAGTATGCTCTCTTTGCTACAATCCATAATATAGAAACAGAACCTAATTAACCCTTGAAAAAAAAAATACAATTTTGAATATTATCATTATAGTTTTTGTGAAAAAAATTTGACATTTTTTATATAAATTAATAATTTTTAGTAAAACAATTCTATAAAAATAACAAATGCCGTAAAATTTTTTTGTAGTGAAAAATGATTATTTTGAGTATTATTTTGTCGCTTATTAAAAAAAACTTATATTTTAATATAAATATCCCTTACTTTACACAATATTTCATCATTTATAAGCAATTATTTTACATTCCTGATTTAATTTTTATTAGAGTCCGGAGTTATCCGGACTCCGCACGAAATATTTTTTCGACTAAATGAACTACATATGATGCATATATATATATGCACTTTTTTTATCCTTTCTTCTTCCTTCCTGTTTTCCACTACAATCAACAGCTAACAAATAATGTAACAAACCAGTCTCAGGAATGAACATTTCGTGCATGAACTAGTTAAAAGTCTAAATGAATCCAGACCCCCTCGCTAGGCACCCCGCGGTTCACCACAAACAGCATATAAAACCCCGGCGGCGCCACCTTCCCCGTCGCCGGCGCCACTGCCATCACCTCATAATACCCCTCCGAACTTTCCTTCGCCGTCCCGCTCTTCAATATAAGTAATCTCTGATTCATCGAAAATGAATGAGTGGCAAATCCCGGCGCCACCATCGTCAACCTCACCGCCGGGCTCCTTAACATCCCCACACTAAACCTCAACTCAAACTCCTCCCCATACGTCAACTTCAAATCCGCCCGGCCCGCCCATTCTATTTTGGGACGAAATGTCGATGCTGCTGGCAAGAGATATTCGGGCGAGAAAGCTTCAAGGCTGAGCTCCGTCGGAAACAGCACGCCGGAGAAATTATACCCAACATGCGGGTTGCTTCCACCCACCAACACCCGCCCGTCGCGTAGCAGGACGGCGGAGGAATGATAAAGCCGTGGGACCCCCGATGGCATCTGAAACGCAAATCGGGACCCGGGTGGCATTTCGGGCTGGTAGATAATCGGACTGAGCATCGGTTCGCGGCCCAGTTCCCACCCGGCGGTCCCCGCCCCAGCGCCATTAATGATGAGGACGTCGGAGCCGGTAGGAAGAAGAACCAAATCGCCCATAACTCGCGCCACCGGCATTTCTTCCATTTCCCACGCCGGAGATGAGTCTGTGATTTTGATTCTCCCGCAGGTATTCAGGGCTTTGAGGAACGTGCCATTCTTGAATGCCTGCGTATACGAACCCTTGGGAGCGCCACCGCATATGAGGACTTCAGCCTCGGTGCCGGAGGGGTTCAAGGGAAGGAGGACGGAGGAGCCAGAGCTAGGGTAGTTTCTGGGGTGGCCGCAGGGAATGGTGGGGTATGATTTGACGATTTTGTTGCTTCTGTAGTCGAAGAGAATGGCGCGGTTGTTGGCGAAGATGAAGAGATTTCCGTCGACGTTGAGGTGGAGGAAAGGGTAGAGGTTGTTTTCTTCAGGGTCGGTGGTTTGGAGGAGGAAAGGGAGGGTGAAGGAGGAAGAAGTGGAGGAGGAATCCTTTGGGTAGAACTCGTAGTTGAATTGACGGCGGCCGCCAACGATTATGGCGCGGCCGTCGGGGAGGATCTGGTTTGTGGAGTACCTGTTTAATATGTTGTATTATTGATTAGAAAATAAATCGAATGAATATATTTTTTGTAATAGAAGCAAACTCGAGAAGAATCGTATTTTAAAATTTAATTAAAATGTTATATATTATTAAATCGTAAGAATATTTTCTATTTAACGAAAAAAATATTATCTTTTGTAATAATATATATATATATATATATATGAATAAATAATGTTATATTAACCGAAAGGTTTTTTGGAGACCTTCACGTTTCCAAATTCCAAATGACAATCAGTCTATTGAATAATTCGATTGCTTTCGGGAGAGGTTTTAGACAGCTCTCTTGGCCCAATATAGCATTAATTTTATTAATATCCATCTTTTTTTTATTTTGCTTTTACATATTTATTTACTCATTAAATTATTTTTGTTATTAATTTCCATCATAATCTTTGTGAAAATGATGAATGACGATTCTCTTAATTATTTTATAACCGGAAAATTTGTCTTGAATATCTTAAGAAACTTTTTTCTTAATATTTCATTAATATATATTATTAAAAGTACAATTACTTTATTAAAATGGTAAGGTATTCTTTCTTTTTTTATAAAACAAATAGTTTAATTTTTATAGTAAAAATTTTGAATCTTTCAAAATAAAAAATATTTTGTAAAATAACAAACAATGAATTTTTTTTAATTTTTTTATTTATATTGAGCAAGTAATATAATTTTCAAGGTATTTAGGGTGCGTCGGATTATTGATTTCACCTAGTTATTTTAAAAAAAAGCTTGGTTTATTACAGAATTTATTTATTTAAATTTTAAAACTATTATTTATTTTATAAAAAATTAAATAAATATTATATAAATTAATTTATTGTTTGTTTTGTTTTCTCCCTAATTTTCATTGTATCTTAGGATGAAATCATATTTATTTCTGAAAGATGTTATAATATTAAAAAATAAAAATTACACAAAAATCATTTCTTATTTAAGAATAATTATATATATATATATATATATATATATATTACTAGTGAAAGACTTGCATACATAGCCCACAAATCTTATGCATGTACATATCTAATATTTAAAATTTGATATTTACAATTATAATATTTTTTCAATATATAAAAATATTCATTTTATTTCAAAAAAATTAATGATGATTATTATTTTTGATATAATATTAAATATTAGGAGGTTTTTATGTAAATATTAAAGTTATATGTACATACCTAAAAATTATATATATATATATATATATATATATATATATATATATATATATACCCTTTATATTTTTGGTTTTTTTTTCTAAAAAATAATATTTTTTGAAATAGCCAAAAAATGAATTCAATTTATTTTATTTTTTCAATATTAATTTCAAAGTTCCTTAATTTTGCCTATTATTCAACCATACCATCGCCTAACGGCGAGCCCAGCGGGCTTCTCCACCCAATCACAGCCTCCATCACCACATGGCTGAAAAAACCGGACGGTCCGATCGCCATCATTGAACCCGCCGGTTTGGATCAACCGGCCGTCCACCGCGACGGTGCCGGACGAGCACCAGGTATCGGTGAGTATGTTGAGCGGCCGGATAGTATTGGCCGCAACGTCGTACTCGACCGAGTGGGCAGTACAGTCATGCTTGAGAGCAAGTTCAGTGGGGTCATCCCGGCATTTTCCGGCGGGAAGAGAGAGATTGGACCGGCCGAAGTCGGTCCGGTCGAAGATGATCACACGGTCGTTGTGAAGCAGCTGCATGTGCATGGCTGAAACCCCGATGCTTGGTTGAAGGAGATTCCATTGGCCTCCGGCGACGTCGGCGGAGGCGGCGAGGTGAGAGAGTGAGAGTGTGATGACGAGGAGAGCGGTGGGGAAGGTGGAGTTCATCTTTTCGGACGGGCAATGAGTTTCAGTTTGCTTTAGTTATATTGCAAGCTGGATCAATTAGAGAGAAGCTTTTAAACCGGATTTCTTTGGTTGATTGATAGCATAAATCACAAGCATGCCACTACATTATAAACAGAAATATATATATATATATATATATATAGAGTATATTTTTATATAGGAAACACATAAAATTAAATATTTACGTATCTAATATTTTTATATGCTTAAAAAGGTACATTTTATTTTTAAAAAGTGAATAAAGTGATATTTTTGATATGATATTGAAGATTAGAGTGTTATATATGTAAAAATTGAAATTTAAGAATTAGATATATAAATACATAAGAATTATGTGATATGTATGTAAATCCCCTTTTTATGTATTGGATATGTACTTCACAGGGAGGAATTAGGAAATATTTTAGGATGGGCATTCGCACACTTTAAAGTTAATTTTTTTTATGATTTTAAAATAAATAATTAAATATTAATGAATAAGCAATTTAATTCTTCCTTAATAAATTATTTCCCAAAATTTAAAAGTAAAATAAAATATTTCCATAAAATTAAACAAATTATATTTAATAATTTATGTATAAATTTATGCTTGTTATATGCACGCAATATTCTTTAACAATAGATTGTCAAAATTAAACCTCCTTCAATTTAAAGATTGTCGAAAACTTTTTTGAGATATTTTTCTTATATTTATTTTTTAGGAAACTATCATAATTCGATTTGGTTACAATTATCTTTCTGTATTTTTCAAATTTCTTGATTAGAAATAGCATTTTAGAATTATATTTATTAATGTTATAGCTGTAAGTAAATTTATATTCAATTTTATTAATATTTTCTTTTCAATATTGGTTTTTTAAAATTAATTTTATAGACAGCTAAATTAATTTTCTGTACAATAGTGCTAAATTATCCCCTAAAATAAATAAAAAAATCTCAATACACACTTTCCATACCCCAATATGCAATAAATCTGAATATATCTGCACTCCATGAGTAATAATTTTTTTTGGGGATTTACGTACATATCACACAATTCTTTTATATTTACATAACTAATACCTAAATTTCATTTTTTTTATATATAATACTGCTGATATGACACTTAAAATACTACTAGTAGAAGCACGAATCTTGATGTTAAAAGCAAGCTGATCCGAAGTTGAAACTGGTCGGGATCAAGTTCTTAAAATATCCTTGAAAACTTTGAGTATCAGTTAAATCCCTAAATAGCTCTCAAATATAAAGTGTTTATAGTCAAATCGAGCGTCTCGACGAGCCGAATCCAACAAGCCCAAGATCTTACAATTCCGACTTCATTTGAGCATTCAAATGATCAAAGGAATCATTCTAAGCCGTCCGATGAAGTGGAGTGGTTCGGATTTTGCATGTATTTACAGAGACGCCACTCCTCCAATCTATAAATAGCCCCTCATTCTTCATAGGGAAGCCAAGAGAGAGAGCAAGCAGAAGATCCTCCAAGCCCAATCGTGCCACCACTGACGGCCGCCAACTAACGCCGCCGCCGCCCATCCTCGCCGTGCCGACCACTGCCGGGTCATCATCGCCACCACTCGTCACCGCCGTCATCGTCAACATCGCCGCCAACATCATCGTCATCATCGAACATCGCCGTCAATATTATACTTGCATTGTTCCCTTCTCACATATACAGTAATCCCCATCGGAAGATCTTGTACTCTAAAAGAAATACAAAGTGGAAGATTTTTCGGCTAGCCGTTTTTCCTCTTTTGAGGTTTTTCAAAAATTGGAGTTTTCTTGTCGCTTTTAAATACTGTGTGTCTTTGGACTCCCAAAGAAGCTAAGGCGTAAACTTTTACTCTACCGCAACTGGTTTTCTAGCACGCAATAGTTTGACACCGTTTGTGGGAATAGAACCCATCAATCACAATTTCTGTGAACACCAGCATTATGGCTAATAGGTGTAATACCCGTCACAACGGAGCCTCCAGCTCCAACTCCCGTCACTCTCAAAATCAATCCTTGAACCAAGGATGCTAAGCTTCTACCTCACTCCCCCCTAATAGATGTGACCCTGTCGGTGAAGGCGCGATAGGGATCTCTTTAGAAGATCGTGTCCGCCGAATGGAAGAGTCTCAAAATAAGATGATTCGACTTTTGAGAGAAACACAACGGCCATTACCACGGCAAACACACCTCCCCCAAGATGGATCGTTAGCCACAGGAGGTCAAAATGCTGATCTCCTTAACAATGAAGTTCCTCCGCTTCCTGACCGTGATGCTGATCTCTTTGACATTGCTAGTTCTACTCATCCATCACGTGCAGCTCAACCGACTGCTAATCCACCAATTATTGTTGGTAGCTTAACACATTCTCATCCTGTTGACCCCATTCGTCAAGTTATACGTGCAGAATTATGACACTTAATACAAGATGAATTTCACCTTCAAGATAGAAATCATCTTCCCCCTCACCGCGACTATGAGGAATCCTCACCTTTAGCTGAAACTATTCTTCAACATCCTATTCATGTGAGTTTCAAGCTTCCGAGCATTGATTCCTATGATGGAGCGACTGACCCACATGAAGACATCGACCATTACAAGACTATCATGCATATCCAACGAGCTCGATTGCTGCTGTCTTTCCAATTACCCTCGCGGGTAAGCTCGCACTTGGTTCTACTCCCTTCCAAGGGGATCCATCCGTACCTTTCACGAACTTGTCAAGATTTTTATGGAACAGTTCATTGCAAATAGGAGGATCATTAAAGATTCATCTCATCTCCCAGATTCAGGGGTGAATCACTTAAGGAATACTTCGAGGTTCTCTTAGAAGCTCGCCAAATACCCGAGTAGACCTGAACTATTAAGAGGAGTTTTTTTGGAGGACTCGCCGTGGCCTTTTACTCATCACTAATGCGAGACACGTCCGCGCTCAATTGGTTCATCGTGGAAGCACAAATCTCGCTAATGAGGCTAATCGTCCCCGCAAATAATTTGAGCAATCTGGAAAACGTAAAAGTACAGGGAATGCGGACAGTCCTATCAAAAGAAGCAACAAGGCAGTCGTGATCTCCCTCCACGGCCCCCATATCAACGACGTGAACCACGACCCGAAAAGGAATACACGCCGCTGAACACATCTCGTGTTAATCTCCTAATGACTATTCAAGATGAAGAAAATGTCAAGTGGCCGCTTCCACTGAAATCAAATTCAGAAAATCAGGAGTAATATTATCACTTCCATCAAGTCGACATACTAGGCATGCAAACAACTCAAAGAAGAAATTGAGAGGCTCATTCAGCAAGGATATCTACATCGATTTGTGAAGAATCAATCGAATCAAACAAACATACCTCCAACTGGGGGGCAACCAGGATAATCATCATAGAAATAACAAAATAATCATCAAACAGTTGGAGAAATTGAAATAATCGCAGGAGGACCAATACTATCTAATCAAGTTCTCATTACCATCTCTAAAGAGCCAGAGTTAAAGAAGTCTCGTATTGATCATTCCATCACTTTTAATGATTAGGACTTAGAAGGAGTCCATGTTCCTCATCAAGATCCACTTGTCATCGATGGTGACTCATGCTATAATGTTAAGAGAATTTTGATTGACAAGAGTTCTGATGTCTTATTTTACTCCATTTCAAGCATGGCTGTGGGAAAAGCTCCAACCGCGGGACCATTGTACGGGTTTGATAACGCCTGCATGCAGTAGAGGGGACAATCACCCTTCTGTTGTCCTTGGTGAATTTCTGACAAGTGACTCATTTAATCCAATTCATGGTGGTCAAGTCGATTCATATATAACGCTATCTTTGGAAGGCCCTCCAATCAATTTTGGTGCAATCACGATCTTATCTTAAGATGAAGTTTCCAACCCGTTGGAGTTGGGGTGTGGTCTGGGAAATCAACTGATAAGGCAATCATGTTACCTCACAAGCCCAACCACGCCTTCTATGACCTTCAACATGAAGATTTTAATTTTGAGATGAAGAAGTACCCCAAAGCTTCACCATAAGACTTGCTCTGTTGTATTATCAGATGATCAACCACTACGAACAGTGCAAGTGGGATCCATGCTCTCAGAAGAACAAAAGGAAAAATACATAGACTTCTTGTGCAGAAATCAAGACATCTTCACTTGGAGTCCGATGGATATGCCGGGGGTCGACCCCAATATGATCATGCACTCCCTCAAGATTGATCCAACATTCAAGCCAATCATCCAAAAAAAGCGAAGTTTTGCACCCAATCGCCTCCAAGCTATTGAATAAGAAGTTAACAAGCTCTTAGAAGCGGGATTCGTACCAGAGGTACATTACCCTACATAGCTAGCAAATGTTGTCATGGTTAAGAAAATAAATGGAACATGGAAAATGTGAATTGATTACACTGACCTTAACAAGGCTTGCTTGAAAGATAGTTTTCCTCTTCCTCGAATTGATCAATTGGTTGATGCTACATCCGGACATCAAATGCTCAATTTTTTGGATGCTTGCTCTGGTTACAACCAAATAAAAATGGACCCAACGGATGAAGAAGCTACAACATTTCAAACATATGAAGGTTTATATTGTTACCAAGTTATGTCGTTTGGGTTAAAAAATGCTGGTGCTACCTATCAACGACTTATAAATAAGTTTTTTAAAGACCTATTAGGTCGCACAATTGAGGTATATGTGGATGACATGTTAGTGAAAAGCTTGAAAGAATTATAATATATTTCTGACTTAGAAATATGCTTTAACCTTCTTCGATATTATAACATGCTGCAACAACCCAACAAGTATATTTTGGGGTTCGATAGGAAAAATTTCTTGGATTTATGGTAACCCAGGTGGGATAGAGGCCAACCAGAAAATCAAAGCTCTCAAGATATGACTCCTCAGAAGAATATCAAGGAAGTTCAACATTTGAATGGGCCAATTCTGTGTTATCCTTCTAGCCCTTTACGGGGATAAATACTTGTCATTCTTTAAAATATTAAAGAGCTAAAATAATAATTTTTGATTGATGAATGTTATCTGCTTTTGAGCAACTAAGAGTATTTAGCATCTCTACCACTACTATCAAGCTATTCAAGGAGAAATGTTATACTTATATCTCGTCTCTTCTCCCATAAGTTCAATTTTAGTGCGAGAAGAGAATGGGATACAACCAATTTACTATGTCGACAAAATTCTCTCGATATAGAAAGTCGTTATCCACTTGCGGTGGTGGCTCACGGCTTTAGTTTTCTAAAATTGCGTCCATACTTCAAGCTCATACTATCGGCGTTTACACTCATTTATTAAGGGCCATCCTACAAAACCAGCATTCACGGGAGGTTAATCAAATTGGCACAGAATTGGGAGAGTTTGATATAAATTTTTTACCTGCTGCTATAAAGTCTCAAGTACTGACTTTATAGTGGAATGCTTCCCAACTCGGAGGAGCTATCTACTACATGCCTCTCCTCGATGGACCCTCATGTTGATGGAGCTTGAGGAAATCTTGAGTCTTTGAGTGGGAATCTTACTTATTTCCCCAGAATACCTTAGTATGGACTTACTAAAATTTCACGCTAATAATATGGTGAATATGAGGCTCTCATGTAGGGTTGAGACTTTCATTGATAAGCTCAAGACTTAGTGATCCACGACTCTCAACTTGTGCCTCCCAAGTTGAGGGAAACTTTAGTACTCATAATCTCAGTGGCTGATACCTCCACTTGGTGAAGTCTCTTCTTGCCCATTTCAAGACACATCAAATCATTCACATCTTGCGGAGAAGAATACAGTGATTGCTCAAGCTTGCATCTTAAATCTATTTAAGAAGGCATGTTGAAGAAATATATTTTCCTAGTATCCAAGGGTCATGGGTAATTCAAACAATTAATGAGATAAAGGAACATTAGGTGGATGGACCCCATCTGTCTTTTCTACAAGAAGAAACCCTTCCTGAAGACCCAACTTCTGCAACTCATCTCCGAAGACAAGCTTCAAACTTTACTATTATCGGAGGTGAACTATACAAACGATCTTTCTTTGGACTGTGCCTCAAATGCCTCTAACCTTTAGAGGCCGATTACGCATTAAGAGAGGTTCACTCAGAGATATGTGGAGAACACCTAGGAGGAAGGGCGCTAGCCCTTAAAATTATAAGGCAAGGGTTCTATTGGTCTACGATGAAACAAGATGCCCTGGAGTTCACAAAAAAATGTGCAAATTATCAGTTGCACTTTAACCTCTCTCACATGCCGCATATAGAGCTCTAATCCCTTCAAAGCCCGTGATCTTTTGCTCAGTGGGGAATTGATATCATGGGACCTTTTCTGATAGCATTAGGGCAACAAAAGTTTATCATTTTAGCCGTTGACTACTTCACTAAATGGGTGGAAGCCGAACCACTCGCTAAAATCACGGAGGCAAATGCTAAACAATTTATTTGAAAAAATATAGTATGTCGATTCGGTCTTCTGCAAAGATCATCACTGACAACGGAACCCAATTTACTGGAAAAGTCTTTACGTCCTTTTGCAAAGATCTTCACATTCTGCGCATACGGTAGCACATCCTCAAACTAGCAGGCGGTGAAGCTACCAACAAGGTATACTCAAAGGACTAAAATACGTCTTGAGAAGGTAGGGGCAATGGGTTGATGAGCTTTATAATGTTCTTTGGGCTTATCGCTTTTCATGCACCGTGGTGAGACACCATATAACTTGTGTTTCAACACAGAAGCTATTATACCAGTAGATATCGGGTTCCAAGTCCAAGAGTTCAATTATTCAATCATGACGATAATGAAGAAAAACTCAGGACCACGGACTACTCCCGAAACTTCGTGACATGGCCCTACTTGGTTGCTTCTATCACCAAAGGGTAGCTCATCACTTCAACGAAGAGTAAAACCTCATCCCATATCTGGTGACTTGGTCTATGAAGTCAGAGCAAAGGCCCTGTGCAATAAACTCTCACCTCTTTGGGATGTCCCATATGTGATTATAGCTGTAGTAAAGCCAGGAACATTCAAGCTCAAGGATCCAGAGGAAAAAAACTTTACCTCGAACTTAGAACACTGAGAATCTCCGAAAATATTATCAGTAATTCCTACTGCATAACTATTGCAGCTTTTATGTTATCTCATATGTCATTTCCTCTTCATGTAGTTGACCCCACTTAGTGGGATAAAGACTTGTTATTGTTGTCGTCATTTCCTCTTGAAACTCATATTCGTGTTAAAATCATCTTATAATTGCATCACCGAACTTATCAGAGTAATGAATTTATAGTTTTTTTTCTTACAAGCTTGTGTCTTCTTCATTTAATCCTCCCACTTGAGAAATATACAACTCATGTTGTATCTCAATCAGGGCATAATCAATCCCAAGCGGACTTGATCGGACCTCTTCCAAACAGGTAAGAAGTCAAGTAACACTTTGGTTACACAGGATAGGTCAAAAGGTCCTTGGTGGACATCCGTGACCTTTTCCATACAGTTAACATCGTAATACTTTGACAAATAATCTCAGTTGGTCAAAATCCTCGTGGATTCAATTCAATCTCATCCGTATGGGTCGTCATTCGAATAATATTAGGATTACCGGGATAGGTAAAAGCAAAACAAGAGCGTATCATCTAAAAAAATATATATATATTTCATTGAGCATTAACATGATGATATAAGAAAAAATCAAGATTCTGATACACACTAATAATAATATATATAAAAAAAATGCGTCATCAAGTGATGCTACATCATATCAGTTGGTGATATCAACGTCCTCCTCACCACTAGGAGATGCTCCCTTGGACTCACTCTCAACTCCTTCATCTCTAAATCGGCGAAGAGTCTTGAGACACTTGGCGGAGATAGATCCTCAACTAGCTCGGTCTTTGCGATGCACTAAGCAGTTCCTTTTAGGAACCTTGGATGAAGCACTCCTCAAACATTGGTGCTCCAAGTCCTTCACTTCAACATCAAGAATATGATTGAGCTTCGAACATGGTCTTGATTATCTGCGATAAGCGAGCTCTTAAAGTCTTCCACTTTGCCTTCAAGGAGATTTCATTTGCTTCCCCGATATTATATGCTCTTTCGAAGAGCGATCTTGTAATGCTTTCTTCTCCGGTTCGAGCTCCCTTCTCCGCAAGTGCCTTGAGTCTTTTCTCTTTAGCGAGTCTGGTCCTCACCTGTCACTCATCAGTGCGCTCCACCTCGACAGGAGAAAGAGAAGTTGACATGTTAGCTTCGGTTACGCACCGGTTAGTGATCCTCCAAAGTCGCCACTTCTTTGGCCTTAGCACTCATCTTTTCACTCATTGGATATTTTACCTTCACAAATTCGTATTTCACTCATCTAAAGAGACACCCAAATGAGCCATGCCTAATATTTGAGTTACCTATAAAAAAAATCATCACAAATATTACACAAAAGAAAAGAAGGAGGAAAAGAAGAAAAGAAGAAGAAGGAAGACAACATACCAATTCATCTCGTTGATGCCCGGTGCATATGTGATTTAACACCTCTTGAGAATGTGGCTTGAGAAGCGCTCTATCATGAGTTGAAACTAAACTCTCGAGATTCAAGCGGGGCGAACATCTTCTTCTTGAGATATCGGCGTCACTTGACATGTCTTCTTTTCTTTAGGGAAAAAACATTGCCACCACCTTGATTTTGTGGCGGGCTTCTTGAAAGAATCCTATGAATATGAGGAGACCTTTCATCACCTTTACTTGACCTCTTTAGTGAAAAAGAATGAGATCTCCATGAGTGGATGGAAAGGCCAACCTTGAACATTCTGTCTTCAACTATATTATTTCTTAATATGGCAACTCATCTTTGTAAGCTTTGCATGGGAACATTAAGAGTTGCCAAGATCTCACTCTCTTCAATCAAGAATGGATCCGGAAGGTCATTCAATCTTCCCCATCTCTCGGGAAGGCTCATTTTTCACAAAAAAGAATCCGTTAGACCAATTTTTAGACGGATCTTGTGCTAAAAATTCTATCCAATTCTTTATAGCCAGCTAAGAAACATATCCTTGAGCATCACATGTGAATCTACACATTCGACACAAGTATTTTATGTTCAAAGTAACACCACGCTCTCTAAAGAAGACAGCCAAACCGACGATGACCACTAAAGCCCGAAATGAAAATTGTGACAAAGCTACAGTACATGTTTTGAAGATCTCAATCGGCTCGGGAGCCAAAGGGAATCGCAGCCCCACACGAAGAATCATCTCAGAAATAGTGAAGTATCCCGACGGAGGTGAACGGGCTCGATCAGACTTTTTAGCAATAATGGCCACCAACTCATTAGAGAAGTAAAATTTTTTGTGAAACACCATTAAACTATTTGATGTGATAGTGGATGATGTGATAGTGGATGATATGTGGTCTGTAGTCGTCACATTATGGGTTTTCTTCTGGCCATCACCCTGTTAAAATACATGATAAATAAAGAGAAAGAAATGACAAAAATTTGAAAATTTTGTGAAGCAGCTTACTTACCCCAATACTTGGGCGTATCCTTTTCTGACTCTCTCGCTCACGGATAGCTTGTGTAAAGTTTTTTTTGCTACGATCTGACGAAAAAGATACGCATACATATGAGAAAAAGAGAGAGAGAGAGAGAGAGAGAGAGAAGATACTCCCCTCTAATGATGCTCAAATTACCTAAACTTTGAATCGTTGACGATGGTTCCCTAGCGCTTCTCGCCACCTTGGAGGTTATCAACTCGAACCATCCATTGAAGACTCAAGAAGTCCAATTTCCTACAAGAAGCGGGAACTACGAGCCTTGATTGCCTCCAAACTCGTCGTCGACAAGGCATTGCGCCTCTTTCGAGAGAAAACTAGAGCCTCGCCGTGTGAACTACGGGTCTTGATCGCCTCCAAACCCGGTCGGTCCGACGAGGTCAGTTGACACCTCTTTCGAGAGAAAATTGGAGCCTTGCTGTATGAACTACGGGTCTTGATCGCCTCCAAACTCAGTCAGTCCGACGAGGTCAGTTGACACCTCTTTCGAGGGAAAACCGGAGCTTTGTTGTATGGTATGGGTCTTGATCGCATCCAAACCCGGTCCGGTCGAGGTCGATCACCTCTTCGAGAGCGGAGCCTGCCGTATGAACTACGGATCTTGATCGCCTCCGAGGTCGTCAGGCGAGGTCGGTTGACACCTCTTTTGAGCGGAGCCTGCCGTATGAGAACTGATCGCCTCCCGAGCGACCCTCACTCGAAGAAGAAGCAGAGCCTTGAAGTGTGCCTTCTCTCCGCGGCCGCGGGGGTTTTATAGACCCACCAGGCGAAAGGGTAAAATCATCATCGCCTCGTCAAAATCGTTTGGGCCTTGAACCGTAGCCAGCATTCAGCGTGTGTCGCCGCATGCCGTCGACCCGCCCGCGCCCCGTCTCTCGCCGGCCGGCGTCGCGACCGCCGTCATAGCCGAACCAGCGGTTAGTTCGGCACCGAGACCCGTGCCGCGACCCGCCCCATTTCGACCCAGCGCCGCCGCCCGCGATCGCCCTGCGCGACTTACCGACCAGACGCTGACATTATCGTGGCCGGGTGCCGTCGCCGTGAACTTGCACTCATGGCGCCCGTTGTACCGGGATGGGTCAAACCCGAATCTACGCCGATAATGCATCTGACCTACATCTGCTTCCATAGTCATAATCTTGTGCTCCTATGAAGATCTGTTCTCTTAAAATGTGTAATTAATGGACTCTCAAATTTCATTGAAGAATTTGCTATTTTCAAGTATTTGACATATATTTTTGGATGATTGAGATAATGTCATCCAAAATAGTAAGAACAACGATATAACACTTAAAAATACTAGTAAGCACGAATCTTGATGTTAAAAGCGGTGATCAGTTGGCTGGGGGTCGAGCCTTAAAATATCCTTGAAAACTTTAGGATATCAATTAAATCCTTAAATAGCTCTCAAATATGAAGTATTTATAGTCAAATCGAGCGTCTCGACGAGCCAAATCCAACAAGCCCAAGATCTTACAATTCTGACTTCATTTGAGCATTCAAATGCTTAAAATACATCAAATGATCAAAGGAATCATTCCATCAGATGAAGAGTGGTTGGATTTTGCATGTATATTCTGAGAGATCTCCCGATCATAAATAGCCTCATTCTTTCATATGAGTCAAGAAGAGGAGAGAGAGCCCTAAAGCTTGAAGATCCTCCAAACATCGTCACCACTGACGGTGAATTGCAATTGTCGCCGTAAGCCGTAGCTAATCCCGTTTGTGACCACGTTGCCGGTCATCATCGGACCACTTCGGTCATCATCGTCACATTGTCAACATTATTACTAGCAACTGTTGTTCCATTCTCACATACTATTCGTAATCTCATCGTCAGAAGATCGTAAAAGAAATACAAAGTGGAAGATTTTCTCCGGGCCTGATTTTCCCTCTTTTGAGGTTTTCCAAAATTCTAGAGTTTTTTGTTCGCTTTTAAATACCCGTGTGTGTCTTTGGACTTCCCAAATTTAAGGCATACTTTTACTCGAATGCGGTTTTCTAGCAACAACTTCAATCTTTAATATCACATAAAAAAATATGATAAACACTCACTATTTAAAAATAAAATAAACTTTTTTAAATATAAAAAATACTATATAAGTAAATATTTAATTTCAGATATAAGATATATAAATATATAAAAATTATATGACATCATTTTTTTTAGAGACTTAGACCCATTTTTTAACTCTGCTCAATGTATAGAATGTTGCATGCGGGAGTGTAAATAAAAAAAAAAGTTATGAATTTCAAAATTCCTATACATTCTTCAGGGCGGAGGTGTCTATACCTAAGATAAAAAAAATAAATAAAAACCCGACACGTGTGGGTGATGAATATGATGCTAGGCCCCTATGGGATTAGCCATAACGATATCTCTACCCACAAAATGAGTGAGATATTGAGTGAATACTCATTACAAAAAAAAAAAAAAAAAAAAAAAAACCTATACGTAGTTCGCTTTAGATAAGGTTGTAATTGATGTTTAATTTCACAAGTTTCAGCTTAATTTGATAATTAAAATGGAGGGTGGATGATCCGTGCTTCTCTGTGTTGGCAATTCCAATTTTGGTTGCGTGCATATTGCAGCAATAATGCATGCGTGTGAGAGTAATCAAGTTTAAATTTAAATGACACATAATCAATTTGATTAATGTAATAAGATAATTATATTTATTCATTTTCAATGAGAAAATTAAATTGTTATTTTTAAGAGCTTTAAAGGTATTTATTTATTTTTAGAATTTAAAATTAAAATTAGTTTTTAATGATGTTCAATAAAATGATAATAATTTAATAACTTGGCCATTCTTACAAAAAAGTTTTTTTTTCAAGCAACTAAATGAGCCCTCCCCTCCATTAGGCTATTTTTTTTAACACCGATATTACTCTAAATTGAGATTTTTTTGTTGATAATTATGCATATATGAATTTTAAAAGTCAATGTTTTCTTAATTTAGCTAAACTAATAACTTAAAAAAATATATTTTTAGAATTGTTATCTCAACGATATGTAGCATAAGCAATATGTCATCAAATTAATGACTTGGGAGTCTTTTTTAAGAGCACTCTTTGGAGATTATATTATTACTTCAATTTTTTGATATTTTATTTGTACAAGTGAATATATGTACGAATATGTTATATATATATATATATATATATATATTCTTTCTTAGCCCAAGTAATAGAAGAAAAAAAAATAAAAAATTATCACATGATTCTTATATATTTATATATCTAATACCTAAAATTATATATTTACTTAGATAACACTTTTCTATACTTAAAAAAGTACATTTCACTTTTAAAAAGTGAATAAAATAATATTTTTGATATAATATTAAAAATTATAATATTATATATGTAAAAATTAAAATTTAAATATTAGATATATAAATACATAAGAATTGTGTGATATGTATATAAATCTCCCAAAAAAAAATTATTGAATGAATGAAATATGAGATGAGCATGCAATGCCACAAAAGCCCATGTACATTTGACCCATTTACCATATGAATTAAAATATTTGGCTTAAATCGGACTTGATTTAGGCTTCCTTTTAAATGATGATTTTTTTTATTATTTTATTCTTTTTTGATTTTTGGCCATTTTCTATTAACTATGATGGTTTTGATCTTAAATTAGGCTATCCGAAGGGACAAAGCAGTGGAAAGCGATTTCTAGGAAATCTGGAGGGACCTCTTTTATGTGAAATACATGAAATTTTTATTGAACTTTTCTAGAGAAAAACGAATATTTACAAAAAAAAAAAAAAACAGATTTTGAATGTCCTATTTCGAATTTATACATTAATTTTAATTATTAAACAAATTTTATTTAAAATTTTTTTAAACTACATGGGAATTGATTCGTATGGATTTATAAGCAATTATAAATAATTTTAAAAGTGCTATAATGTATAGTATGATGAGATCTTAAAAGTGCTATAATTGTCAAAATATCAAATTCAAATCTGATCTACATAAAAAAAAATAATAATAATAATAATAATAATAATAATCCTATTTTCATGATCCAAGTGAGCTAGAAAAATAGGCTATAGAAGTGCTAAACAATGGAGCCGAAGAGGTGAAGACTCGTTTGAGCACATTTATTCACTCCTAATATCTATTATTTATGAATATTAAAGGAAAGTAAGCTGCAAAAGGTTTAACCTTTGTTTTAAATTATATTTTATATAAAGAAAGTTAGTTGCTTTTTTAAGGTAAATAAGGAGATTGATAGATTGGTGATTTATATGATGACAGCCTAATTTTGATACATAATTTTGTTTTTCAGAAGCAATATAAAGATAGTAATAAGATAGTTCATTAGAATGGACCAAAATAAGAATTAAGGTTCAAGCAATTTCCAAAAATATAATGAAGTGTTATGTCACAGCTTTGCAATCAAGTGATGCCCTTTTTTAAGGTGTTAGAAAAACTTTTTGAAAAAACATAATTATATTCTTTACCTCAATCTATCAATTGAAACCTTGCTTCATTCTAAAAGATCCTGAATTTAAATCTTAAGAAATACAAGTATGTCCAAAAAAAAAAAACTCAAATAGTCTCGAAAAAAATTTTATTTTGAAAATATTAAAAATAAAAATGACACTCTCGACGAATTTCAAAGATTTATGTTGCGTTTTAGCGCTTTTCACAGTTTTTATTCTTTTAACTCTACCGACCAAACTTAAGTAGAAATTTTTTATAGTTTCTTCCATTAAAAATTAAACTAAAATCAATTTAAAATCACCAAAATAAAGCAATTTCAACCGAGCAAATTGAAACCAAGATTAAACTTCGATGATATGACCAACGCTAACACCCAACATCATCCTTTGCCTAATATTAGTTTTCATTTAATAATGAATCCCACTATCGATCAACATTGATGCTCAAAAACATTAATTGCCTAATGGTAATCATCAACCAACATCAATGACCATAATCAACATCGACTGAGTGATTGTCATCATCAAACAATCATCAACCAATATCGATGTTTATTATCATTTGTTGTCCAATGTTAGTTGTCAATCAAGATCAATTGCATATTACCTCTATTTGTTAAAATTAATAGTAAATCAATATTAACACCTGCTATCAATCATCACTATTTATCATCTTCTTCGCTCAATATCAACCATCAACCAACATTAACCTATACCTCCACTAACATTAACACGTGCCATCACTTATTACCCAAAGTTAGCCGTCAAGTGATGCTGACACCCACAAATTATTTACAAATGCAAACTGTCTATTAACCGACATCAAACAATCAAATAATTAAACTTATTATTCTTAAATTGCCCTAAAACTAAACCAATAAGACTCAAACACAGCCTCTTTTTTTTTGGAGTCATTTTAGCTAATCTGAACGCAACCACAATAATTTATGAGTTAATCCAAACCTATCCCAATTATTAATCTTTAATCAAAATTCATACCTAGACACATTCCTGAAAATCATTCATTGATTTAAGTTTTCTTGCCAACTTTCCCACGTAATGACCGTTTCAGTTTACAAGCAACTTTGCTTGTTTTCAAGTAGCCACCCTATTTTCTGCCAAAAAAAAAAAAACAACAGCAGAGCAAGAATCACTAACGCACCAGCTATTCTCAACAGAACTGACAGAAAATAATTGTTTTCATTACAGAAATAACCTGCAATGACATAAATGCCTTTTTTGTGGGCTTAGTCTGGATTGATGAAGCAAAAAGGAAATGAAATAAAATTTCAATAATGAATGGTTAGAGTTGAATAACAAGACAGAAGCAAAAACATTGTTCAAACTATCTGATTTTCTGTCGATATTTATCATTTAGTTGCTATTAATGATGAAAACTGAACTACTGACGAAAGTAAAATACATAATAATTTTTAAGTTTCAAAATCTATTCATAAGTAATTCTTAGATAACATGGCTGATGAAACAACTTACAGCTGCAAGCAATTCCTCATGAAATATAATCAACAGATACAGCAGGAAGAGTTCAAGCGTGGCCAAAAACAAATTATGGGCTGATGATCGAGACTGAAGAGAAAACACCTAAATTCGTCAATCTCATGGATGGAAAGACGTGCAGAATCAAATTTCTATAAAACGCACAAAACTACGCAACTCACATAATAATGGAAAAATCCCATCAAGAGATAATCATCTAAACATCACATTTCTTTGCAAAGCTATATATTCATTCCTATAAAATTTAAGTCTTCTAAAAAATATACGAGTTCTTTAAGGCAAGAAAATCTTGAAGGCATTTTGCTATTAATACATACGATACAACAGAATTATGTATGAAGAGTGGCTTATTTTAATCATGTTTTTTCCTAGAACATTAATTTCATAATTAAAAATAAAAGAAACTTTATTGAATAATACGCACTGAATTTTCTCGAATAATAAATTCCCTATTTGTCCAAACACTACAGAAAATTCTTTCAGCCAAACCACCTTGCAGCCACAGGAGCTCACTACCGAGAACTATACATCAACCAACCCGTAGACATCATTGTTTACTATTGAGACATTTGGCATTCTCTATTTATCTAAGATTTATTCACCTTTATGTTCTCCAATAGTGACTACACTATGACTCTTATCCCTACAACATTGATGCTCTCTATAAATACTCTTTGTAGATGCTCTCTATGGATACCGCTATCAGCGATCTCTACCCATGTATTCGGTGGCACGGATTTTGTTGCAAACTCTTTGCAACTGATTCGCATTACTCTCTAATCCACTCCTATTGCAACATTCACAACTATATTTCTTGATAATCGAGGATATTCCACTTCATTGTATTCTACTTAATTATTCCCTTCCTTTGCTTAATAGACAACTATATACGATTAAAATACGAAGATAATTCAATAAATACATAGCTACAGTCAATTGTCTCCCTTCTAACAATTTGTTGCATCATGAAATTCATATTAGTCGACACATCCTACATACACTAACATATTAAAAGTTGAGAAACAATATAGTGCATCTTTTCTTTGTTCGTTTTCATCCTCTTTTGCACTGCTGTAGTGCCAAGGGATTATTTAGGATCAATGTTACTGTGTTTTTTATGTTTATTTTAATGTTATTTTTTAAAAGATATTTGTCTAGTGCAATTTTGTGTTTTTGTTTTTTATTTTAAAAAATAAATCATATTATTTTTAAAAACACTCAAAATAATTTTTGGGTGTTTCGAGTATATTTAAAAATAACTATCACCGTCAAACATATTTTATTTCAAATCAAAATAAAAACAAGATGAAATAAAAGCAAAAAAAATAAAAATGATCCCAAAAGTGAGTTTGTGGAAATTGTAGAATGAAACCTAAGTTTTTCAGTTGGGTTTGCACCATCAATTCGGCACGATGGTAGTTTGGAAAGGTGTTTTAAAATTGAGCCTAGGGGTGCAAACGAACCGAGCGTTTAGGAGCGTTCGACAAGCTACTCGAAGCTCGGCTCGATAAGAGATCGTTCATGATCGTTTGATTAATTAATCAAACAAGCTTGAACACTTTTGTGAATACTCAATTGGTAAATGAACAAGTCGAACAACTCATAGCTCGATTTGATTATGATCGTGAACAGTATCATTTAATGTTCATAAACAAGCTCGTTAAGAAGCTCGATAAGGCTCGATTGATAGTGACAATATATCATTTAATGTTCACGAACATACTGCAAGCTCGTTCAACCTAGTTTAGGAAAAATATTTAACATTCATAAAAAAATATAAACATAAATTAAATAAAAATATATGTATATTATATGAATTTAATTTTAATATTATATAATAAAAGTTTCTTAACTTTTGTAATAAAATTTCTTAATTTTAATTTTAATATTACATAATATATATTAATCAAATTAGATTCACGATGTCGGCCCGGTTCTCGAACTTGTTCAGTTCAGCTGCTTCGGCTTCAATCGTAGTGGTTTAATGATGGGCCCGATCCCATAATGATATGATAACCCTAAGCGAGTAAACGGCTTAGGCTCTTATTCAATTATCACTAATTCCCCTTACAGTCGCCTCATTTCTCTTTCTTTCGGTTCTTCCCCGCAACTCCGCAAGGCCGCAAAAAAAACCCTAGAGGTTAGAGCCGCGGAAGAGAAAGATTTTGGATTCTTGATAGAGTTTGATTGTGCTATATTTTGTGGCCAAGGTAAGTGATTTATTATTTTGTTTAGGTTTATGTGAGTTAAATAGGAGAATCATGTTCATTAATTTCCGTGAACTTAATGAGAGGAAAATCTTTGTGGAGAAGTTTGATTGGCTTATTTTCATTATGTCATTGTTTACGATTATCCTTTATGCCTAAATAATTTCGATTGTTTTTGACAAATTGGAGGCTTGAGGAATTTTGTTGTGATATTAAGTTTATGTTTGTGATTTGAGACTTTGGGTTATGCCTTTTTCAATTTTTCTTCTTGACGTCGTTGGTGCTTTATGTTGTTGTAACGTTGGTGGTTATTTGGTTATTTGGTGAGATGGTTGTTTTATGACCAATTCTAATCACATGGGCATCTTCTTCTTTTATTATTTATTTTTTTTCCTCTTTTTTTTTTTGTTGTGATCGTTGGTCTTTATGTCTTCCAACCTTCTGTTGTGGTTATTTGGTTATTTCTAGTTGTTGTTGCTATGACCAATTCTAATCACATGGGTAATACTGAGCTTCTTTTGCTATATTGTTGCATATTTCCGGCCTTTCCCTCTTTCAATTTGTCTTCTGGTTGTTTAGGCTCGTTTACTTGCTGCTCATTAAGGCTCGTTAAGGCTCGTTAAAGCTCGTTAAGGCTTGTTTAATTATTGCTCGATAAGGCTTGATAATAGTGCTCGTTAAGATACTCGATTAAGCTCGTTTATAATTCCAATCAAGCTACTCGATAAGAGCTCGATTAACTGTAAATGAACCAAACACAAATCAATCTCAAATCAAGCTTGAACATCTCGGTTGCTAAACGAACCGCTCGAATACACAGCAAGCTTCAGCGAGCACCGAACTCGAGCTCGATGTGCTACCGAACTCAAGCCTGAACAGGTCTTGGCTCGGTTTGGTTCGGTTCGTTTGCAGCCCTAATTGAGCCCTTCATACATGATCAATGGCAGCCCGCATCAAACTAAAACCTTGGACATTTCTAAGCAAGGTCCCCAGCTAATCCAAGCTCAGAGAATATAATACATAGCCGACCAACAGACATAAGAGTTCCAGTCAAAGTAGTGAAATTTGACACTGAGCTTGCATAAAAAATAAACAATTCAAAAAAATATTCACATATAGAGATAATTTTTGTATATAATAAATGTAGCCTATGCGCAAATTTCAACAAATATTAAAGATAGTTCAAGCTGGTTTATCATCAGCTAGTTCAAGCAGGAATACTATCCAATTATCACAGTAATTCAGGATACAGGTTATAATTTCAGTCATCCAATTCACTTATTTTAGATGGCAGGTATACTTTTTCAAAAATTATGGTGATTTGACAAATGGTCCCAAGAATAATAAAAGGATTAAATCTCAAAATGATCTCCCTACTATTTGCAAGTAACCAATATAGTTTTAGAGTATCAAATTGTTTCAATTTAGTCCTAAATATACAAAATTGATCAAAAATGATCCCTCAAGAATTATTGAGGGTCTAAATTGAAGTCAATATTATATTACTATTTCTATATGAGGGGTCATTTTGGATCAATCTTATATACTCAAGAACTAAATTAGACCAATTTAATACTCTATGATTAAATTGGCCACTTAATAATAGTCTAGGGAACATTTTGATATTTATTTCAATAATAAGAACATTGGAACAATCCTATAATTTATGCTTGATGCAATAGAATATACACATGAAAATAAAACCATTATATGTGAGAATTATATCAAGAACCACAACATCCGCCTAAGCTTTCATGGTTTCTGGAGGTAAGGCCGAAAGAAAACAGTACTTTAAGTTAATTGCACAAAGATTAGATGTAAATAGATATCAAGCATGCGGTGGATACAACTCCCAGAGTGCTGCTGTGGTGTCTTCGGAACAAGAAACCATAAGCTTGGCGTCAGGCGAGAATGACACTGCATTACACTAAAATGACAAACCAAAACCATTGTCACCAAATGTATTTTGGTATCAATCAACATGAAGGTTTAAATATATATTTTGAACCACTGAAACAACAAAGAATTACTATTTAAGTTCTTTGATCAACAAGACAAGCTGGAAATGATTCGATTTCTTGAATAATGTTTCAAATTAGAAAAAGAATGAATAGAACTGCTCCTTGTCAACCAGTAAAATAAGCATTAAAACATAAAAAGCATAATGTATACCGAAGCACTGTGATATTTCAACACGGCAAGAGGGTTCCCTTTGCGATAGTTATAAACTCGGACTCTGACATGCAGAAAAGAAAACTACATTAATAAATGATCATGCCCAGAAATGAAAGAAAATAATATGTAAAAATATTAAGATCATATAGTTGTTTGCAGCTGACTCGGTGCACTTTTCTTTTTCTTCCAAAAACCAAAAAGCTGGGTTAAAATCTATCAAGAAAACACAGATTTGGTACTTCAATATCAAAACTTGAAGGAGTGAATGATGGGAAGGACAGCTACAGAAGATGAGATGGCCATAAATGTCTTACATAAAAAAATTTATCCCTTTTCTAACTATCAGCAAAATTATCACATAAAATGTCCTCTAGCCATTGTTATCAAACCATATTCAGCCCTTGCTGCAACCAGTAAGAAGGGGCATAACAAGAAATACTTGAATGAGTTGGGTTGTCAACTAAATGAGGTAAATCAGTATCAAATCCAAAACCTAATTGAATTGGTTCTAACATCAAAGCAGATCAGTATTAATCAAGAACTGTCACTCATCCAATCCAATCAATTCTCAAACCTGAATACAAAACATCATGAAGTAGGAGGCAATTAAACAAAAGAGCATGCGAGTAGATTGGAGCTACTAACCAAAGTAACCTGATTTGCCTAAAAATTAATCATTCATAATAATTAGACATGATTCATCAAATTGCCCAGTCTAAGACTCTTAGATGATCTTGTTTGGGAAGAGAAAATCTTATGCTCCAATCCAATCCAAATGATTACTTGCATTCTATTTTACTTCTATTTGAGTCAGCCGCAGCTAAAAAGAAAATATCTAAGCTTTGGTGAGAGAACTTGACCTGATTATTAGGTTGGTCATAGACTTAAGAAGAGTATACAGAAGGTAGCCAAATTCGAACGAGCCAGAACACAGCCCTTCCTAGTATTTGAGACTAAACTAGGAGATAGAGAATTGGTGGAAGCAATAGTTGACTTCCTAGTGCTTGAGACTAAATTTTGGGATGGACAATTAGCAGAGGCAATAGTCAAGCTCAAGATGGATGTATGTATAATAATAATGATGGATATGAAAGAGAAAAAAATTGCAGAATTTGAATATGCAAACACTTGCAGTGGAGGTATTTCAGTATTTGCATGGACCGTATGAACAAACAAGCAATGGTTGTAGTGCTCAATATACCAGTGGAGGCCTTTCAGTATTTGTATGGCTACATCAACTTGTCACACATGACAAAACTAAGTACTGTTGGGATATGGCAAGTTATACATAACACCTAAAACATTATTATTTACATATTTCACATCTAAAGTATATATATAACACATACCCTAAGCATCAACATAAAAACAAAAAATAGCACCCCTTATAAGAGTCCCATCATGCCATCACTGCATAGTCAGTCCGTCGTGCTTCATCGCCATCCCCACCAGATACCTACTCAAATCTATCGTGCAGGGGAAGACATTGTCGTTGGTGAGCTCAGCACTTGCAGGGGAAGGCATCTTCGCTGACACACTCAGCATTCACAAGAGAAAGCATCATCATCATTGATGCCAATAAGTTCGGCAATCGCAAGGGAAGGCATCATCATCAATCATCAATGAATCCAACACAATCGCATAGGAGCTCGTTAGTGAGGACATCGATAGGTTCGGCAAACTTGCATGTGCCGTCAAGCTGTCTTAGGCAAGCTTGCAGGCAAAGGCATCATCGAGTCTTATGAGAGCTCGCAAGCAAGGGCATCAACGTGTCTGGCAAGCTTGCAGGCAACAACATCAATAGCTTCAATGTAACCGATGAGATCATGAGATTGCCCGGTAAAGGAATCGACTGATCTTGTAATGAAGTGCTAAATAGTAAAAATAGTAAACTTTAGGTGTGAAATACATAAACAATATTGTTTTAAGTGTTATGTATATAAAGCCCCAAAAAATAATATTATGAAAAGTTTATATTGAGAGAGTATTTGATTTGAGTAAATATGCATCTATCATATTTTAATTGTGATTATTCCCCTCTTTATTTGTATTTCAATTTTATTCATATGTACGCCTATAATCATTCTCCGCTCTATGAATCGAGTAACGAGTTTTTAAACTCATTCATTTAACAACTAAATATTTATAAATTTGTTTGAGCTTGTTTGTCTAGTTAATCAAACAATCAATAACAAATTCTTATCAAGCTAAGGTAAGAGTAGCTTATCTAACACTTGGCTTATTTGCAACCCTAAATCACACCCAAATCCTAAGACGCATGCTCTCTCTCCTATCCACCACATGTACTCTCCAACTCTTGCACATTGTTTAACCCGCTGCCATGTGCTCTACACTAGTGCTTGCACTCATCTGCAACCTCAAACTAGAATGCTGCATGCTATCACATGCTTGTGCACTCTTACACATTATGCTTAGGACCACATGCTACCATGCTACAATACACTGCTCCATGCTCACATACACTCTTTTTTTTGTACGTGCTCAAACCCTCATTTCTCCTCATTGTTGTGCTCTTTCCTTTGCCCTAACCATGAACTTTTCATCTCGTAGCACGCCATCACTACATGAGTAATTAAGGTTTGAACTTCCCATCTCTTTGATGTGAGTTTCTCCTTAATTCGCTATAACCTTTTCCTCACAATATCATAGCATGTCTTTCATCTTCCTAAGACGAAGTTCTTCATCATTAGCATAAACTTCAGATTTTTTTTTTAGCATAAACATCAGATTTAATTATATAATTGTAACATCTCTTACGGACAAAAAGTATTCATTTTTTAGTTAGTTCTCACAACAAACTTCATCTTAATCATCTCCCTTGAATATAAGTGAAATCATCAAGTTTTTCAAACAGCAAGCTTCAAATTATGCCATCCTTACCTAGCTACTCAAAAGCCTTAAGCCATTAATTGTTCAACTGTCAAGTTTTGAGATTACAGTAAAAAGATGTGGTACTTCATTCATTTTCAGGAGAGTAATATTTCTTTTATTACAATTTTTACTCTGTAATCTTCTCTCCAAAAGATGATGTGGAAATCCAGAAATATTATTGCCCTTTACAAGGCAAATAGGATAAATTATTTCAATACCGCCTCATCAATACCAACTATATGGTTTGGCAAAGGAAAAAACAAAGAATTTCTTTTTGGCAATATATCTCTAATCTTCACCCTTGGAAGGTATGCAATCTCAGCTAACATATGACTCCATGATGCCTATCATTACACCAGCTCTCTCCTCAGTTCTTTGTGTTACCAAAAACTCCAACCCTTACTCTCCAAATCCAAATCAATAAACTTTGACAATTATTCCTAAAGGTGAAAGGCAGTTGAGTGTGTCGTGGTACGATAAGAGGTCTAACCATAACAATAGACAAACTATATTTTCCCCTTGTCCACATTGCAACAACATTAATCATCCCTACAAATATTGTTGAGAGAAATTTAATTATCCCTCCACTGCTCAGCATTGCTTGACACTAGTATGATTCCTGGTACTTCCTCTTCTGGATTAGTTACACTATATGAGAAAGAGTAATTGGCTTCTTCAACAATTGCAAACATCTTTTTTCATCTCATGTCATCACTTTATTTAAATCTGAAACAATAATCTTTACTAGAACTTTCTGTGATTTAGATACAAATGTCTCCTCATTTGATAGGCAATTGTCACCTTTTTTTCATCTCTTCATATGTCATCTCTCCCTCTATCATATTGTTAATAGTTCCCTTTTATTTAGGTAAAGGGTGGCATATAGCCCTCATAATGCTTGCCTCTTCAACAAGATTTTTTATGTTTCCCAATTTCTAGTCAATTTGTTATTTAGTTATTATCTTACCAAAATTTATAATTGTTTAGAAAAATTTTGTTCCTCTTAATGTGCCTTTAGGATCTCAACTAAAGAAAGATGATTGTTAGAGGTGTTGAAGCCAATGACATTTACTTCTTCACCACTAATGCTCCTTCTGCCATGCCAACAACTATATATCATTAAGGCATTATCTAATGGGTCATCCTCCTCTTAGTAGACTTCAACATTATGTCTCTTCGTCACTCTCCATATTTGAATGTCAAGCCTATAAATTAGATAAACATCATCATGCGTTTATTCCTTCCTCTACTACTAATTATCAATGATGTCCTTTTGATTCTAATCATGCAAATATTTGGGGCTTTAGTCTAAGTTTACTCATTTGAGATTAAAATATTTGGTTACATATATTAATGATTATTTAACTCTAATTACTCCTATGTCTATCCAAAATCCTCCATGTATTTCAATTGTTTTGTCATTAAATAAAAATCTTATTTTTTAACATAAAAAATCTTACACACTGACAATGCTCTAGAATTTTTTTAATTTTTTTCTTAAATGATAATATTCATCAAACCTCTTATCATTATACATCTCAATAGAATGGTGTAGGTCACTGCAAGAAATGTCATCTACTTGATGTTACTTAAACTATAGCATTCCGCATGAATGTGCCGTGACAATTCAAAGATGATATAATATTGACTACTTGTTATCTCATCAATTCATCACCTATCTCACCTCTAAATCCTTAAGAAGTTCTACTTTCTCTAACACCACATATTCTCTAGTTGCTAGTTCATTCATGTATTTCACTTACCCAATAAACTATCACTTATATTATTTAATGTATATTTCTCAAATATCCATGCACACAAAAAAGATATCAATATTATGATCCCTTTCTCAATGTTTATTGGCTTTAGTTGAAGTTACTTTACATGAGTGCATTCCTTCTTTCTCTCCCTCCTCAAGTCCTCTTCACCTCTTGTTCATATACCTTCAAAAGCTCATATTCTTACATCTACCCCAACACAAGTATAGTCTCAATAATGTCAACCTCCTCCAACAACACCTTGATCCACATTGTAAAATTCAATTGAGCATTCACCTATTAATGAATTATCTTATCTCCACTTATCAATTGCCCTACAAAAAAATAAAAGACAATATATTGTTCATCCTTTTCACTCTTTTATGAAATTTGATCATGTATAATTTTCTTTCCATACATATACCTTTTCTATCTCTTCTTTGTAATTATCTTAGGACATATCAAAAAGCCTTGTAAAATCCTCTTTAGAAGAACAACAACCCTAAGATGAGTTCTCTACTCATTTGTCATACATAAGATTTGTTCATTGCCCCTTTTAGAGTTGACAAATAATTTGTCAATGAATCTTCACAGTTAAATGTCATCATGCATGCTTCATCAATCAAAATAAAGCTCAATTGATTGTCAAAAGAATCACTCATACTATGAGATAGTACATTCTCCCTAATTGTTAGGCATAATTATGTGAAGATTCTCCTCTCCATATCAAGCTTAACTTGTTCAATTTCTCCTCTCCATTGCTATCAATCAAGACTAAAATTTATTACAAATGGACATAAGTATTGTCTTCCCTTATGGTAATCTTTAGACAGCCATTTACATAAAGCAATCTCCTAAGAATGTTGCTCAAGATCCATGTGTGTTTGTTCTAGAAAGCTATACATTGACTTAAATAAAGTCAATGAGTTTGATTTGACAATCTTTTTTAGATCCTCGATGATAATGGCATTCCTATTAGTACCACTACTTATTTTATCTTGCTTGGCATACTACCTCCAACATTGTCATTTTTATTGTTTAAGTTGATGACATTTCATTCGAGTAATCATAACAACTTGAAAATAAAATGCCACCAATATAAATGCTTTATCACTAAATATTTGAGAGGTCACCTGGCTATTTGATTGGAGTTGAATTTATTTGCAGCAAAAAAAGCTATCACTACATCAAAGAACAAATGTAATTGATCTTAAAAAAAAAAGATCTTAGTTGAAATGGTCATTGATGCTTCAATAAAAATTTGGACAACATTTGATAATGAAGAATGAATCATCTCAGCATCAAAAGTTATTAGCAAGTTGAGTTATTAAATCGTCATCTATATTTGACTATCTCACCATATGATGCTATATTATGACAATTGCATCGTCATTTATATTGCAAATAATCTTATTTTTCATGAATAAACTAAATATATCAAAGTTAATCATCATTTCACATGGATTGTTGCAATTTCCAAGAAAATTGTGACCTATCAAATTTCTAGTTCTAAATGGTAGATTATTAACTAAAGCTCTAAACCACATATCATTTTCTCTGTTACGTAGTAAAGTAAAGCTGACAACTATATATAACACATGTTAAAACAATAATATTAAAAATTAATTATATCATAATAGTATATCAAGAATTATATTATAATAGTATATCTACAACAACAAGCCTTTATCCCACTATGTGATTGGCTACATGAATCATTCTCCATTGTGTTCTATTAAGTGTCAAATTTTCATTTAATTTTAATAAAATAAAATTCACATGTGTGGTCGGCTCATGAAAATTGTAGATTCACATGCACCAATGTATCGAGATAACTTCATGGTGATGAGAAATGCAAGCATAATAGCATCATAGAATTTAGAAGAGCGTGAAAGAATGTGAGTAAGAGAGGACTAGGAAGAAGGTTGAAAGATGGGAACATGATTGGTTTATGTGAGGGTAAAGTCGGATAAACTAGATTACTTAAAAATTTTGTTAAAAGAAAACTAACACAACCATAATCAAAACTAGTGAGTCAACACAATATATTTATATATATATATATATACACAAAGCGAGAAAGAGAGATCTTTACTCATGGGGGAGAATAGCATGTTTCCTATGAGATTCAAACATAATATCAAAATTGTACCTTCTTTTTAACATTATTAAAATTAGCAGCATATGAGATTTCAAGTACTTTGAATATCACGCGGTCACAACTCGATATATCAAAATTTTATCAAAGTATGATTTCAATTTTATGATAAAATAGTTCTACTCTTCTGTGTAGATCCTTTCAACTACATGATCAGATTATCCTAATTTTTTTTGGTGTTGGGCTGTTAAAGCCAAAGACTATACTAACTTGACATTGATAATATTTATAGTTGAATTTGAATTTTTTTTTTTTTCATAAATTTTTTGATTAGCTGTCAACCTAATATAAACCCTTAAACTTGTCATATAGGTCTAGGAACATTTGCAGTAATTTACATTAAAGATAAGATCAATAAAAGATTTACATGATTTGAACATGTATAACAAATATTAGAAAATGTACCAATTAGATATATAAAATTTGTCTTTAATAAATAGGAATAGAAGAGATAGGGATGATAATTATGCTCGAACTAAAGACTCACTTGAGAATCGCACAAATTTTAATCAAGTCAAAACTGAAATTGATTCAATCTAACAATAAGATGACTCATTAAAAATTAGTTTAATTTCTTAATTGACTTCATTAAATATTTGAAGAACTTTTGGTAAAGAATAAAATATGAGTTTCTATTACATCAATTGATCCAAAAAGCTAGGCTTGACGCTGAGGAAACCCTGGCTGGTGTTAAAAAACCTTTCCTTTCTACATTTTTTATCCTCTCCTCCGTACATTACAATCACTCTATCCCTTCAGAGAAAAAAGAAGAAATAGAAGAATGCACCAGAATTTAAAAAATAGAGGCTGATTTAACTGACCGGTGATCCCATCCACCTGTTGCTGCAATTTTGCAATCTGCACGAACAGAGGTGCCGGATATTCCAGCTCGTTCCAAAGTAATTTCTTTCTTGACAGAAAAAGAACCCTAACATAAACAAAGAACGAATTTGTGAAAGCACTCTAATAATCCAATTAAAATAGAAACTACAGATAGTTATACAGCTCCTTTATGAGGTAATAACCACAACACCTTTCAAGTCTGGCATGAAGTCATGACATGATCTCAAATATTATAAGGCATATTGCTAGTAAATTTGATTTTCAAAACCTGAAACTATCTTATTCAGTCCACCCCTTAACACAAATATTCAAACAAATAAAAAACTAAAGAAAATACAAGTTGAGAAAATATTAAAAGAATGACTGGCAAAATACATGAATTTCATCTGCTTAACAGTTCAAACAGCAGATAAACAACAGCAAAGTATCACATGATGGGTTATTCTTTGATGAAAATGGATTAGAAACATACAATAAGGCAAACAGTTGAAATATATATATATATATATATATATATATATATATATATATATATATATATATATTGCAGCTTGTTCAGCTTGGCAAGCAAAACACAGGATAATTGTATAGAATTTACCGTTCTATGGTCCAGTGTAAATATTACAAGTTTGTTATCTGCTGAGCCAGATATGCCACCAGTGCAGAAGGCATCCACTGTCACGCTTAAAACTGTAAAAAGTGAACAAGCTCAGGATGCTAAACCAGAATAGAACAAAATACGGAAATTATAGTATTTCCAATAATGTGCTTTCTAATCAGCAAGGAATCATAACATGACAACTTGGAGAGAGGATTTTCACCAGCTTCAGAGTGGTATTTCACATTGCATAATGGAACATCTGGCTTCCGAGCATCCCACAAAAGCATGCTGCCATCCTCATATCTACGGATACATTATTAGGCAAAGTAGATTAGTACTTTTGGGGGAGGCTTGAATTCCCACCAACAAGATAAATAACATAAAATGTCAGTTGGTCATTAAGTTTAGATTCCGCAAAAAATGTCAGTTGGTCATTAAGTCTAGATTCCACATACTGGGGGTTCCACCAACCTAATCTTGACTGCAAAATGCAACCTAGCGTTTCAAAGAGCTTCCCAATCAAATGTTCAAACCTTGAAGAGTTTTTTATCACTATCTATGCATTCACTGATAAGAAAAGTATTGCATAAAAGCGCATGTTCTATTTGCAGCATTAACTAGTAAAGATATCAACTTCATAGAAAAGAGGACACTCTTGTAAGTATTTATGCCGCCTACTACCTTAAAGTAAGGTTACAAAAACCTGTCTTCAGGTAAGCATGAATTGCATCCTCAAGGAAGATCAAATAGTATCCAAAATTAGGCAGGAAAATCCAATTTTAATGCCTTTGAGCATGCAATCAGTTTGAGAACACCAAAAGTAGGTTGATGCGCAGCTGATATAAAAGGACAAATCAATACAACCACAAAGCATGCAGTGGTGTATTTCTTTAAATGCCCTGAAACATTATAGGAAGCTCCAAAAAGGCTCTTGATCGCATGCAATAGGGCATTGCCATGCAGACTTTTAAGAGATGTGTTGAAGGCAAAAAAGTTTGCTATGCCCATGGTTGAAGGGGTCATAGATCAACAGCCATGATGCAATGCATCACAATCATCATTGTCATTATCATCACAAATCCTAAATCTTTTATAGCTAGGACTGCCAGATAAGATTTTTATTATCTTTTATATTTTCATGTTGGACCTTCATGTTGAAAGGTAATTAAGTAATGATGTATTTTGGGCTTTTGTGTTGTTTGCTCATTTTTGTGCTTTGTGATTCATGTATATGTTGACATGATCATTGAGCTAACCCAAAAATGACTCATTTTAATTTCTTCAACCACTTTTTTACCATCATCATATATATTAACCTCCACAAAACCATTCGACTTGTCATCTAACATTTGATATGCCACCCAACCTCCTTCCATGATTGGCCAACCCCCTCCCTTTTCCATTTCTCTTTCATTAAACTCAGTTAAATTGAGCAGTCAAATTGAATTAAAATTTAGTATTCTACTTTGGAACTTGCTTGAAGTCGATTCCATCCCTCCCCAAAAAAATCCATTTACCATCGGATTGGATCCCTTTATACTCATGTATATAATATCATGTAGTCTCTTGTATTAAATGATCAATGCTTGCTGTATTAAAATTTCCTCTTTAAGTACTCTAAGCAATCTACTCTCCTTTGTTGTGCTTTCCACTCCAAGATGACTTCCTATGTGTGTGAGTTCACGATTGCAGGACTTCCAAAGGAAAAAAAAGAAGATCGTCACAACAAAAGACTATTTGAAAGATTAACTTTAATCATCTCTGGCTCCACTACACAAGTGCTAACTTCTATATAGTTAGATCCTTGTCTAAACTTATTTTTCTATTTGCAATCAACAACAACAACAACAACAACAACAAGCCTTAAATCCCACTAGGTGATCTATTTGCAATCATAAGGTTAAAAAGTCTTGATAGATTACACTATTCTTAATAAGTATTTTCAATTCCCTTCACTATTGCATGGGTTCATAGAAGGAATCTAACTTGTTTTTCTTTAAATTTTCAAGCCAATCTGGCTTTAATTATTATCCCAAAAAATTCAACTTAATGTTTTTTACATTTGAAATTTCTGCATAAAAAGCAATTAATATTATCATCATCTCATTATTTTCTTATTGAAATTAAGTAAAAATCTCCATCTTTTTGATTAGATCGTTTGCTCATTCAAAAAGGATTTGAATTAAATACTACTTCAATTTAAAGCCAAATAATTGCAAGCATCAATTCAAAACTTTTCGATTATTATATTTTTCTCTTTCATTACTAATGCATTTTGACCCTCACTATTATTTTAAGTTGAAATTTATGTTTGAAGTAGTCAACTATAGCTAGATAATCTCTACAACTTTCTAGACTATCATTTTCTTGCCCTTAAAAACATTAAAACCTAAAAGTACTCATTGAAAACATGCTTCAAAGACATATTCAAGAATATCTACTTGTAGCGAACATCCATATCAATCTTGAATCCAACATCTTCCTAGCAATGAGGATCTCATTCATTTGCAAGAGAAAAGAGAAGACCTTACCCTCATGCACTAGCAATCCTAACAAGAGTTTAAAGCTAGGTTCAAAGCAATAAAAAATGAAATCAAGTAAATAGAAACAAAGAACCCAACCCTGTGCAAGAATATCCACCTAAGGACAATGATGGGAATTCACATCCTGAGGCCAATCCACTTATTAACCCTCCACCTCTACTTAGGCCCTACAATTGATGTGCCCATTCATTTCTTTGACAACTACTATGATTATCTCAAGATGGCTGAAACATCATACCATCCACCTCATCACAAGGGTACACCTTTGGGAAGAAATAATGATAGCATCCCTCAACATGCCCGTGAGCATTTTGCTCACCATTATAATGAGTTACAATTCAATTTGGATCATCAATATGTCATCCCAATGCAAATAAAATAAGATTAAAATGAGGACATTACTTGAAGAGTCAAGATTAATCCACTCACTTTTGAAGATTGATCTAAACTAAAAGTCTTCTTTGATTGGCTGACTGACTTTGATTGATACTTCGATTCAACAACCATGTTTGAGGATTTCCTACTTAGATTTGCTCAAACGAAAATGATAGACCATGCTGAAGTCTACTAGTTTAATTTCAAGCATTATACTATGAAACACCTCACCTACAAGGTATAGTTTATGGATGAATTAACCACACTTCATTATGTGTTGATGCATGTGGCAGAACTAATGACTCGTTTTGACAAATTCATAATTCATTGTGAGGTCATTGCCAAATCTATAGCCAAATTTTAAGCTTTTGATCTAACTTGTCAGCTGATTAATGCCACAAAATGCTAAAGTTGAGAGATTTATATCTTCAAAGATATATTTTCATCTGACCACCCAATTTCAACAATATCTTAACATTCAGAACCAATTCTCAAACAAATCCTACCCAATATTCAAGCTCTTTTCCTAAAATACAATTAATCATAAAGGAAAGAGTGTGGTGAAACATATAATTCCAAGACATCTAATGTAACTTGCTTTATACACAACAATATATGCGATTATGCAAGTGTGTGCCCTCATCAGACATACTAGAGATGTTAATCACCTGAACAATCTTAGGATGATCAGACTATGTTGAATCCCGAGTAGAAGGTTAACTATATAGATGAGTCAATAATGGGTCCCATTTTGTTGGTGGATAGTGCGCATTGTTTACTTCACAAGCAAATATTGATTTAAAGCACATAGTTATCTTCCACATTTATTTCAAAAAATAATGATAAGCCTTGCAAGATAATTATTAATAATAACAATTGTTTGAACGTTATCATTACTTTCATTTTGGCTAGAATGAAGCTCACCCTTAAGCCCATCCTCAGCCATGTAACACCTTATTCTAGATTTCTCATCGGAGTAGTTCACATAACAATACCGGATTTGAAGAACCCACTCATGTAGCCAAGTTGGTCGACTGCAGGATGATCGCTCATAAAAGAACCAACCAAGCATTCATCTCAGGGCAACTTGGGATCATATGGTCATTCGAACTAATCTAATCTATAGTCAATCAAATATAGAAGTCGTCAATTTATTCATATTAGTTCAGCCTTAAAGGATAAAGAAATAATTTACTCATGTCTAAGTCTGATTGGATTTGCAAGTGCCATCGATAGTTAAAAGACTTAATCTTGCTCAAATAAAAAAAGGTTGTCACTAGCATGGCTGCTTGTTCAATCGAAACCCTCTAACCAAACCCTTTCCTCTAAATCCCCAAAAATTCCTCCTTTAAGCCAAACATGTCAGCAACAATCATCACTTTCCTCAACTACTCGGAGGAAACCGTGGTCACTTCCCCTACAAATCAATAGCAATGCCCCAAAGATTCTATAGATATCGTACAACTATCTATGATAACCTATGATAACTTCTCGCTTTTTCAAATAATATCCAATTGTCAATAAGTTAATCATTTGATATTGACTTATTATAAATTGATAGAACAAAAGAAGCATAATATATGAATGATATATATATATATATATATAGGAGCGAACCCATGTAATACCCAGGGTGGGCAATTGCCCACCCTCAAAAATGTGTATTTTATTTAATAGGATGAATAATTTTATAATTTTGCATATTTGCCCACTCTAAAAGCATTTATTTTATTTAATTAGATGGAGAATTTTATAATTTGCCCCATCCTCAACATAGTTCATTACCTATTGTTAAAAAATGATTCTCACCTTAAGAATTGTTTTGAGATGAATATAAACAAATTATATTATATACACATCTTAAAATGAATTTAAGTTTTAATTTATTATAATATCATGTAATTAATCTTACCGTAAACTATATTTTATTAATTTATATTAATTTTACATCATAAATTTTTTATATTATTAGTTATATTTTCCTTATAAACAATATCTATATTTATATATTAATATTATAAAATTTTAATTTTTTAAAAATATTTAATATGCACATATCAATTAATATTTTGTTAATTAAATTCATAAATTAGGTGATAGATTTATTTCACATAAGTTTTTTTAAAAAAAAAAAATCATTTTGTGCTTAGTATTTCGAGAATGGATAAAGAGTATTTTAATCTTTTATTAATTTTTATAATCGTCAAATAATTTAATCTATAAATATTTGACAGTACTAATTTATATAGTTAATCCTAAGAAGATGAGCAAAATGTAATTTATAGGTTATAACTTTCATATTTTTATCTATTTATAATATTCTATTATAAATTTGATGATTTAATCTTACTAATTATTTATATTTTTCTCTAATAAAATAAATACTATATATGTTTATTCATTTAATTATAATTATTATAATTATTACTTAATTATTTAAAAATTTTGCCCACTCTAAAAAAATGAGCTAGTTCCACCCCTTATACATATATCGTCTTATTAGATTTATATTAGAATACCCCATTTCCCACTGTTAGGAAGTTACATGACTTAGCAACTCAACCTTCCTGTTATAACTTTAAATCAAACCATATAATCTTATAGAACAATCTCCAACTTTACATATCTTTTGGTGCCCGTGTTGAGAAAGTCTAAGTTAACTAAAATCTTGATGGAGTAACATAAGACTGTTAATAATCAACAATTATCACAATCATCCTTGTTTGTACACCCAAGCAATAATGAAAACAATGAATATCTTAGATAATAAAAATATTGCAAATCTTGAAGTTGTTTAAGAATATTATTATGCAATCAAGTCTCTGTTCCATCATTGCTACTCCAATTGCAATGGTTGCATCTACAAATCCCTCTACCATGTGTCCAAGTATCATGTCTGAGGGTTGAATCATGTAGTCTTTGACAATGCACACAGCTATCCATCATTGTAATAACAGCCTCTTTGATCACAAACCAGCAGAGTCAGCACCTTTTTTTAAAGGATCAAGTATGTGATCACCACACTCTAGCATATTATGTGACCAAATCACTCCTCTTGTGCCAGAAACTTTGGAAAAAACTCAATGAATGAAGCTTAAAATGTAATATCCATTTCATTATTTCCTAATTATTGTTTAAGCTAATTAAACCGTTATTCTTGTAGCACTCTCTAATCCACTTTCTTGCATGCACGGCGGATTAAAGCACTCGGAGCGTGTATGGCGGGATCGATCGAAGGTAATTTTATTTCCTTCCAATGCCTATTTCATTTCGTCACACGAGTTCTTCGTTTCCTCCTTTCCCTTCCCGCAGCCGGCATCGACGCATTTGCTCTGACGAGCAACCGTATCCCTTCCCTCGGCATCGGCTTCGACGGACCGCTCCCGGTGGCAGATCTCACGTTGAGCCAACCCCGCTGGACTCCGCCTCGGTGGAAGCCAATTCCCTTCATCGACGCCTGGTATGTCCTGAACCGACGGGTTAAATCTAAGCCGCTGTTTAAATCTGTGAACCGTCCTCGGCTAGGGATTTCTGTTCCGGCCGTCGGAAACAAGAATTTTGTAAGTTCTTCACTATCCCTTTTTTTCTTCTATGCCCTTCCTTGATGTTGAAATGCATTTGGGGAGTTTTGAGAATTTTTGGTGCTTGGGTGAGTTGTAGAATTATTATTAGTAACTTTAGAATTAGCATTTTGCTAATTTTAGTTTTAATTTAAGCGTAATTAATAGTGGCGTTAGGAGATTTCTTTGGAGATCTGGAGTTATCTGCTTTAAAACATGAGAGATCAATTCGGTAAGATTGGTGTTAATTATGTTTCATTTATGAGTTGTATGTTATAGAAGTCTTTAGAAGAGTTATTTTATAGGTTGTGTATGCGAAGGAATCGAGGTACTCACACCGACACGAGGTGAGATAATTCTAATGTAAATTCGGTTATCTATGTATCGTTTCCTGCTACAGATAAATTGTATGAATGACATAGATTTGTGTGTATATCTTGTCGTATTGAATGTAAATACAATCTTTATTATTCGCTGCGTAATTCTGATGATTATAAAGCAAATTTATTTATATGATTTCATTGCGTATAGAAATGTTTTAATACGTGTTGTAAATATGAATGATAAGCGAAAATGTCGAAAATTATGATAGGAAGGCATGTTACGAATCTGTGATAGGAAAAAATTCGAGATGAGTGATTAGGGGATCTTAGTATCCCATTTGAGGTTGGGGTCGTTAAGCGTCTGTCGGTACATTGTATGTAGAGTATGGTTATCCCCTACTGACTTTTTTGTAGACGAGGGGTGGCACTTATGAATGAAAGTCAAACCATCTGATTATAAATGACATTTAAGAAAATGATTTGATCTGACGAAATGAAAATCGCTGTTCGGCGTTGATTGATACGGTATTTCGGCGTATTATTATTATATTGTTACATTCTGCGCCTCTGGCGTATTGTTCGGTTATAATGTTATTCTTGCGATGCTGATTTTACCAGTTTTACCACTGCAATACGTATCGCGCGTTTCTACATGCGACTTTTAGCGTTCAGTTTTAAAACTTTTATGATCTACCGATTGATAATTTCGGAAAAAGGCATTTGGGTAGAATAGTGTTTTGTTATGTATAGTTTGGGAACTTAAAGAAGCGTCTGAAATTAAATGTCTTTTAGTTCTCGTATTTATTTACAAACTTAAAGATTTCATTCTTAGGTATTTGTGATATGAATTAAGTTAAGTAGTATATGAATTTGAATAGTTTAGTGATGATTTGATTAGATCGCCTTTACTCGTTCGCGTGCTTGTGGGCGTGTTGAATCGGAATCGTCCGTCATTCTGTCTGACAAGCAGTTGACCACAGCATAAGGGGTCATTCGGGGTGTGACATAAAATCCCCGTGCTTGATTAATATAAGTGACTAAGCAATCAAATTCAACACCTGGGTAATATCGACGACACCATTAACAGGTACTGACTACTAAAAATCTTCCGTATCAAGTGTTTGCCAAAATACTAAATAATTTTGCATCTTTACCACACAATCAATCTGACTCCTTAATGTAAAAAAAGAACTAAAGTTCCACCTTGACTATATCTCTTATTTTATTCAGGCAACTCAAGGAGCTAAAATCTCCAACCGTATGTCACAAGCTGTTCTCCTACAGTGAGCCTCCATGACTACTCAAATGCTCAATCACCGAAAAGGTATCACCATTATTAAAATGCTTGAGAGTGTGTTAAAATTCCTGAACATTGAACTCCCCTCAACGATGCCCTTGCTGCAAATGTATCCCACACACAAGCGTGGATTGCTAACCAAATAAGGTTAGCTTTGATAGGCACGACCAAGTGCCATGGAGGGAAGCTTTTCAAGATAACTTTGGAGATGATCACAACTATTGGCCAGACAAGCAACGCAATGCCAATCAAAACTAGGCATATAGCAAACATGTTAGAGGCATTTTTGGAATAGAAAATTGTTATTATTGATTCTTCAATCAGTAGGAAATTGAAGTTTCACAGCCTGTGGTTACTTTGACAAGCAATATTTTTTTACAAGCAAGAATAACAACGTGAAAACAAATTATAGAACAACACAAAGCTCACCCAGAAACAATATTCAAAAAGCCTTGTGATTCAGATGGAATAAACGCCTGCACAGCCATGCACAATCCTGCAGCACATAACTAAATAAACAGGTGTCAGGTGTATATCATAGTCCACTAAAACATTAACCAATTCATCATGTTACACATACATGACAAAATAAGGTCAATAACAGTACGGGAGCTAACACATCAATAAGTTATGTCATTTTTATTCAAAACATCAGAAAAAAAAAAGATTTTTCCGTATGAAGCACAGGTGGAACGATACCAAAACAGATAAAATTCATGAAGTATAGAGTCACCATTGTGAATTCTACTAAAAATTAAATTCATATGCGTGGATATCTCTAGAATGCATTTCTTCGAATCCATGGATGTGTAAGGTTACGCTGCCAACGGTTATGACATTTTATATCCAGAACGTTCGGAGAGAATAACGATTAAGACAATATTGCAGTACTAAACACATAGAACAGCTAATAGGTGCAATTACCAAAATAGATACAATCCAAATAAATGAAGTCACCAAATGCAGATTTTCTGAAAATTTAATTCATAAATATGGAAGACTTTGGAAGGCATTTTCTTCAAGTTCAACTTCCACCTGAACAACACCTTCACCATTGTTGTTAGCAGGTAACGGAATCCACTAAAATCAGTGGACCATTTCATAAGACAGTGCAAAAACGTTGAAGTTTTCAAAAAATTAAAAAATAAATAAACAAACATAAACACACCTCTCTGCTTTACTGAGTTTCCCGTGAAACCTGAAGAAGATATCTGTGGCAAGCACATTATCCTTTTAGCCTCATTGAGATCCCAAAGTTCAACCTACATAACGTTTAAATACGTCATGGCTAGAAAGTTCTGACAGAAAAACCAAGTCACAATAGGTTGTGCTGTGATACAACCTGAGCCACTCTGCTTTTTTTTTTAATTTCATTGACTGTGTTGAAGTTCAATTTTAAAGAATGAAAAGAATGCTCATTTAAACAAATAGTTTGCTAATCACCTGGGCTTCTCCTGCGGAGGCCATCAGCATTGGTCCCTTGGTGATCAAGCAGTCTAATTAAACTCATAAATAGTTAGTAGTGAACAAAATCAAATTTTCAAGATCAAAGATAATATTCAAGAGGTTAAAAGCACCTAAATAACGAATTTTCCTGTCCACTCAAACCCAACTTTATTTTAAGTTGACTAGATAAAACCAATAAATGTCACGAACCAGTGTGCAGACCCTGTAAATTCCAATCCTAATCATTCAATCTACTTTGGATGATGGTGATTAAATTCAGAAAGTGCCTGTCAAAATGAATTAGACGGCTAGCATGCTCCAACCACACCTCAACAGTTACCATGACAATTATGGAGGATCCGCACAACCATGAAACAACATGCCTTCACAAAATGGACAGAGCAACTTGAAATGTCTCTCATCATGTAAATTATGGCACAATAGTGGCTTGTAAATTCCACCCCTTTATTTCAAATCCCAATGGATAAGCAAATTCAACAAAATAAATAAAGAAATGTCAAAAAGAAAAAAAAAATAGAAACACACAAAATAAAGGGCCAAACTATTGCCAATTAGAGCAATTAGATACCAAGTTAGTGGAAAACAAAAATATCTATGAAAGATTCACAACATTCAATATCTAGGCAATAATCAAGGGAAACAAGCAATGAATTCGAAGAGATTCCTAAGATCCATGTGGTGTCAAGATAGAGTATTTTGTTAGGTGGTGTGCGTTATCATATCATATTAGCTATACGGAAAAAATATTATGCATTGGCTTGTTGATAGTTATATTTTGCTTAACTATTTGCCCATATAAAATCATTTAAAATTTTGCATGGTTAGGTTATGATAGTGAAATAAGATTCTTCTAACAATTTAAAATCATAGCACACTTAAATGCTTAAGAAAATTAGTGTAAGATGCTTACCTATCAATTCAATATTGTTTAACTTGTATCCATCTTTTACACTTTGATAACTATCATAGTCATGCATATCACGTATATTATCAAACAAAAACCTCAATATACCCATGCGATTCATCCACTTAAAATAATAAAGGGAAAATTTCAATATTTATATTATTTGTTGCTATTGTTGATCTCCAATCTCTTCTTTCACACTGACCAAAAACAACATCAAATAGTCTCCCTTCTCTTGGATATTGTTCCCTTCATTCCATGCTTATAATATTGAAAGTAGAATTATGACCTCTTTTAGCTAACAAAAATGTTTATGTTTTGACTCCCATATATTATGTCCTCTTTGGCAAATTCATCATCAGATTGTTCCACCATTCAATGCCACAAAATATTCTTTTCCTAACATAAGAACCATCACCATAAACTAAGTTATCGACTAGCATTAGGGGTGTCAATTCAGGTCGACGTGTCGGGTTCGGGTCTGACACGAATTTGACCCAACCCATTTAATAAACGGGTCAAAAACTTCAACCCGAACCCGACCCGAATAATATATATATATATATAAAGTCAAAATCGAGTCAAATTCGAGTTCATGGGTAAAAATTGGGTCAATTTTGAGTTCACAGATCAATTTTGAGTCAAATTCAAGTTGACGGGTCAAAATCGAGCCAATTTCGGGTTGGTGGGTCAACCCGAATCCGACCCGAAATATCAAACGGGTCAATTTCTTCAATTCAAACCCGACCCCAAAATTATTCGGGTCAACCCGAACCCGGAGTTTTCGAGTCGGATTTATGTCGGGTCAACTTTTGACACTCCTAACTAGCATATATAACATCATTTGGGATTGACATTTAGGCCACTAGTAGGGTTGGTCATCCTACATGTCTCATTAGTTGGATCCATAGGTTGTTGATCTAATGCCTAGCCTACCATCTTTTAGATCATTGTTGATAACGAAAATTACATTGAAGACACCCTATCAAATTGTTGACTTCACTTATATGCCACAAGCCTAACATAACATCAATTGTTGCCACCTTTCATCATGTATGCACCATGATATAATCCATCCTAGGCTACCTCATCATTGAAGAATGGTGAAGACCCATTGAGACCAAAATATCCTCAAGAGAAATATATTCATCAAAAAATCCTTAAAATTCTAAATATTATGACATGTAGAGGGGTAATCTTGCCTTGTTCAAATCTACCTATGATAAAAATTTCAATTAAAAACACCTAGATTTCTACAACAGCAACTAAAAATCCCTAGAGTGCCCTTCAAATAAAATTATTTATAAAATATTCAATTATAAGCTTTATAAAATTTGTAAGAGAGGTTCTTCTCATTATATGTTTTTTCTTAGATAGAAGTCCAAAGCCAAAATCCAACATGTTCAAAATCATGATTTTGGAAATTACCAAAACACCCTTGTTAATATTTTGCACCCAAAAATCATGAAAAAAAACCCAACAAATTCATTTTCTGCACTAAGTCCTTAAGAATAATGGGTTATATGTACTTAATATTTTTTAACACCAACAATATTTAAATCCAACCCAATCATAGTTTATCGGGTGATGCAAGCTACATTGTTAAACTATCCAACCTAAAAACTGAATTAGACCAAATTATATATATATATACTTTGCATACCACAAGTCCTCTTCAAATAAGACCTATGGATAAAGCAATACTGGTCGATTATATCACCAACCCATAGCCCAAATACAGCTTATCCCTAACAAAATCTGTCCCTAAGCAGTATGTTGCCAGTTTACATCCCAAATTTAATAAACCTAAAAATCATCTATAACATAATACACCAATAATCACAACTAAAATACATCTTATCCATAACCCCTTCTCAATAATAGGTAAAATAAATGTCAATCATAGCTAGTGGAAATATCAACACAATAGCAATTAAACTTGTGCCCCCAATTTGACTTTAGTTCCACAAAATATCAACCTCTATGTTAACTCAAAATCAAATCATTCAGTCCACTATCAAAACCTACTATCCAAGCTAGATGAACAGACTATAAACCAGCAAACCTATAACTAAGATGTCAATAGTTATATAAGTAATAATATTCCTTAATAACATCAAATCTCGAATAAAATGATAATCAACATTGATGTGTTTTGTTCTTTCATGGAACATAGGGTTACTAATAATGTAAATAGCAGCATAATTTTCATAGTTTAAGATTATAGATTGTGATTGTGAAATTGAAAAATCAAATTCCTGAAGAGCCACATAGCCATATCATCTAAAAAAGTAGAGTGTACAATGGCCTATATTTTATTGTAGCACATAATATGGCAACCACAATTTGTTTCTTGCTATTCCATGAGACTAAATTGTTGCCCACAAAGATACAAACTAGAATGTGAATTTTATATCATCAATAGATCCAACATAATCAGCATTAGAAAAAACTTCCAAATTCAGGTCTCCATCATCATAGTGCACAAAAGTCCATATGACTTCTTGATATATCTAAAGATACAGGCGTAGCATCTCAGTGCTTTTGTTTAGAAGTTTACATATTTTGACTCACAACCCCTAATATCAAGGAGATTTCAAATCAAAAGACATCAAGATAGATTCAAACATTGAAAACAATAAACATCTATAAACATTTACTCTTTATTTACAACTTTGTATGTGTCAATCAGAGTGCCAACAAATTAAAAATCTAACAGAATAAATTCCTTGAGAAGGTTGGACACCTACTTGATTTGAGAGAAGAAAACTCCCATGTAGCACAAAAATTTGTAGCAGTTTTTTACTTCCATAAACTCATTTTGATCACTAACTATATGAATTGCCAAGATAACAACAAAATATTTGATATCTAACAACAATGGAGTAATTTGTACTACTATGAAGGACAACCACAATAAAAACTTTACAAAACATATCAAACAAAGCTAAAAGACTTTGCTTCAAGTCCATATATAACTTTCTTGAGTTTCGAAATCACGGTCTCCTTCAGAGCAACAAACCCTGGCGGATGCTATGGTGGTTGCCAACATGTAACGTGCATGTGAGTTGTGTAGAAAATTGCAGCAAAAAAAGGATGAGGTAGTGGCGATTAGTTGTCGATAGTTGAATGGTCATAGCACAACATAAGTGGTTCCTTACGCATCTATAAACAATTAAAAAAAGATGCTAAATTTGGGCACTATAAGATCACAAGATCACGACCAGGACTCCACGCAAAGTTGCAAGGAGAAAGCATAAAAGCTTTGCAAACACAAGTAGTGTAAAGAAGGTGATAACAAAGCAGTACTTAAATCAATTTAAAGCTAAGTTTACTTATGAAACTAAGATGTGATTAATGGTTCTTGGGCAGTCGAAGCAAGAGAGTGGTACAAGAATTGCCTGGGGAGCACTAGGATCACACAAGCAAGCAAAAGACTGAGTGAATACGAGTGCACAAGAGTTTGGCCTTGTGGACCCATAACATAAACATTGATGAGGGGAAGGAACAATAGCTCTGCTATAATATCCTATTATATTATTGATTGATTATGGATGTTTATGTCTAAACATACAGAATGATCATAAAAAGAAAAGTAATAAGAAGGAGAATATCCTCAACTATTAGAATATAAATTAGCAAGACAAACATGCCTTCTAGTAAGTACTTTTCTATTATAATATTTTTCAACATAGCGCTCTTCAATAATTATTATATGCAAAAGTAAAAGCGAAGGTGACTTTCAACTTTGCAGGGCCTCATAATTAGAATCCACTTCTCAGCTTTATGAGGATGAACACCAAAAAAAGATAATTTGATTCCATCAGAGTTTCAACTAAGTTCCAAAACTACAACAACAACAACAACAACAACAAGCCTTAAAGTTCCAAAACTACGATTCAACAAAAAAATTTTCAAATACTAACATTGAAATAAATAGGCCCTTATAGAATATAATTTAGGCTTAAAGGTAAATTTTATAAAATTACAATAGAATCGATCATGCCATACTGGATCTAAATATTTGTATAAAAGATCATGGATAGTCAAATTGAGTGAGGTTGAATGTGTTGTAAACATAAAAAAGATGGATTAATAAACTATTATAATAAAGGGAAGATGGAATAATACTTCTTGGAGATAAAAAAGTTTAAAAAAAAAGATTTCAAAGGTTTAAATATATGCATTGAAGGGCAAAAGATTAAAAAATAAAAAACATGATATGTCATTAATGTTGAAGGATTAGGAAAAAAGATTTCAAAGGTTTAAATATATGCATTGATGGGCAAAAGATTAAAAAATAAAAAACATAATATGTCATTAATGTTGAAGGATTAGGAAGTGAAAAGGATAAACCAAAAGTAGCATTGATAGAAGTTTTGCAAAAATGGATTATATAATATAATAAAACTCTTGTAAGAATGTAGTTTAAAAAATAAAACCAAAATACCCTTTCTAAAACTATCAAAATCAAGCAGTTACAGTACCTAGGGCCAATTTGTTTGGTTATAAGATATAATTTTTAAAAGTAACTTCAAGCACAAGTTCAATTAAAAATGAATTGAAGCTCATCTTAAAAAAGATGAGAAATATCAACATTAATACTAAGAATTAATATTTAATTTTGTTTTTTTATCCTGAATAACAATTGAATAATATTAAAGTAATGAGAAGATGGGATGAAATATTATTTTTGCTTAAAATAATTGCAAATAATCTAAAATAAATATGAGTGTGGTGAAAAAAATGAACTTATTACAGCCCAAGTAAATACAATGACTAAGTTCACAAGTGAATTCTTGCAAAACAAATACTCGCAACTCACTTCAATGTGACCCCCTTCTAAAACTAAGATCCAACACTTACGGTGAAATAAACTAGGCCTCAAGGATCTCAAATTTCATGTGAATATTCAAAAAGATATTCATAAATAACGAAGTTATACAATTAGATTAGGAACTTAGAATATAGATACTCTTACAGGTAAATTAATAAAATTAATAGATATTATAGTTCATAGGAAGATAAATATTTTTGTATTCAAAAAACTAAATTAGTTGGGAAGAAGGCTAAGGAGATTGATAATTTATGTTTTAAATTTTTGTATTCAAGTATGTGTTGAATTAAGAATGGTGTAGCCATAATTATAGATAAAAGTTTAAAAGATAATATTATAAATATTAATATGATTGGAGATAAAATTATAACTTTAAAGATTGTTGTTGATACTAAAATTATCAATGTTATAGGTGTTTATGCTCCTCAAGTAGGTTTGGATGTAGGTTCAAAAGAAATTTTTTGAAATGACTTAGAAGGATTAATACAAAAGATACATTTTGAAGAAAAGACATTTATTAAAGGAGATTTAAATGAACATGTTGGTAAAGTGGTAGAAGATTTTAAAAATATTCATGATGGCTATAGATTTAGAGTGACTAATAAAAAAAGGTAGGATTATATTAAATTTTGTCTTAACTTATGATTTATAATTGCTAATACTTTATTTAAGAAAAAATGAGCACATTATTACTTATAAGAATGGATATAGTAAAATACATCAAGTTAGTGTCCTCAGACTAAATGATGATACTTAAAAAATACTAATAAAAATATTTTTAAGAGCAAGCTACGAGAGCTTAGAATTTGAAATTTTTATAAACTAATATTATGTAAAAAGAGTAGCAAGTGAAATTAAACAAGTTACAAAAAATGTACTTGAAGAATAAAAAAAAAACTTCTTTTAATAAAAATAGTTAGTGATTGAGTCAAAATGTGCAAGAAAAAATAAGAGAGAAGAAGCATTGTTATAAAACTTGGTTTAGATATAAAAACTTAGAGAATTGAAAAGATGTAAAGTGACCCGTAAAGATTCTAAGAAAATAATCTGTGATATAAAAAATTTAACTTTTAGTTATTTATACAATAGATTGGATATCAAAGAAGGTGAAAGAAATATGTATAAATTCATTAAGTAAAGAGATAGAAGAAATAAATATCTAGTTCAAACGAGGTGTATTAAGAATTAAAATCATAAAGTATTTTTCTTAGAAAAGGATATTGAAAATAGATGTATGAGTTATTTTGATAAACTTTTCAATAAAGAATCTGAGAATACGATTGATTTTAACAACCTTAATATCCTAAACAAAAATAAAGAATTTGTTTGTATCATCGTATTAGTAAATTTGGAGTTGGAGAATCTTTAAAGAAAATGAAGTGTGAAAAAACAGTATGATCTGATGATATTTCAATATAAGTGTAAAAATGTTTAGGAGATCAAAGAATTTCTTGGTTTACAAATCTTTTTAATGTTATTTTAAAGACTGAAAAGATGTCAGATGAGTGGAGAAAGATAGGGTTGTGCATAATTCGGTTTAAACCGAAAATCCAATTAAAATCAAACCGAAATTTTTAATTTGGATCGATTTTATAATTTTATTTTGATTTTTTAATTTGAGAATTCGTTTTGGATTATGGATCGATTTAAAATTTTGTAATCCAAAACCGATTAGTAGAAATTTTGCGGAATCGGTGATGTGACAAAATTTTGTATACTATCGTATCGTGAGCAGGAATGTGCCCACATGTAAAAGTAAAACGCTTAAAAGTTAAAACCTAAAAGCAAAAGGGGGGCAAAAGGCAATCCCCCGCGGGCTGGTTCTCTTCGACTTCTCTTCAACTCTTTGTTTTCAATTTCCATTTTTCACTTTTCGACGTTTTTCATTGATCATCTTCTCTTCGCCTCTCGGATCTCGCTTACATAGAGCATTTGCCATTTGCTCTTTGCCTTTTGGCAATCCATGTTAACTAATCTGCTCAACTCTAAAAGGGAAACTCAATCTTTTTCTTCTCTTCGACTCTGGTCTCGCCTCTCCTGACTCCGTGGCGTTCTCGTGCGACACGTTGATCTTTTTCACCTTTTTCTATTATGTTTTCTGGGGATTCGATGGGTTGTGGTTGGGATCCTATAAATGATTGCAAATTTATTGGAGGGCTCAACTCACTTATATCTATAATTCGGCATAATATCTTTTTCTGTATATTTCATCGTATCTTCTTGACTTGAAATTTAATATAGATGTGATTTCTAGTGGTATCAAAATTATTGAAATTTTTTATCATTACAGAGATGCATTTTTATAGAGTAGATAAAAAATAACAACCATTTATTTTTTTAGGTACGCTTATGCCATAAAGTTGATTAAAAAAGTTATTCCTCGTGTGAGTAACCTATTGTATTGAGGTTATTCTATGGCAAATGCTACAAGAATAACTCCAATTATTCACATCACATGATTAAAATTAAGAGGCTGCATTTTTTATTATCTCAACATTATTATATATTTTATGATAGCAACATAATAACATATTTTATAGTATGTGATGTTCTGTTATGTTTGCTATTCATTTGAAATTGAAAATGGTGATTGCCTATAAGAGGAAGAAATGAAAAGGGAAGGATCATTAAGCTACATTTTCGATTTTTTAAAAACCGAACATAAAATCCAAACTTTTGGTTGGATTAGTTGATTATATTAAATCTTATCTGGATGATTATCGGATTAATTTCCGAGCATTAGCAAATTAAAAACCGATCCGTCAATCCTAAATACTCACTGAGAAGAGTTTGATGGTTCCTATATTTAAGAATAAAGGTGATGCACAAGAGTGTGCAAATTATAAAGGAATTAAGTTAATGTGTCATACATTAAAATTATGGGAGAGAATAACTGAGCATAGGTTACGATGTGATACAAAAGTTTCTCAAAATCAGTTTAGTTTCATGCCAGATAGATCTACTATAGATGATATACATTGTTTGAGAGGTTTGATGGAGAAGTATAGAGAAAGTAAAGAGGATCTACATATGATATTTGTTGATTTAGAGAAAGCTTATGATAAAATTCCAAGAGAAGTCCTTTGGAGAGTTCTAGAAAAGAAAAGAGTTAATATTAGTTATACTCAAGTCATTAAGGATATGTATACTAGAGTTGTTACTTGTGTCCAAACACAAGGAGGATTGACAAAATATTTATTTCAATTGGATTACATTAAGGATCGAGTTTAAGCCCTTATCTTTTGCTTTAGTTATGGATATTCTTATTAGGCATTTACTGGAAGATGTACCTTGGTGTATGCTTTTTGTTGATGCATTCTTCTTGTTGATAAGACTAGAGAAAGAGTCCAAGAGAAACTTGAATTATGGAGGTCAACCTTAGAGTCTAAAGGTTTTCATTTGAGTAGATCTAAAATTGAATATATGGAGTGTAATTTTACTTATAGAAGTTCTAGTAATGGTGTTGTGACATTGGGTGATCAAGTCATGAGTGAGCGTTTCAAATATCTAGGCTCTATTGTTCAAAATGATAGTGAAATAAATGGAGATGTTATTGGTAGGATTCAAGTTGGATGGTTGAAGTGGAGGAATGCATTTGTCTTGTTGTGTGATAGAAAAGAACCACTTAGACTTAAGGGAAAATTTTATAACTTAAATGGTAAGACCTGCAATAATTTATGATGCTGAATGTTGGCTAGTAAAAAGGAAGCATAAGACTAAGTTAAGTGTTGCAAAAATGAGGATGCTCAGGTGGATGAGTGGCTTTACTCTTAGAGATAAAATGCTGAAATGACTATGCTCAGGAAAAAGTCGGAGTAGCTCAAGTGGCAGATTAGATTAGAGATGGTCGCCTTCGATGGTTTGGCCACATAAGCGTTGATTGATTAGGAGAGTAGATGTATTAGATTTGCCTTATATTAAAATGTATAAAAATGACCTTAGTTTATTAGAATTAAATGAGAATTTGATACATAATAGGATACAATAGAGAAGAAGGATACACATAGACATAGTAGGGTAAAGGCTTGTTATTGTTATTATTGTTGTTGTTGAGTTATATAACTACGTGCTATTACTATTACCTGGATCTCCCAATCCAAACATGAATAAGTAAAACCTCTTATTATAACCATTATAAAAAACTTTCATGGAACAACCATCAACTTGCCCTTTCATAAGAATGAATTAACTAGATAAGGAAAAGGGTTCAGATTAAAAAAAAGGAGAGATAACATTATCTTCATCCAACTCAAGCTCTTCGTCTCCAAAAATAGTCATAATTCTGTACATAAAGCTCATTTAAAGGGCACTTCACTTCCTTCACATGTTAATTTAATTATAAAAAAGCCTTGTTAGACTGGTCGACGACCTATACTGACAATTTTCTTTTAGGTTTTATCCTTTCGTTTTCATAAATCATTCACATTACATGCTCACTGTTTTAATATTTAGAGATCTCACATCTATGATACCATGTGATTTTCATCATCCAAGTAATAAGAATTTGTCAAGTTCAAACAGATTGAATGTCCAGTGACGGATGCATATCATAATTTTGGAGATGGAAAGTGAGATCATGGAATCTTTGAAGGTGCTAAAGTTCATATTCTGGATTCTGAACACTAAGATATTTTGTTTAGTTCATCATTTGGAATCACGATGTAAAAAAAAAGAATCTGGTGTAAAATGAATTGATGTAAAGGATTACTTTATTGTTTGATAGAGTTTTATAAATTCATAACTTTCTTTTGTTTGGTTAAAAATATAATATAAAAATGTCGAAGGTTTTGATATCCGGATAACGTATGGCGCGGTAGTAACGAGCGAGCGGGCGGCGGCGGCCACGAGAGCCAGCGAGCGGCAAGCGTAGCGGCGGCGGCGGCAGCGGCGGTACATTCACTTTAATTATGGTGTATTTTCAAATCGGTAATTCAATCTCCAAAATAATCTTCAATATTTGGAATACATTACATTCATTGAAAATTTACTTTACTGCAAAACAAGTTAAAATGCGTGCATTTGAAATGCAATGCACTCCAAATGCACGCAACCAAACAGCCCCTTAGCAATTCAAAACAATCATACCATCTTTTCATAAAAATTAGGACTGCATGGAGAATTAAGCCCCCCAAAAAAATGTCTACAAGATGCTATATTTTGTTACATGCATTTTGATGAATAGATCATAACTGAGATGCTCTGGAAACTTATTTAACACTTCAAAGTACAATATAAATGGTACTCTTTAACACCAGCTTCTTATGAAATAAGCTACACTGTTTATGTTAAAAAAAAGTGCAGTTCAAAAATTGGCAGGTCAAATACACAAGCTAATATTGATCAAAATGCTCTCACCTGAAGCTTGAACAAATTCTTCTTTGCAGAAATTGTTAACAGATTCATGTAAATCACAATTGATTTCAGGCTCTGAACTGCTACAGTTTGAATCATAACAAGAAGTTTGACAGATCGATGCAGCAGCTCGAAGACTTCACCAATGAAAGCTTACAGAAGTGATATGCACTGGTCCTAAATGATATTAAGGGCTTCCTGCAAAATACAGGATCATGATATAAACAATAACGCATTATAATAATTTGACATGAACAAAGTAGCAATACTAATTGAAACCAAGACTCAAATAATGAGAGTAAACCTATTTTTATTAATGCAAACTGTTTAATTTGATTATATATCAACATCAAAAACATTAACCTAATCCCAATTCTAGGAGGTCAACTTCATGAATATTCATGTTACATTTGCTCGTCTTGAGTATTGCATGAGTGTTAACCCTACTTTTAAAATCTTTTTAAACAAATTTAATCCATGTTTACCTTAGACCCACCTTTTTTCATACCTAATACTTTGACACAAATTTTGTATGCTTCTCAAATAAGTGCATTGTCTACTTTTTATTATGCATATCTAAACCACCTAAGTCTATTCCAACTACTTTATCTTGAATAGATATTACTCCAAAAATCTCGAGAATATAATATTTCTTTATTTTTTTCTTTATAATTTTTCCACATCTATATTAATACTCTCATTTTCACCTCACTAAACTTAATTATCAACAATATTTTTATCACCCGACACTTGGATCCATACAATATACCCAGCATAATTACAGTCTTGTAAAGTGTACCTTTAAAGGTATGTTCATTTGAGACTTTCCAACACTTTAAGCAAATATTGCACATTCAAGGTATGTTGAGATGGCAGCTTTCTCTCTCTTTTTTGAAAAGTAACCAATCAAGAACTGCTATCAAATGAAATTGTGGATAAGTAAAAATAGTTTTTATGCCAAAAAGTGTTTTTAGGAAGCAACTTTCCTTTCATCTAAATCACCCCTCAAGCTTTTAAGACATTCCATGCATTCAAGTCAATCCAAATAAAGCCTAACATTCATTTACAAGTCAAACAAAGACCAACGTTCACGCTTCAAGGACTACTTGGCTCAAGCAGTTAGACATATAGTTATTTGGGGATCTATCTAAAAAAATAATAGAGATTCTGAAAAGTTGTAATAATAAACTGCAGTTAGTATTATAATATTTTACTATTTTAAAAAAATCATACTTATGACTTTTGGCATTCAACTCTGAGATCAAGTTAAAACAGCTTTTCTGTCATAGCTTTTTAAAACACAGTCAAAATATAGTTTCCTAAACACCACCTGCGATGCAATTTATACCATACGCAATCAAAAGCTGCCCCAAATGTAGCCATAGTCATTGACCTGAATTTTCGCTCATAGCTAACTATTCATGCTTATGAGTTATCAGATCCACCTCTTTCGGAAGCAACTCAAACAATATTATATGTATGTGCATTTTTAATCCTGAATTTGTTTAAATAAAATTCATAACTATTCATAAAGAAAATATTTTTATTTTTTATTTACTTAGTGGTTCCATTCTAAAAATAATTAAATGTTCTTCCCAATTCTCAAAGCATTGTTATTCACCAATGAAAGATCATGAGCTATTATGAAATCAAGTTAGTTTCTCCCATTACATTTCTATCTCATATTTCATACCCATCTTGAATCCTCTCATTGCCCATACCTACATAAACGTATATGCCCATGTAAATCACCAACAATAGATATCATTTCCTCTATGGGCATACGTTGTGATAGTTCAACCATACCAAAACAAATTTTTTATACATTCTTTTTAATCCAAAATGAAGAGCATAAACACTACATATATTTATAATTTTCTCACTACTAATTAACCAAATAACAACCAACTTATCATCAATCGTATTTACTTTGACATTTTTTTTCAATTCTCCACCCATTACTAAAACAATTGAATTTATATTATCAATCCTTCCAACATTTAATAATTTATAATCTTCCTCAATTTTCCCATTTTCATTTAGTTTTTTCTTGCATGCAACAAATATATATATTCTTCTTCTAATTATTGTGTTTGCAATTTCTCGCATATTTTCCTTCAAAATCCCCAATATAGTGTAGCAGGTCTATTCTTAGTTATAGACCTGGCTAAAAAACCTTGCCCACTTTTTACCATTGTTGGGTCAATTTGTGGCAGGCATCCTAACCAGCCCTTGCCTCCTTTTCAATCACAAGCAAAATAAAGTGTAATCTGTCACTTGTGGGTGACATCTTAGCTAATCCTTATCTACTTTTTACAACAATAGGATCAAGTTGACGCATCACTTATAGGTAATGTGAACCAAACCCTTGTATGCTTCTCACCACAATGCTTTTGGAGAACACCCTACCACTGCCAAAATTCAAATTTAGATTCATTCCATTTGTGTTGCCATAAGCATAATGATTGGATTCAATTGAATCTACTGGATAAATGGAACCAGAAATAATAACATTTTAGCACACAGTCCTCTAAGAAATCTATGATATCAACCAAAACTGGATACCTGGAGAGGCCTCCATCTTCAATCTCCCAGCATTTGCAAGTGCCATCTCTTCCCTGACTAAATTCAACCAAAATTTTCAGTATCCTCAAATCATTAAAAAAGAACAAAAAGGGGGAATAAGAATACTCGACGACACCTCACGACCCTATTTCCAAGAGAAGTACTCGTCGCCACGCAGTACACACCAGCAGCACCGCTATGAGCCCTACAAAGCCAAATAAAACCATCAGAACGCGAAATCGTAAGCAACGGAATGAATTGAAGAAAATACCCACCAAGCAGAAGAAAGCGTTCTATGCTGCACCGTATTCCAGACTCTGACCTCACCGTCAGTTGCACTATGCCACCAAGCGATGAAATAAAGGTTAGGTTTTTTTTTCGCTCCTTCTGCGGAAGCTCGAAGAATAAACGGTGATTGAGAGAAACGAGGGGGACGGAATACCCTGTGAAAAGAAGCGGGAGTGAGGGATGAAAGCATGCGTCCATGACGGCGGATCGGTGGCCGCGGAGGACGGCTATCGGGTCCGGAGGAGGGCGCTTTCCGCTCATGCTGCCAAGACAACGCAGAAAAATAAGCAAGCTCGAGCAGATCAACAGTGGAGTGAACGATTAACATTAGACATCCCTCGTAACTACAAGTTTGCATCTTAAGTGGAGCATATTAAATTAGGGAAATTTACATACATACCACTCAATTCTTCTGCATTTACATATTTCACACTCTTGAATATTTATAACTAACACTTTAGTTTCATAAAAAAAAGAGCATTTTGATGTAATAATAAAGATTTATATTTAAGAAAAAATTAAAGTATATATATATATATATAATTAAATTAATGTGAATATATATATATATATATATATATATATGAGAGTATTTTAATATCTTTAAATCTAATGAGTATCAAAAAATTAAATATAATTATTTAAAATATTTATTGAGATAATAATATACATAGGACTCAAATTTATATATATATATATATATATATATATATATATATATATATATATATATATATATATATATATAATAATCAAATTATTAAAAAAATTATAAAAGTAAAAATTACAAATGGTGGTTTATTATGAATTTTGATATGTGAGTGAAATGTATGCAAGAGAGTACTATTGCTATGTATGTAATTGCCCCTTATTTGTTTTAGATTGTAATCATGATGAAACTATATACATTTATATTTACTAATAAATATCTTATAAGAAAATTAACATTTATTAATATTTTATGATTTTTATCATTTTATTGATTTGTTAATGTATTTTAATATGTATGGTCAAATAAAAAATATTATTATTTGATGGAAAATTTTCAAAATAATTTAACAATCTTTTTAAATTCACGGTATTAATGATATGATATTATGATGAATGATGTAAGAAAATATATTTGTTATTAAAAAATTTTTTTAGTGCAATCGATTTCCATAAATGTTTAAAATTATTCTTAATGATGACATTCATTAAAATGAGAATATAGATTAATATTTGTTCATTGATTTGAATTTGATAATTGTGTAAAATTTAAGAAGGGCAAAGTTGCATGCTTAAAAGACTCATAAATGCAATGGTCAAATTAAATGATAGGCTTCATTTGCACTTAGCTTTTTTGACATTTCTTTGGTATGCCATCATATCAATATCTAGAGGATATAGAAAGGAAGTTTCATTACATATGAGGGAACATTTTGTTATAAAATCATGCTCTTCATTCTCAATAATATAGGAGCCACTCATTAAATATTGGTGGATAAGGTTTATAACTCTAGATTGCAATTATTTTACTGATTAAATTAAGTGATCAATGTGAGTTGTCGTTTATAGCTTATTTATACCTTAAGTGATCAAAGTTTCTTTATAATGACTAAACTTTTAACAAATAATACCTAGATACAACAACAACAACAACAACAACAACAAGCCTTAATCCCACTAGGTCGCTACATGAATTCTTCGCTCCATCGTGTCCTATTATGTGTCAAATTCTCATCTAATTCAAGTATACTAAGATCATTTTTATACATCTTAACCAAGTCTTTTAGGTCTACCTCTACCTTTCTTAACATAAGGCAAATCTAATGCATCTACTCTAATCGGGTCATCTGACCGACGCTTTATGTGGCCAAACCATCTACACGACTCTCCTAATCTTATCTACCACCGGAGCTACTCCCAACTTTTTTCCTAACATACTCATTTTGCATTCTATCTCTCTAGTAAAGCCACTCATCCACCTAAGCATTCTCATCTCAGTAACACTTAACTTAGTTTTATGCTTCTCTTTTATTGGCCAACATTCGAGTCATAAGTCGGTCTTACCACCATCTTATTAAATTTTTCCTTAAGTTTAAGTGGAACTTTTCTATCACATAGCCGATGCATTCCTCCACTTCAACCATCCAACTTGAATACTAATAACATCTCCATCTATTTCACCATCATTTTGAACAATAGAGCCTAAATATAATCGCCACTCTTATTAATGACTTGATCACCTAAAGTCACAACACTATCACTAAAACTTCTACAACTAAAATTACACTCCATATATTCAGTTTTAGATCTACTTAAATGAAAACCTTTAGACTCTAAAGTTGACCTCCATAATTCAAGTTTCTGGACTCCCTCCTCTTATCAACAAGAAGAATGTCATCAAAAGTATACACCAAGGTACATCTTCTAAATGCCTCGTAAGAACATCCATAACTAAAGTAAAAAAGATAAGGGCTTAATGTTGATCCTTGATGTAATCCAACCAAATAGGAAAATATTTTGTCAATCCTCCTTGTGTTTGGACACAAGTAATGCCTCTAGTATACATATCCTTAATGACTTGAATATAACCAATACTAACTCTTTCTATTCTAGAACTCTCCAAAGAATATCTCTTGAGACTTTATCATAAGCTTTCTCTAAATCAATAAATATCATATGTAGATCATTCTTACTTTCTATGCTTCTATTAAACCTCTTAACAAATGTATAACATCCATAGTAGATCTCTGGCATGAAACCAAATCGATTGTGAGAAACTTCAGATCACATCGTAACCTATGCTCACTCATTTCTCCCATAATTTTAATGTATGACATTAACTTCCTCTATAATTTGCACACTCTTGCATCACCTTTATTCTTAAATATAGGAACCAATAGACTCTTTCTCCACTCATCTCGACATCTTTTAGTCTTTAAAATAATATTAAAAGATTTGTAAGCCAAGAAATTCCTTGATCTCCTAAACATTTCCACACATCTATTGGAATATTATCATCCTACCGCTTTTCCACATTTCATTTTCTTTAAAGCTTCACTAACTTCATATTTACTAATCTAATAAATGAAATTCTATTTTTGTTTAGGTATTAAGGTTGCTAAAATCAATTTGGATCCTTCATTGAAAAGTTTATCAAAATATCTCATCCAATTTTTCAATATATTTTTCTAAGAAAAGCACTTTATTATTTTCATCCTTAATACCCTCACTAAACTATGTCTTTTACTTCTCCTATCTCTTTGCTTATTAACTTATACATATATCTTTCACCTTCTTTGGTATCTAATCTATTGTATAAATCACTAAAGATAAATTTTTTGCATCATATATTGCTTTCTTAGACCTCTACAGCCACTTTATATCTTTCCCAATTCTCAATTTTACATCTAAACCAAATTTTATAACAATGCTTCTTATTTCTTATCTTTTCTTGCAATACTCCACCACCAACTATTCTTATTAAAAGAAGTTTTTTCTTTTGATTCTCCAAGCACATCTTTAGCAACTTAATTTCACTTGATTTTTTCCCACATAAAGCTTCTTTATGAACACCCTTCTAATATATTGTAGCTTGCTCTTAAAATATTTTATTTGTGTTCTTTAAGTGTCCCCATCTAATCCTGGACAATAATTTAATTTATTTTTCTCTTACAATTTTCATCTTAAAATCTAAAACTAATAGTTGGGTACTTAAACTTTCACTCGGAATGACTTTATAATCTTTATAATTTAAACGATATATTTTTCTTATAAAAAAAATCAATCTGTGTTTTATTAGATCTATTCTTATAAATAATAGTATGCTCATATCTTTTCTTAAATAAAGTACAAAATCAAAGCAAAAGCAAAATATATACCTTCTTCATTAGTCACTTCAAATCCATAGCCATCATGAATGCTTTTAAAATCTTCTACTACTCTAATAACATGTCCATTTAAATCTCCAATAAATACTTTTCTTCAAAAATCGTTGTATTAATCCTCTAATTCATTCCAAAATTTTCTTTTAGCTTACCTCCAAACCTACTTGAGGAGCATGTACTTATAACATTGATAATCTTAAGATCAACAATAATCTTTAAAGTTATAATTCTATCTCCACATCTATTACTTATAACATTATCCTTCAAACTTTTATCAATAATCATACTTTCTACTGATTTTACAATAAAAGTTTAAAACCTAAACTTCAATCTCCTTGGCCTTCACCAACCCATTTAGTTTCTAACACATAAAAGTATTTATCTTTCTATGAACCATAATAATTAATTCCATTCTTTTCGCTTATCTCCAAACCTACTTGAGGAGTATATACAATTATAACATTGATAATCTTAATAATAATCTTTAAAGATAATTCTATCTCCACATCTATTAACTTATAACATTATCCTTCAAACTTTTATCATAATCACACCTACAATCTTTAGTTCGACTTAATACCAAAGTTTAAAACCTAAACTATCAATCTTCTTGGCCTTCTCACCAACCCATTTAGTATCTTTAAAAATAATACCTAGATAATGTTGAAAAATTTTATTTATTTAAAATTTAAATAATGAAAATAGTTATTATTATTATTATTATTATTATTAAATTAAGATAACTAATAATAACATTGTTATATTACATAAAAAGTTGGCAAATCGGGCACGAAACTCAAAGCAATATAAGTGCTGAAAATTTTCAAAATTAAGTTCGAGTTCATCTAAGCTTTGATTTTAACAAATGTATAGTCAAATTGAATATTTCAACGACATGAACTCATTGATTCCAAGAGTTGATCAATTGGAATTCAAATGAGTTCTAATTAAGTATGAAAAGTATAATTAGAAGATTTAAAGTATTAATTAAAGGGTAAATTATCTACCATAGCGCTTATATAAATGAAATCCTTTTACATAATCCATGAACTCATGATCACTCAAATATGAGGTAATTAAAATACTTAAAAATTAAAATACATATTTTTATTAAGGGAATAATTGTGAACCGTTTGATAGAATGTTTTGGATTTGAGTTAAATTTATTAAAATGTCTATTTCTTAAAACAATATAAACAAGCTTTAGTTCTTACCTTAAAAAAGGAGATTGAGTTGAGAGCAAAATTTAAAATGTTAAAGAAAGTTTAAATCCAAGTATTGTCGACATTCATCGTCAATTATCACTAAATAATGTTGTAGTTTGTTTATTTTGTTTAGGCCATTGTTGCTTGAATTCATTAGTTAGTAATATCACATTATTTAGTGGACCTAAAATGGACAGATAAGGACACTTAAACCAGACACCCTATTTTTAAAAAATAGAGATCTGCATGATAATATTATAATATTAATAATTAAAAATAATGTTATAAATTAAATAGATAAAATATTAAAAAATAATAATGATAAACTATTTTAATAGAAAATTTAAATTAATTACTTATATATATATATATATATATATATATTATTTTATTATATTTAATAAATTTAATGAATAAAATTTATTATCAATTCTAAATTTCTAAATTTAATTATAACTTTTATAAATTTAATTATTTATAATAAATATATCTTATTATTTACTCTTTTTCACTCAAATCACATTCTCTAATTTCCAAAACTCTCTAGAATAACTTGAAATATAACAAACTATATTTAAAAATATTTTTATATAATATTAATTCAATTATTTAGGATACGTGCGTCCCTTTAATTTTTTAATATTATTTTAATCAGACATTTCATTATTATGTCTGACGTGTGCTAGATGTGTTTCTGATTCGTGTCCATGTCCGAAATATATCAAATACTATATATCTTATTTTTTGAAGTCTTCATGCATGCATCTTAGTAGTGAACTAGTTTTGTTGGGCAAGGCCCCTTAGCTTTTTTCCTTATTAAATTTTTTATGTAAAAACTTTTATTGTCTTTATCTTTATGTGCTAGATATTTTTGTAAGATAAGACTTAAATTTTTTCTAATTAAGAATTTTTTAGCGTGCAACAAATATATTTATCTAAATTTAAAATAGCTCCGTACATTCATAAAATTTTATGAGCATTTATAGGTTTTATCATAAATGTAGCATCACTATTAGAGTAACACTAAAATTGCATGGTGAGATTCCCATAATAAACTATAGCAACAACGAACATAATAATAACATGTATTATTTGTCGATTTGAATACATAACATTTCAAGTGGTAAAAAAGAAATTGATATTTCAACAATATTAGAGTGATAATTATTCAAAATTAAATTAACAATAAGTGATCTTTTTGAGTATGGATCAGATTAAGGGTTAATAGTTAATAGTAGATTGTCACTTCTAAAATTTAAGATCCGCTTTTTTTTTTGAATTACATTTTATAAAATAAAATATCTATATGACATTCAAATTTATTATTTTACATTTTATTAACCAAACAAAATACAAAGCCATGAATTATAAATTTTCAACCAAACAATATAGATTTAATCAATTCTTTACTGAATAAGATAAATATGTATTAACCAAACAACCATAAAGACTTTTATAAATATAGATATATACGCCCAATAGAGCTATTAGGATTTTAGTGCAGTTGGGCAAAATAACTTCCTCTCCTCTCCCCTCCTCTCTCTCTCTCTCTCTCTTCTAACAAAATAACATAAAATTAATATATAAATTTTAAAGTTATTATCTTCTCCCAAAAATTCTAAAATAAAAAAAATATTAATGTTCTTTTACAAAATTATGATGCATGATATGGTTCTAATTAAGCGAGCTAAAAGCTCATGCAAAATTAAATTTCACAAATTAAAAAAAAAAGAAGCTAAAATATAAAATTGATGAAACGAAATTCAACCCTAAAATATTGAAAAAACATTATTCAAAATCCGATTTTAATTCATAGTGGATGTTGTTAGAAACATCATTAGTCATTATTTGCTCCGCCGCTGCCTTTCTTTTAGTTCTTATAATTGGAATTTAATAAACCTAAAGGGATTCAATGGTGGTTCAACTTATCAGGAATGAAGTTCCACTGCACATGCATCAAAGTGCAGCATTGAATTCTTTCAGCATTATTATTATTATTATTTTAAAAAATAAGCAACTATTATAAGTCGGCTCAGTGGCTAGAATAAGGAGCACTCTTTTAAATATATAGATCATGCAATTTTTGGATGAATTTGATTTAATTAAGCTAGTTATAATTTGTTTAACTTAATTAATCTAATATAAACCCAAGAATCTATATGATAATTGGATCATATTTAACTTAATCCAAATCCAATTCAATCTGAATATTAATTAAACAAATTATTTTTATTAGAATCTGACATAAATATTAACTATGTGAATATTTGTTAAATCAAGTTTAGATGAGATTATCAAATTAGATTATTATTTGATATCTCCAAATTTAATAAAATGCTCCTAATTATTTTCTTAGGACATCAATCTATAACAATCAATTTTATAATATTAAAAAATATTTGAATTTATTTAATAAAGGGAATAATTAAATTTTTATACTTTTTTTCGTAAAAACCAATAGAGTAAAAAGTTTTTTTGTAAGTCCAAACATACTGTATTTAACAAGAAAAATTCCGCATTTACATAAAAAATTAAAAGAGGAAAACCACTGCTACAAGAAAAGCTTCCACTACGTATAATGTTTGAGTACAGATCTTCCGACACGGATTGTAATCAGATATGAGGGACAACAAGTGTAATACAATGTGACGATGATGACCGACGATATGGTCGCGATGATGACCGCAACAATGGTCGATGGCGCGAGGATCGCCGATGGCTACCGATGTGGTCGGCGCATGGCCGACGACCGCCGAGCGGCGACACATGGAGGATCTTTAAAGCTCTCTCCTCTCTCTTGTTGGCTCTCATACGAGAGAAATGAGGCTATTTATGATTGGAGGAGTGTTTAAATACATGCAAAATCCAAACCACTCCATCATGGCTCATGATTCCCTTTATCATAATGACGAATGAAATTTGAATGCTCAAAAAGTCAATTAGATCTTGTTGGAACCTCCAAGACGCAATTTGATTATATAAACACTCTATATTTGAGATCTTTTAAGAATTTAACCGATGTCACAAAGTTTCCAATGATATTTTAAGCATCTCAGCTTCAATTCTCGATCACTCCAAAGATCAAGATTGCTTCGAGAGAATTTCGTATATCGTCTATTTTTGGATGATATTATCTCAATCATTCAAAAATATATATGTAATACTTGAAAATAGCAGATTTTTCAATGAAATTGCGTTCATTAACCATATATTTGAAACGATCTTCGAGACAAAGATTATGACTCATGAAAGATTCACGACAAATATGCGGTATGTGTGCAAACATGAAATTTTAGGGTTATGAACCCATCGGACACGCGACAGTGCATGCGTCAGGGCACGCACGCTGGCAAGCATGAAGGTATGGCGGGTACGGCGAAGTTGAGCGCATTTGGCCGCCACGGGCGATACGCGACGGGCGCAACGGTGCCGCGGGCGCTAGGGCATAGGGCGCTGGTCTGAGCGTGAGTCATGCTGAAACCGCTACCGAGGGTATCGCTCGCTTTTGTCCATTTTCGCGGCCATGGTTTTCACTATTTGAGCGATATTATTTTTTCTTGATTTTGACCTTTTGCCCCTATAGATCTATAAAACAGTGGGGGAGAAGGCACACTTCATGCTCTTTCTTTCTTGGATGAGAGGTGATTGGGATAAAGGCTGGTTTTCCGAAGAGGCGGCTAGTCGGACCGACCGGGTTTGAGAATCAAGACCCGTGCTTTCCGCTGAAGGGTTTTCCCTCACGTCGCCTTGTCGACGCTCGGAGGATCAAGACCCGGTTCATATCCAGGCCCGCTCAAAGGTATCACCGCCTTATCTGACCGACCGCCTGAGGCGATCAAGACCCGTAGTCATACTCTGAGGCTGCTTTCCTCAAAGAGGCATTGACGCCTTGTACCAATCGAAGTGAGGATCAACCCAGTCATACGGGCGAGCTGCTTGAAAGAGTGATCACTGTTTGACCGACCGCTCGAGGCATCAAGACCAGCTTCTTCTTGTAAGAAATTGGATTCTTTGGATTTCAATATCCGCCAAGGTGGTTTAAATAGAACCATCGTTATCCAAAGCTTTACATGAGCGAGAGTCAAAAAAGGATACGCCAAGTATTGGGGTAAATAAGCTTACAAAATTTCTAGATTTTGTCATTTCTTTCTTTTATTTATTATGTATTTTCTGTGGTGATGGCCGTAAGAAAACCCAAATGCCTACGACGATATATCATCCACTATCACATTATAGTTTAATGGTGTTCTAAAATTTCATTTCCCTAATGAGTTGGTGGCCATTGTTGCAAAAGTCCGATCGAGCTGCTCACCTCCACCATGGTACTTTACAATGATTCTTCGTATGGACCGCGATTCCCTCGCTCCGAGTTGATTGAGATCTTCAAAATATGTGGTGTAACTTTATCACAATTTTCATGAGCTTTAGTGGTCATCGGTTTGACTATCTTCTTTAGAGAGCTGGTGTTACTTTGAACATCAAATACTTGTGTCAATGTGTAGATTCATATGAATCTGGACGTTTTATCTACTATAAAGAATTGGATAGAATTTTAGGATTCTCTAAAATTGGTCTAATGGATTCTTTTGTGAAAATGAGTGGGGCCTTCCCGAGATGGGAAGATTGAATGACCTTCTAGATCCATTGATGTGAGAATGAGATCTGCAACTCTTAATATCCCGATGTAGAAGCAACATGAGTTACCACATTGGCAAATATATAGTTGAAGATAGAATGTTCAAGGTTGGCCTTTCTATCCGTGGAGATCTCATTTTTTTCCACTAAAGAGATCAAGTAAAGGTGATGAAAGGTCTCCTCATATTCATAGGTTCTTTCAAGAAGCCCATCAAATCGGTGGTGGGTTTCTTCCTAAAGAAAAAAAAAGACATGGAAGTGACTACATCAAATATCTGTGAAGAAGATGTTCGCCCCCAGTTAACCTTTGAGAGTTTAGCTATTTCAACTCATGATGGGGGAGTTTGTTTCTCGAAGCCGCACATTCAAGAGGTGTTAAATCATATGCACGCATCAACGAGTGATGAATTGCACGTTGTCTTCTCTTCTTTCTTCTTTTCTTCTTCTTTCTTTTGTGTAATATTTTGTGATTTTTTATAGTAACTCAAACATTAGATGGCTCATTTGGGTGTCACTTTAGATGAGTGGAATATTGAATTTGTGAAGATAAAATATCGCAAAGAAAGATGAAAGATGAGTATTCCAAAGAAGTGGCGAGTTTGGAGGATCACCGACCGTGCGAACCGAAGCTAACAATGTCGACTTCTCTTTCTCTCTCTCAGGTGTCGAGGTGGAGCGCTTTTCGTGATGTGATTGAGGTGAGGACTCGAGAAGAGAAAAGACTGAGGCACTTGGAGAAGAGAGCTCTCAGGCGGAGAAAGAAAGCATTAAGATCGTCTTTTGAAGGAGCATATAATGTCGAAGCGGAAGCAAATGAAATCTCCTTGAAGGCAGAAAGACTTTAAGAATTCTGCTTATCTTGGTACACTCAAGACCATGTTCTGGGAAGCTCATAATCATATACTTGATGTTGAAGTGAAGCGACTTGAGCACCAATGTTGTAGGGAGGGTTTCATCCCAGGGTTCTAAAAGAATCCGCTAAGACATCGTAAGCACTCTAGAGATAGTATTGAGGACTGCCTCAAAATCCCAAGTATCCAAGACTCTTCTGCTCCCATTCGTGAAGGAGTTGAGAGAGTCCAAGGGAGTATCTGCTAAGGGAGAGGACGTTGATATCAACTGAGACATCAAAGATCACTGATGCATTTTTTATATATGTTTGTATTAGTGTGTAATCGTAATCTTGATTCTTATATATCATGTTAATGCTATCAAAAAAAAATTTTTTTTTTAGATGATACGCTTCTTATTTTATTTTACCTATCCTGGGGTAATCGGTCTAATATTATTTATTTGACGCCAACCCCAGTAATTTGATGAGGCTGGAATTGAATCCACTGTGATTTTGACTCTAATCCAGGTTATTTGTCACCACTTACGCAAGTAACTGTATGTGGAAGAGGTCGAGGAGTCCACCAAGGATCTTTGACCCATCCGATTGTTTGTCGAATAATGACGTGAACTGTATGGAAGACATCGTGAGGAGTCCACCAAGGACCTTTAGACTTATCCCAGTTGTTCGTCGTAAGTCTTCACCATGACATTAACCCGTAAAAGAGGTCATGGAAAGTCCCCTGGGATTGATTATGCTCCATCGGAGATATAACGTGAGTTGTATATTTCGCGAGAGGATTAAATGAAGAAGAAATAAGTTTATAAAAAGAAAGTTATAAATTCATTACTCTGATAAGTTCAGTGATACAATCATAAGATGATTTTAACACATATATGAGTTTTAAGAGAAAATGACAACAACAACAACAACAATAATAACAAGTCTTTATCCCACTAAGGGTTGGCATATAAGAGGAAATAAAATGAGACAAAATAAAAGTTGTGATAATTATGCAAGTAGAGTTATCATAATATTTTGAGATTCGTCCAAGTTCCAAAGTTTTGTCTCCAGCTTGAAAGTTCATGGTTTCCACCATAGCTATAACCACATATGGGTCATCCCAAAGAGGTGAGAGTTTATTACTGAGGGGCCTTGCCTGCAACTTGAGACTTCAGCAGACCAAGTCACCCAGATATGGGACGAGACGATTTTACAGAGCTACCCTTGCGATACCCTGGCCGGGCCACGAAGCTCGGGGAGTAGGTCCAAGTTGTCGAGTTTTTCTTACCTGGCCATATGATCAAATGAATTGGAACTCTAGACTTGGAACCCTCGAGACTACTAAGATAATAGCTTGCGTTTAAACACAAGTTATACGGTCTCACCACGGTGCACGAATTTAAGCAGAAGCTAGAAAGAACATTAGTCCAACCCATGGCCCCTCTACCTCGAGATGTGTGTTTTTAGTCCTTGAGTATAGTCCCATTGGTAGCTTCCGCCTGCACTTGACTAGGATGTAGCTACAAACATATGCGTAGCCTAAAATGGAATGAAGATCTTTGCAAAAGTTTCCAAAGACTTTTCCAATTGGGTTCCTTATCGTTGATGATCTTGGGTGAAAGACCGACATACATATTTTTCCAAACAAACAAATTGTTTAGCATTTGCTTTGAATGAATGTTCTTCCCATTTAAGTAAGAATGACCACTACTAAATGATGAACTGCTCCTCGATGTTATCTAAAGGTCTCATGATATCAATCCCACTGCAAAGCAAAAAGGCCTTTGAAATGGATGAGAGCTTTCTGAGAGATGTTATGAGGCCAACCAACCGTGCACATTTTTTGTGAACCTATGCCTTTTCATCGTGTGGGTGTAACCCTTTGCCAAGGCCAACGCCTTCCTCCTAGATGTTCTCCACATATCCCCTGAAAGTGAACCTCTCTTAATGCCCTCCTCGGGCGTGAGAGGCATTGAGGTACGTAAAAGCCCACCTTGTAGTCACACCCTGAGCACAAGAAAGTTTCAAGCTTATTCTGAGATGAGTTGTAGAAGTCGGTCTCAAGAAGGGTTCCTTCTCAGAGAAAAGACAGATGATAGGGTCCATCCACCCAATGTTCCTTTATCTCATTAATTTCTTGAATTACCCATGATACCAGGAAAATGTATTTCTTCAACATGCCTCTCTTGTAGATCCCTAGTAGCAAATGCAAGCATTTCTCTCTCTCAAAGATATGAACGATTTGATGTGTCTTGAAACTCACCAAGTGGGAGGTATTATGCCAAATGTGAGATTGTGAGAGCTTAGTCAGAAGGCTTAATAAGTGAGAGTCGCCCAAGCTTTGAGCTCGGCATCACTAAGTCCTCAACCCTCATATTCACCATTGCAAGTTGCAAATTTTTTAGATCTAAGTCCATACTCTAAGATATTCTCTGGGAGAAAAGTGGCCAGAAGATTCCCGCACCAAAGACCAAGACTTCTCAAGCTCCATCAACATAGAGGGTCCATCGAGGAGAGACGAAATGCATGTAGATAGCTCATCCGAGTCGGGTTAGCAGATTCGGACTACTATAAAGTCCGCCAAGAGACTCTGAGACTTTATACAGGTGCAGGTAGAAAATTTATATCAAACTCTCCAAACTCTATGTAACCATTTAATTAACCTCCCAGATGCTCTCCTTCTAGATGGCTTAATGGTAAATGAGTAAGAAGGATGAGCTGGACGAATTTCTTATACCGAGAAAACTAAAGTTTCCACTTTATCTTCAAGTGGATAATCCACTTTCATATCGTAGGAAGAATTTTGTCATATAAGTAATTGTTGTTGTATCCCATTTTTTTCTCGACTAAACTGAGCTCATCATGGGAAAGAGACCGCAGATATAAGTATAGTATCTCACCTTGAGCTTGATAAGCAAGGGGTGGAGATGCTAAATACCTTTAGTATAGCCAAAATCGACCGACATTCTTCACCAATCGAAAATCCCCTTTAATAAAGAATGGCAAGTATCTATCCCTTTAACTGGGGAAGATAACGCAAAGCAATTTGTCCATTCAAACGTCGAACTTCCTTACTATTCTTCGGAGGAGTCATATTTTTGAGAGCTTTGATTTTTTTGGGGTTTGCTTCTATCCCACGGTGGGTTACCATAAATCCAAGAAATTTTTCCGACGTAACCCCTAAAGCACATTTGGTTGGGTTGAGTTGCATGTTATAACGTCGAAGAAGGTTAAAGCATATTTCTAAGTCAGGAATATGTTGTGATTCTTCCAAGCTTTTCACTAACATGTCATCCACATATACCTCCATCATGCCTAATAGGTCTTTAAAACTTTATTCATAAGTCATTGATAAGTAGCACCAGCATTTTTTAACCCAAATGGCATGACTTGGTAATAGATAAACCTTATATATGTTTGAAATGTTGTAGCTTCTTCATCCGGGGTCCATTTTATTTAGCATTGTAAGTAAGCATCCAAAAATAAAGCATTTGATGTCCGTAAAGATCAACCAACCGATCAATTCAGGAAGAGAAAACTATCTTTCTGCAAGCCTGTTAAGGTCGTAATCAATACACATTCTCCATGTTATTTTTTTTAACCATGACAACCATGTAGGGTAATGTACCTCTCGAATGAATCCCGCTTCTAAAATCTTATTAACTTCTTGCTCAATAGCCTGGAGGCGATCAGGTGCTCTTCGCTTCTTCTGGATGATCGGTTTGAATGTTGGATCAATCTTGAGGGAGTGCATGATCACATCGGACGCACCATAATATCCATCTGACTCCAAGCGAAGATGTCTTGATTTTTGCACAAGAAGTCTATGTATTTTTCTATTTGTTCTTCTGAGAGCATGGATCACACTTGCACTGTTCGTGGTGCTTGGTCATCTGATAATACAACAGAGAGCAAGTCTTCTACAGGCGAAGCTTTCTGGGATACTTCTTCATCTTGAAAATTAAAATCTTCGATGTTGAAGGTCACATGCGTGGTTGGGTCTGAGGTAACATGATCACATGCCTCTGCTGATTTCACACCCCAACTCCAACGGAGTTGAAAACTTCATCTTAAGATGAAATCAAGTGATCAGACCAAAATTGAGGCCTTCCAAAGATGTTATATAATCAACTGACCACCATGAATTGATTAAATGAGTCACTTGTCGAGAAAATTCTCCAACGACACAGAAGGGTGATTGTCCCCTACCGCATCTATAATGGTCCTACAATTGAAGCTTTTCCCAACCAGCCCATGCTAAGAAATGTGGAGTAAAATAAGACATCAACAGTAACTACTATTGTCAATCAAAATTCTCTTAACATTATAAGATGGGTCACCGATCCTGCTACGATGACAAGTGGATCTTGATGAGGGACTCCTTCTAAGTCCGTCATTAAAAGTGATGAAATGATCAATACGAGACTTCTTTAACTCCCTTCTGAGGTAATGAGAACTTGATTAGATAGTATCCCTCCGCATTGTTTCAATTTCTCCAACTATTTGATGATTATTTTGTTGCTTTCGCGGATGATTGTCCTTTGGAGGTATGTTTGTTTGAGTTGATTGATTCTTCACAAATCGATATCCTCACGAATGAGCCTCTCAATTTCTTCTTTGAGTTGTTTGCATACCTTAGTAGTGTCCACGACTCGATGGAAGTCAAAATATTGCTTTGATTGAATTGGTGGATGTGACCACTTGATATTTTCTTCATCTCGAATAGCCATTGTTAACACGAGATGTGTCAAGAATGTATTCCTTTCCGTGGTTCATGTCATTGATATGGGGTCGTCAAGGGGAGATCACGCTTGATTTCTGATAGGATTGTTGATCCGCATTCCCGGGTGCTTTTTATATATTAGAATGGTGGGGCTTCCGCTCACGAACTAAATCGATATACGTTTTTAATGGATGAGTAAGCAGTCTGACCTGAGTCCTCCAAGGAAAACTCTAATAATCTACTCAGTATTAAGGAGAGAACCTCTGGAAGTATTCCTTAATTGATACACCCTCATGTCGAGAGATGGGAAGAATCTTTAATGATCCTCCCATTTGCAATGAACTGCTCTACAAAATCTTGGTGAGTTCAAGGTATGGATGGATTCCCTTAAGGGAGAAACCAAGTGCTTGTCCCTTGAAGGTAACCGGAAAGACCGAAGCAATGTGTCGTGAGCTCATTGGATATGCATAATACCCAGAATGGTCGATGTGTTCATGCCACCCCATCATGGAATCAATGAAGTTGAAACCCACGAATAGATGTTGAAGAATAGCAAATAAAGATGAGATTCTTCATAGCCATGAAAGATGATGATTTATGTCTTGAAGATGAAATTGCATTAAGCGCCGTAATTCTCGCGACGACAATAACATGACGAGCCAACAGGACGAAGCCAAAGAATAATTGCGGATTAAGCATTTCGAATTGCAGCGAACGAGGTCGAGGTCTGATCACTTTGAAGGAACTTTAAGGAGATCAACATTTTGACCTCCACAAATGATCGATCTTGGGAAATGTGTGTGGTGTAATGGCCTGTTCTCTCAAAAGTCGATCATCTCATTTTGAGACTCTTCCAATCGGACACGATCTTCTAAAGAGATCCCTTTCGTGATCTTCACCACAGTCACGCCTATTGGGAGGAGCAGTAGCCCCCGCCCAAAGAGATGATTCCGAAGTGACGAGTTGGAGTGAGGCCCACCAGACCAGTATCATACCATTATGATAATGCGAGTGTTCACGTAAATTGTGATTGGGGTTCGCTTCCCACACGACCAAACCGTGCGAGAAAACCAGCGCAGAGAGTTTACTTTACTTTTTTCGTGGAAAGAAAGACACAAAAGATTTAAAGAGAACAGAATTTTACTTGAAAATCAGAGGGAAAAGACGACATTTTCAAGAGAAGACTGATACGAGACAACAGATCTTGAGAATAAGACAGAATGACCGTCGGAATGAATGACGATATAACTAATGACGACGAGATGCAACAATGTGATCGATGATCAGGCTGACGGCGACGATCATAATCATCATCGATCAGGTTTGAGAGGTTCTTGAGCTCTCCTCTCTCTGCTGCCCTTCATACGAGCGAATTTATTATATGGCGGAGGAGGACGCCTCAGAATACATGCAAACCAACTACCTCTCCATCTGACTCATGATGATTCTCGATCATATGATGATTTTGTGATTTGAACGCTCAAACGTGAATTGTAAGATCTTGTTTATTTGTCGACGATTTGTTTATAAACACTCTATATTTGAGTAGCTTTTAAGATTTAACTGACGGTCCTAAAGTTTCCAATAATATTTTAAAGACTCACATGCTTTTAATTCTTTCTGATCAAGATTTGTGCTTCGATTAGAGGAATTTTCAGGGTCAAATCATTTTTATAAATTTAAAACTATAATTTATTTATATAATATCTTGATGTCTAAATTTTATAATAACTAAAATTTATAATTATTTGTTATTTATTGATGATGTCAACGTTCATTAATGCCTCATAAATTCTTCCACATATTTTTTATAATATAAAATTCTCAACAGTAATTGATATCAGACAAAGCATATGTGGCGTGCGGAGGTCCTCAGCTTCTTCTTTGAGAATCTTTTCTCTTTTTGCGTGCCGTTAAAAAAAAAAAACTGTTTAATGATTTCACTTCAAAAGATGTTCTTCGAAGAACGAACAGTTTATTGCAAATTAACTCTGGTTCCCATACTTCGAATTAGCGATGCTTCAGAAACTCTTTATGTGAGCCTTTTTAGGTTCATATTGCATTGACTCAAATTTTAAGAGAATAAGTCTTACAATTATCGAATTTATTTTAAAATAAAATTTATATTTAGGATATAAATTTCCATTCTAATAATCCTCAACAATATATATAATTATCCTAAAAATAATACTCGAATGCAATTGACTTTAGACGCAACATATGTGGCTTACGGATGTCCTCAGCTTCTTTGTGAAAATCTTATTTGTTTTTTGGTGCTGCGTGCAAAACACTTTAATGCTCTGACTTCCAAAGATTTTTACTGAAGAACGCACATTTCATTGAACAAACTATCATAATCAACATATTTAATATTGATGTGATTATGCTAAGATTAAGATTTAAGAGGTAAAAAGCAGCCTATTGTATTGTGAAAAGATCTCATTGAAAAAAATCAGATCACATACTTGGACTCAAATATTGATGTAATAAATTACAAAAATATTAGATTTATTTATGAAGAACATACATTAAAGTGAATAATCATATATTATTTCTATTTAAAATAAATTTAATAATTTTAAAATTTATTTTAATTTAGATTTGATCAAAATATTCTAATTTTTTTTCTAAACATTATAGTGTGTAACCATGAGATAGTATCCATTTGATTTTTTGTAGACGGCCTAGATTAAATTTTAAAATTTGTATACAAATCACTCTAATTTTATTAGATTAATCTTAGCCATCTAAGCTAGGTTGGAGTAACAAAACATATTTAATAGGCACAATAATTTTAGAAAATATGAAGCTCCTAAGCATATGATATAATTCATTTTATACGATTAAAATTGAGTTTTACAATATGTATTGCATGTAAAAAATGTTTTAAGTATATCGTGTATTTATTATTTATTATAATTTCTTAATAATATTAAGTAAAAAGAATATATTCTTCAATTATTGAGACATGTTATGGGTGAATTGAGTTATGATTTGAGTCTCATAATGTCAATAAATTTTAACATTTTATATTTGGATTATAGATCAGTTGACTACTTGTGATATTTATTTTTGGATATATGAGACATCAGATCCGAGAGCTTCTTATTGAAGTCCGAGTATGACATGTGATGCTATCTCGAAAGATAGAGATATCATCATTAAATGAACCTAATCACCTAATAAGGACTCTTAAGGCATAATGAGTCTTCGAATGTACTAGAGTTTTTTTTCTTGCTTCACATGGATGAATAAAACAAGGTTTATATTAAATCGCATTATAAAATTCTATGGAGGAGGCAAGCCATTAAACATTCTCGAATGAAATTCCCTAAGAATACTCTCAATAAAAATAGACGATAAGGGTCTCCAAAGATTTCATGGTTAATACTATCAAATGATTGGTTATATTTGAAAAATCAAATGTGAAAGATCAATGAGAAGACTTAATTTTAGAAGAAAAAGGGGATGAGTAGGAAATGCTTATGATACTAGGAAGCCTAATGAACATTCCAATCTATCCTATAATTGGACTTTACATATTTGAAGTTGAAGAGATTTATTTTGTTTGAGTTAAAATTTCATTAAATTACTAGGGCTTATAATCCACAAACACAAGGTTGTGTAAATGCATAAGAGGTGAGGATTTATGCTTATAGCCCGAAAAAAATAACTACATCGTATCCTAAATTTAGGGAGCTTTAGCATAAGCTAAAGCACAACCTAAATCTAAGCGAAGATGGGTATAAGGTTTACCTCCACAAGAGAGAGTAAACCATCTGACTGCTGGACTTATAACCGCCTAGAGTGGCAACAAGCTAACTCCTCCTATGATTTTAAAATCATGTGGTTTGGTACAAGATGGTTGGAATGTTATTAATATATAAAGAGACCAAAGTTCTTAAACTCACTCCATAAGAGACTAGAGTATGAGTAGTATGAGTAATGACTTAATATGTAAATATAGATTTTTTTCAAATTTTATTTGATTTTTGACACTTCATTTTGACAAATGCTTTAGGATTTTTACATGCCAAAATGCATGATGAAAATGGATTATAAGCTAAATCAATGATAAATAGGTATTTTTCACCACAGAGGAGACCTTCAAAGGTCAAGTCTTCCCCTATCGTGCAAGGATGTAAACTATCTCCTAGCAAGAGTGAAATAATATGCATACATGATGTGAGACATACAACATTCAGCTAAGGGATTGCTAAATCTTTTAATTATCTTGATTATGTCCTAGGTTTTATGTGAGGTTATGAGTTATTTAAAACTTTAGTTATGAGTTGTAGTTAGATAAAAAATTTATTTTTTTCTAAGAGCCTAATCTAGGCCACACATTAAAACATCATTCATAAAGAAACTATGAAAATCATGCTATTTTTATTGCACAATTAAACATAACAACAATTAATTTTATAAATTTAACGCAAAAGAATAAAAAGCCGGTGCGATTGGGTACCGTTGTACAACCCAAAAAGAGAAAATAGGTAGCTGAGCTCTACTCTTATACATCCCGGAATATGAAAGAATAATTACAATTAACAAATGAATAAATGCTATGGGGGATCTTCAATTCATCATGTTTCCATGTCTCCTTCATTTCTCCATGTCTTTGCTTCTTTTGATTTAGTAGGCTTCAAGACATCACATGGCACCCCAAGATTAATCATTCTAACCAATGCTCATCATAATCTCCCATAACATTAATCCTAATTCCTAATATAAAATCACATTAAAAATAGGAAAAATAAATCTAACTATACCTGCAAAATAAATGTCAGATGAACACACATACAATCCCAAGTAGTTATATATATAATTTGGACTTAACACCCTGCACATTGGTAACCAAGCCCACCTATCCTAACTTGGATTATGCTTAGGGGTTTAAGCAACCTGCCAAGAGAGCATTTATATTTATTTTTAAGTAGCCTCTTAAGCATAATCCCCTCTAGAAAATATGGTTAGGCTAATCACGGCTTATCATCCAGTCTACGAAGCATACACCCTAACATCCAGTCTAAAATATTACATCACATAATAAAACATACACCATACATACGTCGACCTAACTTTAAACTAGAAGTGGTGACTTAGTTCTAATGTATGTGTTAAGACTTGTGTGGTATGTTTTAATTAAGCATTAGTATTATAATTTTATAAGTATGAAAGACTTTCATTTAATATAAAGGGTTGATTCCACTTGATGTTATTTAATTGATTTAAGAATTTTTATTTATGTTTTCTTTTGTTTCATATGATTACACTTAGTAACTAAGTGTTATAAAGAGAAGAAAGAGGATTGCCCTCTTTCATCCCTACCTTAAGCCACTTATAAAGCATGTTAATTTGATTTGGTTCTCTTTAGTGAATGATTTATTATATATTTTAAATTAATCCTAAGTTTAGATCCACTTTAAATAATTCTATTCAATATGGAAGGCATCTTAAGGTTAATCTAATTGAATTACTATCACATGATATATGTTAAATTATTCATTTCCATCATATGTAACATACATATGATTAAGTCCTAAGTATATCTACACCTACAATATGTTTTAGTACACTTGAATGATGGATGTAAGTATGTATATTTAAAGTTTATACTTTTTTATTTGATTGAATTATTTTATCATATTAATTTAAAGGTCTATCTAAATTCTTAAGCAAAAATACATAGGGATGAAATTAAATAGGTACGCATCATTGTTAACCAGAGAAGTGAGGTAATCAAATGACCTCATTGGGGCTTGCTAAAGCCTCGTATTCCCATAAGAAAGAGAGCTCCAAATCACATGATCAATTAATTCAATGACCTAGTTAATTATGGATGCATGAATCTTTGATAAAAGAAAATGGGTTCTAATTCCATAATTAAATACACACACATGTATAAGAGACATAAGCTAGTACATGTTATTGTTAACCAGGAAAGTGAGGTAATCAAATGACCTCTTTGCGGCTACTTAAAGTCGCATATTCCTGGGATGTCCAGACTAAATATTTGCTTTTCTCAAATACATATGGATGTATATATAAATAAAGAAAAGAAAACCATATAAAAATTGTATTTTTATTTGATTGGAACATTTATGCATATGGAGTAAAGTCTTATCAAAATTCTAATATTGAAATATATAAGAATGAAATCAAATGGAGTACGTGTCGTTTTTAAACCAGAAAAGTGAGGTACTCAAATGACCTACTTGGGGCTAGCTAAAGCCTCATATTCTCAGGATGTCTAGACTATATACCCATTAACATTCACACTTACATAAATCAATACATGAATAAAAGGAAAGAAGCTTCACTTCATACACTTAAGCTATAATCACATGCATCTCCTATATATTTATAATTAACATTTATAGCATATGTAATCATTCATTTATAAGCTTTGAAAAATATATTTGAATTTAATAGTGATAATAGCCGCACACACTTTAAATTAAATCAACACATGCAAGTTTGACATAAAAGAAACCATTTGATGTAATTAATTTTGCAAAAGATGAATGCATGAATCAAATGACATACAATATTAATATGATTGGAGAGCAATAAATAAACATAAACATATAATTTCATTCAATCAAATTAATTTTTAAGGACGATCATATCAAATAAAATCATTTAAAGCAAAGTAAAGCTTTTTAATGTCATTTTTAATTTTATGTTTAATTTGATTGAAAGAATATGAGAAGAAGTTTGCTAATCCTAATCTCATCCCATGTTTGTAAGTTAATTTGATTTAATGAAAGGTAATTAGGTTGATTTTATGAATTAATTAAGTTAAGATATGAAGTAAATTAATTAATTAACTCTTACTTATGTTACCTTAAAGTAATTAAATAAATGATTATGATTCAATATGATATGCAAATAAATTGAAAAATAAATTAGCAATGATCCTAGGAAATGAAAAGGCCTAATGCAATTGGCTCATAATTAACAGTTAATTAAGCATAAGGAACTTAATTAAGTAACCACACATGTGAGCTAACCATAATTTCCTTAAATGTCCTTAGGCTATTGAACACCTAAAGATCTACTCCCCAATTGATTAATTATGGTTAGATGTGTTTCTAATTTTAATTAAAATAAATAAATAATTAATTAATCAATTAATCCTTAATTAATTTATTCTTGAAAAAGTGAAGGAAATTTAAGGAGAAGATTAGGAGAGAGGCCCTAATCTAATTACCTAAGTCTCCTCACTGTTAAACAATAATAAATAATCCAATTAATTAATTAAGTTACTATTCATATGGTCAATTAACACTTAATTAAATTAAGAAGGTAATTAAGGCTTAATCAATCAATTTTACTAATTAATTAGCCAATAAATCCAAAAAAAAAAATAGGGAGACAGAGGTCATACCCTTAAAGAATCTCAGAAAATTTGAGGTTAATTAGTTAATTAATTCGGGAGTAATTAGGGTAATTAATTTTTCAATTAATCCTAATTAAGCTTTGATTACTATTCAAAATCAATTAAGGATAATTTTAATAGATTTCTCTTTGAAATATCTTTAAAATGAGCCTTTATTTGTATTTTGTAGATTTTATATGGTTTGTTATGAATTTATGAAGTTTTATCCTTAAAAAAAATTATTTAGCTTTAATTAAGTGTGCTTTCCAAGTGGAGCCATGGGATTAGCTATTTAAGTTGTCACATCCCTGGCTGAGTTAACTGGCGAGGGGACGCGTTATTGCTCTCTACTGTTCAATCTCAGATCAGACGGCACATATCGATTCCATGATTAATAATGGCTTGAATTAAAAGGATCTAACATGATATAATCATGGTTGTCCGTTCTGCGTGCCATTCCGATAATGCGAAATGGATGATGCGTGATCTATCAACTCATGAGCGATGAAAGACAGAGGTCGTCTGCCATTGCTCATTTGATCCGAGCTCAACCGAGCTGGGATTAGCTCCAAATGGAACTCACACCATCATGAAAGGGATATAGGAAGATCCAATGGTTAAGATCGGCTCACATGCATATTTTCTTCACAAAAAGATCAACACGTTTTAAGCTAGAGGTCAGTTTTCATGGAATTACCTCACCAAAGCTAAGACTGGTGGCTCGTACGCTTGAGGAACCTTCATCTAGTTGAGACGAATCCATGTTTTATGACAATTGGATTTATTCCAAGTGGATTGCTCGGGAGGCCAAGAATTGTGCTTGGATGCTCGGCTCCGATCAAACTCTGACCTTCGGTGGGTTTGGAGCTCGAGGGAAACTTTGGATAGTCTTGATGAGGTGCGTGGAAGGTGTAGGAACACGCAATTTGATTTCGATTGAGGAATGAGGGAGCTGGGATCTAAGGATCAATGCCCTGTTTTGGGTTCTCTCGGGAAAGAGGAAATCTAAATAGGGAAGCTTTGGAATCGCTCGAGAGCTCACAGGGAGATTCAAATATGTCTTAGTAAGCTTGGACAACGTGAATGGTTTGCTTTTCCATGCGAATTGAGGGGGTAATCCCTCAATCGACTAAGATGGATGGACGGGATCAATCACACATTTTTAGCCGGCCAGCCACCGTCAGGGCATCGAAGTTGTCCCCATTAAGTCCGCGTTACTTGGAGTGGAGGAAGGCTTGGGAGGTGGCTCAAGGTTGGATTTGGGCTGATTGCATCTCCATTAATCCCTTGGTTTTTGGTTTGTAAGGGAGGTGCTCACCTCCCTTTAGTCCAAGGCAAGTCCTAGCCCACTTAGGGTGGGCTAGGTGGGTAGGTGATATTCCATTTGGGGTAAGTTAGGGTTGCCAAGTGATGGGAGAGTGGACTTTGCCAAAAAAGGATGAAATCCTATGTAAAGAGGCTTAACCAATGGATAATCACCTTGGATTGGACTCATTTAGATTTTAGGCTGATTTTGAGCTGGCCTAAGATGGGTTTGGGTCAGGTTTGGTTAGGTTCCAAGTGTCCATGGGTTGATTTTAAGGGGCTTAGCTCAATTTGACTCTTATAGGTCAAATTGGGCTAGGTTGGGTTAGGTTGACCAATTGATCAAATTGAATCAAACTAAAACTTTGGGTTAAGTTCAAATGATGATTTGAAATATTTTGGTTCAAGTAGTTTTAATCAATTTGACCTAGGTTTGATTTTGCTCATTTAGAATCAAATGGGTCAAATAGGTCAAGTTGACCAATTTGACCAAATTGGCCAAATTGGATTGAGTTGGGTATTGGTTTAAGTTCAATTGATCAATTAAAGATGATTGTAGGTTTTAGTTTGGATCAATTTGGATTTAATTTTGATTTAGGCCAATTTGATCATTCAGGTCAATTTGGGCTAAGTTGATCAATTGGGTTCAATTGACCAAATTAGGATCAATTATGGGTTTTATCAAGTTCAATAATCAATTTGAAATAGACTTGAGCCATTGGTTGCAATCAATTTGAGTTAGATCATGATTTGACCCATTTTGGCTTTTTAAGTCAATTTGGGTCAACTTGAGTCAAATGGCCTATTGGGTTTCATTTGGCTTAATTGATGGTCAAATCATGTTCAATCATTGACTATGAGTTGGTGTGAATAAATGGTTTCAATTTATTTAGTGTAGGATGAATTTTGACTAGTTTGGGTTCCATATGGGCTAAGGGTTGACTTGGTCAAATGACCAAGTTGACTTGGTTTTACCCAATTTAAGGTAGTTGATCATCCTAAGGTGATCAATGATCATGGTATGAGGTTTGGATGGGCTTTGTTAATCCAATTAATGTTGGATTAGAACTTATGGGTTCATAAGGTCACTTTGAGCTTGATTTGATTAAGATTTAGTTGAATTTATATATGAATTTAGAATTAAAATATAAATCCAACTATAATTAATTTGGGCTATGATGGGTTTTGGTTCATTTGAAAATTTTAAGTCAAAAAGGCTAAGTTGGGCTTGACTTGAGTCGATTTCAATTTGGCTTGATGATTGTAAGTTTCATTTATGTTTGGATAGATGATTGAATGAATGATTAATTCAAAAGAAAATCTATTGATTTTGGCTTGATTTAGGTGGGTTTTGGTTAAGTCCAAGGAATTAGCTTAAAGGGTTTAAATTGGGTTTTGATTTGATTTTGAATTTGGTTTTGGCTATTTGAGATTATATTTTATTTATATTTATGAATATAAATGAAGATATAAATGACTTATGAGAAAACAATTGAATTTGGAGTAGTTTGAAGGCAAATTTGGCTAAGCTCATGAAGATAGGTCCATATGACTTAGAAGGAAATTTGATTTAGTTTGATTTAGTTTTTATCATTGGAATGTGAGTTTCATTTGTATTTGAAAAGATAATTGAATATATAATCGATTTATGAGAAAATCAATTGAGTTTGTGTTGATTTGGATGGGATTTGGCTAAGCTCATGGAGATAGCCATATAGGTTAGCTTGGGATTTGATTGGATTTGGATTTAGTTCGATTTGGTTTTGGTTATTTGAGTTTATATTTCATTTATATTTTTGAATATAAATGAAGAGATCAATCAAGTTTGGCTTGAATTGGGTGGAATTTGGCTAAGCCCATGGAATTCATAATCAAAGGAGGATTTGAGAAAAAGTAAATCATTTGGAATTGAGTTTCAACTTGAAATTGATAAATGTTTGAGGGATTGAATTGATTTTTGAGAAAATCAATTGAATTTGGATTGATTTGAATTTGGTTAAAGGCCAAGTCCATAAGATAAATTTATAGGGCATAGGCAGGATTTTGATTTTGTATTTGATCATGGGTTTCAATCATTTGATTTAAAATTTTAAATTGAATTTGGTATTTGAATTGAATTTGAGGTTTGGTTTGAGGAGGTGCATATAGGTTGGGTTTAGGTCATAGGATGAGCAAGTCTTCCGAAATCCCTAAGGCATAACCTACCCCTATAACTAACCCTTCTAAGTCTCTCTAAACTTAGGTTAAGTGTTCACCTAATCACTAGAAGTATCTTAAGATTAAGAAGCTCTTAATATCTATGAGAGTCCTAGAACTATGATGAGGAGGTTGAGAACTCACTCTAAAAATGAGGTCAACACTCCTCATGTTGTTTATTTACTTAATCAATTGACATCTATCTTTTGAAAAAAAAAATGCAAAAATGATATGATTAATATTAATTTATAATAATAAACATTGAATCAATTTCAATTGATTTAAGAGAAAAAATAAGACAACTTAAGTTGAAAAAAAAGATGACTTTATTTGTAAAAGCCCATATGTTTTAAGGAATTTTATAGTAATTCAACTCAACTCACATTTATTAATTCTAATTAATTTAATTATTTATGATAGGATTGAATGCCATTAAACATATTCTATTTATCATCTCTCTCCAACCATCATAAGGATGACTAATGAGCTCATCTCTAGATTAATGGTTGACTATAGAACATTAATTCTAACTGCATAAAATATTTTTATTCTTCAAATAAACAATACAAACTTAAATAAGTCAATCTAATCAAAGTTGTTCTTTCACATTCACTCAAAAATCTAAAATAAATTTTACTTTCTATTAATGAAAATTTACATTCTTTTACATGAGAAATTGCTACAATGAAAATAGTATTTAAAAATAGATTTTATTTTTTTCTCATTATTCCATTGATTATAAAATATCTACCATATATTATATCAAACCATAACTTATTATTTATTCTTTGTTTTCATATGATGTGGGAAATGTTACTAAAGTCATTTCATTTTTATTACTTTTTTTGTACTTTTAAATGGTAGTTACTCATTCATTAATATTTAATCATAAGATTTAATGAATCATTATTATAACCTTTTTATCTACAACATAACCATGTTTAACTTTTTTTATCCTGCATTAGCTATTATTATATAAATACTTTAATATTATCTTCATTTTATAAGTAATGATTAGAATATAGTGAAATGAGAATCCAAGACCTCCCTTGAATTTAAGGAGGGTGATAGTTTGCAAAGATATAATGAAAACTCTTTTTAGAGGACTACAAACCATCAAATAAAGAAATATGGAACACCAAATGTTGATCATATGAAAGATGTATTTTGGGAGAACATTGAATCTTAATAAGTAGGTTATATAACCCTAAATAATGATATATATCTAGCATTCTAACAAGAGATAAACATGTGTATTTATGTTGACCTCCATGCATGATACATCAGTCGAATCGAGCTCAAAATCTAAATTCGATGGACTTTTGATGTAGACTAAGATGCATTAAACATCAATCGAAATCAGATGACCTCGATCGATAAATGGACTCGGCCATCATCATGGTAATATCAAAATTGGTCAGAATATAAATATTGCATAATCTAACGATCAAACGATCATCAATATAACGCATACGTCAAGAGTCGAGAATGATATCCAAACAATCTCTGTTCATAAAATTGATTACATTGTTAGCTTGAAAATGTAAAAAATACTAAATAAGACTATCCACGCTCAATTCGGACGAGTTTGTATAAATGTCGAATGATCAGAAATGATAGCACATAAATCGAGGTTGAAATACATTGGACATCGTCAAAATTAGTCAAAATGATCTCTGATTGGTGAACAGACTTTACTATTGTGTTCAGAACATCGAAACTAGTTAGAATATAAATATTGCACAATCTAATGATCAAGCGATCAAGCGATCCAGTCATCAACGTACTTACATGTATATCGAGTTTAGGAGATACAAACTTAAACCAAACAACCTTTATTCATGAAATTGATTGTACCATTAGTTTCAAAATATCAAAATCTATCAAGTAAGATTATTCGTACTCAATTCAGATGAGTCTATGCAAATGTTAAGTGATTGGCGACACATTTTGCCGAAATCTACGATCAACTTGAATCAAATGGCCTCCATCAAAATGAATTATGCCGTGTCCAAATAGAATAACCTAAGATTGATATATATATATATATATATATATATTAACTATGTGATTTTGAGAGTATAAAGTTCATATTAAAATTGATTTGACACTTAAAAAATTAATAATTTATCATTTAATCCTAAATAACCATAATTTCTCCATTCAAAACCAACCTCTTCTCTAACCTATCTTTCGACTTTCATCTCTTCCTTCCTTTCTTTCCGTCCACATTTGTTCAATCTTTTCTCCTCAAGCTTCATTCGAGCCTTCCTCAACCTTTCCTTCCTCTCACTCTCCTTCACCAAGTGCCCTTCGATTTATTTATTTATTTATTCTCATTTTAGATAACTCGCTTTTCTTCCTCTCTCATCCAAATCGCAAGTAGGTTCTCCTCTCCTTCCTCCTTATCCTTTCGACCTCCTCTCTTCTCACCTCGATTTTCCTTAGTTTTCTTCCTCACTCTCTGTCAGTTTTCCTTCAACAACATATGATATTCATTTGTACCACTTTAGATTTGGCGAAATCTATATAGCTAGCCGAAACAATCCCGTCCACAGATTTCATATGTCGAAATCTATATATCCGTCTACTTTATATATTCCACAAACTTTACCCACTCCCCCCTCCTATTCTTCCTTTTACATGATAAAGAAAAAAATCAAATCCTATTATTGCTAATATTGTTGCTATATCAGTCACATTATCACGCAAACTTATGATGGCAGCTGATTGTGAATGTGAGGTGAAAATATTCCCGCCTTCATCTATCCTTTCGGAAAGAATAAATAAAAATAAAAAATAGACACCTTTTAGTCGGGACACCACGTAGATCCATAGATGTTCTTATTAGGGTGATCGGGTATGACATTGAGGAGAGGTGTAGTATATCAAAATATAGAAGTCACCACCCTACAATGGACCTAATAACCTTAATAAGGGCTCCTAAGGACAATGGGTCTGCATATGTACCAGAGATTCTTCCCTTACTTTATATGAAAAAGTGAAGTAGGGTTTATTTTAAATCGGGTTCGTTAAGTTCCAGGCGAGCCCCCATAGTTAATTACATCTTAAGGAAGGAGATTACTTAGGAATACTCTCGATTAAGATAAATGATCATTATCTCTAAAGATTTCAATAGGTAGGACTATCAATCGATTATTTTATTTTTGACAAATCAAGAGGGATTGATCAAGAGGAGGGAGTTCTTATCGAAGCTAAATGGAGGTGAGTAGGGGATGTTTATGATACTAGGAAGCATAATAAACATCCCAAACTATCCTATGGTCGGGCTTTACATTTTTGAAATTGAGGGAAATTCTTTGATTGAGTTGAATTTTTATCAGAAGTTTAGGACTTATAATTCTACAATACAAGACTATGAAAAATGTCTAAGAGGTGAGGATTTATACTTATGGCCCATAGAAAAAAGAAGTAACCTCAAAACCTAAATCTAGGGAGTGGCGAGGGCCGAAAGCATGACTTAAGTCTAGGGCAAAAATGAGTATTTGGTTTGCCTTCACAAGAGAGGAAAAATTACCGACTGCTTAGACTTACAACCGCCTGGGGGTAGCCGCCAACTAACTCCTCCTATGATTTTAAATTTATGTAGGGAAGTCTTATGCTTATGTAAGATAGTTAGACTGTTATTTGTTTAAAAGAGACTAAGTCCTTAAACTCACTCCCTAAGAGACTAGATAATGTAAGGGCATAAAAAATGACCTAGATCTAATGCAAAACATATTACATTTTACTTTCATTTCTAGATAATCATTTGACTCAGACTTATAAGATTCATATGTCTAATACATGAGAAGTAAGATTATTGGCCAAAATTTGCGAGAAGAGAGGAGGTGTGATTCCACCATGACTCTCAAAGATTAAGCCAAGTTTCTCTGGCAAAGGCAGAAGCCCTCCAATTAAGAGTGAAACAAGATGCTTTTATGCATAATGTTATAAAAGAATACCCATCCAGCTAAAGGGTTGCTAATTCTTTTATCTTGATTTTAACTTAGGCTTGAAATGAGATTATGAGTTATTTATTTTAATTTTGAATTGATTAATTTGGTAGAAGATTTATTTTTTTCTAAGAGCCTAATCACCATCCAGGCCATACATCAAAGCAAGGAAGAAACTAGAAAAATATGCCATTTCTAATGCATAAGCTAAACAAAATATCAAACATTTTATAAAGCTAATGTAAAAGAATAAAAGGCCAAGTATAGTCGGGCACCACCGCACAAATCTTAAAATAAATTGGGTTGCTGAGCTCTGCCCTTATACAACTTAGATTACAAATGAATTAAGTACAATTAAACAAGGAATTCATTATTATGGGGGTCTTCAAGTTTCATTTCTTAATTCTTTTTTCTACTTCTTTTCTTTGTTCTTCTTTGGTTTCTTCTTTCTTCTTTGGATGGTTGGATATTCCAGATAAGGCATGACCTTATAATCAATGCTCATCCTAATCCTCATAACAATCATTTCAAAATCCTAATTGTAAAATTACATGAAAGAGAAAAAGTAAATCTAACTAAAATATGCAAAATAGAGATTAGCTAAACAAACCACATATTCCTAGGCATGCATATAAACAATTTGGACTTAGTACCCCATATATGAGTAACCAAGTCCGCCTGACTTATTTTGGATTATGCTTAAGGGTATAAGTCACCTGCACAATAAAAGCAATTATATTTTTATTATAGCACCCTTAAGCACAATCCCTCGTAGAAGATAATAATTAGACTAAATCGTCATATCATTCATTCTACGTACATACACCCTAACATCCAAGCTAAAATATTACATCATAAAATAAAAATAAACATCAAACCATGCACTGCCATAACATAGGACTAGAAGTGGTGACTTAACCTAATGTGCGTGCCATGTAAGGTTTATGTGGTATTCTTAGCTAAGCTTTAAGGTTAGGATTTTCCAAGTATGAAAGGTTCGACTTATAAGGGTGGTCTCATTTAAGTTATTTAGTTGATATAAGTTAATTTTATTTGATGATTTGACTTGGTTTGAATGAACCTACTTAATTACTAAAGGTTGGAGAGGAAAAGAGAAGAGAACTTCTCTTTCCTCTCCATCTTAAGTGATTTCTAAGGTAAATTCATTAATAATTTTTTATTTAGTGAATATTTTATTATGTGTTTTAATTAATCCTAAATTTAGATTTTTTGTAAACAAACCTATTCAAAAAGAAAGATATTTTATGATTAAGTAAAGTGAGTTATTATCATAAAACACACAACATTTTATTTCTTTCCCACATGTGTATCATACACATGAATGAATCCTAAGCATATCTATACGTACGATGCATGTATTTAGCACACCTTAATAATGAATGCTAAGAGAGGTTACTTAAGGAAATTTGAAATGTTTCATGTATGTATGATTTTGTTAAGTAGAAGAGAGTGATTCTTTTATCCATTTTTTTCTTGCTTTATGTATGGCCTAGATGTGGATTAGGCTTTTTAGGGAAAAATAAATCTGTTACCCAACTTAAAAATTCAAACTAAAACTAAACAACTCATAACCTCACCTAAAACTTAAGTTTAAAATCAAGATAAAAGAATTAATGGTCACTTAGATGGATGAGCAATTTCTATATAATATCATGCATAAATGCATCTTATTTCACTCTTGATTGGAGGGCTTCCATCTTTTCCAGAGAATCCGGCTTGACCTTTGAGGGCCGTGATGGAAACTCACCTCCCACCTTCTCGTTGATTTTGGCCAATAATCTGATTTCTCATGCATTAGTCATAAAAATCTATTTAGTCTGAGTCAAAAATGATTGTCCAAAAATAAAATAAAATGAAATTTGAAATGCATTAGATTTAAGTCATTTGAAGCATACCCTTTACATAATATAGTCTCTTTAGGGAGTGAGTTTAAGAACTTAGTTTCTTTGTAAATAAAAATTGCCTAGCTATCTTGCATAAGCATAAAGACTTGCCTACATGTATTTAAAATCATAGGAGGAGTTAGTTGGCGACCACCCCTAGCAGTTGTAAGTCCAAGCTGTCGGGTGGTTTGTCCTCTCTTGTGGATACAAACCAATTACCCATTTTTGCCTTAGATTTAGGTTGTGCTTCTGGCCCTCACCGAAGCTCCCTAAATAAAGGTTATGAGATTGCTTTTCCCCTTTATGGGCTATAGGCATAATTCCTCACCTCTTAGGCATTTCCTTAATCTTGTGTTAATGAATCTTAAGTCCTAAAATTTTAATGAAAATGCAACTCAAATAAACTAAATCAATTTCTAAAATATAAAGCTCAATTTTAGGATAGTTTGAGATGCTCGCTAGGTTTCCTAGCATCATGAGCATCTACTTATTCCCATTTTGGCTTCAATAATAACTCCCTCTTTTGATTAATCCTATTTGATCTTCAAAAATAAAACCAATCGATTGATAGTCCTTCCTATTAAAATCTTTAAAGACAATGATCATTTATCTTAATTGAGAGTTTTCCTAAAGGATCCTGTCCTTTAATATGTAATTAACTATGGGGGCTTGCCCCTGTAGGGAACTTAATGAACCTGATTTAAAATAAACCCTACTTTACTTTTTTATATAAAGTAGGAAAAGAATGTCTGATACATATGCAGACCCATCGTCATTAGGAGTTCTTATTGAGGTGATTGGTTTCATTAAAGGGTAGTGATTTCTGTCTTTCAAGATAGTATACTATACCTTGATGACGTACCCGATCACCTAAACAAGTACATCTACGGATCTGCGTGACGTCTTACCAAGATGAATTTTTATAAGGGTTCCTCTTTCTTTTCTCGCCATAAATTTGAAAGGCGACTCCTTTTATAGAAATTTTTCACCATAGGTTGGTTGGAATGTGGTTGCTCCAAAGGCTTCACATGGTTCATAAGACATAGTCTTATAGCCATTGTTCATCCTAATGCCCCATAACACTCATTCCAAAATCCTAATTGCAAAATTACATGAAAAATGTGAAAAAGGAAATCTAACTAAAACCTACAAAATAGAGATTAGCTAAACAAACCATACAATCCCAAGCATGTATATATATAAATTGGACTTAACACCTCACACATGGATAATCAAGTCCACTTGGCCTATATTGGATTATACTTAGAGGTATAAACAACCTGCACAACAAAAGTATTTTTATATTTTTTATTACAACGCCCCTTAAGCATAATCCCATGTAGAAGATAATGGTTAGATTAAGATCGCCCTACCATTTAGTCTACACACATGCACCCTAACATCCAAACTAAAATATTACATCACAAAATAAAAGTAATCATCAAACCATGCACCGCTCAAACTTAAAGCTAGAAGTGGTGACTTAGCTTAATGTGTGTGCTATTTAAGGTTTGTTTGGTATGCTTAGCTAGGCTTTAAGGTTGAAGTTTTCTAAGTATAAAAATGTTCAACTTAGAGGGTAGTTTCATTTAAGTAATTTAATTGATTTGGATGATTTTATTTTGTGATTTGATTAGGTTTGACTGAACATACAATTAATTACTAAGTGTTGTAAAGAGAGGAAAGAGAAGAGAACTTATCTTTTCTCCCTACCTTAAGTAATTTCTAAGATAGATTCATTAAAGATTTTTTATTTAGTGAATATTTTATTATATTTTTTAATTAATCCTAAGTTTAGATTTTCCCTAAACAAAACTATTCAAAAAGAAAGACATTTTAAGATTAAGTAGAGTGAATTACTATCACAAAATATACATCATTTCATTTCTTTCCCAATATGTGTAATATGCATATGGATGAATCCTAAGCATATCTATATATGTAAATAAAAGTGTTTAGCACACCTTAATGATGGATGCTAAGAGAGTTTGTTTAAGAAATTTGAATGTTTTTATGATGCAAGATTTTGTTAAGTAGAAAAGAGGGATTCTTTTTCCATTTTTCATATGCACATTTGCAAGTATAAAAGATATAAGTGAGTTCGATGATATTGTTAGCACCATGGGTGTAAGGTACAAGACCTACTTAGGGCTGCTTAAAGCCTCTCTACCTTGATATTGTCCAGACTAATATACCACTTTTCTTAAATACATGTACATGTACAAAAAGAAATGCAAGGAAAGAGAATCTTGCAAAAAGTTTATGTTTGTTTACTTGATCTTGTTTGTTTAATTTATATGTATGATATGGAATCCCTTCTTAAGTCATGTCATAAGAGTGTATAGGAATGAATATAAGCAAGTGTTATGTCCTTTTCAAATTGACTATATACTTTGCTAATCCTATACAAACCCATGTTAAGAAAAGAGGACATAACATATTTTATAATAACATGCTAGCTTATAAGCAATTATAAATAACATACCCTTCATTTGTAATGTTTGATTTATAAGTTTTTTAAAAAATATTTTTTGATTTAGTAGTGTTAATAGTCATTTATATTCTTACTTTAGCCAAAACATGCAATTTTGACATAAAGGAAATATTTCATTTTAATTTGATTTTTAAAAAGCATGAATGCATGATTTTTATATGACATACAAATTTAGCTTGTTAGAAAAGAAATAAAGTGATGAAAGCATGTAAATTCATTCACCCTAATTAATTCCTAAAGACAATCTATGGAATAAGATTATTTAAAGTAAATCAAATTATTTTAGAGAGATTTTTGTTTTGTTTTGAGTTTGATTTGAATTTAGGAAATGTGAAGAGTTTTATTGGTCCTAACCCATTTCTCACATGTGTATGATGTTTTAGTTTGTTTTTAGAACCATAAGATTGATTTTATATTTTATTTAGGTTAAGGTGTACATTAAGTCCATTAATTACCCCTTACCTATACCACTTTAACATATTTAACCAAATAATTATGAGCCAAAGTATGACATAAAATCATAAAGAATTTAAATCAGCAATGCACCTAAGAAAGAAATGGGCCTAATGCATTTGGCTCATAATTAATAATTAATTAAACTAAAGGGTTTAATTTAAGTACTTTCATAACTCTTCCCACACATATGGGTTATATATGATTTCCTTAAACTACTTAGGTTATTGAACACCTAAATATCTACCCAAGAAGAAATTGATTAAGTTCAGATTGATTTGATTTTAAAATTTTGATTAATTAAGCCATTTAATTAAGTGATTAAATTATTTAATTAATTTGCACATTAATTAGATTTTTTATCTAAATGAATTAAACTTAGGGGAAAATATTTGGGAGAGGACTCCTAATCTTATTCCCTAAATCCATTCACTGTTCTAACATAATTAGTTCATCACCGTTTAATAGGTTAATTAATCACTTAATTGATTAAGGGAGTAATTAGGAGTGGATCAAGCAATTACCCTAATTAAATCATTAATAAATTTCAAAAAAATCATGGGAGGCAGAGGTCATCTCATTAATCAACCCTAGGAAGTTTGGAATTAATCAGTGGAATAATTAAGAAGTAATTAACATAATTACATTTCCAATAAAACTTAAATTGCATAAAATTCACTCTTCAAAATCTGTCAAACTTAATTTTAGATTGTTCCCCTTTGAATTATCTTCACAATGCATTTTATTTTGTATTTTTCTGATTTTTCTACATTTAGCTATGTTTTTTTTAAGTTCTAGTGATTAAAACTTAATTAAATAGGCTAATTATATACTTAATCTTGTCGACGCCACGTGGATCGCTGGCACAGTGCGGACTTTCCACGTGATGTAACAGGATTCACTATTTAAGTAGTCACATCTAATATTGTGTCAGCCAACTGCACTACACGCTTTGTCCTCGAGCATCCGATCAAAGATCAGATGGTCAGAATTAAGCCCGCGGTTCTTAAGGGATAAATCTATGGATCCTACGCGGATTAATCAAGATCGTCCATCCAAAAATATGTGGATGGATGGTCCATGATCCGTCACTAAGCTCGCCTGCGGGAGAGGGCATCCGTCCACTCTTTAGGGCATGATCCGAGCTCGATTGAGCTCAGATTTAGCTCAAACGTAACCCACACCATCATCATGCAAGGGGGAATACATCCAATGGTCAAAATGTAATGAGGTGAAAGTTTCATTCACAAAGGATCAAACACTTCCTATTCTAGGCTCGGTTTGAAGGCATACCATGAGGCTATCACCGCACTCCAACCGTGGTAGCTTCATCCCAGTGAGGCAGAATCTCATTGAAGATTTGAGGGCTTGAGGTTGAGCGGATCTTCCTATGGACCAAAATGGGCTTCAATTGCTTGAGGCCTTGATCAAAGTCCCCTCTCCTATGCCTTGAGAACTTGGATGAAGACTTGGGTGAGCTCGATTGGGTTCCCTCGAGGTGCTTGAAGGAGGAATTGAGCCGAAATTGAGTATTGAGTGAGATGGAAATTTTAATGGAGCTCCCCTATTTTTGGCTTGAGAAAATAGAGAATGGAGAAATCCAAATGGCTTGAGGATGCTTGGAGAAGCTTCAGGAAGCTTACTTTGAGTTCCTTAGCTTCAATCGAGTGTGAGTGAGTCAAATTCAAGTGAAATTAGGGGGAGTATATCTCCCCCTAGGAAGATCGAACGATTGAGTATGCCATTTTGATCAAATTGATCAGACTGATTGTGTTTGTTAGGTCGTTTGAGGTAGCATGTGATTCGGTTTGTCTAGAGGAGTGGAGTGGTGAAGCTCCCATGTGCTCAAGATAGTGGAGGAGTGATCCCCATGTGCTTATTTTTAAGTGGGTGATCAATTTTGGCCTTGGGTTGGGTTTGGCTGACCTAAACCCATTGGGTCATGTGCACCACACTCACTAGTGTCCGCTTGGTCCAGTAAGAGTGTGCCAAGTGGCCATGAAAAGGATATGACCAAATTCCAAGTGAAATTGGTCATAGGTTACCCCTTGACCTAGGGGTAAAATGATCATTTAGCTCTAATTTCACTTTAGGCAGATTTAGAATAGTTTGAAATTAGGTTGGTCCAAATTTGAAAGAATTTGGAGTTGATTTTATGTTATTTGGCTCATGTTGACCCATTTAGGTCAAAATGGGTCAACTTGGGTCAAGTTGACTAATTAGTCAAATTGGGTCAAACTAAGGGTTGGGTCAAGTTCATATGACCATTTGAAATATTTTGGGATCATTGGTTTGGTTCAAATTGGTTCATTTGATTTATTTAGGTCAAATGGGTGAAGTTGGCCAATTTGACCCATTTGACCTATTTGGGTTAGGTCAAGGTTGGCTTAGGTTTCATTGGTCCTTTGACATGTTTAGGTAGCTTTGGTTTCAATCAATTTTAGTTTAATTTGATTTTGGTTCATTTTGGCCTTTTAGATCAAGTTGAGTTTATGGTAAATTGGGCTAGGTTGGGTCTAATTGGTCAATTGAGGCTTTGGCCAAGTTCAACAAGTGATTTAGAATGAACTTGACCCATTAGTTTCAATCAATTTAGCTTAGATCAAGTTTTGACCTATTTTGACTTTTTAAGTCAAGTTGGGTCAACTTGGGTCAAGTGGCCAATTGGGCTAGGTTGGGTCTAGTTGGCCAATTGAGGCTTTGGTCAAGTTGAACAAGTGATTTAGAATGAACTTGACCCATTGGTTTCAATCAATTTGGCTTAGATCAAGTTTTGACCTATTTTGACTTTTTAGGTCAAGTTGGGCAACTTGGGTCGAGTGATAGATTGGGCTAGGTTAGGCTCAAATGATGACTTGGTCAAGTTCAAACATTGGTCATGAATTGGTTTTGATCAATGGTTTCAATCAATTTGGCCTATGGTGGATTTTGACTAGTTTAAGTTTCATTTTAGCTAAGTGTTGACTTGGTCAACCCTCAGGTTTGACTTAGTTTGACCCAATTTGAGTGATTGATCATCTCATGATGATTGTTGCTCACAATGTGAGGCTTACGTGGGCTTAGTTCAATCCAATTTGGGTAGGATTAGAATTTGGCTCGTAAGGGGGTACTTTAGGTCACTTTGGGTCAAGTGAGCCTAAGTGGGTCAATTGGCTTGATCAAGGCTTGATTCAAGTTTGATTGAACTTACATATGGACTTATGATTGAAATATAAATCTATTTGCAAGTGATTTGGAGTCAAATGGGTTTTGATTCATTTGACAATTTCAATTTCAAAGGGTGAATATGAATTTGATTTGGGTTTGATTTTTGAATTTAGTTTTGGTTTGATTATTGAAGTTTATGTTTATATTTGGGTTCATGATTAAAGGGTTGATTGAATCATGAAGAAAAATTAAGGGTTTAGCTTGATTTGAATTTGATTTGGCTAAGCTCAAGAATTTGACTTGAAAGACTTATGTTGAATTTTGGTTGAATTTGGATTTGAGTTTTGAATTGATTTTTGGATATTTGAATTTATATTTCATTTATATTTATGAATATAAATGAGAATATAATTGGGTTATGAGAAAATCTCTTGAATTTGAATTGATTTGGATTTGATTTGAGCTAAGTCCATAAGATAGAATCAAAGTGACTTAGGAAAGATTTTAGATTTAGATTTCAATCATGGGCTTCAATCATTTGGAATTGATTCATGATTTAAAAAAATCCATTGGAATTGATTTAAGGTTTGGTTTGGAATTGATATGAGTTTAAGGTTGATTTGAATTTGGAGTTTGACTTGAAAGAAGGAAGTGAGGATTTTGTTCAAGCTATAGGGTAGGCAAATTTTCCTAACACCCCTAAGGCATAACCTATTTCTATGGCTAACTCTTCTAAGTCTCTAGGGTTAGGTTAAGTGTTCACCTAATCACTAGAAGTGTCTTAAGACTAAAAAAACTCTTAGTGTCTAAGAGAAGTTCTATGTCTAAGATGGAGGGGTTGTGAGCTTATCTTAAAAATGAGGTCAACAAAGGGCACCCAATAGGTGTGGTGTGACTGACAAGGTACACATTATTGTATTGATCGAAATGATCAACAACATCGAATGATCACAAGAACTAATAGAAACGATCTACTCTTAACCCGATGTGTAGAAGGAATCAAGAGCTTAGTGCAATGTGACTCTACTCATGTCAAAGACATGAGAGAGTAAAGGAGGAATCCACTAGGGATAGAATATGTGAACATTCTACTACGGAAATAGGTTCAAGTCATCTGCAAAGGGGATGCAAGATTTGATTTGATTTGTTTGATTGTTTAGTTGTGTTTATTTTTTTGATTGTTTGCTTTTGTTTTGCTTCCACTAGGGAGATTGATTGAATTTGTTTTGTTTGTTTTTGTTTGACGCCATTGAGGGAGGAGGGTTGAATTTGTTTCATATTCTTAGATTTTTGATTTTGAGATGGACCATGTTGGTTTGTGATGGATCGCACTGAGTAGGGGCCATGGAGGCCTTAAACAAGCTCAGATTTACCAATCCATAGGGGTAGTCATCCAAACACATAGTAAGAATAACGAAGCAAAGGGATTGCCTTTCGGTGTGTAGTAGCTGTACTAGAAAGAAAGAATAGTAGACGTACATCCTCCAAAGTAGGGACCAGTTGCTGGGGTGATCCATTAGCAAGGCAATGGATTGAACTCAACCTGGGCTGATTATTGAGTGAATGCCGTTGGAGGACTTAAATCAGCTCAAAGATAGTTAAGATTAATTTCATTTTTTAATTATTTTATAAGAATTTTAACTTAAAAATCTAAAAATATATTATCAGAATTTCAACTTAGTAAAATATCTGAGAAGCTAATTATCTATAATGATGCGTCGATCTTCATTTGAGAAATAGAGTTGACATGATCTAAAGCTCTCAAATATATTCGATTTAATCAATTAATTATCCTGATGATAGCTGTGTTGAATGGTGATTTCAACTGGAGGGGATACTATTATCAAAATATGATTTTAATTTCAAATCAAATTAACTTAAATTAATCATCAATCTAAAAACTGCTTAAATGAAATTCAATCATTAAAAGCTTAAAGCAAAACTCAAACTATTCACTTTCCGCAACTTTTTGTTCAAGATGATAAATTAAGAAAACTTTAGCTCACAAAAGAGTTAATGTCAAATCAAGCGTTCTATTATGTTCACTCTCAATAAAATCTCATGCCAGTAAGGATGTGGCCCGTGTCTTCTGACTACGTGACTTAGCCGGTAGGCTCTACATATGATGTAGTTACGACTAGAGTCCTCTGATCGGATGGTTTGGCTAGTAAGGCTCCATTATATTACGATCACGACCATAGCCCGTATGCTTCTCAATGGCTCTGCCCTTTGAGTTGTGAATCATAGGGTACACTTAATAGGGCAGAAAGCCCTCTGTCTAAGGTAGACTTAAGCCTATCTGTTTAGACAAATACCACCCTAGGTCTACAATGATTTCTTAGACGACCTAACTCATGTGTTGCTGATAAGGATCTTTCTCGGGTTGGGTCATTATCCTTTGACTAAGTAGGTAGACCACGACTGAGATGGACACCATGGGATTTAGACCAGGCACGCCATCATTCCCCGAACTATCCGCTTTAAGCTAAAATGATGAATTTCATAAATCTAAATTTTAAACTCCACATGCTGCTACTATATGCTACACATTTAGCGATCGACAGCCAGTGAAAGATCTCTCTCTTGAGAGGGTAATTGCTTATAGCGCTTTATGGGAAACTTGGATATCTAAAGTCCTCGCCAAATGAAGATGAAATATCTAGGTAGTGTCTTATCTACTATTTCATATGCCTTCTGAAAATTACACTGATATCTTAAATCAAATCACTCTCTTCAATTGTCGAGAGGTCGGTGGTGAATTTTCGAAGCTCATAATTTATCCACCAAGTCAATCTTGAGCTTCTTCAAGGGAGGCAATCTTTCCCTAATATTCAAATATGAGACAAGGAAACATTAAGATACCTAAAGAAAATCATTTAAAATTAAGAATGCGTATCAAATTTTCTTAGTTGAAGGTGAATTTGGTAATAGATTTCATAATCGGAGAATTTAACAGTAAGGCTTGATTAATGATAAAATTTAGATAAATTGTCATGAAATGCCTTAAAGAAATATAAATTTGCACTTAGATTAGCAAATCATCAAAATAAATATCACATGAGATATATTAACCACTCAAGATATTCATCTTCAAGTATATAAGAGAAAGTGTACAAGATTCAAATAAAAAGAATAAGAGAGAGAACACTCTCTAAATATACTTGAGATGTTAAAGTTATTAAAAAGTCCAACATTAATGATAAGCAAACATTTATTAGGGAATATTTTGCTCTCCTAATTTAGTGATACATTCACTCTTGCTATAATTAAAAGCTTTTTTAAGAGCATTTTTAATATAAAAAATGCTTTGGAGAGTCGAGAGAGTAGAAATCTCTTGCATATAGGGGCTGTTTGGTTCTGAGTAATTACCGTGTAATGTAATCCAAATACGTGCAATTCTTACTTTTTCGTGTTTAGTACGCGGTAATGTAATTACCGTATAAAATTCAGATATTTCATTTCCTTTTCACTCTTTTCCATGTAAGCAATACACTCGAAAACATCGTATTCCAAATACAGCCTTGGAGTAGGGCTGAGGAAAAAGGAAATTTTTTTTCTTTTGGGAGCCATGAGCGGGAAAATGAAATATTTTTTTTCCTTTTAATTTTTTTTTTGAAATTGAATCCGTAAAGTTAATTCTAATTTTAATTAAAATAAATATTTTATAGCTTAATTAAGATTTAATAAATATAATTATATTTATTTAAATTAATGATAAATAATTTATAAATCAAAAAAATTAAAATATTTATTAAAATTTAGTTTATTTAGTACAAAAATAATTAATGATTAAACTATTTATTAAAGAAAAGTAATTTAATAAATAAATATTAAATTTTGACGATTAATTTATTTAATAAAATTTCTATTAATTAATTAATATTTAATATAGTAATAAAATTATATATATATATATATATATATATATATTTATATTATGTTAATATAAAATAATAATATTCAAATTTTATTTATTTATAACACTAATAATTAATATCTTAAAAAATTTGTAAATTAATTATAATAATTAAATATTCAAATAAATTTTATTTGTATTTGATTTTATTTTAATATCTTAGAAAATTTGTAAATTAATTACTAATAATTAAATATTGAAATAAATTTTATTTGTATTTGATTTTATTTTAATATCTTAGAAAATTTGTAAATTAATTACTAATAATTAAATATTCGAAATAAATTTTATTTGTATTTGATTTTATTTATTTTTTTAGTCAAGAAAAAAAAATTATTTATAATTTATTTATATTTTATTTGATAATATTTATTTTTAATTGAATACTTTAATTAGTGAATAAATTCTATAATTAATTTATATATAATAAAGTATTGAATCTGAATATTTACTTTACATTCATTAAACGAGAAAAATAGTTTATTCTGTTTGTATTTCTTTTCTGTATGCATTCTAATTACTCGAACGAAACGTACATAATGTTATTATTTAAAATCTCTATTTTAAATAAAAGCTAACTTAGTAAATAAGGAGAGGAAGAGATTGGCAAAGTTAAAAAAGAGTATATCGTACTCCTAAAATTAAAACCTCTGTCCCTACTAAAGAGAATTATTTTGTCATGTGCTTGACCTATGTGGAGTTGACAGAGTTTTTCATTCAATAGAGAGACTCAAGTTTGATTCATAATTAATTTTTAATTTAATTATCACTAAAATAATGACTTCATCCTTCAGAAGGCTCAATTGCTAAAGCTAGTCTTAGGATGCATTAAAACAACAATCTGATTATTTTACTTTTTCAGAAATTAATTCAATTTTGTTTAGCTACCAAATTTTTGATTGCTATTTAGAAAATTTTATAGTGAAAAAATTATTTTGAGAACTAAAGCTGTTAGAATACGGCGACTGTCAGAAAATTACTTTTTGAATTTTTTTTTTTAAAAAATTTATAACATGCACAACAATTTTTTCAAAAAAACTGATTTCTTCATAACAACTTTACAATCAACTTTTTAAAAAACTAAGCTGCCCCAAATAAACTCTTAGTTTTATTTAGCTTGTAATAATAGGGAGGAATCAAACGATTTATTTCCAATGTGAGTAAACACTAAATTGCAATCCTCAAAAAAAAAAAAAAAAAAAAAAATTGAAGAGCTTAGAGATGTCACTTAGGGTTGTAAAAGAGTAGAGCGAGCGAGAACTCTTATTGTTACTCATTTGAAATTTGTTTTGTCCGTATTCGACTCGTTTATATATCGAGCTTGAAAAAATGCCGAGCTTTTTTATATGAGGGAGGATTGAGCACAAGCGATCTTTTCGTAGAAAATTTTAAGCTAAGTCATGCTTGCAGTTGTGATATGTAAATGTGTTCGTTTGTATAGTAATAAATAAAAATAATAGTAATAAAATAATAATAATAATAATATTAATAAATAAAAATAATAGTAATAAAATAATAATAATAATAAAAATAGTAATAAATAATAATAATAATAATATAATATAATATAATATAATTTTTTATTTCGAGTTAAATTGAGCCGAACACGATCGAACAAATGATTGTTCATGTTCGGTTCATTTATATATCGAGTTTGAAATCTTGTTAGGTGTTACGCTCGTTTAGTTAACGAAGAAGAAAACGATACATAATAAGCGACGTGAGTTCTTCGTGAACAATGAGCTTTTTTGATAGCCATAATGTCACTCGTGACAAATTTAACCTCTAAAAAAAAAACATTAGTTTCTAATACAACACAAATACAAAATCACAAATGACAAATCCAATCCTTTAAAGTTAAATATAATGTCAATGAAGCAAGCATCAGAGCTTAAGAATTCTATCAAAAATAAATTAATGGTTTAGAAACATTTCACTTCACAAAAATTTCAAAAACATATCCAACGTTTAAAAACCTGATACGTCAATATCCATAATTTAATAGGATTAAATTTTATGCCAGAAGTTTTAATATGCTCTTGTTAATATATAAATTTAATGGATAACCATCCAGCAAAATCAGATGCCAATGCTTACAAAACTGCGCATCATTTAATGTCACATGAGGTCTATATGTATTGGGACCCAACTCTTGCAAGCTTTGGCGTGGCGCCTATTTCAATAAAACTCTTAAGGACCAAAATTAGTAACGGGCTAATGATGAATATTAGCGTCAATAAATAATCTTATATTAAAATTTTGAGATATTATTACATATGAAATAAATATTATATTAATTATACAATAATATATAATATATAACATTTTTCAGTTAATATTAATTAAATGTTATTTGATATTATATTATGATTTATTTTATTTTTTTTGAAAAAAAGAAATTATTCTAATACCACATTCGAAACCACCGATGGCCCCTGCCCTGTAACCCTGCCCACATTTCTAAAGAATATAACGTTACTCTTCGTAGCAGAACTATTCAAGAAAAGAAATAAGGAAGTTCGCCAGCTCGCAATGCCGCCACCCTCCGTCGCCTTTTTTTTCCTCCTTGTCTTTCGCCTCTTCCTACTGGCAGCTGCCGGGCCGCCGGTGGTCCGTTCGCCGGCTGCGCAGTCAGAGATCGAAGCGCTTGCAGCATTCCGGCTCAACCTCCAAGACCCCCTTGGCGTTCTCTCTGGCTGGGACCCCGCCGCTGACTCTGCACCTTGCTCTTGGCGGGGTATCACTTGCTCGCCAGCCGATGGTGGCCGTGTCGTTGAGCTTCGGCTGCCTCGCCTCCGCCTCTCAGGCTACATATCTGACCGCCTCGCTGACCTACTCTTTCTTCGCAAGCTCAGCCTTCCCTCCAACTTCTTTACTGGATCTATCCCCTCTTCACTCGCCAACCTCTCCGACCTGCGAACCCTTTTTCTTCAATACAACTCCCTCAACGGCCCTCTTCCTCCTGCTCTCCTCTCCAACCTCACCAAACTCCAGATAGTAAATGCCGCCGGGAATCGCCTCTCCGGAGGTATCCCCTCCGTTCTCCTCCCAAACCTCCGTTACCTTGACCTGTCATCCAACTCTTTCTCCGGCCAAATCCCAACCAACTTGTCATCAACGGCTCCGAGGATCCAGCTCCTCAATCTCTCATTCAATCGCCTGCGCGGCACCATTCCCGGGGACCTCGGTCGGCTTCAGATGCTCCTTTATCTTTGGCTAGATTGGAACGAGCTCGAGGGGACGATTCCGGCGGTTCTTGCCAACTGCTCTTCCCTGCTTCACCTGAGTCTACAGGGAAATAAACTCCAAGGAATCGTTCCGGCGGCCGTCGGTGAGATCCCTACACTTCAGGTCCTTTCGCTTTCGCATAACCGGCTTTCCGGTCCGATCCCATCCTCCATTTTCTACAATGCCTCCGCCGCACACCCTCCGTCGCTGCGGATCGTGCAGCTAGGGTACAATGCATTCTCCTCTTTGCCCAAGCCACCGGAGGAGCGAGCTCGTGCAGCGCTCACTTCCAGTGTTCTCCAGGTGTTCGATGTAAAGGAGAATAAGGTCGCTGGGCTGTTCCCAGTGTGGCTGGCCAACATCTCGACGTTGACGGTTTTGGATCTCTCTAGGAATTCGTTTTCCGGGGATCTTCCACCGGAAATGGGCAGATTACTCTCGCTGCAGGAGCTGCGACTCGGAACAAACTTGATGAGCGGAACCATTCCACTGGAGATCGGAATGTGCACCTCCCTACATGTTCTTGAACTCGAGCATAATCGATTTTCCGGTATAATGCCTTTGGCTCTTGGAGATCTTCGAGAGATGCGAACGCTTCTTCTTGGCGGAAACCTCCTTTCTGGTTCGATTCCGTCCAGCTTGGGTGGTCTATCAAATCTTGACGCCCTCTCATTGCGCCAGAACAACCTAAGCGGAAGTGTACCGGAAGCGATACTGAGGTTGAGCAACCTGTCGTCCTTCGACCTTTCCGGCAATAGATTCTCCGGCGAGATTCCGGCCAGTATCGGGAATCTAGAGGGATTGCAGAGCTTAAACTTGAGCAACAATTTCTTCTCAGGATTCATCCCGTCTACAATCGGAAAGCTTGGAAGCCTTAAATCTCTAGACCTCAGTGGTCAGGGCAATCTCTCCGGCGACCTCCCAGCGGAGCTCTTCGGAATGCCGAATCTCCAAGTGATATCGCTTGCCGAGAACTCGTTCTCAGGTGAGTTTCCTGAAGGTTTTACTAGCTTATGGAGCCTGCAGCGTCTCAATCTGACGTCTAACTCTTTCGAAGGAGCCATCCCTGCCACCTACGGCTACTTGCAGTCCCTGCAAGTTCTCTCCGTCTCCAAAAATAATCTCTCCGGCGTAATTCCTGCAGAGCTTGGCAATTGCTCTAACCTCACTACTATCCAGCTCCGGGGAAACCACGTCTCAGGTAACATTCCCGTGGATCTCTCGCGGCTTTCCAACTTGCAGGAACTCGACCTGGGCAATAATCTCCTTTTTGGAGGAATCCCAACGGAGATTTCGCAATGCTCCTCGCTGTCAACTCTCCTGCTTGACAAAAACAATCTCTCCGGAAGCATCCCGGAGACCCTCTCGAACTTATCCAAGCTGCAAAAGCTGGATCTCTCTTCAAATAACCTCAGCGGACGATCCCTTCCAGTCTGGCAGTTCTTAACAGATTGACGTATTTTAACGTCTCATCCAACAATCTGGAGGGCGAAATACCGCCAATGTTATCCGCTCGATTCAAGAATGCTTCATTGTTCGCAGGAAACCCTGGCCTCTGCGGTCAGCCGTTGGCCAATGCCTGCGGCGGAAAGAAAAGGTGGACGCAATCGATCCTTTTCATTTCCCTCGCCGCAGCGTTGGCGGTCATTGTCTCACAACACTGTACTGCTGTTGCATCTGCTTTGTAATCCGATGGCGGCAGCGGTTTCTCGAGAGGCGTGACGGGCCGAAGAAGCGTAGACCGGGCCGAGGGAGCGGGTCGAGCTCCGGCAGCGCCGGCGAGAACGGTGGGCCAAAGTTGATCATGTTCCAGAATAAAATCACCTACGCAGAGACATTGGAGGCGACGCGACAGTTCGACGAGGAGAATGTGTTGAGCCGCGGGCGTCACGGTCTTGTCTTTAAGGTCTGCTACAACGACGGCACGGTGCTGTCGATCCTGCGGCTGCCGTCAACCTCTGCTGACGGGGCGGTGGTGGTGGAGGAAGGCTTTTTCCGTAAGGAAGCGGAGTCGCTCGGGAAGGTGAAGCACAGGAACCTGACCGTGCTCCGTGGTTACTACGCGGGGCCGCCGCCTGACGTCAGGTTGCTTATCTACGACTACATGCCGAACGGTAACCTGGCGACGCTGCTCCAGGAAGCATCGCACCAAGACGGCCACGTGCTCAACTGGCCGATGCGGCACCTGATCGCGCTCGGGGTGGCGCGGGGTCTCGCGTTCCTGCATTCCGCGAATGTTATCCATGGCGACGTGAAGCCGCAGAATGTGTTGTTTGATGCAGATTTTGAGCCACATTTGTCTGATTTTGGTCTAGAGAGGATGACCGTGACGGCAGGTGCAGCGGCAGAGGCTGCAGCGTCGTCATCGTCAGCGGCCGTGGGAATGGTTGGGTCATTGGGCTATGTGGCGCCGGACGCTGCCGCGGCGGGGCAGGCGACGAGAGAAGGTGATGTATTCAGCTTCGGCATCGTTTTATTAGAGCTGCTTACGGGGCGGCGGCCGGGGACGTTTGCTGGGGAGGATGATGAGGAGGACATCGTGAAGTGGGTGAAGAGGCAGCTGCAGCGAGGGCAAATTACTGAGTTACTGGAGCCCGGATTGTTGGAGCTCGACCCCGAGTCTGCGGAGTGGGAGGAGTTTCTTCTAGGTATCAAGGTCGGTCTTCTCTGTACCGCTCCAGGCCCGGCCGATCGCCCCACCATGGCCGACGTCGTATTCATGCTCGAAGGCTGCCGCGTTGGGCCCGACATTCCATCATCCAACGATCCAACCTCACAGCCATCTCCGGCTTAGTCTATCACCCGCCGCTCGCCGCTCGCCGCCGGTGATTCTCCCCTACGGCAGCTTTTTTTTTTTTCCGCCGTTCCGTTACTCTTTCCCGGGTTTCTCGGTTCAGTTCAATTGTTCAAATCAATTTTTGAATTTTGTTTTTATTTCTTAACTTTTCTTCATCCGACCGATTCGCGAAGTTGTGGGGATTGTGGGGTCAAAGTAGCAGCCGAAGGCAGCGAAACGAATTGAAAAGGGAACACAAATCTATAAAATATAGCCGTTGGGGGCGTCTTCGGCGTTGCAGTCAAAACTATCTTTATCAGTCGAGGAGGAAGAGATGCTTTGCCTTTACTACGGGATGGTGGCCAACTGCTGAGGAAAAGCCAAATCTGGTCATCCGCTGAAGGATCGAGTGAGCGCATATGCCGGTCCTTGTTTTTGTCACGTGGGTGGCAGTCGGATAATGGGTGCGCGATGTTAGTGACAGAAGGGTAGCCAGGGTGCAGCGGCGGACCGGATTTTGAGACCACCATCCCCAAATTTCATTGATTTTCTTTTCTTTTTTTTTTAGATTCCATGTAATTCAAAGAAAAAAATTCCACCATGGTTTTATGATGATTGTTGCTAATATTTAGTTATCTTCCTTAAAAAGTTTAATCTGATTCATAAATCTATTTGAGACTCAACATATATTTATATATAAGCTCAAAGTTAGAATCAAATAAAAAGGATATAATAAGCTCGTTTGAATATTGCTCTTCGAGCTTTTAAATCAGATCGTTTAGGTTTAGGTGTTAATCACGAGCAATGGACATCCCAAGGCGCTTTCTATTGTTTATGAAAAGCTAGTTTATTAATTGCACACATTTTATCGATCGAGCCATTATCAGCTCCACGACTTGTTTGTAATAATTCTATTCTCATGTTCGTTAACTTGTTCAGCATTCGTTTCGGTATTTAGTGTTGCTCGTTGATTAATTAAATGAAGCGAACATAAACACAATCGAAATCACGAGTAGGTTGAGCGATTTGTTTACACCCCTACTCAAAGTTCAAATAAAAAGGATATAATAAGCAAAACGTCTTTGCTCTTTTGATATAAAAACTCAGCGTGGTATTAATCACGATGCAATGGACATCCCAAGAAGCTAATTCTATTAGGGAAAAGCTAGTTTTATTAATTGCACACATTTGGGGAAGGAGCTAACATCAATATCAACGACGTGGCCTCCAGCTGTATTATGTTCACACGTATAATTTTCTATTCTCAGTTTTATCATTGTGAGGGTATAGGAGGGAAGCGTGGATTTCTAATACAGTAATAAACACAAACGAAGAAGGGGCGGAAGCCCTAAACAAATAATGGGTATTCAAGCAGAAGTAAGGCCTTCGGGCAAGGGCACATCACCGGACTCCGAATGCTGGGCGAAAAATCTTCGGCACGCGTGAAACACGGCAGAGTGAAATCCTGAAGGGTTGTCTATGAAGACGAAGTGACCGCCCTACAAATATCCGGAATGAAATTACATCAGCGCTCATTAGTTAACATTGTGAGATTTTTTTGACATTTGAGAGAATTTACAAACACCTTATATGCAAAATATTGAATTTAAAGCCTCCTAAGTTCTTAATCAATAAGTTATTGTGACTTGCAAATTGAGACAATTGGGACAATTTGATTTTTTTTAAAGATATATAATATTGAGTCAATGTCTTGTAATCTTGGTATAGTTATGCATAATTTTTTCAAAAAATTTTATACATATCACACCATTTTTATTTATTTATAACATTAAAAATTAAGAATTTACATACATATCACACAATTCTTCTTATGTGTTTATATAACTAATACATAAACTTCAATTTTTATATAGACATATAACACCCCAATTTTTAATATCACATCAAAAATATCATCATTCATTTTTTAAAATAAAATACACTTTTTTAAGCATAGAAAAATATTATATAAATAAATATTTAATTTTCAGTGTTATATATTAAGAATTTTGTGGCATGTATATAAATCTTTTTTAAAAATTAATATTTATATTTCTAATATTTTGTCTATGCATGAAAACTTATATTCACATTTAAAAGTATAGTAACAGTGATATTAAAAATTTAAGTATTATATATAAAATTATTAAAATTTAGACGTTAAAAATCTAAATATATAATAATTAAGTGGTGAGTATGTAAATGCTGAAAATTTTTTAAAAAAAAATTTCCAAAGGATGGATGGATGAAGGGATGAAAGTGTGGAAGAGAGGGGAAGACCTGGGGAACCCTAATTATGTCGCAGGGAACCTTCATTCCCTCTCGCGCTTGTTGCGCCCCTTGGTAATTCATCCAGTCCTCATGGCCGTAGATGAAGGTGGTAGGCACTTTCCAATCCGAAGAACTGCAACCAACAAAAGAAGCACAATCAGGACAGTTGGAATATAGTAAACTGATGCCAGATTATGTGATAACTGATGTGACAATTTTTTTTTTAAAAAAATTAATAAGTAGATTCTTGTATTTTATTATCAAAAAAATAAATTATTTCGCTCAAATAGGCATGTATTTCATTCCAGTGCAGACTCTGGGCTGCCACTCGAGCGATAAATACGAAAAAAATTATTTAAAAAAAGACTCAAAATAATTTTTAGAGATTTGAAGTGTTTTTAAAAATAGCAATTATCATTAAACATATTTTATTTTGAAATAAAATATAAATAAAAATAAAAATGGTCCTAAATGGCCCCTAAACTTTTGCTGTAATATCATTTATCTGATATGGAGAAGACGATGAGCAGGACATGGTACAAGAGATTAGATACAAATGAGGCAGCTTCAGAGAAGCATGGTGATTTTAGTACAACTCGTTTAGCACCAAGCTGATGCTGCACCCCCAAAATCTATCAGAAATCTTGTGAGCTCCGTAAAATGATCCTCATGCTTCGGAACAAATCCATAAAATGTTATGATGCAAAATATCATATGGAGAAGTAGTTGCATGTCAGTAAAGAAAGCCGCACAAAGCTCCGTGGTCCCATAGTCGTAGAGAAGAGAATTCGAGCGCAATAGTAGGAAAAAAGGTTTAGTCAAAACTTAATAGCAAAGATTTAGTCAATTATCAAAATGATCCCCTAGGTTCGTATATGCTACTGGGAGAGTAAAAGTAATAGTGAGAACCAAATGGAATGATGTGAATCCTGCTGCCACAAGAAGAAGCAGAGAGCTATAAATTTGGCAAAGTAGAGAGAGAGAGAGAGAGAGTAACATCCATGAATTTAACTGTTGGTGCCTCACATGCATTTCACTATGAGATAGATGATAATAAAGAATGATAAAAGGTAACAACTTTTCTTGGAAAAAGAAGCATTCCAAATGGCAAGTACATGGATTGGAAAGAACCATACTCACAAGAAACAACACATATTGTTTGATAACAGGAAGAAATCTTCTAAATTGGATCTTCGATAGAAACACACTGATTGAAGAGTGTAGTTTGAGAAAATCACCAACCTTACACTATCATTCCCACGCGCAAAGCATCATATAAACCCACACTTTACACTAAAAAAATAAAGAAAAAAAATCTAATCCGAGGGATAAGGAACAAACAAAAAAGATAAAAAGAAAGCCTAAAAAAAAACAAGAGGCAGAAGAAAAATTAGTATAAAAAAAAATAACCAAAATAAAAGCTCATCCACATAACAAGTGTACTTCAAACATAAGACTCAGTGAATTTCTCAATATGATAAGAAAAAAATTGAACAATATCAAATAATTAGAATACTAGCAGAAAGTCAAGGCAGCCTACCATTGTAGAAGAGGTTTCCGCGCAAATGCCCCAAAAGAGAATATATACTTCAAACATAATTCTCCGCTAGCTTTTGCTACCAAAGTGTGGTAGATGTAATCTAAATTTATTTAGAAAAAAAAAAATGTAAGATATAGCAAACCTAAACAATAAATGCATTTGGAGCAAAGAGGAAAGCACCAAAGATACAGATTGGAAATGCACCTGTCAACAAAGCACTCTCTTTCATTTAAGATGGTACCATTAGAGTAAGAACCAAATCTAGCTGTTGTATACCTACGTACTAGATCAGGTCCCCAAGGGCCTAAGCCCCTGCAAAACAATACAAACAGCCTCATTGCTAAAAAAACAAATTGATACCACAAAAGCCTTTATATAAAATTAATACAAAATCTGTTTGGTTAAAGCACAATTTGATGCTTGGGCTGTGAATTTAGCTTGAAGATCAAAGATTGAATGAAAATCAGATTATTGTTGGTGTGATTTGAGCCGAGAATTGGATAAAGCAAGCTCAAGATTGAATCTAATATATTCGTATTTATGGATAAATATTCTAATATATTCATTTATTCATTTATACACATTGAGTCAAAACATGCATGAATGCATAAATACATGTTGGCATAAGAATTTACATTAGGAGATTAAAAGCTAATCGAGCCAATCTATAACAAAACTTTGCTTAGATCCAGATCGAATTTAATGACTTTAAACTAATCTTGAATTAAGGCTGGATTGACTAGGGATCAAAATGTTAACTGCCCTAATTGACACACCTTAATAGAAATTCTGGATTATACATTTAACACTAATTACACTACAAGGTGCTTATACCATAGATTAGAAAAAGATGGTTAAAGAACATTCAATGCAAAAAGAGATAACAGCATAAGCGTGCTGACCAAAATTGTAGCCGTGGAACAAAAATACCACTTCACGACTAGTAAAATGCCAATGTGAAATATTTTGGGTGTATATTTTGGGTGTATCTAGGAACGGAAAGCCGAAAAAAGAAAATACCGAACATACTTTATACTTGGTAGTAGGAAAGTAAAATTTTAAAAAATATATCGAAATAGTTCAATAAATAGGGATAAACAGCTGGAACATCTCTATTCGTGCAGGTTAGCTATCTACCATCTAAAGACCATTACCGGATAACTTTCATAGGAGTAAAGTTTGATTCCCAGAGATGATTAATAATAGTGCCTTTCCATGTTGCTCGAAATTTAGTCAACCACTCTGATCTGTGCTCTGTCTCTGATGAAAAGCCAGCTGGGCCTACTAAGATCAAGTGTTGAACATGTTCAGGATGCTGGAAGGAGCAAGATGGAGAGGATGAATGAGTAAAAGGATCTCAAGTGGTGTATTAAATGAGTAGTTTTTACCTTCAGAGCATACTTCGCAGCAACATATCCTCCAAAAGAATGTCCAAGTAAGATAAATTGACTAAGATTTTTAGCTTTACGCCATTCCTCAAAAGAGTCTATAAACCACGCCTCAGTTTCTGCAATGAGAAGTCAATTCACGTTAAGAAAAATCAAGTTCAAAATCTCGAGTGGAAATTAGCTCACATGGATGTTCACAGTTTTGAACTAAATTCAATGAGCAGAACGGGAAAAAAAAATACAAATTAAGTAAATCTAAAAAACGGTGATTGTAGAAAAGATTGAATAACTATTTTCTAGAAATGACAAACAAAAATTCCATTCTCCCATCCTCCGCCACCCTATCCAACTCCCTCAACCATGCTCACTGCAGTCCCTGGATCTAACCAATCGGATATTTAAGATATCATCTCATAAAGCAGCCTATTAAAATTCATAGAATAGAGCTATATCCAAGATTCTCATTACCAGTTAATTTATACTTTCTAGCAAGGTAAAAGAAACACAAGAGGCCTTAAATTTGTAAGTTGAGCTTTGACACCTTGAGTAAATTCTTTCCAATGGAAGTAGATATTAACATCAGAATAGGGGGGAGGGTGCAGGGGCGGCAGAAAGTGGTCCAGTGTCTACAGTGAGCTTTAGCCAAACCTAAACCATCCATCAGAATAGATAAACTGTACAATAGCTTAAGAAAAACATCAATCCAGAATCTACCTAACCACATTCCTAACGATCATATGGTTTAAGTGCAAAACATGCCCTACAAAGATTATTGGCTTAAGGTACTGTGCCAACCCGCAAAGCAAAAATAGTGCAGCAGAAATGAATTTTGATCAGCCGAAGCATACATCAATGAAAAAACAAATGTCCAAAACTATTTCAATAATAATTAAAATCGCCTTTGATAAAGTAAAAGATAAAAAAATGAAACATTAATAATCTGATAACGAATAATTGAGATAAGACTAAGATGATCATTAATAATTGCTTCAGACAAAACATATTTGTAGCCTGTTCTGTACGGGGCCATGCCATAAATAAATTAATGGCCGTGACAGTTTAATCTGCAAGCATTAATATATATTTAATGGCATTCTCATCCAATCTAATTCAATCTGCAGCAATGAATAGGGTGCAAAAACTTTCAAGAATAGCACAAAAGATTTGACACGAAAACTCAATCAATATTTATCAAAAATGAATATAGATATGGATTCATAAACTCTAACAATGTGATGAGGCTACTAATAAGGGCGTTAGTGATAGACTACAACTGCATTTACTTAATTGGAAGGGTGCATATCCCATGCCAATGATGCCAACACCAAAGGAAGAACAAATCAAATTGAGTTGAGACTAACCTTCCGTGCTTTTACAGGTGAAGTCCGGTCTACTTGATCCTCCCCACCTGCGTTGAAAGATGGTTTTAATGTAAGAAATCATCAATAAGTTGCAAAAAGAACTTAAAAGAATTGAAAAAACAAAGACCAAAAAGGATCTCATCACTGATTATTAGAAAAGGTCATCAGGGGAAAAAAATGCTAGATTTAATACAGAGATAATTATATTCAGCTATCTAAAAAATATATCATTGCCATCAAAATCATCATTAATCTTATCTCAAAATTTCAAACTCTGTGACAACTTTGAGCTAATTAATTTATATGCTCCAACTTGGGAGAGAGTGCTATAATTTGAAAAATGCTAAATTTAAAAATAGGATAACTTACATACATGCCACATAATTCTTACATATTTAAATATCTAACCCCTAAAGTTTCATATTTATATATATAACACATTCCTATTGGTAAAAAGATATATTTCACTTTAAAAAAGATAATGATAGTGATATTTTTGATGTGATATTAAGCACTTAAGTATTATATATCTATATATTAAGGTATAGGAGTTAGATATATAAATACATAAAAATTATATGGTATGCATGTAAATCCCCCTTAAAAATATTGAAGTCAGTAAAGTATAGATTATTAGATATGTTTTTATTACTAATTTATATCATCATAATTGAAAATACTCTCCTCTTTATTATCTTCCTTCTATGTTTGGATTGTATGCCTATATATAGACATCCATAGTCAATCCATAGTCAATTAAGCATGCATAAGATTTTCCTTTTCTAGCAAGTTTCATTATCAATGAGGCTAGGATTTCTGTACCATGGTCTCATTTTGCTAAAATAGTTAAAAGTACATGATGGAATGAAAAGGAATCATGGAGGGAGGAAGAGAGAGAAAAGCAAAAAATTATTCAGCAATATTCACTTGAAACCATTTCATATAGTGACCTTGACATCCTAAAAATTAGACATTTGTCTCAACAATTTTCTTTCTTTTCCATTACCAGCTTTGTAAGGTCAGGCATTTTACATCAATTCAATAACATCCACATACTTAAGTATCTTTTCTCAATAATCACGTTTAACAGATAATTAATACTACTAGTACGCATTCTACGAACCTTAAGGTAAATCATTTTAATGTTAGGAATAAAAAACATATCATAGAGAGAAGCTCAAACAGGCTGGGGTGTCTGGGAAACAATTGAGAAGGGAATGAGGTTACTGACCCAAGTTGATCGATAGCAATCACACGAAAACGACTAGCCAAGGCATCAAAGTTCCGAAAGAAGAAACCTTGAGAGGCACCATAACCATGAACCATGACAAGAGTAGGAGAGTTATCTTTGCTGTCAAATGTTACCGTGTTGATGAACCTGGATTCATCACTACAAGATCTGAACCACCTGACTTTGGAACCAGGTGGCCCGGAACCAATATTGACTTGTTCTTGTACATATGGAGTCCTGCAACATATAAGAAAGTTCAAACATCAAAGTCTTATTCCATAAAGTATTTTATAAGAAGAAAACATTCTTGAAATTCTACGTAAACATATATACTTGCATAGAAGTAAAAAACGGCAAGTCATCTGGAGATGTTTAGCCAGAAACAATAGTATTGATGTTGCTAGCAATATACTATAGTCGTTTCTTAAAATTTTGATGTAAAAATAAAGATCCACTAGAATTACAAAAGAATGCAAGATGTGAAAGCTAATTGTTAAAAAATTCTACATGTACGTATTTTGATGATCATTGTAATTGAAGTGGAAGTAGAAAAAGTAATCTAAAAAGAGAAATACAAGTGTAAAAAATTGCAAATTGTGATATACAACAGTCTAAAGGAAGCTAGAAAGTCTATAAAAAGGGTTATAATTGATAAACAAAGCCACAAGTAAAATTCTTAATGACTAGTCTAGTAGGATAGATCTATAATATTTAAGAAGTCGTAATGTGATTCCACAAATCTATGATCCTAACTGCTCAATTTCAAAAAATAATCCCAACCATGCATATGTTTAAGCATAGAGTTACATAGAATTCTAGAGGTTACAATTCAAATCATAAAGTAACTTTTATGAATGTATTTCAAGTAGATCATGCATGTATGAAATATACAAAGATAAGTGAGAATACTAAGATTTAAGCCCAATTTAGAAAAAAGATCACAAAATAAATTTTTTCATAACTCTTATTTTAAAATTGCCGTGCATCTAGAAATCTCCAAGGGATCATTATGGAATAAAAAAAAAACCCTACAATTTTGTTAACCTCTATGCATGCGCCATAAGTCAAGTCGAGCTCACAGAGTGAATTCAACGAGCTTCAGTGCGCAAATCAGAGCTAAAATACACTCGACGGCACCGAAAATCAGTTGAAATGATCTCCGATCGGAGCGACTTTCAGCGTTGAGCGTCGAAATTGATCGAATATGCGTATTATCCGACGGTCGGCCGTCGAAAGAAATCCTCGATCTATGAGCGCGAGGTCAGCTGCGGCGAGCGACGGCTTACGTTCGCGAAATTGGTCGTCGTTTAAAGCGTCAAAATCACAATAAAACTCTTTGCTCCATTTCATTCGGATGAGTCTATGAATATCGAGATCGGTAATGACGCGTAATTTTGAACTGAAATTGATACGATTGGCTTGAATCAGCGACCTTGATCGTGAAGCGGTTTGTCTTGTTCGTCCGGACATCGAATAACTACGATCGACATATATATTGCCTATATGATAATGTCGATGCAAAAACCTAAATTATGTCTAATTAAAAAAAAACCCTATAAATACCCACTCTAATCCCAAAACCCTAACACACACAACCCAAAAGATTCCCCATAGCCGGCCCTAAATCCCGAGCTCCTCTCCTGTCTCCCTTGCGAACAATTTGGTTCATCCATCTCTCTACGCCTTTGTTCCGTCGTTCCGCGGGTGAGCCTCCCCTCAGATCCGTTCGTTCACGCATACGTAGCATGTCCATCATACGGCGACTCCTGCGTGGGGGCGATCGGGATCTTTGTCGAAATCTTGCCAAACTTTACGCAGACAGGCAGCGACGGCATAAAATCAAGCCACAATATAAAATTACTATTTAAACTAATATTGCAGGTGTATAAGCACCCGTACAAGCCGTTCTTGGCGTGGCGGGGAAATGTGTTCGGTCAGTCACCATCGTGATTTTTTTGATATGGTGGGATGGCGCATTCGGAGATTATTTATCTGCGCTTTCTTGGCATGGTGGAGCCAGCATGCAGGGTAGTCCACTGCAGGGGATGGCGTCGAATCTTCTGAAATCTTTGCCAAATTTTCACAGCGAGACTAAATAAATAAATTCGGTAGTAATTATAAAATCACTATTTAAATTGACATTGCAAGTGTATAAGTACTCGTACACGCCTTTCTTAGCGTGGCGGTGAAATGTGTTTCAATAGGTACCTCAGAGCCCCATACATGCCTTTCTTGGCATGGTGGGAAACAGGTCGGTAGTGATATTTATCTGGCATACTTCTTGGCATGGTAGGCGGCGACATCAAGGTGGCCCCTACTTAGGGGTGTCGTTTGGTTGATTTGGATGGATTGGATGATAAATTTTAAAATCGATTAGTTTTGGATTTCTAAAATATTGAGCCAGACGAATAAAATAACCGGCTGAATAATAATTTGGTTGATTGTTTTGGTTTGGTTTTGGATAAGCAAGTTTCTTCATTTAAAATTATTTGCATAATTTTTGTGTATAATGAACAATGATAAGCAAAATAATATAAATATAATAAAAATGCAATTAACTACTTACGCTAAAATAAATATTTAAAACTAATTTTTTCTTACTTTAATGATGTTTTGAACTTAGAAGTTGATGTAGCATATTATCGTATTATGAGCCAAAATATTTTGGAAAATTGGATAATGGTCATACAAAAAATACACAGTATTAAATAAATAAATAAAAAAATAAGTGTATAATAGATAAAACATTATACATAAATTAATATCTTGCGTTATATATAATTACTTTGGTTTATTTGGTTCCATCAAAATTTTATTTAACAAATCGATCAAAACCAAAACCAAAGTTTTGATAATTAAAACCAAAATCCAAATTACAAGTTCAAAACCAAACCAAATTACTTAAAACTTTGGTTGGTTTGATATTTTAGTTAAAACCAAATAATACACTACTCTCAGGACGGTAGGGATCTTTTGAAATCTTCTCTTACACGGAGGCGTACAACTTAATAAAATTCAACTATAAAGTTAAAATTAATGTTTTAACTTGACATTGCAATATATAAGTCTATAGCCTTTTTTTGGCGTGGCGAGAAAAATCGTATTACATCTTGAGAGACATATATCGCTTTCTTGGCGTGGTGGGATAATAGCGTCGGCCGTGTGTTTATCCACCCATGCTTTCTTGGCATGGTGGGTAAAAACCCGTTAGCCCTTATGTGGGGACGGCGTCGGGAAATTTCTTAAAATCTTGTCAAAATTTTATCTAAAATCTTATACTTGCAATGAAAACTCAATCAAAATAAATAATACTATTCAAATCTTTTAAAGTTAAATTAATATTAAATTGAATAACTTGCATGGACCTTATCTTGAATCTTAAACGTAATGCGAAGATCTTCTGTGGGTTGATTCTCGATTGAATTTTTGGGCGATGCAGGTTAACAAAAATTAAAAATTAAATAATAATATTATAAAATTCCAACTCAAGAAAGCGTAAACGTAAATATGACAGTAGATCTAATCATCTATTATTAAATTAATAGAGTCGACAAGATCTGAAATAGCAAAATAAAACATACACCTCGGTGATGGCTGTGTTGAATGAAGATTTCAACCAGAGGGGATATTTACCATCAAAATGCGCTTGCAATTTAAAATCAAATTAACTCAAATTAAGTATCAATCTAAATGCAAAATCTAACATATCATTAAGTATTAAATGCTTAAATGAAATTCAATCTTTAAAGAACTTAAAATTAAAACTCAATCCTTCCACTTATTTCTTTGAAGGTGAGTAAAGAACTCTGCTCATGAAGGAGCTGTCAAATCAGTATCTACTTATGTTCATCTCAATCAATCTCATGCCGGTAAAGATGTGGCTGTCCATCAGCTGCGTGGGCGGCCATTAGATGTATTTAGTTACCAAAGTCCTGATCTGGTTCTTGAAATGACAATTATATTACGGTCGCGTATCGTATGATCCGATGACTCTGCGAGTTGTGAGCCAGGATCAACAATAGGCAAAAATCACTAAGGTGGACTTAAATTTGTCTCTTAGATAAATACCAGGTATAAGATTTTCATGGACATAACCCATGGCTGGCAGACAGGATTCTTGTCGGTTGGGTTGATAATCCTCACTAAGTAGGTACCCCCATCTGGAATACCATGAGATCTAGATTGACGCGTTATTGTTCCCAACCATAGTTCAAAATTATGAATTTCATAAATCTAAATTTCAAAACTGCGTATTCTTCTTATCACGCATTCGTGATTTAACAACTACCCTTAATTGAAAATTCTCTCTCAGAATTGGGAGGGGTAATTAACTATAGGTGCTCGCGCTTATAGAAAACATAGAACTAGATCTAAAGTCTCATGAAATGAGGCGAAATCTGGTAGTGTCTTATCTACAATTCCACTCAGAAAATTTCATAAATCAAATCTCTCTTATTGAGAGATTGTGGCAAATTTTGACATAATTGAGTATAAAAACTTCCTTCAAATATCATTTTTTGTTTTTCTAATTTAGTTTTTTTAGCTATTCCATTTCCCCTAATTTCTATCATATTTTACTTGTATTCTTTTTTATTTTAAATTATTTTGCAACCAAGCCACATTAAACGTCGGCTATTCGATGACCCGATTAAGAGAGTTGATGCATTAGATTTATCTTATGTTAAGAAAGGTAGAGGTAGACCTAAAAATACTTGGTTAAGATGTATAAAAAATGACTTTAGTATGCTTGAATTAAATGAGAATTTGACACATAGGACACAATGGAGACGAAAGATTCATGTTGCCGACCCCACTTAGTGGGATTAAGGCATGTTGTTATTGTTGTTGTTATTATATTTTGCAACCAAAAGCACTTTTTAACTCTGAAAAAAGGTATTCTAATTTCAAGTATTTAATTTTACATATTCCTTTACCTCTTATAACTTAGTTTTATGCTTCTAAATGTAGTATAGTCAATGATTAGTAGTAGGGTTTGGTTTATAGCAATAATGACATGCAAATGTGGTGTGGGGAGAACACTTACCAGCATGATTTGATTGATGATTCACTGAAAAATAAATTATATTCATTGTCATTAATAAATTTAATTTTGTTATTTCAATAAAAATATATATGATTTAAATATATTATTTGTTATTTTGTAGTCTGTAATTATTATATGATTTCAACTATCTAACATTTAAACTCTTTAAAGATATAAGTTATTACTTTAAAACTATCTTATTTAAAGTATTTATTATATTATTATATATTTATTCATTGCAAAACTTTCTTGATTGTTTTTTTTTATTTGTAACATTTAAAATATACATCGATAGATGGACACTATGTCTATAAGTTTATTTGCTCTAAAAGTTCAAAATATGTATTAAGATATGGCATCAATAGTTACCAAATTTAAAATGGCAAATTAAAATGCTAATATCATATAAAGTTCGGAAAGTTAAAGTTTGAAATCCATATTAAAGTGTGTAGTTTAGCATCCATTCAACAACAACAACAACAACAAGCCTTTATCCCACTAAGTGTGGTCGGTAGTTTAGCATCTATTGATAAAAAAAAAAAATTAAAATTACTCAATAATTTAGGCATTGACAATTGAGTGCAACAGATACCAACTAGGAGATTAAAAAAAATTCATGGGAGAACCTTTATCATCCCCACAAACATTGTACTTTAATTTAGTAAATTTTCATTTTTTTTGCACCATGAATGCAGGTTTTAGTGATGAACAACGTATGACTTGTTCGTTGTATGTTTTCATTGTGTATTCTCTCTTTCAATGGAGCTTCCTTACGTAATGCGCTTCTCTAGTGGCACATCCCATGTGGGTATCAACTGCTTGCGCTTTGGGAAAAGCCCAACTCCAAGATCAAATTGGTTACCCACTTGCAGTGGATTCTTTACGGAAGATGAGATAGTACTACAATTTTTTCTGAGAGATCCCGACAACCATCTTGGATTTGATCCTTCCTTGTAAGTAAACCAGCAAGGGATGTAGTCTCCCTAGTTTATCGTTTGCTGGCCGAAGTCCCATTATTACTCACTATCACAACTCACAAGGATTTTCCACTTTGTCTGCCCTGCCTCTACTGTAGCAATTGCCTCCCTAGATAATTGATTGAAATGTGATGCCATCTCATTCTAACTAGCTCTTATAAACCCCACCACTCTCGTGGAAGAAGAGGGCCACAACAAGATCAATCAGTTGATCGATTGGCTTTCCCCCTCTCTTTCTAAGGTGCTCAATCATTCCTTCAACTGCCCAAGCGCTTCATCTTTCTCTCTCCCTTGTGTAACTAGAATCTACCAAGAGGGGCCACTTTGCTTCCAGCTCTCCTTTGCCCGTCCTCTCGTGGGTTGATAAGTATCTCAGGCCGAAGGGCTTGTCTGCCATCCGCAACTGCGTGACCACTCAAATAAGGTCGGGGATGCCGTTCACACCAACCCTTCAGTTTTGTAAACAAATCTCCTAGTCTAAAATTATCCCAAATTCTAAGCTTTTTCAGACACAAGCTTCAGTTCATTCACCCCACTTCTCTAACCTCCAAAACATTCGAAGGTGCAAAAATTTAATAAGGACCTCAGGTATCTCCAATCAAATTGTCACCTCTAATTCGAACGTAATATGAAACCCTCACATCCAAAAATTAAGCATGCGCGCTTGAGCATTGCTTAAACAAATAATCAATCCAAGACAGAAAACCGGAATCAATCAAAAAATTTTTGAAGAATTATTTGAACATAGAAGAAAAACACTAGTCAAATTACCCACAGAAGAACAAAAAATTGAGCTCATAGGCTTACTTGACGATCGAGAGGAGACGCTTCTCCGCAGCGATGATGTGGTCGGTGGAGGTGGGAACCCACCGTAGAGCGCGAGGCCATGCCCACTTCGACGAACTCATCACCACTGTCTCCGACGCCGCCGTTCGGGTAACTTCCTCCGCCATCTTCGTAGCAACTTGTTTGTGCATCACACGGCAAACCGCGTCTTCCTTGCAAGAGAGGTTGGGCTTTTATTAAGCGACCAGTCTCACAGGAGTCGGGAGGACGGGAAGGAGGAGAAGCGTGAGATCGTCTACCGCATAACGGATGACGAATGCGCCCACGTCTGCACCGATTAGCAGCCAAGAAACTTCCTTTAAAGAGACCCGACCTCAGGGTGTAAACCAGAACTTGACCATCGATGCTAATTTACTGGAATATTAGGCTAATGTCTTTGGGTATACGAGAGTTTTACCAATCATAATTACAATAAATGTATTTATGTACTATGATAAAAGAATAGGTGGTTGAATAAGTTTTAATTGACCCATCAAAAATTGTCATTTTACTAATAAAAAACATTTTGTATAAATAAGGATTTACGCCTCTATCATTGAAGGCAAAATAGTTAAAATAGATATTCTTTATTTTGAAATTAATAAATTAGATATTAAAATAAAAAATTTAAAATATATATAGTAGCCTATTGAACAAGAGACTTATTACTTACATTGATAGCTTAATCATCTATTTATCAAGAAACTGACATAATCTATCATATAAGCTATCATATAAATGCAAGTTGCCCATTTAACGGGTAATATGTGCTTACATGACAACTTATATATCAAGTGAAAATGATATAATTAAATTATAATTTATAAATTTTTATAGTTAACTCAAAATAAATTTATTAATTTTTTTAAAATCTATTAATTTTTTTTTGTTGCTTGTAAAAATTTTAACAATCTAATAATATTATGTACATTTATATAAATGTATTAGTTCATTTTAAATAATTTGTAAAATTATTATATTTATTAAATTAATACAAAATTATTTAAACTATTAATTAGCACTTTATAATTTTATATAAATGAGCTAATACATTTATATAAATGCACATAATATTATTAGATTAGTAAAAGCTTAATGAGTAACAAAGAATGAAAATTAATAGCTTTAAAATAATTAAATATATCAATATTAATAAATTTATTTTGAGATGAGTAAATAATTATTAATTTATTAAATTAACATATTAACTTAAATTTAACTTTTATTTGATTTAAAATTAAAATTTATAAACTTTAATTTGATAATTTAATTATATTATTTTTTTATTTCATAAGTGATATGTAAGTCAAGTCATTTTGTTGCTTGTTTTGTATTTATGAGGCTTATATGATAAGTTATGTCGTTCGATGCATAACAACTAAACTGACATATAAGTAGTAAGTAGCCTATTTAATATGCGACAATATCTATTTTAATTTTTTTATGTTAATATCTAATTTATTAATTTTGAAATAAAGGATATCTATTTAAAAAATTTTTCCATCTTTGTACACACACACACACACACACACACACACACACACATATATATATATATATGTATATATATATATATATATATGTATATATATATATATATATATGTATATATATATATATATATATATATATTTTATTCTAAAATTTAAATAAATTAATATTAATAAAACTATGAATTATTTTATTTACATTTGAAAAACTAGCTTAATTTAGCTTAAAATTTACTTTTTTATATAAATTAAAGGATAAGGTTTAAGGAGCAATGGCTACAAAATTAGTTGGAGGAATGCAATGTAAATAATGGTGTAAAAAATTGAGCTTATAAGACAATTTAATATGAACTCGACTCAAAAATTTTAAGTTTGAGTTGACCCGATTAACTTTTGGGCCAAGTTCAAGTCTAAAAAATTAATCCATTTATTTTTTTAGATCATGTTTATGTTGACCAACCAATATGAAATTTATCAGATTTTGACTTATCAACTTGAATTTGATTTGATTTTGATCTGTAAATTTGAGATTTACTTAAATTTGATTTGATTTAGACCTAAAATAAATAATCAAATGTGTTACTTGTATTTTATTCAGGTCAATCGGGTTGAAGACAAGTCAGATTTGTGTTGAAACTTTTGACCCTTTTAATAAACAAGTTAAATTCAAATCATACTTATTCAAATTGAGTCAAATTTAGATTAAATCTAACTATAAAAAGTTTTAATGGAGCAATATACTTTTTATAAGAGTGTTTGACATTGAGAAAGAGGCATCGATTACTAGATGGTTACCCATATAGTTCAGTATCCAGGTGACCAAGGTCTGATTGCACATGTGGTAAAGTTAATCCCTTCTATAGAGGATAATTTATCCTTTTTGGACTACTTGATGATTAGGCATTTGGGCTTCTTATCCACCCAATTCTTCAACTTAGGGTCTATTTGGCACAGCTGCAGCTGTATGAAGAAACGGTTGTGAAGTTGTTGCAACTAAAAGTGCTGCCAGAAGGTGGTTCTGATGAAGCAGTTTAATTATTTAGAAAATTGAACTGTGCAAGTACTATGCTGCAGCTATTTCTAAAAAAATTATTGAACCATCCTTATGCATACAAAAACTGCAATGTTTTAAAATAACATCAACAAAATAAGAAAACTAAATTTTTGAGAGTTCATTCATACTCATAAGTCTAGTATTCGACAATTGAATTTAACACATCACATTATATTAAATAACATGAAAATTAGAATGAATTTTGTGATAAAGTAATGCTAACATAATATTAAGCTTTGTATCCAAATGGTTAAGTCCTTTAGAAAATTTATTTTCCAAAGCTCTTCTCCAAACATGATCATTATCCACAGTTCTTTCATCATAATCGTCAACTCATCTAAAAAAATTGCAATCATCCAATGTTCGATTTCGAGGACACCTATAAAATCTTCGTTCATATTTGCATTCTCTGCGTGAAGTGAATACACAACATTGTAAACCATAGTTGCAATTCACAATTCTAGAGACACTGGAAATCTTTGAATTCATATTTGTTGAGCCATGTCGATGCAAGCAAAAAAAAAAAAAAAGAAGTATTAACATATATAGTTTAAAATTTGTGTATACAAAGAATTTAATACATCTATCAAGGACAACGATTTTAATATAACTACTGTTGGCAAAGTTTATCATAAGTATGAGCTAAATAGTTGGCAAAAAAAAGTGTTTAAATATTAAGATAAGATATTGTTGACCTCACTTTTGGGAGTGAGCTCTCAACTTCCCCATCATAGATCTAGGACTCTTGTAGACACTAAGAGTTCTTTAGTCTTAAGACACTTATAATGATTAGGTGAACACTTAACCTAAGCCTAGAGACTTAAAAGGGTTAGCCATAGGAATTGGTTATGCCTTAGAGATTTAGGATGACTTGCCCACCCTATAGCCTTAAACCCAATCCTTGTTTCTTTCTTCCAAACAAAACCTCAAATTCAAATCCAAATTCATAAATCAAATCCTAAATCAAATTATTGAAACCCATGATTAAATTCAAATTCCAAATCTTTTTCTAAGCCCTTTAATTTTATCTTATTGACTTAGCCTTAACCAAATTAAAATCAACCCCAATTCAATTGATTTTCTCAAGATCATAAATCCAATCTCAAATCAAATCCCAACCAAAATCATAAATCCAATCCCAAATCAAATGATTGAAACCCATGATTGAATTCAAACTCCAAAACCCCTTTCTAAGCCATATGAACCATCTTCATATGCTTAGCCAAAACCTCCTTCAAACCAAATCAAATTTGGTTGATTTATTTATAAATCAATCATTCCTTTATTTATATTCACAAATATAAATGAAATCTAAATTCAAACCATTCAAGTCAAATTAAACTAATCCAAACCAAATTAATTATCTACTTAAACCCTTTTGACCTACATCCCTCAATTTGGTCAAATTTGTTTCCAAATCAGTCTAGACTCAAGTGATTTTCTCATGAATCATTTGTATCTTTATTTATCAAATATAAATGAAATATAAATCCAAATGGCCAAAACCAAACCCAAATCAAATCAAATTCCCAATTTTAGCACTTTTAGTCAATTTCTTGAACTTGGATAAATGATGTCCAAATCAACTCAAAACCCATGGATTTATTCATGATTCAATCACTCCTTCAATCATTGTTTCAAATATAAATACAAACTATAATTATCAATCCAAATCCAAGTAAACTCAAGTCAAGCCCATGTTGACCCCCTTTCACTTGAAATTATCACATGAACCAAAATCCATAGGGCTTCAAACCACTTGCAATTGGATTTATATTTCAATCCAAAGTCCATATCTAAGTTTACTTAAACTTGAATCAAGCCATGATCAAGCCAATTGACCCATTTAGGTCCACTTGACCCAAAGTGACTAAAAGACCTTTTTGAGCCAAGTTATAATCCTGCCAAAATTGGATTGATCTAAGCCCATTCAAACCCCATATCATGATCAACAATCATCCTAAGTTAATCAATTATATTGAATTGGGTCAAACTAAGTCAACCTAGCTCATTGACCAAGTCAACCTAGCCCATTGACCAAATCAACCTTTAGCCTAAATGAAACCCAAACTAGCCAAAACTCGCCATATGCTAAATTGATTGAAACCATTGACTCTACCCACTCATAATTAATGATTGAACATACCAAACCATCAATTGAGCCAAACCAAGTCCAATTGGCCATTTGACCTAAGCTGACCCAAATTGGCATAAAAAGCTAAAATGAGTCAAATCATGATTTGATCCAAATTGATTGCAACCAATGGCTCAAGGTCATTCCAAATCACTTATTGAACTTGACCAAAGCTATGATTGAGCCCAATTTGACCAATTGGTCAATTTGACCTAACTTAGCCCAATTGACCAAAATCCAAATTATACCAAACTAAAGCCTATAATTATTTTCAATTAATGATTGAACTCAATACCCCAACTTAACTAATTTGGTTGGTCAATCATTGGTCAACATTTGACCCTTTTGAATCCAAATGAGTTAAATTCAAACCTAAGCCAAATTAATCAAAACCAATTAAACTAAAATATCCCAAATCATCATATGAACCTAACCCAAGTCTTGGTTTGACCTAATTTGACCAATTGGTCAACCCAACCCAACCTAACCTAAATAAACCCATTTTGGCCAAATTAAACCAAATCACCCAAAACAACCTTATGGAACCTTGGTAGTTGACCTGACCCGACCCAAATTACCCTATATCAGCCTCAAACCAGCCCAAGTCCATGTGGGACCCAATCCAAGGGGATTAACCAGTGGACACCCTATATTTACATTGGATTCTTATCTTAAGAGGAAAAGTCCACTCTCCCATCTCCATGGCAGCCATCAAACTTCTTAATGAGGAATTCTTAGGCCACCTTAGCCCACCCTAAGCCATCCTAGCACTTACCATGGACCAAGGGAAGCAAGCCAAAGCAACCACCTTCATGGCCGAACCCCATGGGTGCAAGGGAAGAACCAACCCAACTCAATCCTTCCATATCAAGCCTTGAGACTCTTACCACCACATCATCCACTCCTGCGTGCCACGTGGTGCTAATCGTGACCCCTCTGATGACTCGACGATGGCCAATCGGCTGGATTTCTGGAAGCCATCCCGCCCATCCATCAAGTGCAATTAAGGGGTATACCCCCTTAATTTGAGTGATAAACGACACAAATTGCTTTGTGTGAGTTTCCTAAGTGATTTCAAAACCCCTCAGAGCTTTCTAGAGCATTCAAGGAGTTACCTCGATCGGCATTCCTCCTCCCCAAGAAAAGTCAAAATAGGACACCATCTTTCTGAGCAATACTCCTTCTATACTCGCTCAAATACAAATTCTTTGCACCCACATCATTCTCTTAGTTCATCGAAGCCAATCGAATCATCTCCAAGCCTTCCCGAGCACCAGAGGTCAGAGTTTGATCAGAGCCAAAGCCTTTACATATGTTGATTGGTCGACCGAGAACTCTACACCAAATTAAGACCCAAGCTTCTCAATAAAGCCTCGCCTCAACTAGGCAAAGCTACCTCCGTTGATCCATCATCGGACATTAGCTCGATGAGGTAATTTTGCAAAATTGAGCCTTGTATGGAAAATTGCTTGGTCTTTTGAGAAGTAAATTTGAATGTCATGCATTTTTGACTGTTAGATGTGGGCATCTCCCCTCCTCGAAGGTGTGGGATGAATTTGGAGGCAATCCGAGCTTGGGTGAGCTCGGATCGAACGGGGAAAGACGAACGACATCCGTCTTTCATCGCTCGTGAACGGGATAGATCATGAGCCGTCCGTTCCACGTAATTGGAACGGATATCTCTGATTAGATCCTGAATTAGATCCCTTGATTCTTTCCTAAACCACAGATATGATCGTGGCAGTTTGATCTTGATTGGACGGTCAACGGAGTTAGCGCGTTCGCTGCAATCCAAGTCAGTAGTAGATGTGATAACTTAAATAGCCAATCCCATCGTGCCACGTGGAAAGTGCACCGCGTTAGCTACCACATGGCATGACAGGATTAAGGCTTTAATTAGACCTAATTAATCTGTATTTAAGGCTGAAACTTCTAAAAATTATAACTAATCCTAGAAAAATCCAAAAAGATAAATGAGGGCTCATTTTGAAGATGTTTCAGAGTAGAATCTAGAAAAATTATTATTAATTTATTTTGAATTGGGATTTTGGATTAATTAAGATTTAATTAGAAATTTAATTAGCTTAATTACTTCTTAATTAATCACCCAATTAATCTCAAATTTTTTGTGGATGTTTAGGGGGATGATCTCTGCCTCTCCTATTTTTGGGATTTTATTATTTGCTTAATTAGGGAAATCAATTGATTAAGCCTTAATCACTTTCTTAATTTAATTAGTGATAATTAGTGAATAAATAGTGACTTAATTAATTATTTAATTCTAATTAACTCTATTGAACAGTAGGGCAGCTTAGGGAATGTGATTGGGATATTTTTCCTAATTCATTCCCTAAGTTTTCTTCACTTTTTAGAATTTGATTAGTTAATGATTAATGAGGTGATTAATTGATTAATTAATTAATTAATTAATCCCCAAGATAAAATCAGAGTTTGAGTGATTAATATGGGACTTAAGGATTAAGATTAAGGCCTCTTTCTTGATCTCTTTCCTTAAGTTAATTCCATTTCATTAATTGAAAATGCTTAATGCTTAACTAAATGGATTAATGAGCTTAACTAACTCAATCTAAAATCCACTTCACATTTAATCACATTCAATCAATCTTGGGTAACTCTTTGGGTGTTCAATAACCTAAAGAGAGAGCTAATGAAATTATGGTTAGCTCACATGTGTGAGAAAACCATAAAAGTAGTTAAGTGAGATCCCTTAAGTTCAATTAACTATTAATCATGAGCCAATTGCATTAGGCCCCTTTTATTTCTTAGGAACATTATAAATTTACTTTTCATGTAGTTGCATATCATATTGACTCATCATTAATTAGTTAATTAACTTAAAATGATGTAGGTAAGGGTTAATTAATTGACTTAATTCATACCCTAACCTAATTAAGACATAAAATCAACCTTATTATTCTTCATTAAACAAAATTAACTCACACATAGGTGATGAGATTAGGATTAGAAAATATCTTTCACATTTTCTTAAATTAAACCAAACATGAAAAATGAAATGACATTAAAGAACTTTGATTTAATTTTAAATAATCTTATTTAGTTTGATTGCCCTTGGGAGTTAATTGATTTGAATGAAATCACATGCTTATGTTGTTTCATATCTTTCTAATCATGCTAAATATTACATGCCACTTATACTCATGCATTCATGTCTTTCAAATTAATCAAATAAAAATAATTTTCTTTATGTCAAATTGCATGTGTTGATTTAAATTAAAAATATATGTGACTAGTATCATTATTAAATCTCGAATATATTTTCAAAAGTTTACTAATGATTAAATATACATATATATTATAAATTTAGTTATATATATACATAGGAAATGTAAGTGAATATAAATTTAGTGTGTTAAATAAAGTCTCTTCCTTACATTTATGTGTTGATTTGCATAAGTAAGAATGTTTGTTGTATATTAATTTGGACATCCCAGGGACGCATGACTTTAAGTAGCCCTAAGAAGGTTCCTACCTCGTTCCCTTGGTGTAGAACAATGGTGACGTACCTACTTGATTTTATTCTTATGCATTTGTACATTAGAATTTAGATAGAGCTTTAATTCATTCACATAAAAAAATAAATCAATCAAATCAAAATACAATTTTTTACATGGTTTTATATTCTTGTAGTTGTTTATACATCCACATGTATCTAAGAATAATAGTATATTAGTCTGGACATTCCAAGGATGCACAACTTTAAGTAGTCCTAAGGAGATTCCTACCTCGTTCCCTTGGTGTAGAGTAATGGCGATGTACTTGCTTAAAACTTTTATACATGTGGATGTGTACTTAGCTAATGAATGAAAACCCTCTTTTTCTATTAAAAAGACATGCATTCATACTTTGTTTATTTTGTCGAGTTGATTAATCATGTGATTTAAGGTTCTTTCATTATGCTTTTGCATAAGAATTTAAATAGAGCTTTAAATTAATATGATAAAATCATTCAATCGAATGAAATATTAATTCCAAACACATTTGCTCACATTCATCATTTAAGAGTTGTGGTGTTTATTTTCGGATTCGTTTGTGTGTGTATATATGTGAGGGGACATCACGCAGATATGAGGATGTACTTATTGATGTGATCGGGTATGATGTTGAGGAGTAGTGTACTATCTTGAGAGATAGAAGTCACCACCATACAATGGACCTAATCAACTAATAAGGACTCCTAAGGCATGCTGGGTCTTGAAATATACCAAAGATTTTTCCTCTACTTTATATGGAGAAGAAAAATAATGTTTATTTAAACCGGGTTCGTTAAGTTCCCTATGGAGGAAAGCCCCCATAGTTAATTACATCTTAAGGAAAGTGAATTCTTTAAGAATACTCCCAATTAAAGTATGTGATTGTTGTCTCCAAAGAATGCAAAGATAAGACTATCAATAAATTGGTTGTATTTTAGAAAATCAAATGGGATGGATCAAAAGGAGAGAGTTATTATCAAAACCAACAGGGATGAGTAGGGAGTGCTCATGATACTAGAAAACCTAGTGAGCACTCCAATCTATCCTATGGTTGGGCTTTATATATTTGAAGTTAAGGAGATTTATTTATTTGAGTTGAAATTTTATTAAAAATCTAGGACTTATTATTCCACAGTACAAGATTATGGAAGTGCCTAAGAGGTGAGGATTTATGTTTGTAGCCCACAAAGAGAAACAATAATCTTAGATCCTAAATCTAGAGAGCTTTGGCGAGGGCCAAAATATGACCTAAATCTAAGGAAAAAAAGGGTATACAATTTATTTTTATAAGAGAGTAAACCACCCGACTGTTGGACTTATAACCGCCTAGAGTGGCAGCCAGTTAACTCCTCATACACTTTAAATCCATGTAAGAAAGTCATATGCTTTGCAAGATGGCTAGGTTGCTATTATTTAGAGAAGAAACTATGTCCTTAAACCAACTCCCTAAGAGAGTAGAGCATGGGGGTATGAATAATGGCTTAAATCTAATGCAACTTTTTATCAAATTTTATTTTATTTAAGACTCTTTATTTTGATAGAGGCTATGAGATTTTGTATGCCTAAATGCATGAGAAATTGATTATGGGCCAAATCAAGTGGGAAAAAAAAAGGTGTTCTTCCATCATAGGCTCTCCAAGGTTAAGCCCATTATATTTGGCAAAGATGGAAGCTCTCTCTTAACAAGAGTGAAACAAGATGGTTATGCATGATATTAAATATACAATCATCCAGCTAAGGGGTTGCTAAATATTTTATTATCTTGGTTTAATGCGTGGGCTTTTATATGATGTCATGAGTTATTTTAGAAAGTTTAATTATGAGTTGTTAGTGGGATAGAAAATTTATTTTTATCCTAAGAGCCTAATGGTATCCAGGCCACACAACAACCACCAATCATAAACAAACTATGAAAAGGCATGCTTTTTTTTCTAATGCACAATCTAAACAAAGCATCAAATAATTTTATAAAGCTATCACTAAAGAATAGAAGGTCGATGTGGTCGGGTACTACCATACAACCTGAAAAGAAATGTGAGTAGCCGAACTCTACTCTTATACAACCCGGATTACAAGAAAATAATTACAATTACAAATGATGAATGTTATGGGGGTCTTCATTCTTCATTCTTCCTTCTTCATTTCTTCATTTGATTTGCTCCATTTCTTCCTTCCTTTTGGCTCAATTTGGATGTGCTTATCGCAAAGGCATCACATGGTACATAAGACTTGATCTTATAACCAATGCTCATCCTAATCCCCCATAACACTCATCCTAATCATAATGCAAAATTATATTAAAAGAAGAAAAATAAATTTAGCTACACCGGCAAAATAAATGTTAGCTAAACACACCATACAACCCAAATAGTTATATGAATTATTTAGACTTAGCACCCCACACATGGGTAACCAAGCCCACCTATCCTAACTTGGCTTATACTTAGGGGCTAAGCAACCTGCACAGCAAAAAATATTTATATTTTTATTACAACTTCCCCTTAAGCACAACCCCCTGCAGAAAACATGATTAGGTTAATATCGGCCTAACATCCAATCTAAAATAATACATCACAAAATAAGCATACATCAAACCATACACTGCCCTAACATAAAGCTAGAAATGGTGACTTAGTCTAATGTGTGTGCATTAAAGCTTGTGTGGTATGTCCTAACTAAGCTTTAGAGTTATAATTTATTAAATGTGAGGGATTTAATTTGTAAAGGGTGGTTTCACTTTAAGTTATTTAGTTAATTTGAAAGTTTTAATTAATGTTATCTTCTATTTTTTTGGCTTACACTTAACAACTAAGTACGATAAAGAGGGGAAAGAGAGAGAATCTCTCTTTCCTCCCTATCCTAAGTTATTTCTAAAGCAAATTAATTAATCAATTTTCTTTAATGAATGGCTTATTACATATTTAATCAATCCTAAGTTTAGGTTCAGTCTAAATGATCTTATTCAATAAGAAAGACATCTTAAGATTAATTAGGATGAATTACTATCACATAAATATATTCATTCATTTCTTTCCATCATGTGTATCATGCATATGAATAAACCCTAAGCATATCTATACATGCAATTTATATTTCTAGCATACTTGAATGATTAATGCAAGGAATTGTATTTAGAATTTAAATATTTCATTTGATTGAATTATGAATGCATGCATTTTTAATAGAAAAGAGAGATTTTTCATCCATTAGCTAGATGCAAATTCACATGTATAAAAGTTTTAAGTGAGTACGACACCATTATTTTCTACACCAGGGGTGTAAGGTACAAGACCTACTTAAGGATACTTAAAGCCTCACAGCCTTGAGATGTTTAGGCTAATATACTACTTTTCTTAAATACATGTAGATGTATAAGCAATTATAAGGGTAGGAAAACCCATGCAAAAAAATTGTATTTGATTTATATTTCCTATTCATTAGTTATATCACACATGCATATGCATAAAGTTTTAAGTGAATACGAAGCCATTGTTTTCTACACCAGGGGCATAAGGTACAAGACCTACTTAGGGCTACTTAAAGCCACACAACCCCGGGATGTCCAGACTAATATACCACTTTTCTCAAATATAAGCGAATGTGCAAAAAGAAATCATAAGAGTAACAAGTCACACAAAGAATCATATTGATTTGATTACATGATTTACATATGTGATATGAAATTCTTCTTAACTCTTAACATGGAGATGCATAGGAATAGATTTAGGCAAATGTTATATTCTTTTCAAATGAACTATACATTTGTGAATCCTAAGTGAATCCATGCAAGATAAGGAAATAGAACTTCATATTGCATATTATATATTATCAACATATGCAAACTTATACATATTTATAATTAGCATCACTCCATATGCTATAGTTGATTCATACACTTTGAAAAAAAATATTTTTTTAATTTAGTATTGATAATAGCCACACATATTTAACTTAAATCAACACATGCAATTTGACATAAAAGAAATCATTTGATTGTTGTTAATTTTGAAAGAGATGAATGCATGATTACACATGTCAAGCAACATTTAGCATGAAAGGGATAGAAGTAAATGAACATAAGCACATGATTTTATTCATTCCAATTAATTCATAAGGACAATCATACTAAATAAGGCTACTTAAAACAAACCAAAGTCCTTTAAGACTATTTCATCTTTATATTTGATTTGAGTTAGAAAATATGAAAGAGGTTTGCTCATCTTAATCCCATTTCCCATGTGTGAGTTTGTTTTGGTCTAATGAAGAAGTGATTAAGTTGATTTTATGATTTAATTAGGTTAGGGTATACATTAAGCCAAGTAATTAACCCTTACCTACATCACTTTAAGTTAATTAACTAATTGATAATGAACTAATATAATATGCAATCACATGGAAAGTAAATTTGCAATGCCCCTAAGAAATGAAAGGGACCTAATACAATTGGCTCATGATTAATAGTTAATTAAGCTTAAGGGACCTCACTTAACTACTCTTATGATTTTCTCACACATGTGAGCAAATCATAATTTCATTATCTCTCACTTTGGGTTGTTGAACACCCAAAGAGCTATCCAAGATTAAAAAGAGAAATTAGGTTCAATTGGATTAATTAAGTTCATTAATTAGTTAATTAAGTCTTAATTAATCTTAACCAATCAAAGTGAGATGGGCTTAGAGAAAGAGATAAAGAAAGGAGTCTAAGTCTCAATCCCTAAATCTTCTTAATTAATTAGTTAAGGTTTAGGTAATGAATTGTATTTTTGATTAATCTTGTTAATTAATTAATTAAGGGGTGTGTTGACCTCATTTTTAGGATGAGCTCTTAAAACCTCCATCTTAGATGTAGGATTTCTCTTAGACTTTAAGGGTTCCTTAGTCTTAAGCCACATCTAGTGATTAGGTGGACACTCAACCTAGCCCTAGAGACTTAGAAGGGTTAGCCATAGGATTAGGTCATGCCTTAGGAGTGTTAGGAAAATTTATCTACCCTTAGCTTGAACCACTCCTCACCTTCCTTCCTTCAAGTCAAAATCCAAATCAACCTTATTTGATTTTCTCCAAACTCAAATCAATATCACATTTTTGAAATCCATGATTGAAACCCATGAATGAAATTCCTAAGTCTAAATCTTTCCTAAGTCCTTAATCTCTTCTTAAGGACGTAGCCTAACTCATGTTAAAAAACTAAATCAAACTCATGAGATTTTCTCATAAACCATTTATATTCTCATTTATATTCACTTATATAAATGAAATATAAATTCAAACCAATTAAACTAAACTAAAAATTCAAAACCAATTCATGAAATTTCCTAAGTCCTTCAAATTTTCCTTCATGGACTTAGCCTAAATCATGATCAAATCAATTCAAACTCATGGGATTTTCTCATAACTCATTATATCCTCATTTATATTCACATATATAAATGAAATATAAATTCAAATCAATCAAACCAAATTAAAAAAAAACTCAAACTTCAAACTCCAAAAATTTCCTAAGTCCTTTAAATTCCCTTTAATGGACTTAGCCTAAATCATGACCAAATCAATTCAAATTCATGGAATTTTCTCATAATACATTTATATTCTCATTTATATTCACACACACACACACACACACACACACACACACACACACACACACACACACACACACACGCACACACACACACACACACACACACACACACACACACATATATATATGAAATATAAATTCAAATGATCAAAATCAATTCCAAAATCAAACGGTCAAAATCTTGAACTTAGCCAAATCAACTTCAAATCAACCCAAACTCTTGATTTTCCTTCATGATTCAATCAACCCTACAATGATGAATCCAAATATAAATACAAACTTTAATCACCAAATCAAAAATCAATTTAAAAATCAAACCCCAAATCCTTTCATATTCTTCCTTTGAATATGGAATTGTCAAATAAATCAAAACCTATTTGACTTCAAACCACTTGCAAATAGATTTATATTTCAATCATAAGTCCATATACAAGTTCAATCAAACTCAAATCAAGCTTTGACCAAGTCATTTGACCCACTTAGGCTCACTTTACCCAAAGTGACCTAAAGTACCTTATGAGCCAAATTCTAATCTAACTAAATTGGATTGAATCAAAGCCCATCTCTCATCATGATCAACAATCATCATAGATGATCAATCAAATTGGGTCAAACCAAGTCAAACCTAAGAGTTGACCAAGTCAACACTTAGCCAAAATAAAACCTAACATAGCCAAAATCCACCATAGGCTAAATTGATTGAAACCATTGATCTAAGTTCATTCATGAATTATGTTTGAACTTGACCAAGTCATCATTTGAGCCTAACCTAGCAACTTATTGACCCAACTTGACCTAAAAAGTCAAAATGGGTCAAAATATGATCTAAGCCAAATTGATTGAAACCAATGGGTCAAGTTTATTCCAAATCATTTGTTGAACTTGACCAAAGCCTCAATGGGCCAACTAGACCTAACCTAGCCCAATTTACCTTGAACCCAACTTGACCTAAAGGGGTCATGTTGAGCCAAATTCAAACATAACCAAAATTGAATGGAAACAAAGATACCAATCCACTACATATGACTAACCAAACCTAAACCTACCTTTGACCTAGCTCAAATAGATCAAATGGGTCAAATTGGTCAATTTGACCCATTTGACCTAAATGAAGTCATCTGAGCCAAATTCAAAACTAAACCAAATTGAATCAAACCAAAGCCACCAAAATATTTTAAATGGTCATATGAACTTGACCCAACCCTTGGTTTGAACAAATTTGATTAATTGGTCAACTTGACCCAAGTTGACCCATTTTGACCTAAATGGGTCAACATGAGACAAACCTTATCAAATGAACTCCAAATCTCATGAAACTTGGCCAAACCTAGTTTCTCTACATACCCAACATATCCAAACTGAAAGATCAGCCAAATGACTATTTTACCCTAGGCCATAGAATAAAATTTGCACTAATCCATGGGTAATTTGGTCATGCCCTCTTCATATCAACTTGATACCTTCCTAATAGGTCAAGTGTACCTAATAGAGAGTGGTGCACCCAACCCAATGGGTTTGGGTTAGCCCAAATGGACCCAAGGCCAAACTCGACCACATGGGTCAAATTGGCTAATTCAAAAACCTTCCCACTCAATTTCAAGCACATTGGAGGTTGCCAATACACTCCTTGGCTCAAATAAACCATGTGCCAACTCCAAATAGATCAAACAACCCCTCCCATATGAGCAATTGGATCAAAATGGCAAGCTAAGGCTCAGCCATCCGATTGCCATAGGGAGAGATATGCTCCCCCTAATTTCACTGGAATTCAAGCGAGTGTTAGGAAACTTCAGAGAGCCATCCTAAGCTTTCTAAGAGGGATTTGAAAATGGCATTTCTCGATTTTCTTCTTTGAAAAATAGGGGAGCTCACTTCAATCCTCAACTTCTTATATACTCATCCATTGCCTGCACACTCCTCGAGGATCAAATCAAATGCACCCAAGCTCTCATTTGAGTTCCCAAAGCAAGGAAGGTGGGGGAATCAAAAGCAAGTAGAGGTGAAGTGGTGTTGGTCCATAGGGAGATCTACTCAACCCCAAGGCTTGAAACTTTCAACAGGGCTTCGTCTCCACTAGATGAAGCTACCTCATCGAGCTCGAGTGCAAGCGATCACCTCCGACGAGGTATGGAATTTTTTGACCACTTTTCTTAGGAGGTGTTGGTCTTTTGTGAAAGCAATTTTCATGTCATGAGAAATCCACCATTGGATATGCTTCTCATTAGATTTAGATGGCATGGGTACAATCTCATTCCAATCCGAGCTCAATCAAGCTTGGATCTTCTCTTAGATCATGGACGGTCTCTATTGAGCCTAAGAGAAGAACTAGGGGGATCCTGGCCATCCATTTGGGCATTTTGGATGGATGACCAAGACTATTCCCACATTTAGAAAATCATTTACCCTTTTAGAAACTATGGGATGATCTGTTGCCATTCGATCCTTGATAGAATGGTAGGGATCAAACCACATCTCGCCGTCGTGCCACCACTTTGATGTGACACTTAAGTGGATAGCTCATGACACGATGCGTGTAAAGTGCGCCGATTATCGCCACCGCATGTCGTGTTGTGAGCTAAATGGATTAGTTAGGGATTTAATTAAATTTAATCAATCTCTTAACCTTCAAAAATTCATATCCCCCTCAATAAAATTCAAAAAAAATATGAAATAAATTTCTATAGAAAGATAATTCAACCTAAAATATTTTAAAAATAATTTCAATGGATTTTGAATTATACTTTTCTCTGATTTTGGGTTATATTAGAAATTTATTTTGCTAATTACCTCTTAATTAAACCTCTTATTAATCCCAAACATCTTGGGTATATTTTAGGGGATGACCTCTGCCTCCCCTAATTTTCTTAGGATTTATTTAAGGCTTAATTAGGGGAATTGTAAATGTGTTTCCTAATTACTCCCTTAACTTAATTAAGAATAATTAAGGTGGTATCAGTGCTTTAATCCATTATTAAAGTTGATTATGGTTTGATCCAGTGAATAGGAGGCTTAGGGAATGATTTTAGGGTATTTTCCCTAAGCTATTCCCTAAACCTCCTTTTCTTCACTTAATCCTCTCTTACTTAAGGGTTAATTCATTAATTATCTCCTTAATTATTTTTTTAAAAATTCTAAAACCTTCCAGAACTTAATTATTCTACTTTGGGTAGATGCTTAGGTGTTCAAGAGCCTAAGTTCAATTAAGAAAATCAAAACTCAATTCATATGTGTGAAGGGGTGTTTTGAAATTACTTAAGTTAAACCCTTTAACGTAATTAACCATTAATCATGAGTCAAATTGCATTAGACCATTTTCTTCCTAGGTGCATTACAAATTTAAATTCCTTATGAGATTTTATGTCATCTCATTGGCTCATAATTACTTGGATAACTATGCTAAGGTGGTGTAGGTAAGGGTTAATTAACTTGCTTAATTCGTAGCCTAACCTAATCAAAATTTAAAAATGAATCTAATCATCTAAAAATTAAACAAAAATATCAAACACATGTGGGAATGGGTTAGGAACAAGAAACTCAACTCACATTTTCAAAATTAAATCAAACTTAAATTCAAACAAAAATCATATTAAACAAACTTTGGTTTACTTTAAGCTTTCTTATTTCTTAAGATTGTCTTTAGGATTTAAATAAAGTGAATGTGTTTACATGCTTTCATTGGTTTAATTATTTTCCAACATGCTAAATATGTATGCCATGTAGTTTCATGCATCCATACTATCTAAAATTTAAATTTAAAATGAAAATATTTACTTTATGTCAAATTTGCATGTGTTGGCTAAAGTAGAATATGAGTGGCTATTATCACTACTAAGTTTAAATTATTTTCAAAATATATGAATCAATTATCAAAACTGAAAGTGTGCTACTTATATTTTAATTATAAGCTTGCATGTGAGTAAGACATAAGGATGTGCTTAGTGTAGGTTCTCCCTCTCTTTTCTTTTAGTATAGTTTTGAATAGGATTTGGTAAGATGTATGGTTCATTTGAAAAAACCTAACACTTGCCTAATATCATATCCTATTCATCCCTATGCTATCACTTAAGAAGGATGCCTATGCTTGTACATATAAATTGCATAAACAAAAATAAATCAACTAAAAAAAACTTTTGCATTCTTTCTTTTCCATTCATTTCTTTTGTACACATGCTTGTATTTAAGGAAAGTGGTATATTAGTTTGGACAACCCTGAGGTTGTGAGGATTTAAGTAGCCCCAAGTAGGTCTTATACCTTACACCTTTGGTTAAAAGCATTGTACTCACTTATGCCTTTCTTACTTTCATGTGTGCATGTGAAAATTGGATAAGAAATTCCTTTTCTACTTAATGAAAATCATGAATCATAAGCATTCAAATTTTCTTAAGTAACTTAGCATGCATCATAAAGTGTGTTAAATATTCATTTGATGTGTATAGATATGCTTAGGACTCATTCATACATGTTATCCATGTTGGGAAAGAAGTGAAGTGATGAGTGTTTTGTAAATTTAGTTCATTTTACTTAATCTTAAAATGCCTTTCTTTTGGATAGGTTTGTTTAGAGTTTATCTAAACTTAGGATTAATCAAAACACATAATAAAACATTCATAAACAAAACTAAAAATGTGATCTACTTTAGAAATTGCTTAGGTTAGGGAAGGAAAGAGAAGTCCTCTTCTCTTTCCCTCTCTTCATAACTTAGCAATTAATTGTAGGATTCACTTGAACCTAATCAAATCACAGAATAAAATTAACCCAAAATAATTAAACAACTTAAATAAAACCCTCCTCTAAGTTGGACATGCTTCACACTTAGAAAACTCTAACTTAAAGTCATAGCTAAGCATACCACACAAACCTTCAAAGCACACACATTAGCCTAAATCACCACTTCTAGCTTTAGGTTAGGGCGGTGCATGGTTTGATGTTTGTTTTGTATTGTGATATATCTTTTAGATTGTATGTTAGGGTGTATGCTCATTGAATGAATGGTAGGATAATCTTAGTCTAACCATTATTTTCTGCAAGGGATTGTGCTTAAGGGGCGCTATCATAAATAAAAATATAAAAATGCTTTTGCTTGCCGATGCTTATACTCCTAAGCATAATCCAATAGGCTAGGTAGACTTAGTCACCCATGTGTGGGGTGATAAGTCCAATATACATGCTTGGGATTTGGTGATATGTTTAGCTAACTTTTTGTTTTGCAAGTGTTAGCTAGATTTACTTTTTCTTTTCATGTACATCTTGCAATTAGGATTTTGGAATGATTGTTATGGGAATTAGGATGAGCATTGGTCATAAGGCTTTGCCTTATGCACCATGTGAAGCCTTTGGAGCATCCACCTTCCAACCATCCAAAAGAAGAACCAAAGAATAAAGAAGACAATAAGAAGAAAGAAGAAAAGAAGCTTGAAGACTCCCATAACAATGAGTTTCTTGCTTAATTTTATGTAATTTATTTGTAATCTGGGTTATATAAGGGTAGAGCTCGACTTCCCAATTTATTTTTTGGGTTTGTGTGGTGGTGCCATATCACATTTGGCCTCTTATTCTTTTGTGTTTAGCTTTATAAATTGATTGATGATTTGTTTTGCTTGTGCATTAAGTGACATCTTTTTTCTAGTTTCTTCTTTGCTTTATGTATAGCCTGGATGACAATTAAGCACTTAGGGAAAAATAAATCTTTTACCCAACTTAATAACTCAAAATGAAAATAAAGAATTCATAACATCACCTAAAGCTTAGGCTTAAAATCAAGATAAAAGAATTAGCAACCCCTTAGTTGGATGAGTATTTATTATATAACATCATGCACAAATACATGTTTCACTCTTGATTGGAGGACTTCCACCTTTTCTAGAGAAATTTGGCTTAACCTATGAGAGCCATGGTGGAAACACACCTCCTCCCTTCTCGCTCATTTTGGCCAATAACTTCATTTCTCATGCATTAGGCATATGATTCCTATTAGCCCGAGTAAAAATGTTTATCCAAAAATGAAAACAAAATGAAATTTGAATTGCATTAGATTTAGGTCATTTGAAGTATGCCTTCACATGAGCTAGTCTCTTTAGGGAGTGAGTTTAAGGACTTAGTCTCTTTCTAAATAAATAACAACCCAACCATCTTGCATAAAGCATATGTCTTGCCTACATGAATTTAAAATCGTAGGAGGAGTTAGTTGGAGGCCACCCCTAGGCGGTTGTAAACCCAAGCAGTCGGGTGGTTTGTTCTCTCTTGTGGAGACAAATAAAATACCCATTTTTCACCTTAGATTTAGGTTGTGTGATGAGATTCGCTATTTAAGTTATCACATGCAAGTGCTGACTTGGATGGCGGCACACTTGGTATGTCCATGGATCATTTGATCTAAGATCGAAAGACCACGATCAAACCCATAGTTTTGAGGGATTAATCAGGGATTTGTGGTGTTTATTTTTAGGTTTTGGTGCTTTGTGTATAAATGTGAGGGGAAACCACACAGATCTAAAGATGTACTTATTGAGGTGATCTGGTACGACATCAAAGAATAGTATACCATCTTGAGAGATAGAAGTAACTACCCTATAATGGACCTAATCACTTAATAAGGACTCTTAAGGCATGATGGGTATTTGAATATACCAGAGATTTTCTCTTACTTTACATGGAAAGGTAAAGTAGAGTTTATTTAAACCGGGTTCATTAAGTTCCCTATGGAGGCAAGCCTCCATAGTTAATTACATCTTAAGGAAAATGAATCCCTTAAGAATACTCTCGATTAAAGTAGGCGATTATTGTCTCCAAAGAATTCAAAGATATGACTATCAAGGATTAGTTGTATTTTTGAAAATTAAATGGGAGAGATCAAAATAGAAGAATTCTTATCAAAACTAAGGGAGATGAATAGGGAGTGCTCATGACACTAGGAGGCTTAGTGAGCATTCCAATCTATATTCTGGTTGTGCTTTATATATTTGAATTTGAAGAGATTTATTTATTTAAGTAAAATTTTTATTAGAAATCTAAGGCTTATAATTTCACAATACATGATTATGAAAATGCCTAAGAGGTGAGGATCTATGCTTGTAGCCCGCAAAGAAAAATAGTGACCTCAGATCCTAAATCTAGGGAGCTTTGGCGAGGGATAAAACATGACCTAAATCTAAGGCAAAAGTGGGTATATGGTTTACCTTAACAAGAGAGAGTAAACCACCTGATAACTAAGCTTATTACTGCCTGAAGTGGTAGCCAGCTAACTCCTCATACGCTTTAAATCTATGTAGGTAAGTCTTATGCTTTGTAAGATGGTTAGACTATTATTTACTTAGAAGAGAAACTAAGTCCTTAAACTCACTCTCTAAGAGACTAGATCATAAAGGGCATGAATAATGACTTAACTCTAATGCAAATTTTGGTAAGTCTTATTTAATTTTTGGACTTTTTATTTTGACACAGGCTATAGGATTTTGTATGCCTAAATGCATGAAATATTGATTATGGGCTAAATCAAAAGAGAAAGTTGTATTTTTTCATCAAAGACTCTTACAGGTTAAGCCTTTATTCTTTAACACAGATGGAAGTCCTGTCTTAGCAAGAGTGGAAGAATATGACATGCATGATATTATACATTTAATCATCTAGCTAAGGTGTTGCTAAACATTTTATTATATTGATTTAATTCCTAGGCTTTTATGTGAGGTTAACAATTATTTTAAAATTTTAGTTATGAGTTGTTAATGGAATAGAAAATTTATTGTTATCTTAAAAACCTAATTGAATCCAGGCCACACAGCAATCAGCAATCCTAAAGAAACTATGAAAAAGCATGCTATTTTTAATGCACAAACTAAACAAAATATCAAACAATTTTATAAAGCTATTGCAAAAAAATAAAAGACCAATTCAATCAGGTACCGCCGTACAACCCGAAAATAAATGTGGGTAGCCGAGGTCTACCCTTATACATCCCGGTATAATGAAAGAATAATTACAATTATAGAATGATAAGTGTTATGGGGGTCTTCATTCTTTGTCCTCCATTCTTCACTCTTCATCTTTCATTCCTTCATTTTTGATTTGCTCCATTTCTTTCTTTCTTTTGGCTTGATTGGGATGTTGCTTGCTCCAAAGGCATCACATGGTATATAAGACTTGGTCTTATAACCAATGTTCATCTTTAATCGCCATAACACTTATCCTAATCCTAATGTAAAAATTACATTAAAAGGAAGGAAAGTAAATCTAGCTACACATGTAAAATAAATATTAACTAAATATACCATACAACCCAAGCAGTTATAGGAATAATTTAGACTTAGCACCTCACATATGAGTAACCAAGTTCACCTGTCCTAACTTAGGCTATGCTTAGGGGCTAAGCAACTTGCACAACAAAAAAGTATTTATATTTTTATTACAGTGGCTCCTTAAGTACAACCCCCAGTATGAAACATGATTAGGCTAATATCAACCTAACATTCAAGCTACACACATACACCCTAACATCTAGTCTAAAATAATACATTAAAAAACTAAACATTCATCAAACCATGCACCTCCCTAACATAAAGCTAGAAATAGTGACTTAGCCTAATGTGCATGTGTTAGAGCTTGTGTGGTATGTCCTAACTAGGCTTTAGAGTTATGACTTGCTAAGTGTGAGATGTTTAATTTATAAAGGGTTGATTTCTCTTTAAGTGGTTTAGTTAATTTGGGGATTTTACATAGTGTTTTTTTATTTTTTGTTTCATGTACACTTACACTAAGTGTGAAGAGATAATATCTCTTTTATCCCTAGCTTAAGTCATTTGTAAGGTTAGTTAATTAATGAATTTTCTTTAGTGAATGATTTATTATGTATTTTAATTAATCCTAAGTTTAGATTCATTCTAAATAACCCTATTCAATAAGAAAGACATCCTAGGATTAATTAGGATGTATTACTATCACATAACACACACTTATTTATTTCTTTCCATCATGTATATCATGCATATGAATAACCCTAAGCATACTTATACATGCAATGTAAATCTTAGGACACTTTGATGATGAATGCAAAGAAGTATATTTTGAATTTAAATATTTCATTTGTTGATTGAACTATGAATGCATGTCTTTGTTATG